>OX359294.1:41423049-42037892 GCA_947179395.2 Pulicaria dysenterica
GATCACCTTGTCTTACGCCCTTTTCTACATAAAGTTCACTAGACGGTGATATGTTAATAGGGACTGATGTAAAAGAAGATGATAATCACGCCAATGTCCAAGATATCCAACGTTGCCTGAAACCCATCAGATTCATTACGTTGGATAAGAAAGACCAATCCAAGCTGTCTTGTGCCCTTTTGAAATTAATTTTGAAAACCTGACTTTTTTGTTTGTTAACTTTTAACTCTCTCCAAGTTTCCCCTACCACAAGAATGCCATCTAAAATAAATCTTTCTTTCAGGAATACTAAATGTACTTCACATATTAAGTTTTTTAAGATCCGTTTCAGTGTGGTTACCCTCCGATCAAATCAATGGGTCTATACTCTTCAAACACCAAAGGATATTTTGATTTCGGAATTAGAGAGATGAATGATGAATTACAACCTTTCGAAATCTTTGAATTCTCCCAAAACCAATCAAGAGCCTTCAAATACCATCAATGGTTGATTGTTTTTACCTGAAAAATGTCATCCTTCTAATATTTGTTGAGATAAACTTTTCAATTACGTCTTTAAAAGAAATTGTATCCAAAATGTTTCTCTCAATGGTCATCAAAGCCAATCCATTTAGTCGTTCTTGTGTAATTGTAGATCGTAAGTAGAACTTCAATAACTTCAGTTTAGAAAAACTTCTTTCTGCAAATGCAACAGTAACACGAATCGTTAACAAAATTCAATATGCTATAAATGTATTAGAAAAACAATCAACATGTTTTAAATTTTTTTTAATATCAATAGCCGTCATCTTTTCCTTTGCCAAGAGTTGTTCATCTTTTTTAGTGAAGTTTCAAGAGCATTAAGACCTTAAACTCATATCATCTAATGAATGCAATTTGTCAAAATTAAACAAAAAACCAAACATATCATCATATTGTTGATATTGTTCAAACCTTGTAGTGAGATAAGTATTTGCTTGATCAACAATATATATGAAATATTTAACCCTAAAGACTTGTGCAGATTGTGAAACAATAGAAGTTGTATCGTTTGAATTTTCATCAAAATGTTTTTTCTTCTAATTTCATGTCTTTGAGGAAAAATTGGATCAATGTTCATTCCAAGAGCAATTCCTTTGGTTGTTTGTAAAGCATTTTGAAAACCAGTTTCTCTATATTCCTTAAAGAAAGAAATCAACCTCTTTACTTTTACCAATGCAACATCAATAAGCATATCCTTCGATTGTAATTGTTTACTAACTAAATTAACAACATACAACATTTCATACCAAATTACTAATGCCATTATAAATTCAAAGTTACCAAGTTCATTTTTGGCTAAGGATTTAGCATCACTTTTTATTTTAGAATCATTGTCATTTTCAGCTACTTGAAATGAAGCTTCTTGTATATCTAACAATTGAAATCTTATAGCTTTGACACTATCAATATGACTCTCCTAACAAGTCGATGACAAAGATTTAAGAGTTAACCCTTTCACATTATCTTTTAAAAATTTTCCATCTCTTAGTAGAATTTGCAAAAATTATATAAATGTGTTGTATGGTTCCAAAAAAAAATCCTTAGCTTTGCCACAAGTATTAGTCATATCACATAAAGTTAATTTTAAATTATGACAACCACAAGGAGTGTAAAAAGCTTTAGGAATTACATCTAAAAGTTTTTTTGTACTCCTTGATGCTTTCCTTTCATGTTTGAACCATTGTCATAACCTTGTCCATGCACATCATTAATATGAGCAAGCACATTTAATTCATGTTCTAAAATATCAAAAAGTCCTTGGCAAGTTGTATCATTTACATCTAATAACCCTAAAAAGGATTCTTCCATGCAAACAAAATCTAACGTGACATCTACATATCTTAAAATCAAAGACATTTGTTCTTGGTGACTTATGTCTAGAGTACAATCAAGTATAATGGAAAAATATTTTTATTTTTTTATCGTTTTTAAAATCACATTTTACTTCACTATAAAGCAAAAATATTAATTCATTTTGTATCTTATGCCCGAGATAATGATTTTGAATACCATTATTATTTGTTATATGACGAACATGCTCTTGAATAACTATGTCAAATTTTGCAAACATTTCAACTAAACCTAAGAAATTTCCATTGTCACTTTCATACTATTTTTCCTTGTCTCCAATGAATTTTTTCTTTTTCTAATTGTCTTTGAGTGTTAAATATGAAAAGTGAGGGAGGGAAATTATAATATGGCCGAACCTATATATAGGTATGAGGCCCTTTTAATTTGCCAAGTTTTGCTAATACAAGTTCAATTACTCTAAAGGTGTAGTGTGTTTATTACGGTTTTCTGTCTACATTCATACACCGATTCATACATAGCATTACTTCATCACTTGATTGTGTTCATCAATTGGTATCAGAGCCAAACTTGTAAAATATTGGCTCTTGATTGTCTTCATTCGGCTGGAATTCGAATTCACTGCAACTTATTGTTCCTGATTCGAAGCTGATCACTGTTCACGGTTTGATATGATGATTTTCATCTTATTTGCGGTTGTTACTGCTTTATAATCGAAAAAACACTGTTTGCTATTCGAAATCAATGAAAACAACTGTTCCTTGTTCGAATTGATGAAGATCTAAGGTAAATTTTCCTATTTAACGCTGAAAGTTTTCTCGGTTCGGAAACACTGTTCGATATACGAAGGGGATGTTTTGTGTGTTTTTTATACTGATTTGTATTGGAAAGTCTTGGGAATTAATTTTTGCATCACATAGAAGAAGATTTGATTCAATTTTGATTATTATTGAAGAGTTTAGAAAAATTGATCAAAAACACCAAGAACATTAAGAACACTTTGGGAATGAGTTTTTGATCCAAAAAAGTGATCAAAAACATCAAGAACATGAAGAACACTTTGGATATGAGTTTTTGATCCAAAAAGGGTAGAATTCGAATTCGTTTGGGAGTTTGTATTCAGCATTCGAGCTGATATGTTGAGATTCGAATTGGGTTGGTGAGATCTGTTGCATTCGAGCATGTTCCTTCATTTGAGTTCGAAAGGGTTTCTTGTGCTTCAAGCATTCGAGCGTGTTTAGAGTTATTTCATATTAGAATTTGTGAATCCGAAACATCCATTCGAAAGGAAATACCGGTATCTAAACCCTCAAATACAGAACAAAACTCTGTCCAAATTTCCTAAAATGGTTAAGTGTTAGCCATTCGAACTAAAAACTCATTCGAATCCAAGGATCATTCAAACACTGCTACATTTGAACCGATTGACTTATTCAAACTGAAATACATTCGAAGTGAAAACCTATTCGAACAAAGAACCATTCAAACTCACACAATTCAAACTGAACCTAATTCGAACTAATTCATTTTCAAACCTGAAAAGCATTCGAGCTTAGCTGTTATTAAAACGGAACTTAAGTAAATCAAGTTAAACAAAATGTCAGGCTCTAATGGGATGTTACCCATAGGAACCGGTTCCATACCTCCTGTTGTTTTTAGAAATGATTATTTGGTATGGAAGGGAAGATTCATAGACTTCTTAGAGCACAACGAAGACTACAGTGAAATGATGATCAACTATATCATGAGTGGCAACAAAAAGTTTGTTAAAAGAATAGAGGATCAACCTAACAACAATCCCCCCATTGTTATGAGCATGAGAAGTCATTCGACGAACTCACTGCTACTGAGAATGAGAGGAAGAAGGTAGAAAGGTTTGCAAAATGCTATTTAAAACAAGGTATGTCCTCCGAAATGTACATGAAGGTGGATAGCCTTGACACTTCCAAAGAATTTTGGGATGAGATCAAAAGGCAACTCCAAGGGACTGAGCAGGGGAGTTCATTAAACATACACAACTTGTCAAAAAATTTCATGAGTTCACTGCTCGTTAAAACGAACCCCTGTTTGACACATATAGCCACTTCTGTAAACTGTAGAACGAGATCCGATCTAACAAGATAACTCGCACTGACTTGAATGTTAACTGTGTATTCGTGCGAGCTCTTGGTCCAGAATGGAAAGAGCATGTTAAACTGTACAATTATATCAACAGGAACCTCATGATAGTGACATATCACAACATCTTTGAAGACTTGCAACAGTATGAGGAAGAAGTTGCCAAATCTCAACCCAAACAATATGTCCCTGGTCTACTAGCACTATTAGTAGCTGAGAGAAGTTCAATGGATTCCTCAAGGTCAATGAAATACAAAAAAGTTGTTCTCTCTGACTCAAAACCAGATAAAGAAGATAAGGATACCATGGATCAAGTTATTCAAGCTATGTCCTTTGTCACTAAAGCCTTCAAGAACAGGATTTCCAAGACAAACAACAAACAATGATTCACTCCTGTCTCAAGTCGACCAGATACTTACAAGGTTGTGGAAATACCTTAGTTTGGTAGGGAA
Source organism: Pulicaria dysenterica (assembly GCA_947179395.2). Classification (NCBI taxonomy): domain Eukaryota; kingdom Viridiplantae; phylum Streptophyta; class Magnoliopsida; order Asterales; family Asteraceae; genus Pulicaria; species Pulicaria dysenterica. Next base: position 41,427,450 of record OX359294.1, read on the forward strand.
GAAAAAAAGGTTGAGAAGAAATGTTACAACTGCGGGGGTAACGGCCATTTGAGCAGAGACAGGAAAAAAGTCAAAGATGTAGAATATTACAAGGAAAAGTATCGTCAGCCACACAAGAAGAATGCAGGGAAAACTATGATGGTCGAGGAGGACCAGTTTCTATCCGATACAGACACATACACTGACCTGGATATTGAGGTCCAGGCACAATTTAGCATGATGGCAAATATTGAGGGTAATTGCTGTGAGAATGATGCTGAAGATCAACCCACCTTTAACAACTCTGAGGATGAGCTGGATGAAGAAAAGGAACTGTTGGGGAGATAGCAATATCAAACCATAATCAAACATGTGTATTAATTAAATAGGATTTGATATTAACAAAACCATAATTCAGTTTTGGACATAGATTATTGAAAAACATGTGTTGTTTTTCAATTTGACTTGAAGAATTTACCAAGTATAAAAGATCAGCTGAGAATCAGCTGAACTCCAAGTATCAGACGATGGACCAGCTTCATAAGATTAGCCAAGAAGAAAAGACAAGAATAAAAGCATCAGCTGAGTACCTACAAGCATCAGCTGATGATCAGCTAAGGAACAATGTTGATGAGCTGAGCAGTCAAAAGCATCAGCTGAGCATTCAAAGTGGATCAGTTGAGGCTTTTCTTATATCAGATAAGAAATTCCAATTTACCAAGTCTTTTCTATAAGCTTATCACTCTGGATGATCAGCTGGGCATTCTTGATTAGCTGATCATATAGGTTGATTAGCTTATGTGTCTGAGTCTTTTATTTATCCTTCATCTGAGCAAAAATACATTTGTACTTTAGAGTTATTTCATCAGCTAATCCGTGAAATATTTTTAACATTTAGCTGTTTTTCATTGTACTTATTCTTAAGTCAAAGGCAGAACATGTGTTGTTCTATTATGCCTTTAGATTTGTATTTGTAAAAGTATAAGCACTTTTTGTGTTTGCAAAGAGACAAGAAGGACTTGATCCTCTGGAAAAGGTGATAGATACTTTAGATGAAGAATATAATAATAGATAGTGGGATGTACTTTTACAGAAAAATACCTTCACTTTATACATTGTTTGTATAAAGTTTATTTGATTTTCACCCACTAACTTTATCTATTATAATATTATTATACTAAGTACTTTTGTCTCCTATCTCCTCTCCACTAACCGGACATCATCTTCTATATATACTGAAGCATGGAAACATGCTAAGTACGCTGAAATCTCATAAGTTAAGAACTACACAAGAACCTCATTATATTAGTTTTAGAAGCAAGTTCGAAGTTGTTAAACAAGAACTAACTTTTAGAGTTAATACTTTCAGTGTAGAGCAAACTTGCTCATATGTTGAACATCCTAAGCATTATTTGGTTAGGATTAGCTTTGTCTATGTGTTAGATAGTTTAGTTGCCACCTTTATTGAACTTGGATTTTTCGCATCCAGTTAATGTAATTCTTGATTTAAATCAATAAGAATTATATAAAGTATAGTCGCATGTTATTAATTTTTAAAAGCTAAATTTTATATTCAACCCCCCTTCTACAAACATTTGTTGTTGTAGTATCCATTCGGGACCAACAGGAACAGGTGAACACTAACTATGGTTCTTGTGCAGGCGTAAATATGGAACACATACACATCATAATTGCACACATGAAAAAACTGGAAAACAAAGTAACTAAATTAACCAGTAAGAACCCGACGTTAAAATAGGTAATAAAAATGCAAGACAATGAGACTCACCACATAATAGATCAACTAGAACACGGAATTTCTAAATCAAAAATAAAATTGGCACAAAAAGAAACTGAAATCCTCAATTTAAATGTTGAAACAAATACACTGGTCCGCGATTTAAAAGCATAACGTGTGAGTGCTGAAAAGGATTCAGAATTTCTTTTAAACGAAACTGGTAAGTTGAGTTAAAAGATTAAGGAGTTGGAGGATCTTCTCGTAAAACGCGGACAAAGTGAATAGACCATATTTTTGCATAAGAAAAAGAAGCTGAAATTTTCACGATGGACATCTGAAGGACTTGGGTTCGAAAATCTAAAAGTGAGTGAAAAGGTGACCGCCTCACAATTGTATGATTTCAATTTGATAGGAGAAGGCATCACCTCACGCATGGTGTTTGTAGGTCAAGAAGAGGAACAAACTGAAGAGGATGTTAAGAGAAGTTTGAAGCTTAAAACCGAGATTCCATTCAATTACCAAGAGTTGAATGAATCTTATCCATTTGGGTCTAAAAAACAAATGGACACGTTAATTCTTATCCTGCACAAACGGATGAGGAATTATACACTCCTGTCGTTACCAAATCCCTGCCTGTGTATATTCCTCACATGGAATTACAACGGCATTTTCAAACCTTACAGGAGTATTACTTTACTTCAACAGTGCTGAGTGTCCCCACTGATCAATTTTCAAAATCTGAAAAACCACTCTCACTGTCCAACTTCTTTCCATCAATTTTTGACTCAAACCCAAAGATTAGTAAGGAGGAAGTTGAATTAGAACAACAACTTGATAGATTATTTCCTTCCATTAATGAATACTCGTCCATGTTAATGAAAGAAAAATATAAGGTTGTTCCCAAAACGTCCACACCTATTCAAGCAGAGCATGTCTTCACTTTAGTTCATGTTTGCAAACCAATAGAACGTCAATTTGCACAAAACTTACATTTTTCAAAATATAAACAAAAACAAGTTTTTAGACCAAAAGACGTTCTTGACACACACAATCACACGTCTCACTCACTACCTGAATGTTCTTCTGCAGCCGCTAATCATACTAAACGACATTCTAACAAATTTTCTCATGATGCAGATTTGAGGACTGCTACTTCGAGTGAGCATGAGAGTAAAATAAGAGCTGAATAGAGAAGAGTACTTCCTAAGTCTTCTAGGAAATGTACTGATTTTGTAACTAAGTGCGAGAACACTAAAGTTTTTTATAGTCTTTGTAATTGTTCAATTCTTAAAGAAAAACTTGCTTCCACAATGTTTTGCACTAGTGATGGTTGTTTACACGGCCATTGTGAGTTTAATTGCTAAATTAAGAAAATCAATTGGCATTAAACCAAGTAAGCAATGGACTAATTTCTACGCCAACCAATGTCATGTTCCATTCTTTAATTCCAAGGGCGTAGTAATACATCAGTGGATTACAAAATGCACATCATACGCATTGAATCGATTAAGTCAATCAAGACGTCTGCTCCCAATCAAAGAGCTAGAAGCCTACAGACGAGGTGGCTACACTGCATTTCTTGATGCTTGGCATTCCCATGACAAACCAGGAAAATCCAAGAAAACATAAATGAACAGGTCCAAGTCATGGAAGTCCATGCCATCCAGATCATCTAACACTCTGTCACGTCAGTGGGTTGCAAAGAATACAAAACCCATAGCTCCAGTTCCCAAAACATAGGCTGAGCCAAGGGATCCAAATCTCATCACAAGCAATCAGATTCTAAATAGATTCCTAAATGTACCACTTCTGTAAAAACAAAGAATCCAAAGGTTACATCTCAACCAAAGAAATAGGTCAAACTAAAAGACCAACCTCCAGCGAGGAAACTAATAAAAATCTAGAAACCAAAAGGCCAACCTCCAGCGAGGAAAATGGTTCCCCTGGAAACCAAAGTCTCCTTTGAGAAAGTCATTCATATACTTGGTCAAGAAAGTATAAATAATTAGTGTAGGACAGTTTTGTGATAAGGACTTAGAGGTGATGTTTAAGAAGAATACATGTTCACTCACTACTGAAAATAGGGATATGCTATTACCCAGAACTCGAAAGTCAAATCTCTACTCCATTGACCTGAACAACATTAACTCACCCACCTCTATCTGCTTACTATCAAAGGCCTCATCGGATCTGACTTGGCAGTGGCATACGAAACTCTCCCACCGGAACTTTAACAATATCAACAAACTAGTCACGGGTGACTTGGTGAGAGGCCTGCCCAAGTTACGATTTAACAAAGACCATCTGTGTGCTGATTGTGAGAAAGGAAAAATGAAGAAGGCTTCTCACAAGCTCAAACAAGTGTCAAGCACAACAAAGCCTTTGGAAGTACTGTACATAGAACTATGTGGTCCGATGATAGTACAAACACGCAAGGGGAAGAAGTATATATTGGTCATGGTGGATGACTACTCTCGGTATACATGGGTCAAGTTCCTACACTCAAAAGATGAAGCTACATCGACAATCATCTCTTTTATCAAGCAACAACAAAATAAACATGAGCAAAGTGTTGGAGCTATTCAAATGGACAACTACACCAAATTCAAGAATCTGACACTTGCGGCTTATTATGACCTTGTGGGCATAACACATCAGTACACGGAAACATACACACAGGAACAAAATGTCGTGGTGGAACCAAGCAACCGAACTCTGGTTGAGACTGCCCGGACAATGCTGACATATTCGGGATTCACACCTTCCTACTGGGCTGAAGCCGTCAGCACAACGTGTTATACGCAGAATCGTTCATTTTTGCATAAATTTTTTAATAAAACTCCATATGAGCTAAAAAAATGGCATTGTGCCTAATATCAAATATTTTCATAAATTTGGTAATAGGTGCTTTGCACTTAACGAAAAAGATAACCTAGGAAAATTTGAGGCTGTGGCTGATGAAGATATTTTCCTTGGTTATTCACAAGATCCAAAAGCTTTCAGAGTTTTAAACAAGAGAACGAACTGCATTGTAGAGAGTATTAATGTAACATTTGATGATTCATTGGATGTTACATATTTTCCACCAAATACAAAAACAATGGCTTCCGTACATGTCAGCTCAGGGCCAGTTCTTCATAAAAAAGAAAAAAAAACAAAGAGTCCAACTATACTTAATACGATTTAGACTTTTTATTTGATTTCTTACATTCTGAATATAATCCTTTATCTTCTACTAACAGGACTGTTGTAGCTACTCAAGATAGTGTAATTGTCACACCTCTGACCTCAACTTAGACGAATCCCTTTGCTACAATTCAAACTGAGAGTTCTCCGTCTAATTCTATTGGTCGTCCTGTAGTTGTACCTTAACAAACTGAATTTGAGAGTACACCCATTTATGATTCATAACCAATTCAAAGTCCGGAGGATGAGGAAATTGCTAGACGTATAGATACCTTCTTTCCTCACTCTTCCTCCCCCTATGAGATTAAATGGATTAGACACCACCCTGAAACAAACATCATAGGAAATCTAGATGAAGGAGTTATAACTTGTCCAGCAATGGCTAATGAGTGTCAAGTTTCTACTTTCCTAAGCAAAATTGAACCCACTAAGGTCTGTTAAGCTCTTCAAGATCCGGATTGGGTAGTAGCTATGCAGGAAGAGTTTAACCAATTTGATATGCTAATGGTTTGGAGATTAGTACCTTTACCAGATGGCAAATCTAGGCTAGTTGCTAAGGGTTACAACCAACATGAAGGCATAGATTATGATGAAACTTTGGCCCCTGTAGCTAGGATTTAATCCATAAGATTATTCTTAGCCTACGCTGCCAATAAAAGCTTTAAGGTTTTCCAGATGGATGTGAAGATTGCATTTCTCAACGGCATACTCAAAGAGGAAGTCTACATGTCCCATCCTGAAGGTTTTGTAGACCCTAAGAACCTACATCATGTTTATATTCTCGATAAAGCATTGTACGATCTGAAACAAGCCCCGAGAGCTTAGTATGACATTTTGTCATATTATCTGTTAAGTGAGGGCTACACCAAAGGAAAAACCAACACCACTCTTTTTAAGAAAGCCAAAGGAAAAGATTACATTCTTTTCCAGATCTATGTGGACGACATAATCTTTGGTTCTACAAATCCTAAGTATAGTGATGAATTTAACAATACTATGGCAAATAGATTTCAGATGAGTATGATGGGGGAAATTGTTGGAGTATGCCCACTAACGCACATACGCCGTATAGATCACTGCCGATATAATATAGGCCAATGGTGTCACACGCCGGGGATCAATCTTGGCAGCAGCCTAAGTAAAGGGACCAAAATTGACAATATGGAAAAGGGTTTGTGTGTAGTCAGAGATCGAGGCACGATTCCCTTTAGAATTTGCGACTCGATCTTAGACAACAATCGCGGCGCGAATTTCTAAGGAGATCGAGGCATGATTGTCTGTCAGACTGCATGCAGTCATTTTTGTTTTCCACCTCCATTTGTAGCCAATGCATGTCCCTCCTTTCCACCTCTTGTTGGCCGGTTTGGGGGAGATCATGGGGCACCTTGGAGTTTATTTAAGTCCCTCATTTGTCTCTCCTTAGGGGCAGAGAAGTCTTACTAGAGGCCGCTCTCTGTTTGTGATGCATTGGGTACGGTGAGTCATGTGCAAGTGGGAGTTTGTTGGAGTATGCCCAATGACGCACGTATGCCAAATGACGCACGTATGCCAAATGATCACTTCCGATGAAGTATGGGCCTATCGGGTCACACGCGGGTGGTTGATCTTGACAACAAACTAAAAGATGAGGGTGAGAAAGAATAAATAATGATTGTTGGCTTCCTGGACTAGGTTAGCGACGCTAACCAGGTCATCGCGATCTCAGCCCCAATAGCGGCGCTAACCTTAAGGGGTTAGAGGCGCTACACGTGGGCGGTTAGCGGCGCTAACCCCGTCTGACAGAAGCAATATTATTCTTTTCACCTTCTCTCTCCACCAATGCATGGCTTCCTCATCATTTGGTCTTGACCCACCTTGGGGAGTCCTGGGGTCATGTGGAACTCTATAAAATACATGTAACTCTGTCTTGTTAAGACTCTTGGTGAACTTGAGTTTTAAACACTTAGAAACATTTGTGAGTTTTCTAAGTAAAAGAGAGAGAAGTAGAGAGTTGTTCCTCTTTTTGTTGTTATTCTAGAAGCCAAGATCAAGTGTTGACTTGGTTGAAGGGGTGCTAGTACACCAAGGTTACCAAGTATCTCGGGGTGGACTTTGATAGATCAAGAAGGAGATTACAAAGCTTGGAGCTTAGCACACAACAAATCCAGAGACATCAAGGGTATAACTCTACTCTCTCTTTTCTGTTTAGTTGCAAAATTTAGTTGTAGAGCTTGGTACACATTTCGGGTTCATTATGTGGTTCTTTTTTTCCTTTTAAATTTCGTTTTTGTACTTTCATGCTTCCGTTATGCTCAACCACGAACCCCAACAGTGGTATCAGAGCCACCTCCATACTAGTTATGCACTTGGTGGCCTAAAAAATCTGAAAAACTTGATTTTTGGTTCTGTCCAGGGTTTAGCGGCGCTAACTCGAATGCAAGTTTTTGCCTTAAATCAATTTTGTTGGATGTTTGGCCTTCATGTACTTTTTGGAATTGTTCCAGAATTTGGGTTTTGTTAAGATTAAGTTGCCTTATGTCTTGGTTGGTGTATTTATATGTGGATTAACATTTTGGCATGAAAATGGTTAATTGCATATACTTACATTGTGTATATATGAATATGGAATTTTGACTTGTTTGAGGTTCCTAATGCATATGTACATAGGATTATTAGTGCCTTGAGTGTTTAGATAATCTTAACCAAGTCATATAAGATTTACATGGTTTTTGTGTGGCACACCATGTGTAGATTTGTTTTTCTTGTATGTGGTTGTAATTTTTGCATCCGGTAACATTATGAGCCATAAGACCTATGTGATGTGTTTGGTTGGTTAAATTAATGTGTTCATTCATTTGGTGGTTTGTACCACAATGGTTTGTAATAAATAATTTAATTTATTCGGTTTGTATATTTAAACGCTTGCATGCCGATTTTCTATTCTTTGTATTTTGTAGTATTAGCTTAGAATAGTAAATTGTGGCTTGCATGCCATTTTCTTTTAAATTTGTAAATTGTAAAAGGAGAACCGAATCAACTAACAAGGACCATTGAGGGTGTCTTGGCGAACTTGAATCCGGAGGTCGGTAGGAGACGCGATGGATCAAGAGGGAGTAGCACACATCAAGTCATTCGGATTTGTCCTTAGATGACTTAATCTAGCCCGTTGGCTTACGGGCAAGACGCATAGGATTAGCTCGTTACCGGATATTTATTACATGCGTGATTGATTTTATTTTGTACTTTTTCTTGCATGGATGTTTAGGATCTTCGCATGCTAGAAAATTTTTCAAAATAATAAAATCAAAGAGTTTTTAAATCGGTTTACAAACTCCGCGTGTCACATAGACAAGAATTGGTTAAAAGAGTTTTAACCAGAAAAACAAAAACCCGTTTTTCAAAAGTAAATCTCATAACACCCGTAAGATGACACCGCCCGAATCTAGTGAAACAAGATTGGTCGTCGAGCTCTAGCCGAGATCGGTTTTGCGTAACTGTGTGGAAGGTGCGTATGGAAACTCTCAAGGTCGGTTGTCGAGCTCTAGCCGAGCCGGCCATTGGACTAGAGTACCTCCGTGTATCTTGATGGACGATTTACAATTTCAAGACTTAAAATGCCTTGGTAGTTGTCGAGCTCGAGCCGAGCTATCAGAGTGGATTACTAAGAAATTGGTGTGGAGGGATCAAACATGCCAAATGGGTGCTATGAGTACCTAGGATCCCGCAAGTGTCTAAGAGTTGTAATCACGGATTGCAATTGGTAAATTGTTTACCGGCGTAAAATAGCTCTATGAAGTGATCCGCGGAAAACCCGTCATGGATTAGGATATTTTGAAGTTCTTAGCCCTTGTTAATATAATTTGTTTTTATAACAAGTGGGTAATTATTTTAACAAAGATTTAATACATCATAACTAACCAAATTTCGTACTTTCCTTGTAGATGGCATCTACTAGCAAAACCAACACCACCAACATGTCACTCCATCCATTCTTGGAAAAGGAGAAACTCACGGGGCCAAACTTTATGGATTAGCATAGGACTTTGTGAATCGTCCTACTTCATGAAATGAAGCTAGAGGTCCTTGAGTCACCTCTTCAGGAACCCCCTGCTACCACCATGGCGAGGGCCGTCTGAGAGGCGTATGAAAAACGCCTCAAGGACACGAATGACGTTACTTGCCTTATGTTTACGACCATGAGTCCCGAATTGCAAAGGTAAATCGAGAAAGTGAGTGCGTACGAGATGATATCTCAGCTGAAGACCATGTTCCAACAGCGGGCTAGGCAAGAACTCTATGAGTGCGTCAAGGCCTTCATCGGTTGCCGGATGAAGGAGGGCGGCAATGTTAGCTCCCACGTGCTTAAGATGAAAGGGTACGTGGATCAGCTAGAAGAGTTGGGCTTTCCCATGGGGAAGGAGTTGGTGGTTGATATCATCCTCCAATCCTTGCCTCCTGCATATGGTCCGTTCATTGTGAACTTCCATATGCATAGTATGGACAGGTCCATTATGGAGCTACATGGCATGCTCAAGACTGCCGAGGGCGAGTTTGCCAAGTCAAAGCCCTCCACCTCCACTACCGTCCTTACCATCAACGAGGGTGGAAAGAAGCGGAAGTAGCCTGCTTTGAGCTCAAAGGGAAAGGGAAAGGGGAAGGCCAAGGCCCATGGGCCGAAGCCCAAACCTAACCCAACCCCGGAGCCGAAGGGGAAGCAAGTGGTTCCCGCCGTCACCTCATTGGAAGAGGCAACCTGCTACTTCTTCGGGGAGAAGGGTCACTACCGGCATAGTTGCCCCAAGTACATGGACGAGCTCAAGAAGCTTGGAGCTAAAGGTACCGCTGCCTCTAGTACGTACATGATTGAACTCCATAACACTTGTACTTCTAAAGCCTGGGTTTTAGACAGCGGGTGTGGTACTCACGTTTGTAATAATGTACAGGTACTAAGAAGAAGTAGAGACCTGGTTGATGGAGAGCTGGATCTCATCATGAAAAACAAGGCGGGTATCCCGGTTGAGAAGATTGGGAGTGTGGAGCTCCCCTTTCCATCCGGATTACCTATTATTTTGTTAAATGTATCTTTTTTTCCCTACGTGGCTAGAAACATTAATTCATTTTATGCTTTGTATGACGATGGATTTAACATTAAAATTTAGAATGGTCACATTTTATGTTACAAAGATCATGTTTTGTATTTCAAAGCTTTTCCATGTCATGGCATATATGAGACAAGCATAAGTTTGCAAAACAATAGATCAATCATGAATGTTGAATCGGGATCCAAAAGTGTTTTGGATAAATTATCTCTCTGGCATGGTCGGTTAGGCCACATAAATAAGAAACGCATCGCCAAGCTTCAAGCGGATGGGATCTTGGAATCATTTGACCACGGGTCTAATGAAGTATGCGAGTCTTGTATATTGGGCAAGATGACCAAAGCACCCTTCACTGGTGTATGTGAGAGGGGGCAAGACTTGTTGGATATCGTTCACACTGATGTGTGTGGTCCATTCAAGCATGCCACAAGAGATCATTCCCGCTACTTCGTTACCTTTATTAATGATTATAGTCGATACGGGTATGTCTACTTGGTGAGACAAAAGTCGGATATCTTTGAGGTATTCAAGACTTATCATAACGAGGTAGAAAATCAACTAGGGAAAAGGATTAAGATGCAACGATCTGATAGAGGGGGTGAGTATCTTAGTTTTGAGTTCCGTGATCATGTAAAGGATTGTAGGATTGTCTCGCAATTAACCCCTCCTAGGACGCCACCATTAAATGGTGTCGCCGAGAGGAGGAACCGGCCATTATTAGATATTGTTCGGTCCATGATGGTTCGTACGGATGTTCCCGTTACGTTTTGGGGATACGCTATTGAAACGGCCGGTAGAATCCTTAACCTTGTACCAACAAATAAGGTTAATAAAACACCGTATGAGATGTGGCATGGAAAGGTTCCATCCATTTCATATTTAAAGGTCTGGGGTTTTCCTGCCTATGTAAGGCGTGAGGTTGAGGACAAATTGGAGCCCAGGGCCGAAAGGTGCTTTTTCATTGGTTATCCTGCTGGGTCTAATGGATATTTGTTTTACAAACCTTCGGAGAACAAGGTATTTGTTGCTCGAACGGCAATGTTCCTTCAAAGGGAACTGCTATCCAAAGACGCTAGTGGGAGAAAAGTTGATCTTGAAGAAATTCAAGAACCTGCCAATGTAGAACCTGATGTTGGGACTAGCTCACAATCTGTAAGGGTTGATTCTCAGCATGATGACGCTGGAGATGATGTAAACCCATTGCATCCTAGAAGATCTCGAAGAAGTCGGCATGAGCCAAAGAGATATGGTTTTAACATATTTGAGAGCACCGACATGGTAGTGGTCTCTCATGAGCCTACCAAATATCGGGACGTTGTGGTGGGCACTGAGTCGGCCAAGTGGAAGGAAGCAATGGAATCCGAGATTCAATCTAAGTAGGATAATCAGGTATGGGACTTTGTTGATCCAGTGCCGGGGTGTAAACCCGTAGGGTGCAAATGGGTCTTCAAGTAGAAGATCGGCATGGATGGCGAGGTAGACACCTTTAAAGAATGACTGCTGGCTAAGGGTTTCACTCAAACTCATGGTGTAGACTATGAGGAAACCTTTTCCCCGGTAGCTATGTTGAAGTCTATCCGGAGACTCTTGGCCATTGCCACATTTCATGATTATGAGATTTGACAAATAGACGTTAAAACCGCGTTCCTTAATGGAACACTTTCAGAGGAGGTGTATATGACACAGCCTGAGGGTTTTGTACATCGAGAGTTTCCGGAGAGAATTAATTACCAAGTTATTAATTGACAAGAAAATATATATTTATTAGTTAAATAAATATATATTGTTAATTAATAGGATTAATAATTTAAGTTTAAATTATTGGATACGAATTAATTAATAAATAATAAAAGGAAATTAAAAAACCAAATATATATATATATTGAATATGGTCGTACGCCATTATTCATATATATATTAGTTTTTTAATTATTATTATTATTAATTAGATTAACTTGGTGATTAAGTTTCTTAATTCAAGAAAAGAAAATATTCAAAAGGTTTCCTAATCTAATCCTAATTCCTATTCTTATAAATAGGAGATTAGATGGTGAATTAAGGTTAATCATTCTATGGAATTAGAAAAGAAAAAACTCTCTCCTCCTCTCTTCCTATTTGCTTTTGGCCGAGAACACAAAGAAGAAAAAACCGAGTTTCGGTTTTTAGTTCGATCACAAGTTCATGTGTTTCGTGGTTTGTGGTTTGCTCACCTTTCTAGCGGGATCTCGTTTTTCCTCATCACGGGTGGATTAATACTTGAGCAACCCTAGGTAACTAAAGGTATGATCTTCATCTTCATGTTCTTGATGTTGTTCATATTTTATTGTTTCGTACATACATTATATCGATATATATATACTTCGTGATAAATAAAGATTCTAACCCTTTAGGGTTTTTGAGTGGTTGATTTTTCAAGTTCCGCTTTATGAAAGATCAATCAGTTTTTCATCCTTGAGTCGGTTCATACCAGTTTGAGTTTGAATCAGTATTGCATATAGAAGGTGCTATAAAACCCATCAGTGGTATCAGAGCCACGGCTCAGTTTATCACATTGTATTGTATATTGTTTGATCTATTTTTTTGTTCTTGTTCTTATATATATATATATATATATATATATATATATATATATATATATATAATCGAAAAAGTAGGGATTAACAAGTTTTGTTAATCTCAGTTTTTAAGTTTTAATATTCGAACAGTTAGATTTGAATATTGAAAGATTTTATAGCTTTTAATTTTTTAATCAGAAAGGTTAAATCAGTTAGTTTTAACCGGTTAAAGAATTAAAACTATAAAGGTATATTTTTCGTTCATGTATATATATATTTTGTACATGTCGATTTTATATGATACGAATATTAATCAGTTTGGTTAATATTGTTTTAATGTTTTTAATCTAAACTAGTTTAGTTTTAGATTAAATGATAAACTTTAAAAGTTTTTTGAAATCCTAGTTATTATCAACAAGTTATGTTGATAAGATGTTTAAAGTTTAAATATTTAAAACAAGTTTTTGTTTTAAAAGATAAAGGTTTGAACTTTAAATAAGATAAGGATTACTAGATATTAATTTTGATATATACATATTTATTGTTCATATAATTGTTCCCGTTTTTTATTTTTGGTCAGAAAATCACCAGAAAAACCACCGGACCACCGGCGGTAGCCCCAGCATGGCGGCGGCCCAGCAGCGGTGACCTAGGAGGTGGTGACGGATCGGCAGTGGTGGCCCAGTTGTGGCAGCCCATAAACAGGCCCAAGACCTCGGTGGCCCAAGTAGATCGCTGCGCGATCCAGTTTGAGATCGCGGCCCAGGTCCATCTCATCCAAAGCAGGGCAGGCCCAAGTGAGGCCCAACAGTAGCCCAGTTGTAGTGGCTTGCTATTTTTCATTATTTACGGCCCAGGTTGGATTCGGCCCATTAGGGTCGGCCCGGTTAGTTTCTTGATCAATTCTTATATCAAGGCCCAATAGAAAAAATTTTGTTTGTTCTTTAATTAAATCCTTTTTAATTGTTGGTTTTAGAACATAAATCTTTTCTTTATATAATTGGGCTTGTGAAATTGTTCTTGAACATGGTGGGCTTCTCGGCCCAGTTAGGAAAAACCGAGAATGGGCTCTTGGACCAAAGGCTATGCGTTATAAATACCGTTTGTATTTGTAGGACCCATAATTCGGAATAATTAAATAATACAAGATTGTATATATGTATTAGTTTTATGGACTTAAAATTAGCATATACATATATATAAATTATGGTTAAAAGGATTATTTTAACTAGTCAAGTTAAAATAAAAGATTATTATATTTTTGGATTAAAATATAATATTTAACCGTAATGGTGTATTATTGTTGAACAAAGTAAGACAAGGACGGTTTTAATCAATTACGTGTTTTTGGATTAAAACACATTTGGTGTGATGGTTATTATACCAATAGTCTAAAAGTTGATTAAAAGGTTGACAAAGTTTTTGTCAAGTTTTCTCGTCTCGATTAATAGTTTAATTAATTGATAATTAACAAAAAAAAGGGTATAGATCAATGATGGATGTATGTATGTTGTTTGCATTATTTATTGTTTATATGTAATGCGTGGTTGATCATTTATATATTGTTTATATATAAATTTTGAATGGGTTTGACTTGTATACTAAGTCGCATTAGTATTTTTAAGTCGTGTTTGTAGTTTCTACATGTCAACTACAAATGTTTGACTTAAACAAGTCAACAGTATTTTCATGTTGTGGTTGGACATGTAGGTTATTGGTTTTGCCAACTTAGACCTGTGGTTGTGTTTTTTCCTTTCTGTTTTTCTTTTTTGTAACACCGTAAAAATACAAGCCATATATTTTTTTTTTAAATCACAGCGGAAGTAATACGTTATAAAACTAAAAAGGAAATAACATTAAAAGTTAAAACCAACACTGTACAAACATACAGTACTTCCTTTAGTGTTACAAAACATTTCATAAAGTATGGCTCATCATTCTAAAACCCAAAATATCAGAGCTACGGTCAAACTTTCCCTGTACACAAAAGCTGCAACCTACCGTACCCTCAAAACCTGAAACAGAGAGTTAGGGTGGGGAATTAGCACAAAGCTAAGTGAATGAAAATCAAGCCACAAGCAATTAAAGCAGAACCACAACAATCACAAGAACAGTTTATCTCAAATATCAAAGGACCGGCGGCTCTGCCAAGCCTACGACCATTGCTGGCCATAGCAATGATCTACCGATAGCCATCTGCTAACTGGCACAGTTAAACCCCCTCTGCTACAACAAATGCGACAGAGGATCTAAAACTGCCTAACCAGAAGCAACTGACCCAGCATGATTAAACATCACATAACCAATTTCAATAATCATCACATAACCAATCAAACAATCATATCAGACTAAACAGTCCATCGCATGATTAATCGTATAAAATCCAAGTAACCATAACAGTTACAACTAAAACCACTGGTGCATTAAAGTCCACTCACATGTGTTCTCCAACACCACACTCAGTATTCTAATTTCACTGAGCCTTCTCGTTTCCTGAAACACATCATAACTTAGTCAGTAATTGGGATTACATTCCAATTTACAAAAGCGACAACTCTCATTGGCTACATGCAATAAAATTACAGAATTAACGTCTGAATCACTACGCACGTAATGGAGTCACTACGCACGTAGTGGACTCCACTTCGCACGTATTGAACTTTCAAACTCACGAAGTGGCTAACCCACTTCGCACGCAATGGGCACTGGTACGCACGGAGTGAACCTCACTTCGTGCGACCAAAACTCATCGACTTCATCTTCTTCAACATGCACTTCGCACGCAATGGAGTCACTACGCACGTAGTGGACTCCACTTCGCACGGCCAACATCCAACATTCAAGAACTTCCTAATCAAAACTCGACATAAACAACAAAACACACCTCTTGCTCGAAAACCAAACGTTAACCCTCGCTTAGAACTCGAAAACAGATCCACAGACTCAATTTATGAATGTGTGAGCTAAAGGTTCTTTCTCCCTTCTCTTATGCAGCCAAAACCAAATGAGAACAAACATACCAAATGCTATATATATAAGTCAAGACTGAAAATATTACACTACACAGTGCAAATACTGATATCTGAGATACAGAAACCTAAATAAAGCGGTCCTACTCAAGTCATTAACAAGCAACGAGGTATTATTCGGGACCCTCATATAAAAACGAATCATATGGTACCAATATCATATAAAAATATTAAACTAATATTTTTATCTTTTATCTCGTGGTCCAATTTAAATACCAAACAAACATCAAATAAATATATAAATAAATAGCAGATAATTATAAACAATCAAATATACTAATATAAACAATTAAATAACTTACCACTGCCACGAAACAACTAGGCCCTAAATGCGGGTGTTACAAATCTCTCCCCCTAAAGAAGATTCCGTCCCCGGAATCTCATCGCGCTCAAATAGGCTAGGGTAGCGGTTCCTCATGTCTGCCTCGGTCTCCCATGTTAAATCTGAACCCAAACTATCCTTCCATTTAATCAAAACCATAGGATTCTCTTTCCTCCGAAACTTCGTTGTTTTACGATCAACTATCTCAACTGGTTCTTCTATTAATCGCTTTTTCGAATCAACTTTCAGATCATGTACTGGGAGAATCTGACTTTCATGCTCAACATTACATTTACGTAAGTAACAGACATTAAAAGTATCATGAATACCCGCTAACTCTGGTGGAAGATCAAGAGTAACAGTCTGGTCGTTGACTATCTGTCGTATGCGAAACGGACCAATGTATCGTGGAGCTAGTTTCCCACGTTTCCCAAAGCGAGTAACCCCTTTCCACGGAGAAACTTTCAGATAAACCAACTCACCTTCAACAAACGTAACTGGTCTGCGGCGTGGATCTGCGTACATCTTTTGTCTGTCTCTGGCAACTTTCAACTTTTCCCGAGCAATAACAACTTTCTCAGCCGTCATTTGAACAATATCGGGACCCGCAAACTGTTTCTCACCTGCCTCTAACCAACAAGTAGGAGTACGACAACGACGACCGTATAACATCTCATAAGGTGGCATACCGATACTCGAGTGATAAGAATTATTATACGCAAATTCAATCAAAGGAAAGTGTGAATCCCAAGATCCACCATATTCTAACACACAGGCGCGTAACATATCCTCAAGTGTCTGAATAGTACGCTCACTCTGACCGTCTGTCTGAGGATGATAAGCTGTACTCAAATTAACACGCGTCCCCAATGCATGATGTAAACTCCTCCAAAAGTTAGAAACAAATCTGGGATCTCGATCAGAAACAATAGAAAGAGGAATACCGTGCCGTGATACAATCTCATCGATGTACAACTGAGCTAATCTGCTGAGTGAAGCTGTCTCACTGGTGGCAAGAAAGTGAGCACTCTTCGTCAAACGGTCAACAATCATCCAAATTTTATCATGTTTCCACTGAGTACATGGAAGTTTGGATACAAAATCCATCATGATGTGTTCCCATTTCTACTCTGGTATCTCCAACTGTTTCAAAGACCCGTAAGGTTTCTGGTGCTCTGCTTTGACCTGAGCACAAATATGACACGTTCCCACAAACTTTGCAACATCTGTCTTCATAGTAGGCCACCAATACAGCACTTTAAGATCGTTGTACATTTTCGTGTTACCAGGATGAACAGACAATCTTGACTTGTGAGCCTCTGCCAAAATCAAACCCCGAAGCTCTCCAAGTAATGGCACCCACACACGAGACTGATAAGTCTTCAATCCGCGCGAATCATTAATCAAATCATCTTTTCTCTTCATCATAATCTCTAACTTCAGATTTTCATTTTTTAAAGCTTCTAACTGAGCAGATTTAAGCCTATCCACTAAGTCAGAAACGATCTCAACTCGCATAAATCGAATACTATCACCAGCTCCCTTGCGGCTCAAAGCATCTGCTACAACATTTGCTTTCCCCGGGTGATATCGAATCTCACAATCATAATCCTTAATGAGTTCTAACCACCGTCTCTGCCGCATATTAAGTTCTTTCTGGGAAAATACATACTGCAGACTCTTATGATCAGTACAAATAACACATTTCGTACCCTATAAGTAATGCCTCCACAGTTTCAACGCAAAGACTACAACTGCAAGTTCTAAATCATGGGTTGGATAATTCTTCTCGTGTGGTTTCAATTGCCGTGAAGCATAAGCAATAACCTGATCATGCTGCATTAAAACACAACCCAAACCTGCAAAGGAAGCATCACAGTACACTACAAATTCATCAGAACCATCAGGTAGTGCAAGAATAGGAACCTGACATAATAGTTGTTTCAACGTCTGAAAAGCTGTCTCCTGTTCATTATTCCACTTAAATGGCACATCTTTACGGGTTAATTTCGTTATAGGACTCGCAATTTTCGAAAAATCTTTAATAAATCTGCGATAATATCCCGCCAATCCCAGAAAACTTTTAATCTCAGATGATGTTTTAGGAGCACTCCAGTTCATTACTGCTTCAACTTTAGCCGGATCAACTTTAACCCCATCTTTACAGATAACATGCCCCAAAAATTGAATCTCCCGCATCCAGAATTCACATTTAGAAAATTTTGCAAAAAGATGCTCTCGTTTTAAAGTTTCTAAAACTTGCCTCAAATGAAGCTCGTGCTCGGACTCAGTTTTAGAATAAACAAGATATCATCGATAAATACAATCACGAATTTATCCAAAAACGGCCGACAGACCCGATTCATTAAATCCATAAATACAGCAGGGGCGTTAGTTAAACCGAAAGGCATAACTAAAAACTCATAATGACCATATCTGGTACGGAAAGCGGTTTTAGGAACATCAGCATCAAAAACACATACCTGGTGATAACCCGAGCGCAGATCAATTTTAGAAAAATAAGAAGCACCCTGCAGCTGATCAAACAAATCATCAATTCTGGGTAAAAGGTATTTATTTTTAACCGTTCTCTTATTCAGTTCCCTGTAGTCAATACACATACGCAAAGTAGCGTCTTTATTTTTCACAAATAAAACCGGTGCACCCCACGGAGAAGAACTAGGACGAATAAAACCCCTGTCTAACAAATCCTGAATCTGTGTCATCATCTCACGGATTTCAGAAGGAGCTAACCTGTAAGGAGCTTTAGCCACTGGGCTCGAACCTGGAATCAAATCAATCCTATATTCTACCTCACGAACCGGAGGCAACCCAGGTAATTCATCGGGAAACACTTCCGGGTATTCCGAAACCACCCGAATATCAGAAACAATCTGTTTCTCCTTTTTAACATCAACCACATCAGCAAGGTAGGATTCACACCCTTTGGCCAGAGATTTTCTAGCCTTCATATACGAGATAATAGGAAAAGCAGGTCTAACCCTCTCCCCGCGAGCCACTACGTATGACCCATCAGGTAAAGGAAATGAAATCAATTTTCTATGGCATTTTATAACAGCTCGGTTCTGACTCAACCAATCCATACCCATAACAGCATCAAAACCAACTATAGGCATTAACAGAAAAGAAACAGGAAAGCATGTACCATCAATATCAATTTCAGCTCCAGACACAGCCGTTGTGACTGGAACCGTTTTACCATCAGCTATCTCTACTTCTAATGGAGCAGCAACATTTGAAGTAGGCAATTTCAATTTATCACAAAATGCCACAGAAATAAATGAACGATTGGCACCAGAATCAAATAACACACGTGCAGGTATAGAATTTATGAGAAACATACCCGTGATGACATCATCAGTAACAGCAGCATCATCTACTGACATCCAGAATGCTCTACCCTCAGCTGACGGAGGGTTCTTCCTTTTCTGTGCTGAAGCGGACGAAGATCCCACAACCGATCCAGATACCGACCCAGTCCCCGATTTCTTACCCACACGGCACTCACCTGCTCTGTGCCCCTCCTTTTGACAATTCCAACAAACACTCCTCGGAAATCTACAATTCTTCAATTCATGCCCAAACTGACCACAACGAATACATCTTGCTGTCTGTAGAGTACAAAGTCCATGATGATAAGACTTACATTTATTACACCACGGGGCTCTCTGAGTAGACCCACCAGATGTAGACCTACGATTCTGACTACTCTGACTCTGACCCTGTCCTTGACGTTGACTTCCCTGACCTCCTTGAGTTCCCTGCCGATGTTGGGTATTAAAATAATCAAACCGGGATTTCTGTTGATAAATTCTATCTTTATTCAACTTCTCCTTGGCTTGAGCATCACCCTCGGCTGACTTAGCTAGGGTAAAAGCTTGAGATAAAGTGCTAGCCCACCTGGTAGCACTCCTGTAATCTGGATGCAAAGCTCTCACAAAATGCTGAACTCTTGAAGCTTCGTCCGGAACCCACTGCTGTGCAAATCGTAATTTCTCATTGAATTGCCTAATCAATTCATCCATAGACATATTATCGGTCATCTGCAAATCCATGAACTCCTTCTTGATTCGTTCAATCTCAAAAGATCCACAGTATTGCTCACAAACCTTTCCCTCATATTGCTCCCAAGTAATACTACTCATCTGCTGCTTTGTAAAATGACCTGTAATCGAATCCCACCATACCATGGCATCTCCTTTGAGTCTTTGAGTAGCATATAATACTCGCACTTTCTCTTCGCATTCCGCAGTATCCAAGGCCTTGGTCATCTCCCTCAACCAATTCAAAGTTTTATTGGGATCCGTACTACCGCTATACTCTGAAGGTCTACAATCCATGAATTGCTTATATTTATTATGTTGACCAAAGCCTGGGTAGGGGTAAGCTCCTGGTGCAGTAAATTGATAGATAATCGGCTGTTGTGTACCCTGTGAAGCAACAGTAGAATATGGAACAGAAAATGGTACTGAAAGTGGTGGTGTTGTTGACACTGTAGCAACAGCTGCTGTTGGAATCGGTGTTTGAGAATTCTGTATCAACCTCTGCTGCTCAAAGTTGTGAACTGTTTCTCGAAGCTCCTGTAGTTCACTTTCAAGTTGAAATATATAATCATTCTGAGTTGTATCTATTTCTCTACCCGAAGTGTTGACTATTACTGGATTCTCTAAAACTGGAATTGTAGAAGTTCCAGCCTGAGCAAGGGTCACCGGAATCTCGGTTGGGATCTCTTGACTTACCATATCTATTACAATCACATCACCTCCAAACTTATTAGACAACCGTTAGTACACACACACAACAAATCCAAACACTCTAATTCCCCCACAGGAAAGGTTTGACCAACCTCGAGCCAAGATTTGGGAATTGAACACTCTAAACGTGCTCGCATGCCAAACCAGGACTCTGATACCAAATTGTAACACCGTAAAAATACAAGCCATATTTTTTTTTAAATCACAGCGGAAGTAATACGTTATAAAACTAAAAAGGAAATAACATTAAAAGTTAAAACCAACACTGTACAAACATACAGTACTTCCTTTAGTGTTACAAAACATTTCATAAAGTATGGCTCATCATTCTAAAACCCAAAATATCAGAGCTACGGTCAAACTTTCCCTGTACACAAAAGCTGCAACCTACCGTACCCTCAAAACCTGAAACAGAGAGTTAGGGTGGGGAATTAGCACAAAGCTAAGTGAATGAAAATCAAGCCACAAGCAATTAAAGCAGAACCACAACAATCACAAGAACAGTTTATCTCAAATATCAAAGGACCGGCGGCTCTGCCGAGCCTACGACCATTGCTGGCCATAGCAATGATCTACCGATAGCCATCTGCTAACTGGCACAGTTAAACCCCCTCTGCTACAACAAATGCAACAGAGGATCTAAAACTGCCTAACCAGAAGCAACTGACCCAGCCCAAAACCACGCTTAGCTGACCTCTGCCACAAACATCAAGAGCACAATTTCATGCCTTGATACTCATATCTTGGACACAATTTCAATAATCATCATATAACCAATCAAACAATCATATCAGACTAAACAGTCTATCGCATGATTAATCGTATAAAATCCAAGTAACCATAACAGTTACAACTAAAACCACTGGTGCATTAAAGTCCACTCACCTGTGTTCTCCAACACCACACTCAGTATTCTAATTTCACTGAGCCTTCTCGTTTCCTGAAACACATCATAACTTAGTCAGTAATTGGGATTACATTCCAATTTACAAAAGCGACAACTCTCATTGGCTACAAGCAATAAAATTACAGAATTAACGTCTGAATCACTACGCACGTAATGGAGTCACTACGCACGTAGTGGACTCCACTTCGCACGTATTGAACTTTCAAACTCACGAAGTGGCTAACCCAATTCGCACGCAATGGGCACTGGTATGCACGGAGTGAACCTCACTTCGTGCGACCAAAACTCATCGACTTCATCTTCTTTAACATGCACTTCGCACGCAATGGAGTCACTACGCACGTAGTGGACTCCACTTCGCACGGCCAACATCCAACATTCAAGAACTTCCTAATCAAAACTCGACATAAACAACAAAACACACCTCTTGCTCGAAAACCAAACGTTAACCCTCGCTTAGAACTCGAAAACAGATCCACAGACTCAATTTATGAATGTGTGAGCTAAAGGTTCTTTCTCTCTTCTCTTATGCAGCCAAAACCAAATGAGAACAAACATACCAAATGCTATATATATAAGTCAAGACTGAAAATATTACACTACACAGTACAAATACTGATATCTGAGATACAGAAACCTAAATAAAGCGGTCCTACTCAAGTCATTAACAAGCAACGAGGTATTATTCGGGACCCTCGTATAAAAACGAATCATATGGTACCAATATCATATAAAAATATTAAACTAATATTTTTATCTTTTATCTCGCGGTCCAATTTAAATACCAAACAAACATCAAATAAATATATAAATAAATAGCAGATAATTATAAACAATCAAATATACTAATATAAACAATTAAATAACTTACCACCGCCACGAAACAACTAGGCCCTAAATGCGGGTGTTACATTTTTGGTTTTGGGGAGGCTTGCGTGCCACTTACAACCCCTTTTATAATGTAAAAGTAATAGAATAGGATTTCATGTATTCTAGCTCAGTTTGTTGTAACCAAAACCAAAGACGAAGATCTATCAAGATGGAGTTTTTCCAAAGATGGAGGAACAAGATGGAATTGCTCGAGTCAAGACCGGAGGTGTCAATGCTAGTGGGAGCAAGGAGCCAAAACACAAGATCAAGCCACGGGATCAAGCTTTGTCTAGTTTGTCCTTAGTTGACCCCTTACGACATAGTTGGCAAAACTATAACAAGTTTATTATCTGCGTGGTTGTGTTTTACTTTTATGTTTTTATGCGACTATAAAATTAAAGAAGGAGGTTAATAATAGTTTTTATTAATCAGAGGTAAAACCACGGTTTATATTAAAATTGGAATACGAGAACAGTTTTATAAAATTAAATATTTTATGATTGTCGTATCAGCATTTTAAAACAGTTTGTTTTTAAGATGGTTTTATCATAAGACGTATTGTGTACCTAGTTCAAGGTATACTAAGATATACGGATTTTAAAATAGATAGTTTTAAAATGGTTTTACAAAACTAGAAATCATGTTTTTCAAAATTGGATAAAACCCAAGAAAATCTTAGATTAGTGTGCTACCCACCTAATGGTACACCTTTGCTGTTAAACTGTATTCGGGTGTCGAAAGTGCCCAAACCTTGGGCATCCGGGTTCAAACCATTGCGGGAAAGGGTATGAAAGGTTCTGCGATAATCGGGAGTCCCGTCCAGAATTCATATTCTCTTAGGTAGTGCGATCTATTTTCGTGATAATCGGGAGTCCCGGCCCAAAATGCCCTAGAGTAGAGTTAAACATACTAGACTTGGTCTAAGTGCTCTACGAGGTTCTAGGAGTCGTATTAGTTAGGTACGATTGGTACAGGGTGTTACCTACCAGGAATAGCATGACTTGGCGGGAAGTGCCCAAACCTTGCGTCAAGTATGTGAAATATGGGTCCTAGGGCTAATACTTATCATTTAAGGTTTTATCGATTTGTATTAGCAAAGTTTATTGTGTATTACTAATTGAACTACATGATTGAGATTGTAGATGGCAAACACATCCAACACTAATAACCTCTTACTCCATTCTATCCTTGAGGAGGATAAGCTCGCCGGACCTAACTTTCTCAACTAGGAGCGCAATCTTCGGATCGTGCTCAGGCATGAGAGAAAGTGGTGTGTCCTCGAGGAGCCGATGGGAAATGCCCCAACCAATAGTGTATGAGCATGATGGAAATATCGGCTTATGACATGATCCGCCAGTTGAGGGACATGTTTCAGGAGCAGGTTCGTACAGGACGGTACGATATCACGAGGACTCTTAACACTTGAAAGATGGCTAAGGGTATTTCAGTTAGTATCCACATCATGAAAATGAAAGGGTACATGGACCACCTAGAAAGACTTGGACACCCAGTACCGTTGCAGCTACCAACGGATATGATGCTTAACTTGTTATATGATGACTATAAGCCTTTCATAGTCAACTACAACATGAACAACATGGAGAGATCCATAGCTAAGCTTCATTCGATGCTCAAGGCAGTTAGGTCTAACATGGGTATTAAGTCCAAAGATATTCTCATGGTAGATAAGGGCAGTAGTAATAAGAGGAAGGGGCGCAGTGGCAAGGGCAAGAGTAAAACCAAGCCAGGATCATCTGCACCCAGGGCCAAGGTAAATGGCAATGGGAAGGGCAAGAGATTTAAACCGAACAAAGCAAGATCCAAGAATTGGTGCTTTAATTACGGTGAGATTGGCTAGTAGAAGGTCAACTGCCCGAAGCATCAGGAAGGTGGTGTTTAGTCTAACACCACAAGTAACTTCGGTGACTAACATCAGTATTTGCTTTCAAGTAGTGTTTGACATTTGCAATCGTTTATTACAATAGGTCAATGAAAGCGAAAGGTGGCAAGAATGCAAGGATCCCACGTGAAGAAACAAGGATATTAATAATTTATAGTTGAAAATATTTTTCTATTTCAAAGCTGTTTTTTAAAATATTAATGAATTATTTAGTGACATATCCTTGCACGTGGTTTGTGATTTTATCTAGTCAAGTTTGAGTAGAGGTTAACTAACAAGTCAAAGTTTTTGACTTATTAGTGGTTGATCATATGCATTAATTATTGCCATTGAGATATATCAATATTATTTGCTCGACTAAACTTATGGAATTACATGAATCAACACGGTTGATGTTGTTAATTAGAGGGCTCATCTAATCAAGTAATTATAAGTATTTATAAAAACGAGTTCAAGGTTTGAACTAGTATTAAACACTTGAAATAATAGTCAATAAGGTATTTTAAGTAATGCTATGTTTTCATAATAGTCAGTGGGAACAATTGACCTACGCAAAGAAATTTATCAAGTTTTGATAAATTAAAAAATATATGTATATATATTTATGTAGAAGCTAATAAATGTTTTGGATAAACAAAGTAATTATTAGCTTGTTGAATTTCAAGAATGTATATAATTTTAATGACGGGTTTTTGAGGATTCAAAGTGGTCCAGGTGTTAGGACTTCCCAGGATGTCATAATTATATATTGAAATTCGATGTCCATTATTAATATATATAAAAGAATTAAGTGTTGAAAATAATAAACAACATATTAGATAAGTGTTTCTACACTAAGTATCTAATTTTGTTTGCGGGTTAGTGTAAACAAAAGGTTTATTATTTTAGTCTATTTCATGGAATAGAAAAGTTTTATACATCTACAATGTAACTATGTATAGTTACGGGATAATTTTTTATATATTCACGAACTAGGAGTTAATCCAGTTCTCCAAGTTCACGGAATATGATAAAATTAATAGACTAGACTTGTTTTTCAAGGTTTGCGGAAAACAAATCATTTAGCAAAATGAGTGGGAGCACTAGTTAGTGCATACTTGTTTTTAATTCATAGTAATGTTGTGGTTTCAAGGAGTGATCCGTGATAAGTCCACTAGAACCAACATAGTAACGCAAATAGACGCGTTGAATTGAGACAATGGACTAGTATTAATTTTGTACTATATTCCAGAAGGGTGAATATGGAGAGTACATTATTAATCCCATTACTCTTCACAGATTTTGTATGTTTTGGTAATATCCGTGAATAAAAGTTTTTTATTCAAAATCTTGTCCGTGACTACCTATCTTGGTGGGAACCTCGATTAGGGAGATAATAACGTCATTGTAGTCCTTGGTGGAGATTCATAGTGATTGAAGATAGCTACGAGGAGTGTAGGCCAAGGATGTACGAGTATTCACTAGGGGTTTGAATACTGGATAGTGACATCGTGAAGAATAGCGCGTGGTCAACGAGTCAAAGGTATTCGTCACATAGGTTGTCCTCAAGCCTAAGATATTTGGTTTAGGATGCGTGGACTTCTGGCATTTGGATCGCACCTAACGCTACGCCATAACAGGGTAGCTATAACGGGCGTATCTGGTGTCAGCGGAAAGCGTGTTGCCAAATGCAAGTATGCGAGAGGCATTCTTCACCTCCTTTTTAGGAGAGATGTTTCTAGGCCCCTTGACTAATCTAGACTATAGAAGTGCATGGCCATGCCCAAAAGAACTGATTTGTTCTTTGTCGTTTATCACATTAGTCGAAATCGGATAGTCGAGAAAAGTTTCTGAGTGTTAAGAGTTGACTCACACCATGCTCACACTCACAATCGAAACATCGTGATGAAGAGGGAAAAGCCTAAAGTATACCCGATCATAAGACATGGGGTTCTTATGAAGTTTTATTATAAAACAACTAGTTTTATAAATTATAAAACAGTTTGTTTTATAAGGATTTATTATAACACCTGGGTATAAGAGTTCTTATCGCTTGGTTAACCTAAGGAATTGTCTAGAGGTTTCCTTAGGCCAGTGTTATCAAGGTACCCTGGTTGACGGTAAGCACAAGTGGGAGTCTGAAAGGAATTGTGTGCATAATCGTCGAACCCTGATGGCACGTCCAATGCCATGAGACACTCAAGGGTTTCACCTGTGAGGGCATGTAATCCGAGAAGCAATGCAACCACAAGTGGGAGAATGGTTTAATAACAGTTAGTTATAAACCAGTGTTAGTAAGTTATGGTTTTAACTTACGGAGAGAATTAATTACCAAGTTATTAATTGACAAGAAAATATATATTTATTAGTTAAATAAATATATATTGTTAATTAATAGGATTAATAATTTAAGTTTAAAGTATTGGATAAGAATTAATTAATAAATAATAAAGGGAAATTAAAAAACCAAATATATATATATATATATATATATATATATATATATATTTATATATATATATATATATTAGTTTTTTAATTATTATTATTATTAATTAGATTAAGTTGGTAATTAAGTTTCTTAATTCAAGAAAAGGAAATATTCAAAAGGTTTCCTAATCTAATCCTAATTCCTATTCTTATAAATAGGAGATTAGATGGTGAATTAAGGTTAATCATTCTATGGAGTTAGAAAAGGAAAAACTCTCTCCTCCTCTCTCCCTATTGGCTTTCAGCCGAGAACACAAAGAAGAAAAAACCGAGTTTCGATTTTTTGTTCGATCACAAGTTCATGTGTTTTGTGGTTCGTGGTTTGCTCACCTTTCTAGCGGGATCTCGTTTTTCCTCATCACGGGTGGATTAATACTTGAGCAACCCTAGGTAAGTGAAGGTATGATCTTCATCTTCATGTTCATGATGTTGTTCATATTTTATTGTTTTGTACATACATTATAACGATATATATATATAAACTTTGTGATAAATAAAGATTCTAACCCTTTAGGGTTTTTGGGTGGTTGATTTTTCAAGTTCTGCTTTATGAAAGATCAATCAGTTTTTCATCCTTGAGTCGGTTCAAACCAGTTTGAGTTTTAATCAGTATGACATATAGGAGGTGCTATAAAACCCATCAAGCATGAGTTCCCCTGAGGAACGGGAAGTAATGAGACGAGTCCCGTATGCTTCGGCTATAGAATCGGTCATGTACGCCATGTTATGTACTAGGACTGATATATCTTGTGCATTGAGTATGACAAGTAGATATCAAGCCAACCCTTGTGAAGCTCATTGGAAGGCAGTGAAGAACTTTCTCAAGTATCTTCGGAGGACAAAGGAGATGTTCTTTGTGTATGGAGGTGCGGAAGAGCTTTGGTAACTGGTTACTCCGAAGCTAGTTTCCAAACTGATCGGGACGACTGCTGATCTCAATCGGGGTTCGTGTTCCTACTCAATGGTGGTGCTATTTCCTGGAGAAGCTCCAAGCAAGACACTATGGCCAATTCTACAACCGAGTCGGAGTATATTGCGGCCAGAGAAGCTACAAAGGAGGCTGTATGGATGAGGAAATGCATCCAAGATTTGGGAGTGGTTCCTAGTATTACGGACCTTGTTGAGGTATTTTGTGATAACGAGGGTGCGGTTGCTCTAGCGAAGGAACAAGGTCTCACTGACGCACGAGGCATAATCCTTGAAAGTATCATTACATCCGGGACGTGATCGATAGTGGAGCCATTGTCATTAGCAGAGTACACACGGATAGCAATGTGGCGGATCCGTTCACCAAACCATTATCGCAAGCGAAGCACGATGCTCACACACGAGCTATTGGGATTAGATTTGCTAGCGATTTGATTTGATCATGTATTTATATTTTTGGTTAGTATATTTGATGTATTTACCCTTTTGGGAACATTCAGCAGTATTGTATTTATCGATTATTAAATGAGATTTAGTAATATGCAAGTTGCGGGTATTTCTTTAAATCTTTACTGTGTTCCAACTTAGCATGTTTTATTATTCCCTGAATGCGTTTGCATTCTAAAAGTCGGTAGTCGGTCATTCTTCTCGGGAATAAAGTATAAACTAAGACTGACGGAATTGATTGTTCATGTGTCCAATGGGGATTGGGACACCGGGACGCAATTCTTCAGCTGTACTTGAAAGTGTTTCAAGTGACTGGACGACCTACACCTGATTTTACTTTATGGTACATGTCATGAGTAAATCAGGATGATAATATCAGTTCATCCTCATACTGGAGATGCATGTGTCAGCATCACTTTGGTTTGTTTTGTTCTAGTTGCTTTCAAACGCAGTCCGTAACTGGCTGTTATAAAGGGAGTAATTGGACAGAGTATGATCACTGTTGTTGGCAGTGTAGTCAAAGGAATTTGTTCCTCTGTTTAGAGAGTTATCCCTGGGCCCCTCGATAATTTGTCGCTGATACCAAAATACATGGCCATGCTCAAAGCTTGCAATGATTTATGATCGATTGCAACTTGTATATTTTGGTCACCACCAGTCTAGATCGACAAGCATAATCGTGAACGAACGGAGAATGACTAAGTACCATGTCTCATGTTCACATGGATATCGCGAACAAAAAGATGTTTGATTTCTTATCAATAGGACCATTTCACACGGGATGCAATTTGGTTTTTCTGCTGAAGACAAAACCCATACTGACTTAGGGGCAGAGAAGTCTTACTAGAGGCCGCTCTCTGTTTGTGATGCATTGGGTACGGTGAGTCATGTGCAAGTGGGAGTTTGTTGGAGTATGCCCAATGACGCACGTATGCCAAATGACGCACGTATGCCAAATGATCACTTCCGATGAAGTATGGGCCTATCGGGTCACACGCCGGTGGTTGATCTTGACAACAAACTAAAAGATGAGGGTGAGAAAGAATAAATAATGATTGTTGGCTTCCTGGACTAGGTTAGTGACGCTAACCAGGTCATCGCGATCTGAGCCCCGATAGCGGCGTTAACCTTAAGGGGTTAGCGGCGCTATACGTGGGCGGTTAGCGACGCTAACCCTGTCTGACAGAAGCAACATTATTCTTTTCACCTCCTCTCTCCACCAATGCATGGCTTCTTTATCATTTGGTCTTGACTGACCTTGGGGAGTCCTCGAGTCATGTCGAGCTCTATAAAAGACATGTAACTCTCTCTTGTTAAGACTCTTGGTGAACTTGAGTTTTAAGCACTTAGAAACATTTGTGAGTTGTCTAGGTAAAAGAGAGAGAAGTAGAGAGTTCTTCCTGGTGGGTATTTTGTTGTTGTTCAAGAAGCCAATATCAAGTGTTGACTTGGTTGAAGGGGTGCTAGTACACCAAGGCTACCAAGTATCTCGGGGTGGACTTTGATAGCTCAAGAAGGAGATTACAAAGCTTGGAGCTTAGCACACAACAAATCTAGAGACATCAAGGGTATAACTCTACTCTCTCTTTTCTATTTAGTTGCAAAATTTAGTTGTAGAGCTTGGTATACATTTGGGGTTCATTATGTGGTTCTTGTTTTTCCTTTTAAAATTCGTTTTTGTACTTGCATGCTTCCGTTGTGCTCAACCACGAACCCCAACATTTTATGCTTTGCATGCTTGTACTTTATGAATTTTTGTTGTACCTTTTACTTCCGCTGCGTTCCTCAAACCCCATCAGTGGTATCAGAGCCACCTCTGTACCATTTTTGCACATGGTGGCCTGAAAAACCTAAAAAATGAAAATTTTGTTTTATGTCTAGTGGAGTTCACGGCTCGATCTCCTTAGGGAATCACGACGCGAACTATGAGAAATGATCACGGCTCGATTCCGTCACTGTCTAGTGGCGCGAATTAGTGGGTAGATCGCGGCTCGAACCTATTGGTGGTTCGCGGCTCAATCTCCCAGCAGCAAAGTTTTTGTTTTTTTAAGCTTTAAAAATTTGTTTTTGGGTTTTTGGTAATATAATTTATATTTTGGAATTATATGTCCAGAAATTAAATTTTATTTATTTAAGATGCCTTGTATAATGGTTGGTGTATTTATATTTATATTATTATTTTGGCATGAAAATGGTAATTGCATATACTTACATTATGTATTTATGAATATGTTTCACCAAAAATGGTTTGGTGTTATTAATGCATAAGTACATGGGATTTTTAGTGCCTTTAGTGTTTTGAAAAATCTTAACCATTATACATAAGTTTACATGGTTTTGTGTGGCACACCATGTTATTCTTGTTGTTCATGTGATGTTGGTAACCCTAGAATATGCCCTACACCCTGTGGATGTTTTGTTGTGTTATTTATTATTCATTCATTTGGTGACTCTAAGTCACATGGTTTGTAATAATAATTAAATTTATTTATTTGGTATGTAATTTGTATTTGTGGCTTGCATGCCAATTAAATATTCAATATTATGTATTTGTACTAGAAAATAAGAATTTGTGGCTTGCATAAGATGACACCACTCGAATCTAACCACACAAGGTTTTTTAACAAAGTGGATATAAATTGGTTTTGTCACTTTTGTTAATCAAAACTCAAAATGGTTTTTTAACCGGAAAACTAAATCCCGTTTTCTAAATATAAATATCACGCCATCCATAAGATGACACCACTCGAATCTAACCACACAAGGGTTGATTGTCGAGCTTTAGCCGAATCAATTTTTGTGTGAGTTGTGTGGAAAGTGTGTGTGGCAACTCACAAGGTCGATTGTGGAGCTTTAGCCGAGTCGATCATTGAGCAAGAGTACCACCGTGTATCTTGATGGTTGATTTACAGTTTCAAATTAATATTTCATAAAATTGTCGAGCTCTAGCTGAGATTATGTAAAATATTACTTTGAGATTGGTGTGGAGGGATCAAACATGCCAAACTTGGCACAATGGTTGTCAAGTACGATCCCGCAAGGAACTAAGAGTTGCAATTATGGATTGCAATCGCTCAATGGTTGCCGGCATAAATAGCTTTGCCACGTGATCCGTGGAAAACCCGTCACGGTGCAAAGTGAAATATGGTTCTTAACCCTTGTTAAAATAGTTGTTTTTCATTATACACTTGGGGTAATTATTTTGACGAGGATTTAAATTGAACTAACCAAATCTACTTTGCATTTTATAGTTGGCATCAACTAGCACCAACAACAACACCACCTTTTCTCTAAGGATTTCCCTTGAGAAAGAAAAACTCGATGGGACCAATTTTATGGATTGGTCAAGGCAACTAAGAATAGTCCTCCGTCATGAGGGTAAGTTGGCCACCATTGAGGAACCCATCCCCGAGGCCCCTGCTTCCAACGCGAGTAGGGCAATTAAAGAGGCATATGAAAAACTCCTCAAAGACATCACCGAGGTTACTTGCCTCATGCTTAGCACGATGAGCCCCGACTTGAAAAATTCGATGGAGCATCTTAGTGCTTATGACATGATGCGCGAGTTATCGGACATGTTCCAACAACAAGCGAAGCAAGAACGGTATGGTTGTCTTAATGACCTACTCTGTTACCGTTTGCAGGAGGGCGGGAACGTGTCCCACCATGTTCTTAAGATGAAAGCGTTGGTGGAACGCCTCGAGAGGTTGGGATTTGCCATCGCGAGAGAGATGGCGGTAGACTTGATTCAACGGTCTCTCCCACCGTCATATGATCAATTTGTTATGAATTATCATATGGACGGGATGGATAAATCCCTAATGGAATTGCATGGTATGTTGCGGAACGCCGAGTCCAACATGACCAAGCAAAAGCCATCAACCTCCGATCCTGTTTTGGCCATCAAGGAGGGTGAGTCCAAGAAGAGGAAGAAACCAGCCTCTACCCGGAGGGGTAAAGGTAAGGGTAAGGTTGGGGCACCCAAGCCGAACCCTACCCGTAGCCAAAGCCGTAGGGTCCAATCCCTCAAGCCAAGACTCCGGAAGAGGCGGTTTGATTTTTCTGCAGGATAGAGGGGCACATGCGCCGGAGCTGCCCTAGGTACCTAGAGGGCCTAAAGAAGCTATGTGCTTCGCGAGCGGGCGCTTCTACTTCAGGTACGTTTGTGATTGAACTCCATCATACTTTTACATCTAACGGCTGGGTTTTAGACACCGGCTGTAGCACTCACATTTGTAATATGGTGCAAGTGCTAAAGGGAAGTAGAAGGCTGAGAGATGGGGAGCTGGAGCTAACCATGGGGAACAAGGAGGTCCTCCCCGTGTTAGAAAAAGGAAGTGTCGAGCTTACTTTCAAAACCGGCTACTCTATTATTTTAAAAGATGTATGGTATTCGCCACTTATGGCAAGAAATTTTTTATCCTTTTACGCTTTGTATGATGATGGATATTGTTTTAAATTTGAAAATGGTTATATATGTTGTTTTAAAAATGATGTTTGTTATTTTAAAGCTTATCCATGTCGTGGTATATACGAAGTTGATGCATACATAGAGAATAATAGAGCAATCATGAACATTGATTTTGGATCCAAAAATGGTTTGGATAAGTTTTCCTTATGGCATAGTCGTCTTGGCCATATAAACAAGAAACACATCACCAAGCTCCAAGCGGATGGGATCTTGGAAGCATTTGACCTCGGGTCAAATGAAGCATGCGAGTCTTGTTTATTAGGCAAGATGACTAAGTCACCCTTTACCGGTGTGGGTGAAAGGGCTAAATGCTTGTTGGAAATAGTGCATACGGATGTATGCGGTCCGTTCAAGCATGATACAAGGAACAACTCTAGATACTTCGTTAATTCACTGATGATTTCGGTAGATATGGATATGTCTACTTGATTAGGCATAAGTCTGAGACCTTTGAGGTCTTTAAGACATTCCAAAACGAAGTCAAGACTCAATTGGGCAAGACTATAAAAGTACTTCGCTCCGATAGGGGAGGCAAATACTTGAGCTCGGAGTTTCGTGATCATCTTGTTAGTTGTGGGATTATTTCACAACTAACTCCTCCTGGGACACCACAATTGAATGGTGTCACCGAGCGGAGGAATCGGACATTGTTGGATATGGTCCGATCAATGATGAGTCGTACGGAAGTACCTATTAGTTTTTGGGGGTACGCTCTCGAGTCGGCGGCTAGGATCCTTAACCTCGTACCGACTAAGAAAGTCCAAAAGACACCTTATGAGATATGGCATGGAGTTGCTCCAAAGATCGCATATCTCATGTTTGGGGATGTCCTGCCTTTGTCAGACGAGAGGTAAAGGATAAACTTGAACCTAGATCTGAGAGGTGTTACTTCATTGGGTATCCGTCCGGAGCCATGGGTTATTTGTTTTACAAACCTTCCGAAAGCAAAGTGTTTATCACGAGAAGGGCCGTCTTCCTTGAAAGGAAGATGATATCCATGCAATCTGGTGGAAGGAGGATTGATCTTGAAGAAATTCAAGAACCCGATGGAGAAGGGACTAGTGTCGGCACTAGCACTCAACCCGAAGTGGTTGAAACCGAGCAAGAGGATGCGTTGGTACCAGACAATGCTCCTTTGATTCCTCGTAGGTCCGGTAGACGACGTCATGAGCCAGAGAGATATGGGTTTCTCATATCTGAGGGCAATGACTTATTGGTGGATCATGATGAACCAACCAACTACCGAGAAACCATAGCGGGCAGTGAGTTTGCTAGGTGGAGGGAAGCAATGGAGAGTGAGATGCAATCCATGTCGGACAACCAAGAATGGGAATTGGTTGATCCTACACCCGGATGTAAGACAGTGGGGTGTAAACGGGTCTTCAAGAAGAAGACCGGCGTGGATGGATCTGTAGATACCTTCAAGGCTCGACTGGTGGCTAAAGGTTTCACGCAAACTCATGGGATAAACTATGAGGAAACCTTTTCACCGGTGGCCATGTTGAAATCTATTAGAATACTTATGGCCATAGCTGCGTTTTATGATTACGAGATATGACAAATTGATGTAAAAACCTCCTTCCTTAATGGAAAGCTAAATGAAGAGGTGTTTATATCATAACCCGAGGGTTTTGTACATCCTGAGTATCCTGATAGAGTCTGTAGACTAAAGAAGTTCATTTATGGACTTAAGCAAGCATCTCGAAGCTGGAACCTGTGCTTTGATGAGAAAATCAAAGAGTTTGGATTTTCAAAAAGTAAAGATGAACCATTCATATATGTCAGGGCTACTGGGAGCGCTGTAGTATTCCTTGTTCTGTATGTAGATGATATTCTACTTATTAGGAATGACGTCCCAACTTTGAAAGAGGTTAAATCTTTTCTTGGGAGTTGTTTCTCAGTGAAGGACTTGGGAGAAGCAGCATATATCTTGGGCATTAAGATCTATAGAGATAGATCCAAGAGGCTAATTGGGCTTAGCCAAAGTGCATATGTCGACAAGGTCTTGAAGCGATTCAAGATGGAGGACTCAAAGAGGGGTAACACCCCTATGTTGCATGGAGTGACAT
This sequence comes from Pulicaria dysenterica, assembly GCA_947179395.2. Lineage (NCBI taxonomy): Eukaryota > Viridiplantae > Streptophyta > Magnoliopsida > Asterales > Asteraceae > Pulicaria > Pulicaria dysenterica. The sequence continues at coordinate 41,462,172 of OX359294.1, forward strand.
TGAGCAAAAGTCAATGTCCAAGTTCCAAAGAGGAACTAGACGTAATGAAGAGGGTCCCTTAAACTTCGGCAATAGGATCAATCATGTACGCCATGCTATGCACTAGACCTGATGTATCATGTTCCTTGAGCATGACCAGTAGATATCAGGCTAACCCCGGGCAAGACCATTGGACTGCGGTCAAGAACATTCTCAAGTATCTTCGTAGGACAAAGGAGATGTTCTTGGTTTATGGTGGTGGGGAAGAGCTTAGAGTACTAGTTACTCTGACGCTAGCTTCCAAACGGATATGGACGACTGCCGATCACAATCAGGGTTCGTGTTCCTTCTAAATGGTGGTGCTATAAGTGGGAGGAGCTCCAAGAAACACACCGTAGCTGATTCAACTACCGAGTCGGAATACATTGCGGCTAGTGAAGCAGCTAAAGAAGCGGTATGGATGAGGAAGTTCATCCAAGACCTTGGAGTGGTTCCTAGCATATCCGACCCTATTGAGATTTTTTGTGACAATGAGGGTGCGGGGGCTCTAGCAAAGGAATCAACGGCTCATAAGCAAACGAGGCACATTCCTCGAAAATACCACTTCATCAGAGATGTTATAGACAGTGGTGAAATTTCCATCAGCAGAGTAGCATCGGAAAGAAATTTGGCCGATCCTTTCACTAAACCGTTGTCACAAGCTGTACATGATTCTCACACTAGATCGATAGGTGTTAGATTCGCTAGTGACTTGGTTTGAGTGTAATATTTGGTTTATGTTTGATTTGTACTTGTACTATGGGAACATTAAGCAATACTGTATTCCATATTTTAGTGATTATAAAATGTGATTTAATGATACGCCGAGGGCAAATATTTTAGGAATCCTTGCTGTGTTCCATCTTAGTATGTTTAATACTTCCCTGAATGCATTTACATTCTAAATGTCCACAGTCGGTCATTCTTCATGGGGAGGAAGTTTGAGATAAGACTGAGGGAAGTGGATTGGATTAAGAGATGCAACACTTCGCCTATGCTTGCAATGGTCAAGTGACTGGACGACCCACACCTGAACTTACTTCATGGTTTATGCCACGAGTAAGTCAGGATAATAATATCATTTTGTCCCTAGACTGGAGATACATGTGTTCCAAAGCATGGATCTGCTTTGCCTTTATTGCTTTCTAACGCAGTTCGTAACTGGCTGTTATAAAGGGAGCCTTTACGTAAAGTATGGTGTATGTGGCGGAGCAATGTAGTCAAAGGGATTCATTCTCTAGTTTAGAGAGATATCCATGGGCCCCTCGATGATTGAGCGCTGACGTAAAATGCATGGCCATGCTCGAGTTGCAATGATATTTGATCGATTGCAACTAGATTTTGGGTCACCATTAATCGAGATCGAGAAACATAATCGTGAACGATCTTGAGATTGACATTTAACCATGTCTCGTGTTCACACGGATATCGCGAACGAAGGGATGAATGATCACTTATCTATAGGACCATTTCGTAACTGATTCTGGATTTGAATTTTGTTCAAGATGACAAAACCCACACTTGTTAGGAGCAAAGATGCCTTACTAGAGGCCACTCATTGTCTGTGGTTTATGTGTACGGCGTGTCATGTGCAAGTGGGAGTTTGTTAGAGTATGCCAACTGACGCACGTACGCCATATAGATCACTGCCGATATAGTATGGGGCTATTGGGTCACACGCCGGGGATCAATCCTGACAGCAGCCTAAGTAAAGGGACCAAAATTGACAATATGGAAAAGGGTTGGTGTGTAGTCGGAGATCGAGGCGCGATTCCCTTTAGAATTATTGACTCGATCTAAGACAACAATCGCGGCGCGAATTCCTATGGAGATCGAGGCGCGATTGTCTGTCAGACTGCATGCAATCATTTTTGTTTTCCACCTCCATTTGTAGCCAATGCATGTCCCTCATTTCCACATCTTGTTGGCCGGTTTGGGAGAGATCATGGGGCACCATGGAGTTTATTTAAATCCCTCATTTGTCTCTCCTTGGACTCTCTTGGCTACTTTGAATACTTACACTTTTAGAGCATTTTTAGGCTTAATATTAGAGTGCTTGTAAGTTGAGTCAAGGAATTAAAGAGAGGTTGCTGTTCTTGAGGTGGGTTCTTGAAGTTGAAGCTCATCCAAGCAAGCTAGTACTTATGGATTGTCAAAATCCGGGTTGGACCTTTAATAGAGAGTACTTTGTTTGAGTTCCTTGTCATCATCAACTTCCTCTTTTCTGTTCCAGCATATTACCAAGGGTATAATCCTATTCTCCCTCTCATTTACATGTTGCAAATATTGGGTATAGAGCTTGGTCCATCTATGGGGTTTTATGCTTTGCATGCTTGTACTTTATGAATTTTTGTTGTACCTTTTGCTTCCGCTGCGTTCCTCAAACCCCATCAGAAATGTCATTGTTCCTCAGACTATAAGTCAAACAACTAGGTCACGGAATTTTTATAAATCAATCCAAGTATATAAATGACTTGTTGAAAAAGTATGAAATGACTAGTTGGTCATCATTTTCAACCCCAATGGCTGCAAAAACTAAGCTATCTGCTAACCTGAAGGGGACAGCAGTAGATTTGAAAACTTACCGGGGTATGCTTAGATCGTTACTGTATCTTACATCGAGTAGACCAGATATCATGTTTTCTACTTGTCTGTGTGCAAGATTCTAAGCTAACCCAAAGGAATCTTATCTACAAGCGATAAACGAATATTGTAATATCTTAAGGGTACTGCAGATCTAGGTTTATGGTATCCTCACGATTCAAATATGATGTTATATGCTTATTCTGATCCAGACTATGCTGGATGCCTACTTGATCGGAAGAGTACATCTGGCAGTGCATATTTTCTGGGCGACTGGTTATTCTGTTGGGCCTCCAAGAAGCAAAATTATGTATCCACATCAACAGCCGAAGCTGTGTATGTTGTTGTTGTAATGTTCTACTCACAAAGCCTGTGGAGAAGGATACGAGTATCAGACTTAGGCCTCGAGTAGGACAAGATACCATTACTATGTGACTCACAGTCTGCCATTGCCATTTCATGCAATCCAGTGCATCACTCCAAGACCAAACACATCGACATTCGGTATCATTTTATTAAATACAACATAGAAAAAGGCTTAATTGAACTACAACATGTTGTCAGGATCGGATATTGCTTAATATCAATTAACAAGAATTATCTTTTGAAATAAAATCAGAGTTGTTAAAAAGACAATCTATAGTTTTGATCACAATCAATTAAGAAGTTGCGGAATCACACTTAATTGATTATAAAGGTTTTGTACACAAGAACAATTCAATAAATAAACACAAAGTAATACTGCCACAAAGATGTTTATTGATAACCAATCGATGATTACAATATTCACCTACACCTCCAATCTAACTTCTTATGTTAGACGAAGAACACAATTTGTTCTTATGTTTCAAAAGAAACTTAGAGGCTAAACACTTTCTAAAAGCAAATAACAATTACGTACGAATGCAAAAACAATATTGTTCAGAGATCTATATTCTAATCGAGTATTTATAGACTCTTGATCCTCCTTGATAAGCTGACAGTTAGGTAATCTTCTATCTTCTGAGATAATCTTGATAATCTTCGAACTTTGATAAAGATATACTTCATATCCACGAAGATAGAATTTTCCATAAATAGCTCAACCGAAACTGTTTGCTGAATGAAACAGTTCTGATTTCTTCTAACAGTCTTCTCTTCAAGGTCTTCTAACAGTTGTAAACTTTGTACTAACAGTTCTGATTTCTTGGTCTAACAGTTGTAAAGCTTACAACAACTGTTAGTTACAACTGTCTTCGTATTACAGCTAACAGTCCTCGACTGTTTTATCAGAATTCTTCTAAAAGTTTTTGACCTGTTTTTCACAAAATCCATTAACAGTTTTGATCTTTGCATGTATAACAGTTTCAATGACTTAGCCAATTTCCCAACAATCTCCCCCTAACTTAAAGTATTGAACAATACACTTAAGTTGTTTGTTTTAAGGGTTCAACTATAGACAAATTAACATAAGTAAAGAACATATTAACATTGATAATGCAAAGTTAAACTGTTACAATCAAAATATAAAAAAAAGAATTACTTTTTACTTGATTCTATGAGCTCCAACCTTTCCTTCACCCTCTTTATCAGATCTTCCTTCATTTTAGCCGGGCAAATGAACTTTGTTTTCAACATATACATCAGCTTTATTTTACCATGTTCAACAAAGTCAAAATCAAACCACTGAATTCTTCCCTTTCCCATTACCATATGATAAACTCTTGATTTGTCATATACTTTCATAGATCTTATTGGAAAGACATCATCACTTATCACCATGGGCATTACCTTCAGTGGATCACATATGCTTGTTAAGTGCCTCATCAAGACTCTGATTTCAACTTCAGCAGCTTCCCCGTAGTGACTTACTCCATATTCATACATTTCTTGAATATCTCTCCTAGTCACACTATCCATCAACTGTAAGAAGCTGGCATAGCTTTCAATCGGCTCTACTTCTCTTACAATTATCACTCCTTTCTTTCCAGTTTCAATCCTCAAAAATTCAAATCTCCACTCAGTAATGTGGGCTTTTTGTCCTAGCTGCTCTGCCACAAGTTTATCTATTCTTTCTTCAACTTCCATTCTAAGTCTATCATGAAGGATGGTTTGAACCATTTCATCTTTAACTTTCTCTTCAGAATTTTGGACTGTTTGAGATTGTTGATGCTGTTGAGGTTGAGCTGTTTGCTTCTTCTTTTCAGCTGCTGGCTTAGGAGGTGGAACTGTTTTCTTCATCACAACTCGTTTTCTTTTGACTCCCTTACCAGCTTTCTTTTCCTTTTCTTCTTCATCTATTTCAGCAGTAAACTTGTCAGCAAGCTGTTGAGCCAATTCAAGATCTTTCTGTTCTTGTTGCTTAAGCTCAGCATCCAGCCTTTGTGCTAATTAACAATCATGCTCTTCTTGTTGTTCTTTGGTGAGCTTTAGCTTAGGAATATCAACCACAATCTCCTTTCCCTTACCTAGCACAGAGGGCCTCTTTTCATCTTTCTTTCCTTCAATAATTGCAATGCCTTTAAACCCTGGCTTAGGTGCAAGTGGTTCCAACTTTGACACTTTCCCATCTAACCACCCATCATCAATCTTTTGAGCCATTTTGAATGGGCTAATGTTAAGAGTTTGAGCACCTATTTCAATCAGATGATTTTGCTTAACCTTTGACCATGCTTTGAACACCTCAGTTGTTGGATAGTCTCCTGTCATAATCATCTTGTTTATCAACACCCTATCCACTGCTGACAACCTTTCTTCTTCTTCAACTGGTTGAACACTTGCAACTGTTGGTTCTGAAGTTGCAACTGTTTGTGTATCTGGTGCAACTGTTATGATCACTTCATTGTGTTTTTCCAGAAGCCTGTCATATTGGAAATTCCTCTTTTTGAGATAGAGGAAAGCAGCAACGAATGGTACAAGCTCTGAATTCGTCAATGCCTTTTGTTTTAGACTTGCCTCAAGTTCATCCAATGTTGCCATGGTGAACATATCATCGACAGATACAACTGTTGGGTTACTCCTAGAAGTTTCCACCCCAGTACCCCTTTTTTCTTGGTACTGGGGATTTCCAGAAGCTGTTTTACCAGCCTCTGTTGCCATGGCTGAGGTCTTAGCAATGTTAACACTATCATGTTCATCCTTTGCGTATGAAACAGTAGTATCAGCCTCATAAACCACATGATCACCCTCTAATTGAGTGATCACCTCCTCATTGTGCCTGGGAGACAGCACGAATGGTTCCCTTTTGATATTCTGCACAGGTGAATGCACCTGTGCAGGGCTAACAGTTTGGGATTCTGGAACTGTGGTGGAAGGAGCACTAACAGTTCCTATTCTCTTTTGGAATGTTTTCAGTGGAGGGGCTTGTGTTGTAGCTCTATCAAAGGTAGCAGAAGGGATTATATGAGTATCATGAGCTGTGGGTTCTATAGTTGGTGGTGTAGCAATGCTGTGGGCTTCATGCTCAACTCTAGCAGCCCTGTTTCTTGAAATGAACTCCACCATTGCAGAGAGTGGTGGAGTTATGGCACCAGAGAAACTCTTGCCATCTATTTGCAACTTGCTCAATGTGGAGGCCACATGAGCAGAGGGAATGATCACCCTCTTGTGTGTTTGAAGGTTTGGCAACAAAAGGTTTAGAAAAACTTGCACAAACCTGGGGTACATAAAATATAGACCATATTTGGTCCCTAGATGCTTTACCATCCCGTTAAATATCATTTTGAAAAAGTTGAAGCAACTATTGTTTGCCAAGCAGATCAAGGCCAAAGCAATGTTGCTTCCAAATTCATTCCACCCTGTTCTTTTAGGACTAATACACTGCTAGAGAGTATGTATTAAATACTTCCAGTGTGCTCAGAACTGTCCTTTATAAAAGGTACCCTTACCTCCAGGGCCCTCATAACCAAGCTTAACTAACTCGGCATGCAAAAATTCTAAAGACACAGAGTCGGAGTACTCACCATGTCAATCATTCAGATGTAGATGTTGGCGGATGATATCTTCAGAGATAGACACATCCATACCATCAACTGTTGCATCAATCCATTGTACTCCAACTTCCTCTTTGATCGTTGCATTTTTCCAGAATTGATCCAGATGGGAATAGTAGATGGTGGGGTTTATGGTGAGAGCAGTGTTGAGATTGGAAATTGAAAGGTAATCGATCATGTCATGAAATGCATTCAGGTTATCAGGTTTGGCAAGATATGCTAGCATGTTGTGTTCTTTCACGAAGGGAAGGGGAGCCATTGTGAGTCGAAAGCAAAATTCTAGGGTTTGCGTATGATCGAAGTTCAGTAGACGTGAATGAACTTGTGAGGAGGGAATGCCTTATATATGTTTCGAATATTAAATGCAATTCAAACATCCTCAGATTCTGCAAAGACTAAAACACCCTTAAGTAAGCTAACAGTTGATGGATAAAAATGAACTAACAGTTGAGAACTGTTATCGTAGGAAAGTACAACTGTTACTTAAAAGAATTTCTCCCCCTTAGATGAACATGAAGTTTGCCTAACAGTTGTGCACGCCATTCACTAACAGTTGAAAACTGTTAGTTGTATTTTTTTAAAAATAGTTAGTTGAACATGTGCAACTGTCAGTCAACAAGCATCAGCTAGCCAAAACATTAGCACTTTCAAAGATCATAAGCTGACAACAATCATTAGCGAACATCAGCTAACACCAGCAGTTGCGACATCATTAATAAAACCATTAGCAGACAAAACATCATCAAATTATGCATTTTATTCATGTTTAACACAGAGGTACTACAAAGTACATTCATTTGACCATGACTAGTCATCAATTACAATAACTTCATCATCATCAAGTACAATGACTTCATTATCAGCATCATTCCTTTGGACATTGAACCACACAACCGAGCCTTCAGTGACTTCCAGATTCAATTCAAACAACAAGCAGCAATTGGTAGGTAAATTGTTGCTTTGAATAAAATGTGCAAATTCACCTCTTATTCGAACATGATCAGTCATTTTGTACGGCCTACGTGGGTCTGGATGCTGGGTTAAAGTGAAAATCTCATGAACTCCATTCATTTCAAGAATACATGAGGAGTACTTCCAAATCTCATGCATCCTAACAAAGGGAGCTGGAATGGTCACATAACTCTGCTTAGCATTGATCTCTTTGAAATTCAAGATGAAATGGTTAGTAGCCATTTGTAGACAAAATTATGCACTTTGAAATTCAAAGGCATGCTAATTTATAGACAAAGTTGTGGTTGAGAAATGGCCAATAAATAAGCATGCAGTGACCTATCATGTCCATTCAACACACTACACAATAAAGTGACAAACCTTGACTAGTTGAGAATTGTTCTTAATAAAGTAACAAACCTGAACCACACAGCAAAGACAATAAAGATGGGAACACTGTTTGTGGGACATGCAGCCAGATACCTCCAAAACTGTTGGTTGGACACACAGTTCTTTTCTTCTCTGAACATTTAAACCAACAGGTGTTAGATATCAACACTAACAGTTGCAAACTGTTAGTGAGAAAACATAGAGGAACAAACAACTGTTAGTCCAGGTTAATCATTCCAATGTTTGAGATCAAAAAGTTGAACCTGCTCACATCAAATGCTTTAGTGAACAGATCAGCTAACTGATCATCAGTATGGACTTTCATAACTTGAATTAATCTTTTATCATTGCAATCTCTAATGAAGTGAAACCTGATTTCAATATGTTTTGTTTTAGAATGCTTCACTGGATTATTGACAATGCTAATAGCACTTCTGTTATCAACATAAATTGGTGTATTCAAGAAAGACAAACCATAATCCAGAAGCTGATTCTGGATCCACAACACTTGTGAACAGCAGCTTGATGCAGCAATATATTCAGCCTCAGCTGTTGAAGTTGAAAGTGTTGTTTGTTTCTTGCATTGCCATGAGACCAATATTGAGCCAAAGAATTGACATCCTCTAGAGGTTGATTTTCTGTCCACATTAGCTCCACCATAGTCACTATCAGAGTATGGCACCAAATCAAAAGGTGAATCCTTAGGATACCACAGACCCAGTTTTGGTTGGCCTTTGAGATATCTAAAGATTCTCTTTACAGCAAACAGGTGTGACATCTTTGGACTGCATTGAAACCTTGCACACACACACACAGCAAACATAATATCTGGTCTAGAAGCAGTTAAGTACATTAAAGAACCGATCATAGACCTGTACAAATGTATGTCTACTTCCTCCCCCTCAGGATCTGCTCCCAACTGTTTATGTTTTTCCATTGGAGTACTTGCCAGCTTCACATCTTGATAGCCAAACTTATCCAAAATGTCTTTGACATACTTTGATTGACTAAGAAATATGCCAGTTGGCTTCTGCTTCACTTGAAATACCAAGAAAAATGTGAGTTCTCCCATGGAACTCATCTGAAATCTCCTTTTCATTATGCCTTCAAAATCCTTGCACAGACTGTCATCAGTGGATCCAAAGATTATATCATCAACATAGATTTGAACAAGCAAAATCTCTATTTTAACCATCTTTGTAAACAATGTCTTGTCAATGGTGCATCTCTTAAAAACATTCTCAAGCAGATAAGATGATAATGTCCAATACCAAGCTCTAGGAGGCTGATGTAATCCATATAAAGCTTTATCCAACCTAAATACCCTATCAGGATACGTTGAGTCTTCAAAACCAGGTGGTTGACACACATATACCTCCTCATCAATAGTTCCATAGAGAAAAGCCGACTTGACATCAATTTGATACACCTTAAATCCTTTATAGCTTGCAAAGGCAAGGAACAGTCTAATTGCTTCTATCCGTGTAATAGGTGCAAAGACATCATCATAGTCTATTCCTTCCTCTTGTGTATAACCCTGTGCAACAAGTCTAGCCTTGTTCTTGATTACAATCCCTCTCTCATCCTTCTTATTTCTGAACACCCACTTGGTGCCAATAGCTCTTTTGCCTCTTGGAAGTTCAACTAACTTCCAAACTTGCTGAATTTGAAACTGTAAGAGCTCTTCTTGCATTGCTTCCACCCATGAAGGGTCTTTTAATGCCTCTACTGCTTTCTTTGGTTCTATCTGAGATAGAAAGCAGGCATTTACATCAAATTGTTCAAGATCCACAACACTATTTTCATTCTGCAGCATAGCTCTTGTTCTAACAGGAGTGGTTGGATCACCAATGATCTGTTCTATTGGATGATTCTTGTGAATTCTTGATGTAGGGATGTTTTCTTCAGTCAGTACATTCCATAAATTTGACAAATCAATCTCAGATTCACTATCATTCCCAGAAGAGTTGCATCCTTGATCTGTAACTGTTTGATGTTCAAAATCAGGGTTTGGTTGAGGATCATGAGATTCCATGTCCTTTGAAAGTTCAGCATCATTTATTGGACAAATAGCATCGGAAGAGTCATGTTGTAACAAGGGAATCACTACAAAGTCTTCAGTAACTTTGTTTCCACCAATAGTTGTTGGAATTGAGCTAACAGTTTCAAAACTGTTTGAGACAGTTTATTGATTTTCACTAACAGCTGTAGGAGAACCTACAACTGTTTCTGTAGAATACTCAAAAGAAAGAGATTTAGACAATGTATCAATATCAAATAACCAATCAGGACCATTACCTGCAATATTGATCCTATTCTCATTGAAGGAGACATTCATACTCTCTTCTATGATCCTAGTGACATTGTTAAAAACTCTATATGCTTTACTCTGAGTGGAATATCCTACAAAGAATCCTTCTTCTGCTTTATTCTCAAACTTGCCTAATTGTGATTTGGTATTCAGGATAGTGCATGGACAACCAAATGGTTTCAAGAAGTTGATCAAAGGTTTTTGTTTAAGGAACAAGTCATTAGGAGTTTTACCTTTGGACTTGACAACTTGTACTTTATTCTGAACATAGCAGGCAGTGTTCACTGCTTCTGCCCAGAAAGTCATTGGGAGCCTAGAATCAGCTAACATGGATCTAGCAACCTCTATCAAAGTCTTATTCCTTCTCTCAGCCACTCCATTCTGTTGAGGAGTCCTAGGTGCACTAAACTGTCTTTCAATTCCTTTTTCCTCACAAAAGTTGTTTAACTCATAGTTCTTAAACTCATAACCATTATCAGATTTAATTACTTTCACTTTCAAATAAGATTGATTTTCAATTCTAAGGATAAGAGACTTAACTAACTCAGCAGTTTCATCTTTAGTTCTAAGAAATTGAACCCATGTAAATCTGGTGAAATCATCAACTATGACTAAACAGGAGGCTTTCTTACCTATACTGACCACAGATGTTGGACCAAAAAGATCCATATGCAACAGTTGTAAAGGTGCAATAATGGAAGAAACTTCTTTGGGCTTATAAGAAGTTTTGTGTTGCTTGCCTTTGAGACAGGCTACACAATGATCATCACATGAGAATTCCTTTTGTGGCAAATCTCTTACCAGATTGTTTTTACCTAACACATTCATGGTTTTAAAGTTCATGTGACACATCCTTCTATGCCAAATGGCACACTCATCATGAGATGCCTTTGAGAGTAGACAACTTAATACATTCTGCTTAGCAATATTTTGTGTATCCAGACAATATACATTATCCTTTCTAGGTGTTCTTAAAAGAACATATTTTTCATCCAGTTTAAAATCTTTTGATAGGATAATGCATTCAGTGTCTGTAAACAAGACTTTGTTTCCATTGTCACAGATTTGAGAGACACTTAACAGATTGTATTTAAGTTGTTCAACAAATAAAACATCATTAAATGTAAGTGTACCTGCCTCCACAACTCCTTTACCTGTGATTCTTCCTCCCTTAGCATTTCCTCCAAATGCTACATATCCTCCATTGATTCTTCTGAAATCCTTCAAACAATGTGGATCTCCAGTCATGTGCCTTGAGCATCCACTATCCACATGCCAAATTGATCCATGATTGGCCCTATGAATGCTCTGCATAAATAAAAATCAGTTAGTAGTAGGAAGTACCCAGGCCATGCAGGTCTTGGGTACACCATTCAAGTCATAATACTTAAACACGGATTGAGTTTTCTTGATGTCATCCAAATTAGACTTCTCTATTTTTTGTGAAGAGTATTTTGTGATAACATGTGGTTTCGAACTGTTGTGATTAACAGTTGAGTCTTTTGAACAAACAGTGTTTGGATTTGGTAAAACAGTTGAAGCATGTTTTAACTCAGATTGGTTTTCAGATTGATTAACAGTTTTACCCTCTTCAGAAACTGTTTGTTTTTGCAATTTCACCCAAGCCAGACCAACAGTTTTTGATTTTGGCTTAACAGATGTAGAACTGTTAGCGGGTTCGGATGTAACAATTGTAGAACTGTTAACCTGTTTTGGCTTAGCAGTCTTAGAACTGTTAGTCTGTTTTCTGGAACTTGGTTTCTGGGTGCTATAGATCTGTGGGTTATAATAACAACTTTTAGCCAAGTGATTAGTTCTCCCACATATATAGCACCTTTTAGTTTTGACAATAGGCAAACCCGTTCTTTGTGACCAGAACTGGTTCCTATTTCTTTGGTTTCCTCTTACTGGTGCTGACTGAGGAAATTTCTGTACACCATGTTGTTTGCATGTGCAGACAGACACTTCAGTATGCCTTTTCACATATTTGGGTTGAGACTTTTCTTTTGAAGCTTCCTTCTTTGGCTTCTTAAGCACAACTTCATCAACCTTCACTTTTCCTTTTGACTTAACACTAACAGTTGAGCTGTTTGAGTTAGAACTGTTTGGGTTCCTTTTGGGACTGTTAGTATAAAGGTGGGGACTATTTGAAACTGTTTTGGAACTGCTTATAGAATGAACAGCTTTGGACGGTTTTGGCTCATTGGTGAAGTATTCAGTGGATGTTTTTACAAACACCACAGGTTGTAAAGAGGATTTTGTGGCTATGGGTTCACAACAGATGTGATTTTCAAATGGAATGACCTCTTCCTTCTTCACAACTCCTTCATTCTTATCATCACTCACTTCATACACAACTCCTTCCTCTTCACTTTCAAATTGTGGATCAGCTGACTTCAATTCCTCTTGTAATGGTTCATTAACATACCTATCAGCTACATCAGACATGGGAGTTATGTAGTTGTGATTGTATGGAGGTGGGGTCTGTTTATATCCTAAACCAGTTTTCACCTTGTCTTTGATTTGTGATTGTAACAAGGTTTCAAGCTTAAGATTTGTTGCCTTGAACATGCTTAGATCAATATCAACACCCTCCAACTTCTTTGTTAACTCATCAACCTTACTTTCCTTTTCACTTAGCTTTTTCTTTACACTATCAATCTCTTCTTGAAGCTGCTCCTTCTCCCACTTATGATACTTTCTATCATAATCCATTTGTAGTTCATTAGCTTGATAATCTTTGATTTTCTTTTCAAAGTTTTCAATAACAGGCACTAGTTTCATACCTTCTCTCCTCCATTTTACTTAGAGCTGCACATACCTTTTTGTTGTGCTCTCTAAACCTTTTACTAATGGCTCTACATTCACCTGGACAGAGTTTAGAAGATACCTGAACGTCTTCTGATTCTGGTGAATCCAGTTTGATGGAGGAATCAGTTAATGCCATCAATGCCTTGTTGTTAGTAGCTTCCTCTGCTTGATCACTCCAATCAAACCCATGGCCTTCTTGTGATACCAATGCTGAGGAGGTTTGAGTTGTCCTTTGTCCTTGATTCTGGCCTTGTCCACCAGATCTGCACTCTCTGGTAAAGTGATCAAGTTGTTGACATTTAAAACATCTAACTTTTAACTTGTCAAAACTAGCTTTGCCATCAGCTCTGAAGTTCATGTTCTGCCTTCCAGTTCTTTTGATAAACCTTTTGGCTCTGACAGTTAACATGGCCATCTGCCACTTGAGATCCATCTCCTCAAGATCATCAGCATGTACTTGTTCAAGATCCTCATTCGTGAGGGTTGAATGTGCATGGCTAGCAAGAAAGGCTTCAAGTATAGCATCAGGAGTGTTTACATCTAGTCCAACGGCAGAACTAGTACCTGCACAACCATCAACAGAGTTAGTTAAAGAATGGTTTGAGTCCATACCTGAGGATGAAAGAAGAGCAGCATTGTGGCTAGGGGTAACATACTTTCTTTTTCCCTCTATCTCTCCCTCAAACACAATCAAACTGTTGTAAAGATCATCTAACTCTATATCATCTAGAGAATCTTTGGTTCTCCATTGTGCAGCATAGACTGTCCACTCCTCACCCAAGGATCAAAGAAAATTTCTATTGATCTCATCTTGTTCTAAGCTAACCTTAGCAATCTCCAATTGACTCACCAGCTTATAGAACCTATCATATATCTGAGTAATACTCTCATTCTTTCCACTAGTAAAGTTCTCATAAGCTTGTTTTAGTAGATCCCTTTGATTCCTTTTGGAACTAGCATTCCCAGCAAACCTCTTCTCTAATGCATTCCACAGTTCATGAGCATCATCAAACTTTTTGAATTGATGCTGATACTCATTGGGGATAACAATCTGAAGGATGCTGAGTGCTTTCATCTCAATCATTCTTTCTTTCATTTCGGCATCAGTTTTTGGTGGTGGTTTCTTCTTTGGTTTTCCTGTTTCATCTAAATCAACAGTAGTAATGGGGTCCTTTTCTATGATTTCCCAAATAGCATAGTCCATTAATTGGACATGCTGCTTGATTCTTAGTTTCCACATATCAAAATCAGTTGGTTTGAGCATGGGAACACGAATGTTTGACCCAGATCCAGTGTTGTCAAAAGATCCACCGGACTCCATTGTAGTATGGTGATTGAAAAACACAATTAAACTTTAGAAAAACTTTAAATAAAGAACCACAGCATATTGGTGCAAAAACCTTCAACTGGTGATCAATGGAACCTTAATGATAAGGCTCTGATACCACTTGTCAGGATCGGATATTGCATAATATCAATTAACAAGAATTATCTTTTGAAATAAAATAAGAGTTGTTAAAAAGACAATCTATAGTTTTGATCACAATTAATTAAGAAGTTGTGGAATCACACTTAATTGATTATAAAGGTTTTGTACACAAGAACAATTCAATCAATAAACACAAAGTAATACTGCCACAAAGATGTTTATTGATAACCAATCGATGATTACAATATTCACCTACACCTCCAATCTAACTTCTTATGTTAGACGAAGAACACAATTTGTTCTTAGGTTTCAAAAGAAACTTAGAGGCTAAACACTTTCTGAAAGCAAATAACAATTACGTACGAATGCAAAAACAAAATTGTTCAGAGATCTATATTCTAATCGAGTATTTATATACTCTTGATCCTCCTTGATAAGCTGACAGTTAGGTAATCTTCTATCTTCTGAGATAATCTTGATAATCTTCGAACTTTGATAAAGATATATTTCATATCCACGAAGATAGCATTTTCCATAAATAGCTCAACCGAAACTGTTTGCTGAATGAAACAGTTCTGATCTTCTTCTAACAGTCTTCTCTTCAAGGTCTTCTAACAGTTGTAAACTTTGTACTAACAGTTCTGATCTCTTGGTCTAACAGTTGTAAAGCTTACAGCAGCTGTTAGTTACAACTGTCTTCGTATTACACCTAACAGTCCTCGACTGTTTTATCAGAATTCTTCTAACAGTTTTTGAACTGTTTTTCACAAAATCCATTAACAGTTTTGATCTTTGCATGTATAACAGTTTCAATGACTTAGCCAATTTTCCAACACATGTTCAGAAAGACAACCAACAGGATGACTTATTTAGCAAACCATAACAAGACTCTAGTTTCAATGAGTTTGTTTCTAAGTTGGGTATGTTAAAATTTCAAGATCTGACATTATGTTTTTCAATTTTATTCTTTCTTGTCTTTATTGGTTGGAGACAGAAAATAATTTCACTAATTTTTTATCTGTAGCTCAACTAAAAAAATATGTGTTTAATGTAAAATTTGAGGGAGAGTTTGTTTTTAATTGTGTTTTACTGAGAAAAGTAAAAAAGATACAAAAAAATAGAAACATAAGAAAAATACAAAAATATTTAAATTTTGGTCTGTTATGTCTTAGAAAATAGAATACTCAAAAATATTGTTACTTGAATTCAAATTCGAATTGATAAAGTCAGTCAAAAATAGAGGTTCGAATTTCCAAGTCCATGCATCCGAATACAATAAGTCAAAAGGGCACATTGACTTCGAATATGCAAAACATAGCACTTCGATTTTCCAAATTTCAGATTCCCTCTTTGAGCGCGCTACAGTGCTCCAAGAAGGATTTGAATTCAAATGTATTTAATTCTCTTAGGGCCTGTTTGGTTGGCAGGAATCCATGGGATTCTATGGGAATTAGAATCCAATTCCTTAAAAATCCCATATTTGGTTCAACTTAGCCATGAGAATTGGATTTCTAAATGGAATTCACATTCCTCCATACGAGGGATTTTAGAATCCGTCTAAGATTGGAGACAGAAAATAATTTCACTAAATTTTTATCTGTAGCTCAACTAAAAAAATATGTGTTTAATGTAAAATTTGAGGGAGAGTTTGTTTTTAATTGTGTTTTACTGAGAAAAATAAAAAAGATACAAAAAAATAGAAACATAAGAAAAATACAAAAATATTTAAATTTTGGTCTGTTATGTCTTAGAAAATAGAATACTCAAAAATATTGTTACTTGAATTCAAATTCGAATTGATAAAGTCAGTCAAAAATAGAGGTTCGAATTTCCAAGTCCATGCATCCGAATACAATAAGTCAAAAGGGCACATTGACTTCGAATATGCAAAACATAGCACTTCGATTTTCCAAATTTCAGATTCCCTCTTCGAGCGCGCTACAGTGCTCCAAGAAGGATTTGAATTTAAATGTATTTAATTCTCTTAGGGGCTGTTTGGTTGGCAGGAATCCATGGGATTCTGTGGGAATTAGAATCCAATTCCTTAAAAATCCCATATTTGGTTCAACTTAGCCATGAGAATTGGATTTCTAAATGGAATTCACATTCCTCCATACGAGGGATTTTAGAATCCTTCTAAGATTGGAGACAGAAAATAATTTCACTATTTTTTTATCTGTAGCTCAACTAAAAAAATATGTGTTTAATGTAAAATTTGAGGGAGAGTTTGTTTTTAATTGTGTTTTACTGAGAAAAATAAAAAAGATACAAAAAAATAGAAACATAAGAAAAATACAAAAATATTTAAATTTTGGTCTGTTATGTCTTAGAAAATAGAATACTCAAAAATATTGTTACTTGAATTCAAATTCGAATTGATAAAGTCAGTCAAAAATAGAGGTTCGAATTTCCAAGTCCATGCATCCGAATACAATAAGTCAAAAGGGCACATTGACTTCGAATATGCAAAACATAGCACTTCGATTTTCCAAATTTCAGATTCCCTCTTTGAGCGCGCTACAGTGCTCCAAGAAGGATTTGAATTCAAATGTATTTAATTCTCTTAGGGCCTGTTTGGTTGGCAGGAATCCATGGGATTCTATGGGAATTAGAATCCAATTCCTTAAAAATCCCATATTTGGTTCAACTTAGCCATGAGAATTGGATTTCTAAATGGAATTCACATTCCTCCATACGAGGGATTTTAGAATCCGTCTAAGATTGGAGACAGAAAATAATTTCACTAAATTTTTATCTGTAGCTCAACTAAAAAAATATGTGTTTAATGTAAAATTTGAGGGAGAGTTTGTTTTTAATTGTGTTTTACTGAGAAAAATAAAAAAGATACAAAAAAATAGAAACATAAGAAAAATACAAAAATATTTAAATTTTGGTCTGTTATGTCTTAGAAAATAGATTACTCAAAAATATTGTTACTTGAATTCAAATTCGAATTGATAAAGTCAGTCAAAAATAGAGGTTCGAATTTCCAAGTCCATGCATCCGAATACAATAAGTCAAAAGGGCACATTGACTTCGAATATGCAAAACATAGCACTTCGATTTTCCAAATTTCAGATTCCCTCTTCGAGCGCGCTACAGTGCTCCAAGAAGGATTTGAATTTAAATGTATTTAATTCTCTTAGGGGCTGTTTGGTTGGCAGGAATCCATGGGATTCTGTGGGAATTAGAATCCAATTCCTTAAAAATCCCATATTTGGTTCAACTTAGCCATGAGAATTGGATTTCTAAATGGAATTCACATTCCTCCATACGAGGGATTTTAGAATCCGTCTAAGATTGGAGACAGAAAATAATTTCACTAAATTTTTATCTGTAGCTCAACTAAAAAAATATGTGTTTAATGTAAAATTTGAGGGAGAGTTTGTTTTTAATTGTGTTTTACTGAGAAAAATAAAAAAGATACAAAAAAATAGAAACATAAGAAAAATACAAAAATATTTAAATTTTGGTCTGTTATGTCTTAGAAAATAGAATACTCAAAAATATTGTTACTTGAATTCAAATTCGAATTGATAAAGTCAGTCAAAAATAGAGGTTCGAATTTCCAAGTCCATGCATCCGAATACAATAAGTCAAAAGGGCACATTGACTTCGAATATGCAAAACATAGCACTTCGATTTTCCAAATTTCAGATTCCCTCTTCGAGCGCGCTACAGTGCTCCAAGAAGGATTTGAATTTAAATGTATTTAATTCTCTTAGGGCCTGTTTGGTTGGCAGGAATCCATGGGATTCTGTGGGAATTAGAATCCAATTCCTTAAAAATCCCATATTTGGTTCAACTTAGCCATGAGAATTGGATTTCTAAATGGAATTCACATTCCTCCATACGAGGGATTTTAGAATCCTTCTAAGATTGGAGACAGAAAATAATTTCACTATTTTTTTATCTGTAGCTCAACTAAAAAAATATGTGTTTAATGTAAAATTTGAGGGAGAGTTTGTTTTTAATTGTGTTTTACTGAGAAAAATAAAAAAGATACAAAAAAATAGAAACATAAGAAAAATACAAAAATATTTAAATTTTGGTCTGTTATGTCTTAGAAAATAGAATACTCAAAAATATTGTTACTTGAATTCAAATTCGAATTGATAAAGTCAGTCAAAAATAGAGGTTCGAATTTCCAAGTCCATGCATCCGAATACAATAAGTCAAAAGGGCACATTGACTTCGAATATGCAAAACATAGCACTTCGATTTTCCAAATTTCAGATTCCCTCTTTGAGCGCGCTACAGTGCTCCAAGAAGGATTTGAATTCAAATGTATTTAATTCTCTTAGGGCCTGTTTGGTTGGCAGGAATCCATGGGATTCTATGGGAATTAGAATCCAATTCCTTAAAAATCCCATATTTGGTTCAACTTAGCCATGAGAATTGGATTTCTAAATGGAATTCACATTCCTCCATACGAGGGATTTTAGAATCCGTCTAAGATTGGAGACAGAAAATAATTTCACTAAATTTTTATCTGTAGCTCAACTAAAAAAATATGTGTTTAATGTAAAATTTGAGGGAGAGTTTGTTTTTAATTGTGTTTTACTGAGAAAAATAAAAAAGATACAAAAAAATAGAAACATAAGAAAAATACAAAAATATTTAAATTTTGGTCTGTTATGTCTTAGAAAATAGATTACTCAAAAATATTGTTACTTGAATTCAAATTCGAATTGATAAAGTCAGTCAAAAATAGAGGTTCGAATTTCCAAGTCCATGCATCCGAATACAATAAGTCAAAAGGGCACATTGACTTCGAATATGCAAAACATAGCACTTCGATTTTCCAAATTTCAGATTCCCTCTTTGAGCGCGCTACAGTGCTCCAAGAAGGATTTGAATTCAAATGTATTTAATTCTCTTAGGGCCTGTTTGGTTGGCAGGAATCCATGGGATTCTATGGGAATTAGAATCCAATTCCTTAAAAATCCCATATTTGGTTCAACTTAGCCATGAGAATTGGATTTCTAAATGGAATTCACATTCCTCCATACGAGGGATTTTAGAATCCGTCTAAGATTGGAGACAGAAAATAATTTCACTAAATTTTTATCTGTAGCTCAACTAAAAAAATATGTGTTTAATGTAAAATTTGAGGGAGAGTTTGTTTTTAATTGTGTTTTACTGAGAAAAATAAAAAAGATACAAAAAAATAGAAACATAAGAAAAATACAAAAATATTTAAATTTTGGTCTGTTATGTCTTAGAAAATAGATTACTCAAAAATATTGTTACTTGAATTCAAATTCGAATTGATAAAGTCAGTCAAAAATAGAGGTTCGAATTTCCAAGTCCATGCATCCGAATACAATAAGTCAAAAGGGCACATTGACTTCGAATATGCAAAACATAGCACTTCGATTTTCCAAATTTCAGATTCCCTCTTCGAGCGCGCTACAGTGCTCCAAGAAGGATTTGAATTTAAATGTATTTAATTCTCTTAGGGGCTGTTTGGTTGGCAGGAATCCATGGGATTCTGTGGGAATTAGAATCCAATTCCTTAAAAATCCCATATTTGGTTCAACTTAGCCATGAGAATTGGATTTCTAAATGGAATTCACATTCCTCCATACGAGGGATTTTAGAATCCGTCTAAGATTGGAGACAGAAAATAATTTCACTAAATTTTTATCTGTAGCTCAACTAAAAAAATATGTGTTTAATGTAAAATTTGAGGGAGAGATTGTTTTTAATTGTGTTTTACTGAGAAAAATAAAAAAGATACAAAAAAATAGAAACATAAGAAAAATACAAAAATATTTAAATTTTGGTCTGTTATGTCTTAGAAAATAGAATACTCAAAAATATTGTTACTTGAATTCAAATTCGAATTGATAAAGTCAGTCAAAAATAGAGGTTCGAATTTCCAAGTCCATGCATCCGAATACAATAAGTCAAAAGGGCACATTGACTTCGAATATGCAAAACATAGCACTTCGATTTTCCAAATTTCAGATTCCCTCTTCGAGCGCGCTACAGTGCTCCAAGAAGGATTTGAATTTAAATGTATTTAATTCTCTTAGGGCCTGTTTGGTTGGCAGGAATCCATGGGATTCTGTGGGAATTAGAATCCAATTCCTTAAAAATCCCATATTTGGTTCAACTTAGCCATGAGAATTGGATTTCTAAATGGAATTCACATTCCTCCATACGAGGGATTTTAGAATCCTTCTAAGATTGGAGACAGAAAATAATTTCACTATTTTTTTATCTGTAGCTCAACTAAAAAAATATGTGTTTAATGTAAAATTTGAGGGAGAGTTTGTTTTTAATTGTGTTTTACTGAGAAAAATAAAAAAGATACAAAAAAATAGAAACATAAGAAAAATACAAAAATATTTAAATTTTGGTCTGTTATGTCTTAGAAAATAGAATACTCAAAAATATTGTTACTTGAATTCAAATTCGAATTGATAAAGTCAGTCAAAAATAGAGGTTCGAATTTCCAAGTCCATGCATCCGAATACAATAAGTCAAAAGGGCACATTGACTTCGAATATGCAAAACATAGCACTTCGATTTTCCAAATTTCAGATTCCCTCTTTGAGCGCGCTACAGTGCTCCAAGAAGGATTTGAATTTAAATGTATTTAATTCTCTTAGGGCCTGTTTGGTTGGCAGGAATCCATGGGATTCTGTGGGAATTAGAATCCAATTCCTTAAAAATCCCATATTTGGTTCAACTTAGCCATGAGAATTGGATTTCTAAATGGAATTCACATTCCTCCATACGAGGGATTTTAGAATCCTTCTAAGATTGGATGGATATCAAAGTCCTTCCACCCCACCAATAGCCCACCTACACCCACCCTACCCACACCCCACCCCACCCCACCCTACCCTCCCCTCCCCACACCCTACCCCTACCGTACCCCCACCCCTACCCCTGCCCCACCTCATTCCACCCAACCCTACCCTACCTACCCTACCCTACCCCTACCCCTACTCTCATGCTACTAACCCTACCCTACCGTACCCTACCCATACCTTACCTCACCCCTACCCTACCCCTAATCGTAACCCACCCCCACCTTTCACCACATTACCCCTACCTGTAGTAATTTACAGGGTACAAACATACACAGCGGAAAAATAACTTGCAAATCCCATTCCTAGGATCCCAACTAGATCAGGTGGGGAAAAAGAATTGGAATCATAAAACCAGATATATCATGCAATATATATATAAGTCTAATATAAGTTATTTCTAAGAGATAGAAATTATATTCTGAAACTGTTGAAGGGGGATACAAAGCTACTGCATCCTAGAACTAGCTACTAGACCGCCAAACTGAATAACTTGTCTGTATAAACGATACCCGACAAAAACCAGCCTTGGTTTTTGCCCTGAACCGCCGTTGCCGCGAAAGCCCGCCGCAAAGAGGGTCCGGTATCGGTTTCACGTCGCAGGGCTGCCGTGAGCCATCGTGAACAGCCGCTTTATTCCTCCGGTGTCGCCGCTGGAAACCGCGGAGAACAACCATGTAGGGTGGTTGTTTGTCTGATGGTAAGGAGAGAGTGAGATAGGAGGCTTCTGTTGTTTTTAGGATTAGATAACCATTTAATTGATTGATTAGGTTTAAACTAAGGTTTAAACCTTCTTATATAAATATCCTTCTGGGCCTAAGCCCTTGGACCTTTAAAGCCCGGTCCATTATCTATAACTTTAATCCTATTACAAAACAACCCCTCCAAGTTTTGTTGTTATTAATTAAACAACTGTTAATTAATAATTTCCAACCAAACTTTATTTATTAAATATTTTAACTAATATTTAATATCCTTTCTCTCTAATAATAAATATCTATTTATTATTTCCCTTTATCCTCATAATTAATTAACTATTAATTATCTATTTTATACACATTGAATTATTCCTTGTTCATGAGTTGGGTGTGCAACGGTGTGACCCTTTTACGACTCATAGTGTCCATGGATATGATGACACTTGTACAATATCCCTGCACATAATCTATCAGACTCCCAATTGTGCACGATAGTTACACTCCCTTGTCCATCACGGGCCTAAGGGGGTCCCTAGCCAGACGCTTAGGTTAACCATGACTATAAGTTCCCTTATGTCCAGAGATTCTGTAATCACCTACTTAGATTACCCGGCTTTTCCTTTCCCATCACGATATCCTATAATGTGGATTTTAGACATGTAGCACGTGATCTATTATGAAAATCCAGATTATGTTTCTCGACTTCTGATTTTGACTAACTACAGTTACGGAGTTACCAAATGATGTGCATCATTCTATCCGAGCGCGGCCACGTATTTTATTTAGTCTCAACCGTCAAGGGGCCGTGGAATATCTCCTCTCTTCAAGAGAAGGTGCAAATCCCATCTTGACTGCTTGCATTTGAGCACACGTCTTCCGCTGCACCCAGATACGCCCATT
The DNA here is from genome assembly GCA_947179395.2 of Pulicaria dysenterica. Lineage (NCBI taxonomy): Eukaryota > Viridiplantae > Streptophyta > Magnoliopsida > Asterales > Asteraceae > Pulicaria > Pulicaria dysenterica. The sequence goes on from OX359294.1 coordinate 41,485,058, forward strand.
ATTACTACCAAGTTACGGCGTAACGTTAGAACGTTCCAAAGTACAGAAGTCCTCGTGCCCCAAACCAAACATCTCAGGTCTAAGGACAACCAATCAGCTAACTCATGTCGTTGGCTCCATAAAGTTAGACTGATACGGATCACCTCCAATATTTGTACCCCTGCCAAATATCTATAAATACTTGGTTACAAAACTTTGTGCCGTTATACTCTACCCGAATAATAAATCAAGTATTTATAATAGCGTTAGTATCACCCTATTGCGGCTCTCACCGCATTAGGTAGCTATGGAGTAATTTTGATATAGCAAGACTTGTATATCATGGATGAATAAATATGCTAAAAGTATAGAGATATTTAAAAGATTATATTAAACCACCTATTTCCATCATGCAGAAATATTTAATACATAATCATAAAGTTTAAATCTCAATCCATACATTTTAATTAAATACTGAAAAACTAGGTGCTAGGTCCCATGTACTGCATTCCTATGGAACTAACATGTCTCTCATGCTTTTCTCCTGCAAGTGCCTTGGTCAACGGATCAGCAACGTTGTCCTCTATTGGTATCTTGCATATCCTCACATCTCCCCTTCTGATGATCTCTCGGATGATGTGAAACTTTCTATGTACGTGTCTGGTTCGCTGGTGATCTCTTGGTTCTTTCGGTTGTGCCAAATCTCCCATGTTATCACAGAATATATCAATCGGTCTAGAGATATAGAAAACCATTCTTAGATCCAAGATAAAATTCCGTAGCCAAACCGCTTCCTTTGCCGCATCATTTGCCGCAATGTACTCAACCTCTATAGTTGAATCTGCTATAGTATCTTGCTTCTTGCTTTTCCAAGATACAGCTCCACCGTTTAGCGTAAAAACAAACCCTGACTGCAACTTAAAGTCATCTCTGTCTTTCTGGAAGATCGCATCTGTGTAACCAGTTACACTGACTTCATCCGTGTTTCCACCAAAGACCAAGAACATTTCCTTTGTCCTTCTTAAATACTTGAGAATGTTCTTGACAACCACCTAATGGGGTTCACCCGGATTCTGCTGGTACTTACTCGTAAGGCTTATGGAGTAAGCAACATTGGGTCTAGTACATAACATGACATACATAATCGATCCTACTGCCGAAGCATAAGGAACCGGTTTCATCCTCTTCTGCTCTTCTGGAGAAGTTAGGCATTGAGTTGCTCAATGGTATACTAGATCTCATAGGGATGAATCCTTTCTTGGAATCTTCCATCTTAAAGCGTTTCAACACTTTATCTATGTATGTACTCTAACTAAGTCCGATCAGCCTCCTAGATCTATCCCTATAGATCTTAATACCAAGTATGTATGCGTCTTCTCCTAGGTCCTTCATTTGGAAACATTTACCTAACCAGTATTTTACTCCTTATAACGCTGGTATATCATTTCCTATGATCAGTATGTCATCTACATATAGGACCAGGAAGATTGCTACGCTCCCACTATACTTCGTGTAAACACAGGACTCGATCTCGCTTTTGGTAAAACTAAACTTCTTGATGCGCTCATCAAAGTGCAAGTTCCAGTTTCTAGATGCTTGCTTTAATCCATAAATGGATTTCAGCAACTTGCATACTTTACCTGGATTCTTGGAATCCTCAAAACCGTCCGGTTGTGCCATATACACATCCTTTGTTAGTTTCCAGTTAAGGAAAGCTGTTTTGACATCCACTTGCCATATCTCATAATTGAAGTATGCAGATATGGCAATCAGAATCCTGATAGACTTAAGCATTGCTACTGGTGAAAAGGTTTAATCATAATCAATACCATGTGTTTGATTATAACCTTTTCCAACAAGACTGGCTTTAAAAGTATGCACATTTCCTTCCATGTCGGTCTTCTTCTTGAAGACCCAATTGCACCCAACAGCTCTACTGTGTTGTGGCAAGTCTACTAACTCCCAAACTTGATTATCTTACATGGATTGCATCTCTGACTTCATGGCATCCATTCACTTGTCAGACTCACTGCCGGACATAGCATTCCCGTAGAATGTGGGCTCATAAAGATCCCCTTCTTCCTGAGCGATTAGAAATCCAAGATATCTATTCAGCTCAGTCCGAATCCTACCGGACCTGCCAAGGTCTTGTGTTTCCACATCTTCCTCAACTACAGACTCGGGTTGGGATTCAACAATTCCTTATTGACTTACGGGTTCCACTAGTGGAGGAGACATACCTTCATCCTCTTCAATTTCTTGAAGATCTATTTCCTTTCTGGATGTTTCTGAACTTAGAAACTTATTCTCTAGAAATGTCCCTGACCGAGCGACAAAAACTTTGTTCTCATCGGGATTATAGAAATAGTACCCTAAGGTTTCCTTGGGATAGCTTACGAAGATACATTTATCCGATTTGGGCTTGAGTTTATCCGAGAACGGTCGTTTAACAAATGCCTCACAACCCCAATTCTTTATGAAAAATAGTTTGGGCTTTTTCCCGGTCAATAACTCGAACGGTGTCTTTCCCTTTTCCATAGATTTAGTTGGAACTCGGTTCAGCATATAAGCAGCCGTTTCGAGTGCATGACCCCAGAACGACATTGGTAAACTAGTTCGACTCATCATAGATCGAACCATGTCAAACAAGGTTCTATTCCTCCTTTCCGATACACCATTCCACTATGGCGTATACGGAGGTGTGAGTTGTGAAACAATCTCACATTCCTTTAGATGATTGTCAAACTCTTGACTCAGATATTTACCACCCCGGTCAGACCGAAACAGTTTTATCTTCTTGTCAAGCTGGTTCTGTACTTTACTCTGAAATTGTTTGAAGAAATTAAAAATTTGAGACTTGTGTCTCATCAGATACACATAACCATACATACTGAAATCGTCAATAAAGGTAATGAAGTACTGGTATCCTCCCATGGCTTCCAGACTGAAAGGACTACACACATCTGTGTGTATAATTCCTAGCACTTTGTTTAACCTTTCATTTAAACTGTCGAAAGGTTTCTTTGTCATCTTGCCGGACAAACAAGATTCGCAATTTTCAATTGATTCAAGATCAAATGACCCTAGAACTTCATCACTATGAAGTTGCTCTATACGTTTCTTATTTATGTGTCTGAGCCGACAATGCCAAAGGTAAGTCTGATTCAAAGTATCTGTTGGGAAAATATGAATATAATTTATATCCTCTTTTGTTAATTAAAAAATATATAATATGTTTATATAATTGTATACACTAACATTAACATATGTGCACATATACATCTATATATATAATCAAGAAAATAAATATTTATATTTATTTGTTACAAAATTAAATCGTATAAATCGGCCAAGATAAAGCGCTATCAACGTCCAAGAGAAAGCGCCATCAACGTTCAAGATGAAGTCTTCGTCAAATACACCTACAAGAATAAATTCAAATGATATGAGCATAAAAATAAAATAATTAAAATAAGTTTAAGTTTTTATAAAATTATCTTTATAAAATCTTTTATAAAAATAGACAAATATTTTATAAACTTAATTGTGTTGGTTGATTAAATCTAAGAGTTTCCCATTTTATGAAATATCAAACACAATCCCACTTTGAAAGAATACACAACCATATTTAGCAAAATGAGTTGAGTGTAGTTTTAAATAAAGCCCAATGTCTATATTGCAAAGAACAAGAAATGCCAGATGCCTGACGGTCGATGCCACGGTCGACCGTGGTTAGACCGTGAGATGCCTGGACAGTTTTGAGACTTGGACCTTTTTCCTTATTTAAACAAACTCAAACCTCATTCATTACTCACCTCTTGCAAACACAAAACTTCCAGAATACTCTCTAACACTTGAGCTTATATCTTTGAATACAAATTCATCTTTCAAGTTCAAGATTCAAGCAAGAGCAAAGCCATCAAAGCTTAAACACTACTTATACATTTCATACATTTTGTAATAGTGTGAGGATCAACTCTAGCCTTTAAAATAGAGTGATGTGAGGATCAACTCTAGCCTATAGAATTAGAGTGAAGCAAGGTTATCTTTACCTCACTTGCAAGTTTGAAGATTAATTCTTGCAAGTGCAAAAAGAGAAGTGTAAAAGGTTTATCTCTACCTTCAAAGAGAGAAGCTAGTGGATCAAACTCTTGGTGGGTGTGGCAAAGGAGTGGATGTAGTGCAAGTTTGTTAACACTTGCATGAACTACTATAAATCATTTTGTTCAACTTGTGATTGGTGATATCTCTCTTACTCTATATCTTTTATTTTTGCAAGAACTCTTAAAAACTTCAAAAATTGGACATATAACCTATTCACCCCCCCCCCCCCTCTAGGTTCCAACAATTGGTATCAGAGCAAGTTGCTCTTGATAATTTTTTAAAACTTGCTTTGAAGTGTTCTAAAACATTTTTCAAAAATTCTTTGAGTTGAAAATAGGACAAAACTTTGTAGAGGGGAATTCTATGGTTAGACCTCCACTTCTTGATGAAGAAGGTTTTTGTTTTTGGAAACAAAGGTTTATGACATATGTTAAAGGCAAAGTTGTTGATCTTTGGGAAATCATAGAGGATGGTGATCATGTGCCAAAAACCTTTGATTCTAAAATTGATGCATATGTACCAACTTCTAAGGACAAATGGGATCAAGATGACAAGAAGATGATTTCCAAAAATTTTGAAGCAAAACTCTTTTTATACAATGCACTACCTAGAAAAGAGTATGAAAGAGTTTTTATGTTGGATAGTCCAAATGCTATTTGGAAATCTCTTGACACTACCCATCAAGGAAATGCTCACGTCCTTGACAACAAGATTGAGTTGCTTGTACAACAATATGAGCAATTTCAAATACTTGATGAAATGAGCATTGATGAGGCTTTCTCTAAATTCAATACTATTGTTACTAGTCTCAAGTCACTTGGGACTACGTATTCTAACAAGAAAATTGTGAGAAAGTTTCTTAAGGCTCTATCACCCAAATGGAGAGCTAAGGTGACGGCCATAGAGGAGTCAAAGGATTTGAACTTACTTCAAATGGATGAGCTTATTGGAAATCTCAAGGTGTATGAGCTGATAATGCAAAGAGATGATGAAATTGCCAAGGTGAAGAAGGAGAAGTCAAAATCCATTGCCCTTAAAGCCAAGCATGTTAAATAATCCTCAAGTGATGAGGAAGATGATGGCAATAGTGATGATGATCAAGAATATGCAATGATGGTGAGAAACTTCAAGAAGTTCTTCAAAAGGAAGGGCAAACATGTGAAGGCTCCCTTTGACCCAAGAAAGTACAAGCAAGGCATTGATGCCAAGAAAGACAAGAAGCCATCAAGAGAATGCTATGGATGTGGTGATTCCTCACATCTAATTGGTGATTGTCCAAAAGTTGCATCAAAGAAGAAAGAAAACCACAAAGCATTCCTTGGAGGTGCATGGAGTGATAGTGGTGATGAAAGTCAAGATGACACCAAGGAGGAAACATGTTTCATGGCCTTTGAGACAAGTGAGGGATGCAACAAACATGAGATTATGTCTCATGAATGGATACTTGATAGTGTTTGCTCAAAACACATGACCGGAAATAGAGAACTCCTCACATCATACAAGGAGTATGATGGAGGACATGTTGTGTTTGGAAGCAATCTAAGAGGAAAGGTAATTACTAAGGGTAACATCCTTCATGATAATATTAAATTTTCAAATGTTGAGCATGTTAATGGGCTAGCTTATAACTTGATAAGTGTTGGCCAATTCTCTCTCTAGTGCTTATATTCTCTCTTCTTCACTTAATACTTTGAGTGAAGAAGAGAGAATATAAGCACTAGAGAGAGAATTGGCCAAGAGGATGAAATGTTACAGGAAGCAAGTCTTTTAAAGACCCCAACATGCCCCTAGAACTTCCATTACCCAGCCAAGATGATTCTAGATCCTCTCATGTATTGGCCACAAGTGGAGGTGATTTTGACATAAAGTCCATGCAGTGGTAGCGCCACTAACCTTGAGTTAGTGGCACTAAACCTTAACCCGTAGCGGCGTTATCGCGGCCAGAATTCAATGTCACATAAAGGACATGCAGCCGTAGCGACGCTAACGTTTAACAGTTAGCGCCGCTAACTCGTTAAGTTAGCGGCGCTAACGCGCCGTGCATTGCTAACTTCCACTTTTGCCATCTTTGGTCCCTCAATCTTATTAGCTGTCATGTTAGACCCCGGTTTGTGACCCATATAGGCCCCATACAACATCGGCAGTGCTCTAAGGCGTACATATATTATCGGGCAGATTCTAACAAACTCCCACTTGCACATAATATACTATACCCTAGCAAGCACAGACAAAGAGCGGCCTCTAGCAAAGCATCAATGCCCCCAAGTATGTATGGGTTCTGAATACCTTTAGAAAACCAACATACTGAAAGTTGTGGTCCTAGATAAGTGATCTTAGACATCCTTTTGTTCGCGATATCCTTGTGAAGACGAGACATGGATAAGAAAATGTCAATCTCCAGATTGTTCACGATTATGTTTCTCGATCTTGATTGGTAGTGACCAAAAGGTAAGGACATGTCTGATTCTCAATCAATATTCCTTGTGCATGGCCATGCAATATTATGGTGTCAGCTCCTAATCATCGAGGGGCCCAGGGTTATCTCTAATACAGGAGGAACAAATCCCTTCGACTACATAACCCCATACCATACCTCTTGACTTACCTAGTTATTTCATCTATCACAGCCAGTTACGAACTGCTTTTGAAAATGGCTAAAGCAAGTAAGAACTATGATATAGCAGTTCATACATCTCAGGTCTAAGGATGTAAGATTTTATCATCCCAAGTTACTCGTGACTATAATCCATGAAGTATACTTGGGTGTGGGTCTTCCAATCACTTGAAACTCTTTTCAAGCACATATAAGCATTACATCTTAATTCAACCATTTTGAATTCAAGATCACATACTTATCTCAGTCTTAATTCAATCTTTCTTCCATAAGATTGACTGACTGTGGAAAGTTTGAAATATAGAATTATATTTCTGGAAGTAGTTAAACATGCTAAGATGGAACACAATAAAGTCTTATGAATGTAAGCGTATCACACGAATATATAATCCCCATTATATATCGAAACAAGCATAAGTTACAATACTGTCTGTATCGTTCCCAAAATAAAATAATACATATAAAATAAACTAATATATACAACTCAAGCCAAATTGCTAGCAAATCCTACACCTATCCCTCTTGTGTGAGATTCATGAGCTGCTTGCGGTAACGGCTTAGTGAATGGATCTGCCAAGTTTCCATTCGATGCTACTATGCTAATGATGACTTCACCACTTTCAATAACATCCCGTATAAAGTGGTATTTGCGCGAAATATGTCTTGTCCTCTTGTGAGCTGTTGGTTCCTTTGCCAAAGCCACCGCACCCTCATTGTCACAAAATATCTCAATAGGGTCAGCGATGCTTGGAACCACTTGTAGATCTTGGATGAATTTCTTCATCCACATGGCCTCCTTTGCGGCTTCGCTTCCCGCAATATACTCCGATTCGGTAGTCGAATCAGCCACCGTGTCTTGCTTTGAGCTCCTCCAGCTGACAGCACCACCATTTAACAGGAACACAAACCCCGATTGAGATCGGCAGTCATCCCTGTCAGTTTGGAAGCAAGCATCCGAGTAACCCTTTACTCCCAGCTCTTCTTCCCCACCATATACTAAGAATATATCTTTTGTACGTCTCAGATATTTGAGAATGTTCTTAACTGTCCTCCAATGAGGCTCTTCTGGGTTCGCCTGATATCTACTAGTCATGCTTAAAGTACATGATACATTAGGACGAGTGCATAGCTTGGCGTACATGATCGATCCCACAGCCGAAGCATATGGCACTCGCTTCATTACTTTTATCTCCTCTTTGGAGGTAGGACATTGAGATTTACTCAAAGTCAAACCATGCATCATAGGGAGGTTTCCTTTCTTGGATTCCTTCATTTTAAAGTGTCTCACGACCTTTTCTATGTATGCACTTTGAGAAAGCCCTAGCAGCCTTCTAGATCTATCTCTATAGATCTTTATTCCCAGAATACAGCTCGCATCCCCTAGGTCCTTCATTGAAAAAAAATTCCCTAGCCAAGCTTTGACACTCCTTAGGCTTGTGATATGATTCCCAATGAGTAGAATATCATCTACATACAGAACCAAGATGACTATAGTGCTCCCACTAGCCCTGACATACACGCAAGGTTCATCTTTACTCTTTGAAAAACCAAACTCTTTGATTTTCTCATCAAAGCAAAGATTCTAGCTTCGAGATGCTTGCTTATGTCTATAAATGGACTTCATAAGCTTACAAACCTTGTTTGGATATTTTGGATGTTAAAAACCGTCAGGCTGTCTCATATATACCTCTTCATGAAGCTTCCCGTTAAGAAAGGCGGTCTTTACATCCATTTGCCAAATTTCATAATCATGAAATGCAGCTATGGCAAGTAGTATCCGGATTGACTTCAACATGGACACTGGGGAGAAGGTTTCATCATAATCAATTCCTTGAGTCTGAGTGAAACCGTTTGCCACCAGTCGGGCTTTGAAGATATCCAAGGTTCCATCTATGCCGGGTTTCTTCTTAAAAACCCATTTACACCCAACGGGTTTTATCCCTGGTGTAGGATCAACCAGTTCCCAAACCTGGTTATCCGACATAGATTGCATCTCGCTCTCCATCGCCTTTTTCCACTGAGCAGACTCAGGGCCTGCCATGGCTTCCTTGTAGTTGGTGAGTTCATCATGATCCACCAAGAACTCGCTGCTCTCAGATATGAGAAACCCATATCTCTCTGGCTCAGAACGAGTCTTACTGTAACGCCTAGGAGTAGACGTTGCTAGAGTGTCAGGTACCACAACATCATCTTGTTCGGTATTTTGGCTAGTGCTAACCTCAAGTCCTTTATCGGCCGACCCTTGAATTTCTAGGATAGCAACTCCCTTTCAAGGAAGAATGCCCATCGAGCAACAAATACCTTGTTCTCTGAAGGTTTATAAAATAAATATCCAACACCGTTAGGAGGATATCCAATAAAATAACACCTCTCTAAGCGAGGTTCAAGTTTGTCTTCGGCCTCACGTATCATGTAGGCTTGACAACCCCAAACTCGTAGGTATGAAAGTGTCGGCTTCTTACCATGCCACATTTCATAAGGTGTTTTGACAACTTTCTTGGTTGGTGCGAGGTTAAGGATTCTTACCGCCGTTTCTAAGGCAAATCCCCAGAAACTAATAGGTACCTCCGCTCGACTCATCGTAGACCTTACCATATCAAGCAAAGTCCGGTTCCTCCTCTCAGCGACCCCATTTAATTGTGGAGTCCTTGGAGGTGTCAATTGTGAATTAATTCCACAATTTTTAAGATGATCGACAAACTCGGTACTAAGATACTGTCCACCTCTATCAGACCGGAGTATCTTTATAGTCTTGCCCAACTGATTCTGAACTTAATTTTGGAATGTCTTGAACACCTCAAAGGTTTCATTCTTGTGTTTAACAAGATAGACATACCCGTACCTACTATAATCGTCTATAAAGGTCACGAAGTATCTTGAATTATTCCTTGTGACATGCTTGAAAGGTCCACATACATCCATATGGATTATGTCTAAAAGGTCCTTTCCCCTCTCACTTGTTCCCCTAAAGGGTGCTTTTGTCATTTTGCCCAATAAGCAAGATTTGCATACTTCATTTGATCCTTGATCAAATGATTCCAAGATCTCATCCGCTTGGAGCTTGGTGATACGACTCTTGTTTATATGGCCAAGACGACTATGCCACATGGAATATTTATCCAAACCATTTTTGGAGTCAGAATCAATGTTCATGATAGATTTTCTTGATTCAATGTATGCATTTGCCTCATATATACCATGACATGGTAGAGCTTTAAAATAAACAACTTCATTTTTAAAGCAGATAATTGTACCATTTACAAATCTAAAAATCAAAACCATCGTCATACAATTTGGGAAAATAAATAATGTTTCTAGCTACATTGGGCCAATAGCATACATCATTTAACAAAATAGAAAAACCGGTCTTGAATGAAAGCTCCAAGTCTCCTTTTGCTTCCACTGGGACAACCTCCGAGTTTCCCATGACAAGATCCAGTTCTCCCCGCTCCAAGCTCCTACTTTCCCTTAGCACCTGCACCATATTACATATGTGAGTGCCACAGCCAGTATCCAATACCCAACCTTTAGAAGTAGAAGTATGGTGGAGTTACGGACCCGAAATGCTCATTGCCTTGAGCTTGTTGAGTCACTGCAGGTACTTCGGGCAGCTACGGCGGTAATGGCCCTTGTCCCCGCAGAAGAAGCACTCCGCATCCTCCGGAGCCTTGGCTTGGGGAAGTTTCCCTTTGCCCTTGCCCTCGAAGGCAGGATTAGGCTTGGCCGCGCGAACCTTTCCCTTACCCTTCCTCTTATTGGAACAGGTGGCCTTCTTCTTTGTGATGCGGCCTTCCCGGATGGCGAGAACTTGAGAAGTGGAGGAGGATGGCTTGTTCTTGGTCATGCTAGACTCAGCAGTCTTCCACATACTATGAAGTTCCATCAAGGTCTTGTCCATGCTGTGCATATGATAACTCATTACGAATTGATCATATGCACCGGGCAGGGATTGGAGGATTAAATCTACCGCCATCTCCCTCCCTATGGTAAAACCCAACTTCTCCATGCGCTAGATGTTTGCTTTCATCCGCAACACATGCGCGCTCACGTTCCGTCCTTCTTGCATCTTGCAATCAAGGGTTATCTTGAGGCACTCGTACCTTTCCTGCCTCGCCTGCTGTTGGAACATATCCTTCAGCTGCACGAGCAGGTCGTAAGCACTCAGATGATCCATTTGCTTTTGCAAATCTTGGTTCATCGTGCTCAACATAAGGCACGTGGCTTCCTCAATTTCCTTGAGGCATTTTTCATGCGCCTCACGGACGGCCCTTGTTGCACCAGCAGGAGGTTCCTCGGGGAGGGGTTCCTCTATGGTATGCAATTTCCCTTCATACCGCAAGACCAACCTCAGTTGTCTATGCCAGTCCATGAAATTGCTACCGTCGAGTTTCTCCTTCTCAAGGAAAACCCGAAGAGAAACGTTGGTGGTGGTGCTTGTTGCGCTTGTTAATGCCATCTAAAATACTGCAAAGTAGATAATAGTTAGTTTGATATTTTATCTTGTTTAATAATTTACCCAATAAGAATTATCTAAACAAGGCTAAGAACCGTATTTCATCCTACCATGTGACGGGGTTACCGCGGATCACATGATAAAACTATTTAAGTCGGCAACCATTTTGCCAATTGCAATCTCTATTGCATTCCTTAGCACATGCGGGATCCTACGACATCCAATGGTCGTTTGGCATGTTTGATCCCTTCTTGCACCAATTTTAGGTCTTGAAATTTTGGTTAACTCGTGCTAAGCTCGACAATTAACCAAGATTTCAAACCTAAAATTTCATATCGTCCGTTAAGACATACGGTAACAAATTCACCAAAGTTGGCTAGTGCTAAGCTCGACAACCAAAATTGTGAATTCGCCACACTCACCTTCCACACAGTTTCATGAGAATTGGCTTATGCTAAGCTCGACAACTAAAACTCATAAGACTAGATTCGGGTGGTATCGACTTACGGATGGTGCATGATTTACATTTTGTGGAAAAACGGGCTTTTGTTTCCGGTTTGGTTTTGATTAACTTGTTAGTGACAAATCCTATTTTCACTAGGTGGGTTAATCAATGTATGTGATCGCGCGCGAGAGGAAACCATTTTTATCAAAACTCTTGTGATTTTATTAATTTTTATCAAAAAATTATCTAGCATGCGAAACCTACAAATCCATGCATAGAATAATAAATTCACATCACACGCAATAACAATATAGTCGGTAACCCTTGCCAATAAACCTATGCGTTCCTCCAGTGAGCCAAAACGGGAAGAACTTGGTCAACTATGGGACAAAAAAATCTTGATGCAAGCTCCCACTAGAACCACCATCTCCATTGGACTTGATTGGCTTCTAAGGGCATCAAAACTGCATCTTGTTTTGCCTCCTTCTTGGGTCTTCATCCGTCCATCATACAAATTACATACAATAGAAAATAAATGGCATACAAGCCACAAAAATTTCCTATTTATCTAATTACATGTACATGGATGAATGAAATGGCATGCAAGCCACAAATTTATTACAAATAATCTGATTTTAATAAAATTGCAGCCATCAAATGTGGTTAAAACCACCAAATACATGCATCACACAAATCAACCAAAAGGCCAAGGCAAGTTACCAACTCATATTAACACATACAACCAATCAAATCATGCCACTACTGCAAAAACATGAAAGGAACCTTTGGAACAAAATTCTTGAAGGTTAAAGTGCCAAAAATCCCGAGACCAAAACTGTTTTATTCAAAATTTTCGAAAACAATTTTCCGGTAACGTTAGCGCCGCTAATGCTTGAGACTTAGCGCCACTAACCTCAGCGTAGCACCGCTAACCCTAACGACATAATACAAACATTTTGATTTCGGGTTTTTCAAGCCTTTAGAATCCACTATGGCCGGTTTGTGGGGATAACGGAGAGTTCTGGAGACAGAAGAGGCATAAGAATTCATTTTGTTTTGAGTCTCTCTTTTTCTCTCTAAGTTAACATACATACTTTACTCTCTTTGGTGCTACAAAGACCAAGAGAGGGTTCAAGAGAGATGGTTCCAGATTTTGGTCTCGTGTAGATGTTGTCCCGGAATGGTTTTCACGGTGAAGAACCACAATGGCTTGCTAGCACTCGTGGTTTGACGTGTTCCCGGGGTACATCCCATTAGTTGATCCGCATTTCGTTCTAGGAGCATCACCATCACGAGATAACGAGTTTTCTGGAGCTAAGGAGAAAGGTATAACCTTCTTTCCTTCCTTTTTGATGCATTTATTTACATAGAGTTTGGTCCTCTTTTGGGATTTCTAGCTTTTGTGCAATTTTCACTTGTACCTTGGGCTATTTTGTTTGTACCTTGCTTCCGTTGTGTGCCCACGAAATCCCAATAGTGGTCAAGAGGCTTTTGGTCCAGAGATTTGTTTGATGTTCTTGAGTGAGATTTCCAAAGAATATTTCGTTCAAGTTAGCTAGCACTTGTTGTTGGACTTGTTCCCGGTTTGCGATTTCGAGAACCAAAAAAAAAGACAAGAAGAATCTTGCTTCTACAACAACATCAACCACCATCATTCTTTTTCTGGAGCGTAGGAGCTGGTCCTTGCTTTTGTTGCTATTTTGTTACATAGAGTAGATCCACCTTTGGGATTTCTTTGTTTTGAACACATTTATGCTTGTTTCTTGTTGTTTTAGCTTCTGCTGCGTGTTTGTGAAATCCCAACATGATATGCAAAGATGATCATGTGCTAGTGAAAGGTGTTAGTAGGAATGAACTCTATACATGTAGACTTGGTGACAATCCTAACACTCAAATATGCCTTGCATCTATTATTGAAAATTCAACTTTGTGGCATAGAAGATTAAGACATGCTAACATGAGATTATTGCATAAATTGTCTAGTAGTGAACTTGTTAGAGATATGCCTATTGTGAAGTTTGATAATCATTTTTGTGATGCATGTAAGATAGGTAAGCAAGTGCATTCATCTCATAAGTCTAAAAATGTCATATCTTCTAAGAGATATCTTGAGCTTTTGCATATGGATCTTTTTTGACCTTCATCAATCCAAAGTTATGGAGGAAATCTCTACACACTAGTTGTTGTATATGACTTCTCTAGATATACATGGACATCCTTTTTAAAAACTAAACGTGAAGCTTTTGAAAAATTTAAAATTCTTGGAAAGAAAATTCAAAACCAATTTGGTTGTACGATTATTTCAATTCCTACCGACCATGGTAGAGAATTTGACAATGAAGCGCAATTTGGAGCATTTTGTGATAAACATGGAGTTTCTCATAACTTTTCGGCTACTCGCACTCCTCAATCAAATGGGGTAGTTGAGAGGAAAAATAGGACCTTACAAGAGATGACTAGGACTATGCTTAATCAACAATCCATCCCACAAAAGTTTTGGTTTGATGCGGTCTCAACAGCCACATACATACTCAATAGAGTTTTGATAAGACCAATGCTAGGTAAAACACCATATGAGATTATCAAAGGTAGGAAACCTTCCTTAGGTCACCTTAGAGTATTTGGAAGTAAGTGTTTTATCCTTAACACCAAAGACTATTTGACCAAGTTTGACACAAAAGCCTATGAGGGTATCTTCTTAGGATATTCTCTAAATAGCAAAGCCTATAGAGTATTAAACAAATCCACTATGGTTGTGGAGGAATCTCTTAATGTCACATTTGATGAATCTCCACCACCTAAGACTCCACCTCTAGTTGATGATGAAAAACTAGAAGAATAAGCCATTGAAACACAACTCTCTAGACTTGACATAGATAAACCTAGTTACCCAAATACTATAGTAGATGATAAGATCACTAGTGAACAAAATGAGGTTAGGGAAAATAGGAATCATCTAATAACCCAAGTTATAGGAGATCTAAACCAAAGACTCACTAGATCTCAAGCCCAAAACCTTAGTACATCCTTTGCCTTTGTATCTCACATAGAACCCAAGAATATTAAAGAAGCAATTAAGGATGAAAGTTGGGTGATGGCAATGCCAGAAGAGTTGAACCAATTCACTAGAAGCCAAGTATGGGATTTAGTACCTTTACCTAGTGGTCATACCATAATAGGAACCAAATGGGTGTTTAGAAACAAACTGGATGAAAATGGGATTATTACTAGGAACAAGGCTAGACTAGTTACCCAAGGATACAATCAACAAGAAGGAATTGATTATGATGAAACATTTGCTCCGGTTGCTAGATTGGAATCCCTTAGGATTCTACTTGCTTATGCATGTGCACGGGATTTTAAATTATATCAAATGGATGTCAAAAGTGCTTTTCTAAATGGTTTTATAAAAGAGGAAGTCTATGTATGTCAACCTCCCGGATTTGAAGATCCAATTAATCCATCTCATGTTTACAAACTTAGAAAAGCATTGTATAGCCTTAAGCAAGTACCTAGAGCATGGTATGATAGATTAAGATCATTCTTGTGGAAAAATTATTATGTCATGGGTAAAGTTGATAACACTTTGTTTACCAAAAAGAGAGAGCATGATATATTACTTGTGCAAATTTATGTGGATGATATTATCTTTGGAGCGACATGTCAAGATTTATGTGATGAATTCTCAACTCTTATGCATAATGAATTTGAAATGAGCATGATGGGTGAATTGAATTACTTTCTTGGTCTTCAAGTTAAGCAATATGAAGATGGTACATTCATAAGCCAATCAAAGTACATCTAGGATATGCTTAAGAAGTTTGATTTTGAGAATGTCAAACCCATGAGTACACCTATGGCCACAAACACACACTTGACACTTGATGAAGATGGTGAAGTATTTGATAGTACTAGATATCGTGGTTTAATCGGGAGCTTACTTTATCTAACGGCAAGTCGCCCCAATATTATGTATAGTGTTTGTGTTTGTGCGCGTTTTGAGGAAAATCCAAAGAAATCACACTATGAGGCCGTTAAACGAATATTTCGGTATGTAAAGGGAACAATCAGCTTAGGATTGTGGTATCCAAAGAAGGGTGGACTTGGTATCATGTGTTATGCGGATTCGGATCTTGGAGGATGTTACTTGGATAGAAAGAGTACAAGTGGAGTATGTGCATTCATTGGATATTGCCTTACTTCATGGTTTTCAAAGAAGCAAACATCCGTAGCACTATCAACAACCGATGCCGAATATGTAGCCGCAGGAAAAGCATGTGCACAAGCATTGTGGATGCAACAATCTCTATTGGACTATGAGGTACATTTAAGTGATATTCCTATTTTGTGTGATAATAAGAGTGCTATAGATTTAAGTAAAAATTCTGTTTTGCATTCTAGAACTAAGCATAGTGATATTAGACATCATTTCTTACGTGACAATGTGTAAAAGGGTAACATTAGCTTAGAAAAGGTTGATTCATGTGAAAATATTGCGGACATATTTACTAAACCACTTAAGAGAGAAACATTTGATCTATTAAGACTTGGTTTAGGAATGATGAAGCATGTGCCTTAGAGAATTATGCATGATTGTATGAAAAATGGCAAAATTTGATTTCTAGAATGTTCACGGTCGAACCACGATCGAAGCCATGTATCGACCTTGGGGTCACTGTCCAGAATAAACAAACTTTTAAAAAGGGACACGCGGTCGATGTGACGGTCGACCGTGCATTGACCGTTGGGCACCTGAAGAGAAAAACCTATTTTACCCACTTTCTCTTTCCTCTCCTCACTTTATCACTTCCATTCTCTCTTTCTCAAACTCTAGCGGCCATAGCAGAATTGGAGCTTAAAATTTTCGATTTTTTTCTTCAAAATCTCACAAGAAAATTAGGGATTACCTTACGGTTGAAGATACGGTCGCATCCACGAAGCTATTCTCGGAAGATCCACGGTGAAAAGTTGCGATTTCTTCATTTTTTTTCGGTTTTTCTTCGCGGTTTTTCTTCTCACATTCACGACACCTTCATCACTAAAGGAATATTTCTCACCATTCTTGCTTTCCCCCTCATTAGGATTTCGTTTGTGTACTAAAACATCATGTGATTTTAGGTTTCTTTTTCTTTGGGGGTTTTGGTGAAAACTTGAAGTATTTGGGTATGATTGTGGGTTTTGTTTAATGTCGAGGTTATGAGATAATTATCTGTGATGTATATATATTAGATAAATGTCATGCTAAACAAAAAGTACAAAAATTCGAACAGGTCACCCACGGTCCTTCTACGGTCGACCTCGGGAAAAACAATCGTGTACTGAATTAAAAAAATAAATAAATAAATGAAAATTGAACAGCAGGTTCACAGTCGATCCACGGCTAAAACCGTGGTAAAACCGTGAGCTTGCTGGAATTTTTAAAAAATTTTTATTTTTTGACATTTAATTCTCAAATTAATCTTATTTATGTTTATTATAGTATAACTAAGACTAGTATTCACATGATTCCACATTTTCATAAAATCTTCTCACGTTTAGGACATGCACACACAATGTATTCCTATAGAGTTTGTTGTATCAATTGACTATACTCTCTAAATATGTTCCATATATATTGAATTATCATCTTCTTGTCATAATTTTGCAAAACAAAGTGTCTTTTATAATTCTAGTGTCATGACAAGCTTGGATGAACATTTGTTACATCATAGACACACACTAGGTTTACTCTTATTCATTGCGATTATTTGTGAATAATATACGAATTATTGCATCAATAGATTATCATGACGTGCCAAAAGACATTTTCCTCTCGTTCCGCCGCTCCCTCTCAAAGGGACATCATGGCCAACCTCAAGAAGCGCCCAATTAATGAAGGACGCTTGGGCATACCTGCCCACTTGCAAGCTACCTTTGACCAAATGAATTGGTCAACCTTTCTAAGACTCCCAAGCAACATTTTCCCGAGGCGCATTCGAGAGTTCTACGCATCTTATGCGTATGGCGAGGATAATGATTTAATCACCTTTAAAAATGCCACCCAAGAGTTTGCTTTCACTCTTGCGCAACTAGGTGATATGTTGCAAGTCCCCTTTGCCGGGTTGAAATTTTACCATGACTCACATAGCCTCAACAACCTCCCATCGGCCTTTACCATTGATGAGATCATAGGGTCCATTTTCCATTCAAATGTCCCTCGTAATAAAACAAACATCTTAGGAAAAGATCTCATAAATGAATGCAATGTGTGGAATAAAGTCATTGATTCCAACATCTTTCCTAAATCCGGCCACCACTCCGAAATAAGTGTAACTCAACCGTCCTCCTCCATGCCCTTAAATCATGTTCAGAGATTAACATCATGTACATCCTTGCAAAAAGGATGGTTGGTCTCCCATCTAGCCGACGGGATCTTCCATATGGAAGAATTCTTACACTCCTCTTTCAACAACTTCCGAACCTTCCTACTCTCAACCCAACTTCGGGTACTTCCTTACCAATCGATCTTGCTACCTTACGCAAGATGGATTCTCATTCCCGAAAACGGAAGAATAGGGCACATTCCTCCTCCCATGACACGGAGGAGGACATTGAGAGATTCTTTGAAGGAGATGATGAAGGAGATACGGAGATGGAAAGCACGCTTGCACCGGATTATGGCCTAGGTGAAGGCTCTACTGATGAAAGAATTGCGGCTCTTAATCGCAACTTTAATTAATTGCGCAATGAGCACCGATCCTTACGAAAGGAGGTCAAGGGCATAAAAGGGATGTTGAGGACGATAATGAATGCTCTTAAATACAACGCCGGCACAGACGCGGGTGAGCCATCTCACCGGGGATGATTTATTTGATTATGTCATGCTTTGATTTTTATGTTTGAAAACAATTTATATTTGGGTTATGTTATTTCGAGAACAATTAAATATTTTTTTTATGTGTATCTCAAACATAGTTATGGATTTGGACTTGTATGACTTTCGTGTATGATCATGGATGACTTATGCTTTTATCTATCTTAGCTTGTTATCTTGTATGCTTTGCTCTTATAATGACATGTATGCTTGTCTTATTGCATTGGTTTGACATGCTTAAAAATATTATGCACATTGGATGGTTTATATATATTATGCACTCACCCTCCATGGCAAAGTCCTTGGTAGTTTTTTCCATACAATTTTATAGAATTCAAGAAGTGGAGTTCTACAATCAAGGGGGAGTCCGTTTTGCTAAAACAAAAAATGAGGAGAAGGTATATATATATGTATAAATGCACATGTTAACATGGTAAAGTTGTTTATACAATTTGATCACAAATTGTAAATTTTTGTCTTTAACAAAAAGGGGGAGATTGTTGGGAAAATATGAATATAATTTATATCCTCTTTTGTTAATTAAAAAATATACAATATGTTTATATAATTGTATACACTAACATTAACATATGTTAACATATACATCTATATATATAATCAAGCAAATAAATATTTATATATATTTATTACAAAATTAAATCGTATAAATCATACAAGATAGAGCGCCATCAACGTCCAAGAGAAAGCGCCATTAACGTTCAAGATGAAGTCTTCGTCAAATACACCTACAAGAATAAATTCAAATGATATGAGCATAAAAATAAAATAATTAAAATAAGTTTAAGTTTTTATAAAATTATCTTTATAAAATCTTTTATAAAAATAGAAAAATATTTTATAAACTTAATTGTGTTGGTTGATTAAATGTAAGAGTTTCCCATTTTAGCAAATACCAAACACAATCCCACTTTGAAACAATACACAACCATATTTAGCAAAGGAATCTCCCAAAGGGGTAAAATTCCAACATGCTTTGTGTATTGGTTTTCAAACTTCCATTTTTGTGTTTAAATTCAAACAATAGAAGTATGGGATCAATCAACCTTTTGAACATCTACGTTTCAGTTGATTTTTATGGTAAAAATGAGTTGAGTATGGTTTTAAATAAAGCCCAACGTCTATATTGCAAAGAACAAGAAATGCCAGATGCCTGACAAAATTTTGAGACTTGGACCTTTTTCCTTATTTAAACAAACTCAAACCTCATTCATTACTCACCTCTTGCAAACATAAAACTTCCAGAATACTCTCTAACACTTGAGCTCATATCTTTGAATACAAATTCATCTTTCAAGTTCAAGATTCAAGCAAGAGCAAAGCCATCAAAGCTTAAACACTACTTATAAATTTCATACATTTTGTAATAGTGTGAGGATCAACTCTAGCCTTTCAAATTAGAGTGAATGAGGATCAAATCTAGCCTATAGAATTAGAGTGAAGCAAGGTTATCTTTACCTAACTTGCAAGTTTGAATATTAATTCTTGCAAGTGCAAAAAGAGAAGTGTAAAAGGTTTATCTCTACCTTCAAAGAGAGAAGCTAGTGGATCAAAATCTTGGCGGGTGAGGCCAAGGAGTGGATGTAGTGCAAGTTTGTTAACACTTGCATGAACCACTATAAATCATTGTGTTCAACTTGTATCCTTTGCAAGAACTCTTAAAAACTTCAAAAATTGGACATATAACCTATTCACCCCCCCTCTAGGTTCTAACAATATCCTTTGACCTCTTACCTATATGCTAGATTTCCTTGTCATCTTCTAGATTTATCATATATAGACCATTTTGTGAACTTGCGTTAAAATAGAATAAATCATCTTTAAAGCATAAAATTGTTTTACCTACCGACTGATAGTTAAAACCTGTTGTGTTTTACCTATCACAATTCATACTTGAGTTATCCTTATTCGTAACCAAACTTTGTTTGAACCAACTCAGAATTGTACACAATCAATAACAGTTATTATTCACAATGGCGAAAACAGAATAATAATCTTAATCCTAAAACCCTAAAGGATTAAACAGATCTTATTTTACCACATGTGTATATATCTAGTATATATGAAATCAAAAATCATGATCATAAACACATAGCCATTTACGCAGAAAGCAACCAGGGCAAATCAGGATTGAATTAAACTTTAATCTAAGCATGCAATCAGTCCTACAACTAATACTGGAATTCGATATATGTGTTTACACACATATTATGTCTATCGAATTCCTACAGGTCATCAAGAACACATTATATGAAATATCATACCTAGGATGCTCAACGCTTAATCCACCCGTGATGATGTACAACAAGCACCCGCTAGACAGGTTTAATCCATACCTTGGTTGTTCTTGATTCTTGTAGCTTGAAACACCAAAATCGACTACACCCTTGGGAGGGGGTGTGTTCGGCCGCCGATTCCAAGGAGAGAGGGATGAGAGAATTTTTATGGTATTTATAGATAACTTATCTAGTTATCATTTAATTAGGCAACCTTTTAAACCTTTATTATTAATATAAAATATACTAATATAAATATAACAATCGATCCATTATATATATATATAATCCTTTAATATATTTTATCTTCTTTAGTAATAGCAATTAATTGCTGGGGTTCATGGTCACACACAACGGAAGCTTACAAGTTCAAAACGAAAATTTCAAGCACAAAAGCAACCATATAGAGTACCCCATAAGTGTACCATACGATACAACTAATTAATCAACTTAAACAGAAGGGAAAAGAGATGATTTATACCCCTGATGTCTCTGATGGTTGTGTGTGTGGCTAGCTCCAAGCTCAATCTCCTCCTTGAACTCCTTCTTGAACAATCGAAGTCCACAACGAGAAACAAGGTAACCTTGGTGTACTAGCACCCCAAATACTCTTCTCCTTCACGAAAGTATTACTGGAACACAACCCAAAACTCCAGGGAACTCTTTCTCTCTTGCTACTTAGCAACACACAAAGGTTCTAAGTGTATATTCTCTCAAAAAGGACCAAGAGTAGAGAAAGGAGTGATACGCATGCTTTTATAAACTTCTCCACGACCTCAGAGCTTCCCTAGTCGGCCCCAGAGGTAATCATAAGAGTTTACGGTTAGCGCCGCTAACCGCCCATTGGTGGAATTTAGAGGTGAAAAGAATAAAGTTGTTTATGTCAGGCAGGGTTAGCGCCGCTAGCCGCTCACGGGTAGCGCCGCTAGCCGCTCACGGGTAGCGCCGCTAACCGCCCAAGGTTAGGGCCGCTAACACGGCTGCTTTAGCGACGCCATGTTAGCGCCGCTAACCCCTACCAGGAAACCAACTATCATTATTTATCCTTTCTCACCCTCATATTTTAGGTTGTGTCAAGGTCAACCCCCGGTGTGTGACCCGATAGGCCCATACATAATCGGTAGCAATCAATTGGCGTACGTGAGTCAGTGGGCATTCTCCAACAAACTCCCACTTGAACATGATTCACCGTACCTAATGCATCACAGACAGAGAGCGGCCTCTAGTAAGATATCTCTGCCCCCAAGTCAGTATGATTTTGTCTTCAGCACAAAAAATCAAACTGCATCTCAGGTGAAATGGTCCTATCGATAATTGATCAATCATCACTTTGTTCACGACATCCGTGTGAAGGCGAGACATGGTACTAAGTCATTATCAGTCCGTCACGATTATGTTTCTTGATCGAGATTGTTGGTGACCAAAATACGCAAGTTGCAATCGATTAACCAAATCATTGCACACTTGAGCACGGCGATGCATTTTGGTGTCAGCGCCCAATCATCGAGGGGCCCAGGGATATCTCTCTAAACAGAGGAACAAATTCTTTTGACTACATTGCCCACCACATTGACCATACTTTGTCCAACTGCTCCCTTTATAACAGCCAGTTACGGACTGCGTTTGAAAACAATTAGAACAAAGCAAACCAAAGTGATGCAGACACATGCATCTCAAGTCTAAGGATGAAATGATATTATCATCCTGATCCACTCATGACTAGTACCACAAAGTGTAATCAGGTGTGGGTTGTCCAGTCACTTGAAACCCCTTTCAAGTACAGGCGAAGTATTGCGTCCCCGTGTCCCATTCACCATTGGACACATGACCAATCACTTCCCTCAGTCTTTGTTCAGACTTCCTTCCCGTGAAGAATGACCGACTGTGGACATTTAGAATGTAAAACATTGAGGGAAGTGTAAAACATGCAAAGTTGGAACACAGTAAAGATTTAAAGTAATACCCACAACTTGCGCATTATCAAATCTCCATGTAATAACCGATAAGTACAATAAATGCAATATTGCTTAATGTTCCCAAGAAGGTAAATACATCAAATACAATAACCAACCGATACAAGATACAAACTCAAACCAAACCGCTAGCAAATCTAATACTAATAGCACGCGTGTGAGCATCTTGCTTAGCTTGCGATAACGGTTTAGTGAACGGATCCGCCACATTGCTATCCGTGTGCACTCTGCTGATGACAATATCTCCACTCTTGACCACGTCCCTGATATAATGATATTTCCGCGGAATGTGCCTCGTGCGCGGTGAGATCTCGGTTCCTTTGCAAATGCAACCGCACCCTCGTTGTCACAGAAAACCTCAACAGGGTCGGAAATGCTAGGAACCAATCCCAGATCAAGGATGAACTTCCTCATCCATACACCTTCCTTTGCAGCTTCACTTGCTGCAATATACTAAGACTCGGTCATGGAATCAGCCACCGTATCTTGTTTGGAGCTTCTCCAGGAGATAGCACCACCGTTTAACAGGAACACGAACCCCGAATGAGATCGGCAGTCATCCCTGTCAATTTGGAAGCTGGCGTCAGAGTAACCAGTTACCCTCAGCCCCTCTTCCCCACCATATACTAAGAACATCTCTTTAGTCCTCCGAAGATACTTGAGAATGTTCTTCACCGCTGTCTAGTGTGCTTCACCAGGGTTGGCTTGATATCTACTTGTCATACTCAAAGCACAAGAGACATCAAGCCTAGTAAACAACATGGCATACATGATCGAGCCTATTGCCGAAGCATAAGGTACTCGCCTCATTACCAAACCATCTGACATAGGTATGAACCCCTTCTTGGAGTCCTCCAACCTAAATCTCTTTAGGACCTTGTCTATATATGTGCTTTGGCTTAAACCAATCAACCTGTGGGATCTATCTCTATAGCTTTTAATCCAAAGAATATAAGCTGCATCTTCCAAATCCTTCATTTAGAAACAACTCCCTAGCCAGGTTTTTACACCTTGCAAAGTTGGGACGTCGTTCCCAATTAGTAGAATATCATCCACATAGAGGACCAGGAATACAACTATGCTCCTACTAGCCCTGATGTATACGCATGGCTCATCCTCGCTTTTAGAGAAGCCAAACTCTTTGACCTTCTCATCAAAGCACAGGTTCCAGCTCCGAGAGGCTTGCTTAAGTCCATAGATGGACTTCTTAAGCTTGCTGACTTTATCTGGGAACTCAGGATGTACAAAACCCTCAGATTGTGTCATATACACTTCCTCTGATAGTGTTCCATTAACGAACGTGGTTTTGACGTCCATCTGCCATATTTCATAATCATAAAATGCGGCAATGGCCATGAGTATCGGAATAGACTCCAACATAGCCACCGGGGAAAAGGTTTACTCATAGTCTACACCATGAGTTTGAGTGAAACCCTTAGCCACCAGTCGGGCTTTGAAGGTGTCTACCTCGCCATCTACACCGGTCTTCTTCTTGAAGACCCACTTGCACCCGACGGGTTTACAACCCAGCACAGGATCTACCAAGTCCCAAACCTGGTTATCGGCCATAGATTTAATCTCGGAATCCATCGCCTCTTTCCACTTGGTAGACTCAGGGCCCACCACAGCGTCCTGGTATTTAGTAGGTTCATCAGAAACAACTACCATGTCGGTGCCATCAGATATGTGAAAGCCATATCTCTCTGGCTCATGCCGACTTCTACCAGATCTTCTTAGAGGTAACGGATCTACATCATTATCTCCAACATCATCTTGCTGAGATTCAACCGTTGCCGGTTGTGAGCTAGTTCCAACATCAGGCTCTACATTGGTAGTCTCTCGAATTTCTTCAACAACAACCTTGCTCCCACTAGCCCTATTGGATACCAGCTCCCTCTCTAGGAAGACCGCCCTTCGAGCAACAAATACCTTGTTCTCCGAAGGTTTGTAAAACAAATATCCAACAGAACTAGCAGGATAACCAATGAAGAAACACCTTTCGGCCCTAGGCTCCAACCCATCCTCCACCTCACGTCTCACGTAGGCAGGACATCCCCAGACCTTTAGATATGAAATGGATGGAACCTTTCCATGCCACATCTCATACGGTGTTCTCTTATACTTATTTGTTGGTACGAGGTTAAGGATTCTACCAGCCGTCTCAATAGCGTAACCCCAAAATGTAATGAGAACCTCCGTGTGACACATCATAGACCAAACCATATCCAACAATGTTCGGTTCCTCCTCTCGGTGACACCATTTAATTGAGGCGTCATAGGAGGGGTTAATTGCAAGACAATCCCACAATCTCGTTGATGGTCTCGGAATTCGGAACTAAGATACTCTCCACCTCTATCGGATCTAAGCATCTTAATCCTTTTCCCAAGTTGATTTTCCACTTTGCTTTTATAAGTCTTGAACACCTCAAAGGTTTCAGACTTTTGTCTCACCAAGTACACATACCCATATTGACTATAATCATCAATAAAGGTAACGAAGTAGCGGGAGTGATCTCTAGTGGCATGCTTGAATGGACCAAACACATCAGTGTGAACGATATCCAACAAGTCTTTTGCCCTCTCACATTCACCGGTGAAGGGTGCTTTGGTCATTTTGCCCAATACACAAGATTCGCATACTTCATTAGACCCGTGGTCAAATGATTCCAAGATCCCATCCGTTTGGAGCTTGGCGATGTGTTTCTTGTTTATATGGCTTAACCGACCATGCCAAAGAGACAATTTATCCAAAACACTTTTGGATCCCGAATCAACATTCATGATTGATCTATTGTTTCTCAAGCTTACGCTTGTTTCATATATTCCATGACATGGAAATGCTTTGAAACATAAGGAACCATTCTTATAACATAAAATAGAACCATTCATAAATTCAAAATCAAAACCATCGTCATACAAGGCATATAAGGAAATAATGTTTCTTGCCTCGCAGGGCGAATAACATACATTTAATAAAACAATAGATAAGCCGGATTGAAAGGCAAAGCTCTCCATCAAACAAATCCTTACTTCTTGTTAGTACCTACACATTATTACAAACGTGAGTACCACACCCGCTGTCTAAAACCCAGGCATTAGAAGTGGAAGTGTTATGGAGTTCAATCATGTACATACCGGAGGCAGCGGCACCTTTGGATCTCAACTTTTTGAGCTCCTCCGTGTACTTGTGGCAACTACGCCGGTAGTGACCCTTTTCCCCGCAGAAGTGGCAGGTTGCCTCTTCCGGAGAGGTGATAGCGGTAGTGGCTTGTTTCCCCTTCGCCTCCGGGGTTGTAATAGGTTTGGGCTTCGGTGTTGCCACCTTGGCTTTCCCCTTCCTCTTAGAGGCCGAAACGGGTTGCTTCCACTTCTTTCCACCCTCTTTGATCGTAAGGACGGCGGTAGAGGAAGATGGCTTCGATTTAGCCATGTTAGACTCGGCAGTCTTAAACATGCCATGAAGCTCCATTATGATTTTATCCATATTGTGCATATGGAAGTTCACAATGAAGGGCCCGTAAGATGGAGGCAAAGATTGGAGGATTATTTCAACCGCCAACTCTTTCCCCATAGGGAACCCCAACTTCTACAATTGATCCACATAGCCCTTCATACGAAGGACATGTGAACTCATGTTGCCGCCCTCCTGCATCCGGCAACTAACGAAGGCTTTGACGCACTCGTACAACTCTTGCCTCGCTTGCATCTGGAACATGTCCTTCAGCTGCGTTCTCATGTCATACGCACTCACAGTCTCGAATTGCCTTTGCAACTCGGTACTCATGGTCGTAAGCATGAGGCAAGTTACGTCATTGTGTCTTTGACGCGTTTGTCATACCCGTCTTTGACTGCCCTCGTTACATGGCGTAGGACAATTCTCAAACTCCTAAACCAATCAATGAAGTTAGGTCCTTGAAGTTTCTCCTTTTCAAGGAAAGGACGTAGCGACATGTTTGCGGTGTTGGTGTTGGTGCTAGTAGATGCCATCTACAAGCAAAGTACAAAGTTTGGTTAGTTTGACGTATTAAATCCTTGTTAAATAATTACCCACTTGTTTATAAAACAAATTATGTTAACAAGGGCCAAGAACCTCAAAGTACCTCAATCCATGACGGGTTTGCCGCGGATCACTTCGTGGAGCTACTTAGGCCGGTAAACGCTTTACCGATTGCAATCCGCGATTACAACTCTTAGACACTTGCGGGATCCTAGGTACTCATAGCACCCATTTGGCATGTTTGATCCCTCCACACCATACCTCATCAATCCACCATAGTAGCTCGGTATGGGCACGACAACTACCAAGGCATTTTAAGTCTTGGAATTGTAAATCGACCATCAAGATATACGGTGGTACTCTAGACCAATGGCCGGCTCGGCAAAGCTCGACAACCGACCTTGCGAGTTGCCACATGCACCTTCCACACAGTTACACAAAACCGATCTCGGCTAAGCTCGATGACCGATCATGTTTCACTAGATTCGGGTGGTGTCATCTTATGGTTGGCGTGTGATTTACTTTTGAGAAAAACGGGATTTTGATTTCTCCGGTTAAAACAAATTTTAACCAATTCTTGTTGTGGCACGCGAGGGTTTGTTAACCAATTCAAAACTCTTGGTATTATTTATTTGGAAAAATTTTCAAGCTTGCGAAGAAACTAAACAACCAAGCATGAATAACAAAATAAATACAACAACCACGCAAAGTAAGCACATCCGGTAACGAGCTAACCCTATGTGTCTTGCCCGTGAGCCAATGGACAAGACTAAGTCATCTAAGGACAAAATCCGAATGACTCGATGCGTGCTCCTCCAACTTGATCCATCGCGTCTCCTATCGACCTCCGGATCCAAGATTAAGGAAAGACACCTCCTCCCGGTTCTCCTTTGGTTGCTTTCGGTTCACCTTTTACAATCTTACAAATTTAAAAGGAAATGGCATGCAAGACACGATATCTATTCTAAGCTAATACTAACAATTACAAAGAATACAAAACCGGCATGCAAGCCTTTAAATAATACAAACCGAATGAATTAATTATTATTACAAACAAAATGTGGTACAAACCACCAAATGAATGAATAAATAATTACAATCAACCAAAACACATCACATAGGTCATAAGGCTCAACGTTACCGGATTTACAAACAACCACAACAAGAAACACAAAACTACACATGGTGTGCCACACAAAACCATGTAAATCTTATATGTCTTGGCTAAGATTATTTAATCACTCAAGGCACTAATAATCCTATGTACATATGCATTAGGAACCTTAAACAAGTCAAAATTCCATAGTCATATATACACAATATAAGTATATGCAATTAACCATTTTCATGCCAAAATGTTAATCCACATATAAATACACCAACCAAGACATAAGGCATCTTAAACAAAGCACACAACAACTTCTAGAACAATTCCAGAAAGTACAAGTAGCCAAAAATCCAACAAAATTGATTTAAGGCAAAACTATGCATTCTGCCAGAACGGGGTTAGCGCCGCTAACTATACAGACTTAGCGCCGCTAACTATACAGAGTTAGCGCCGCTATCGCGAGACGGCTTAGCGGCCGCTACGGACGGTTTAGCGCCGCTAACATAGACAGGTTAGCACCGCTAAACCATGGACAGAACCAAAAATCACATTTTTCGGATTTTCAAACCCACCAAGTGCAAAACTAGTGTAGAGGTGGCTCTGATACCACTGTTGGGGTTCATGGTTACACGCAACGGAAGCATACAACTTCAAAACGAAAATTTTAAGCCCAAAAGCAACCATATAAAGAACCCCATAAGTGTACCATACTCTACAACTAATTAAGCAACTTAAACAGAAGGGAAAAGAGATGATTTATACCCCTGATGTCTCTGATGGTTGTGGGTGTGGCTAGCTCCAAGCTCAATCTCCTCCTTGAACTCCTTCTTGAACAATCGAAGTCCACACTGAGAAACTAGGTAACCTTGATGTACTAGCACCCAAAATAATCTTCTCCTTCACGGAAGTATTACTGGAACACAACCTAAAACTCCATGGAACGCTTTCTCTCTTGCTACTTAGCAACAAACAAAGGTTCTAAGTGTATATTCTCTCAAAAATGACCAAGAGAAAAGAAAGGAGTGAGATGAATGCTTTTATAAACTTTACCACGAGGTAATCGTAAGAGTTTACATGCATTGGTGGAATTTAGAGGTGAAAAGAATAAAGTTGTTTCTGTCAGGCAGGGTTAGCGCCGCTAGCCGGCCACGGTTAGCGCCTCTAACCGCCCAAGGTTAGCGCCACTAACCCCTGCCAGGAAACTAACTATCATTATTTATCCTTTCTCACCCTCATCTTTTAGGTTGTGTCAAGGTCAACCCTCGGTGTGTGACCCGATACGCCAATACATCATCGGTAGCAATCAATTGGCGTACGTGAGTCAGTGGGCATTCTCCAACATTAATAATAATAAGCCTTTTAATTAATATCCAAGATATTAATCCAATAATTTACAATATATATTTATTAACTATTAAAAATATATATTCTTGTTAATTACATTAACCTGGTTATTTTCTCAACTCCCAATACTGGTTTATAAACAACTGTCATAATACCCATCTCCCACAATATGTGGGTTTTCCTACTTGAATTACATACCCTCACAGGTGTGACCCTTGAGTGTTTTATGGCATTTGGCGTATCATCAGGGTTCGATGGTTATGTACACAAATCCTATCAGACTCCCACTTGTGTTTACTATTAGCCCATGGTCTTGATTATACTGGCCTAAGGGTGCTTCTAGACAAGTCCTTAGGGTAACCAAGCACATAAGAACTCTTATACCTAGGTGTGATAATCATATCCTTTATAAAACAAACTGTTTTATAATTTATAAAACTAACTGTTTTATAATCAAAACTTCATAAGAACCCTGTTGGTCAAATGATCTCATCAGTTAAGATTTGATGAGACAAAGTTAAGTTTGTAAGATAGGTTCTAAATACAACTTAAATAGAATTATGAAGCTTGATCAGACTGAGCACTTATAGTGTTTTAGGCTGAGCATAAGCTGAGTATAAGCTGAGCATATATTTGATCAGCTTAGACTATATCTTAGTCAGTTTATTAATATGGTTGATAAGCTGTGTGTGTCACCTAAGGTATAGGTTGAGTATTCAGCTTGATGCGTTTCCAGCTGAGTGACTCAGCTTGTAGAATGAGCCAGCTCAACAGAGTTGCTAAATAAGTTCTAGGTAACTGTTATGACTTCTAAGGATGAGTTAGTCATTATATATGTTAGTACATGTTTGATTTCGAGTTGGTTCTTGAAGGACTCAGCTTAATGAGTTTCAAGCTGAGTAACTCATCCTGAGAAAAGAAATCTGTTTAAGAGAATTTAAATATGTTTTAAATTCCTTTTACTCTCTATATCTACGGTATGGATAAGAAGATTCCAGAATCAAGATTGAAGATTGAAGACTCAAGATAGAAGATTCAAGATTCAAGATTCCGAGTTATCCGTTAGCTTGTTAGCAGATTAGGATAAGTTCTACTTTGTTAGAATCCGTAGGAACATGATTATAAATACTTATCTCCTTATATGTTTAGAGGAACCAGACTCTAATCTCAACCTCAACCTAACCATCTTATGTGTTACGAATCTTGATACATAGTTGGTAAGTTCAATGTGATCAAGAAATTCATAGATTGCCAACATTGTTCATGTGTTCGATCTTCACATCTGTTTTGAAGTTGTTAAATATTCAATCTGTGAATAAATCATGTTTAGAGAGTCAGTTTGTATCTATAATCATAAGTTGATTATAGATAGCAAAGTTTGAGAGATTGAGATATTGATTTATGTTAGGTGTTTATATATCAAGTGTTGCTTACTTTATTGTTCCTTTAATCATCTTCTTATTAATGAAAGCATTCGATTTTATGTGGTTTGATTTGTGTAATACTTTTTAATGATTTGTTCAATTTTCCGCAGAAAGTGTATTCAACCCCCCTTCCACACATTACTTGCTTCTTGATACTCTCACCAAGGGACCAACAATTGGTATCAGAGCAGGTTGAATTATTCATAAGTTGAAGTTCAAGATTCTGAGAAAGTATAATAAGCCGACAAGAAACATTTCATCAAACTTTCCGCAGATGGCTGCTAAAGGATGTCCCATATTTGATGGATTTGACTATCCTATATGGAAGTTCAGAGCCATGCTCTTCCTTCAGTCCATTGACATCAGGATGTATAATTTCATAACTTGTGGACCAATCATCCCCAAGATTCATGCTGCTGTCAGTGATAAGTCTCCTGACAAGACTGAAAAGGAAGTTAAGAAGCCTTTGACATCCCGGACTGAAGAGGATTAGAAATTGCATTCTCTGGATGACAAAGCAAAGAATGTTCTGGCAAATGCTATGACCAATGAGATCTTGCATACTGTACTGGGTGTCAAACTGCAAAATAGATCTAGGATACTTTGAGTATTACATATGAGGGCACAGATCTGGTCAAGGAGCAAAAGAAGAATCATCTTAACAGATCCTATGAAAACTTCTTTTCCAAGAAGAATGAAACCTTGCCTGATTTGTTTACAAGGTTTCACTGCTTGACTAATGACCTACTAAGTGTAGGCATTAAAAAGGATGAAGCTGACCTAGTGCTGAAATTTCTAGATGTGTTACGAGAGAAATTCAATAAAGTGACTATAGCAATAAGGGTTGGAGGTACATTACACATGTATAACCTACAGTCCATATATGGGTTCTTGCTTAACCATGAACAGATCACAGAACACAAGAGATCTTCTCAACAACAAATGAAGGACTCTCTTGATAAACATGAAACTACATCATTTGCAGAGAAGAAAAAAAAGAGTTCAAAAGCCTTTCTTGCTGAATCTGAGACTGAGTCAAACTCTCAAGCTGACCACTCAGACTCAGACTCAAGTGATACTGATGATGTTCAGACTATTACTGAACAAATGGCTATGCTTGCCAGAAGACTGAGAAGAATTCAAGGAGGAAAAGGAAGATCTGATAGGGGTAAGGGAAAGAGTTCTTTTGATCCCAAGAAAGATGTGTGCTTCAACTATCAGAAGAAGGGACACATTGCTACTGAGTGCAGAATAAAAAGGATGAAACAGCTTCAGTAGCTGACAAGAATCTTATAGAGCTGATAAGTATAAGAAGAAATATATTCAGCTCAAGAAAGAAAAGCCTGAAGACAAGCCCAATGTAAAAGGACTTTATGCTGAAACTTGGGATACAGAATCATCTACCTCAAATGATGATGACAAGTGTCAGATGGCTCAAGAAGATGAAGAGTTTGAATTAGATGAAATTGATTATGGTTTGTCTGAATTACCTTTTGAAGCTAACATGAAGGAAGCTGAGGAAAACAACAAACTAAGTAACTGGGATCCTTCCTGCATGTACAAGGTTAGTAATTTCAACTCTTACACTGATGAAAAAAATATCTTACATTTGGTTATTTTTTAAACGACTTTAAGACAAGCCTTAAGTCTCAAGCTGACCTCAAAGCTGAATTCAGTAAGCTCAAGAATGAGATTAGAAACTCTCATTACTGCTGGAAAGAAAGCACAATGTGATTATGAATATCAAAGACACATTAACAAACTTCTATGTGAAGAACTTCAGGAAGCCAAGGAAAAAGCTGACCAACTTTAGAAGGTCACTGAGTCCTGGTGTAAGTCATCAAGGCTTGCTGAACAGTGCATGAACCAGCAAATCCCTAAACAGGTAAAGGTTGTACTTGGAGGTGACTATCAATCCGCAGCTTATGCAGCTAATGATGATAAGATAGCAAGTATAGATTCTAAGGAAGATAGATAACTGATTGAGTCTCAGAAGTCAGCCTCAGAAAAGAGACATGATCCAAGCCTCAAATACAATAAGTTTGTAAAGGCAAAGGATCATGGGAATGATGTTCAACATCTAAACATCATAGTAAGTCTGTACATGATAGATTAGGCACTGAGCCTATTCAAAGAACATCTGTTATTAAAAGGTTAAATCCAAATCCTTTCAAAAGACAACACTCTCTATCTGGTTCAGAGAGAAGTTTCAAGAATAGGAAGACAACTATAAGTCAGAGATCATATCACAACAATGGTAAGTCCAAAGTTGTTAAAATTGGTAAGTCCAAAGAACTCAACAGTGGTAAGTACAAAGTTGTTGAAACTGGTAAGTCTAGAAAATTTGACAATGGTAAGTCCAAAGTCAATGAAAAGAAGTTTGTTGGTCAAACCTCTGATCAAAAGGATAATAAACCTATATCTGCCAAAGGTAAGTCCAAAGTCAATGAGCATCAGGTGAATCAGCTTGCAAAGAATGTTGAGAAATTATCCACATCCTATAATCCCAAAACTGAGAGCAAGTTCTCAAAAGGATTATCGGATAACCTACCCCCTATAGTCATTGGTAGAAGGAAATGCTACAAGTGTGGAGATTGAGGATATGAGGCCAAGGACTGTGATAGTGAAATATTAAGGCCTGAGAAGCCTACACAAAACTCAACACCTTCTCAAGCTGACCAGTCAGTTCCACAATATGAAACTACTAAGTGCTCATCATCTGAACCTACTACAAAGTGGGTTCCCAAACAAAACTAACATGTTTAGTTTTCTTTTCATGTGTAGGATTCAAGTAAATGGTACTTGGACAGTGGATGCTCAAGGCACATGACAGGGTGGAAAGGACTTCTAAGTGAATTCCAGGAAGATGAAGGTCCAAAAGTAACATTTGGTGATAACTCATATGGAAGAACTAAAGGATATAGGAAGATGCATGTTGGCAAGGTGACTTTCCAGAAAGTTGCATATGTTAAAGGTCTTAAACACAATCAGATAAGTATCAGTCAACTTTGTAATGAAGATAATGTTGTTACTTTTAAGAAGAAAGCAAGAACAATATACAATGCAAAGGGTAAGCCAGTGCTAATAGCAAAGAGAGAAAGATATGTGTATCTACTTGATCTCAATACTGCTGATCCCTATACTGAAACCTGCTTATATTCCCAATCTGTTCCTAAGCTGAGTTGGCTGTGGCATAAAAGGTTATCACATTTAAATTTCAAGAATATAAATATGCTATCCAATAAAGAGTTAGTCTCTGGATTGCCAAAGATCACATTTGTCAAAGACAAATTTTGCTCAGCTTGTGAACAAGGGAAACATCACAAAGGGTCTTTCAAGTTAAAGCAAACTTTTTCAATAACAGACCCATTGCATATGTTGCATATGGATCTGTTTGGACCCATAAGTACTCCAAGCCTAAGTGGCTAGAAGTACACTATGGTGATAGTAGATGAGTTCTCTATATTCACCTGGGTAATATTTCTTAAAGCCAGAAGTAAAGCTGACCTGGAGATAATAAGTTTTATCAAATAGGAAGAGTTGCAAAAAGGTAAGTCTGTTAAGCAACTCAGAAGTGATCATGGGACTGAGTTTAGAAACTCAACTCTAGAAAGCTTTTGTGAACAAAAAGGAATATTACAAAATTTCTCCTCAGTAAGAACTCCTCAACAAAATGGAGTTGTGAAAGGAGAAATAGAACCTTAATTGAGGCTGTTAGAACAATGCTGTGTGTGGCAGGATTAAAACTCTATTTATGGGATGAAGCTGTAAGTACAACATGTTATACCCAAAATAGATCAATCATAGTCAAAATACATGGGAAAACTTCATATGAAATGTATAAATCAAGAAAGCCCAATATAGGTTACTTCCATGTCTTTGGTTCAAAATGCTATATGCTGAATCAAAGAGATCAGCTCCATAAGTTGAAACCTAAAGCTGATCCTGGAATTTTTGTTGGTTATTCCTCAATCTCCAAGTCATACAGAGTGTATAACTCAAGGAGAAAGTCTATAGAAGAATCAATTCATGTCTCATTTGATGAAGACATTATTGATCAAGCTGACTCAGTCCGTCTGAGTGAGCTTGCAAATCTAGAGGAAGCCAAAATGTCAAATCCTATGTATGTCATAGATGATGACAGTGATGATGATATATGTACATCTAAGAAATCATCACAAGCTCCAAAGGACTCTCAAGCTGAGAAAGATGATGAGTTCATTAATATCTTTGGAGCTGATACTACTCAGACTGAAGATCTTGGTGATCAACAGTTTGATGACAATGCTTTAATTGAGACTGAGGATGTAAGTTCACCTCAGAGTCCTCAATATCACTCAAGTCCAGAACCACAATCTCCTACTACAACATTTAAATTCCTCAAAGATCATCCTCAAGATCAAGTGATTGGTAATGTTCAAGAAAGAGTCATTACCATATCTAAGGCAACAGCAAACTATGCTGCTTACTTTGGTTTTCTATCTCAAATGGAACCAAAGAAGACTGAAGAAGCCTTGGAGGATGAGGACTGGATTGCAGCTATGTACGAGGAATTAAATGAGTTTGAGATACATAAGGTATGGAGTCTTGTCCCAGCCCCCAAAGATCATACAATTATAGGCACTAAGTGGATCTATAGAAACAAAATGCTTAAGGATGGAGTGATTGTTAGGACCAAAGTCAGGCTAGTAGCACAAGGGTATAGACAAGAAGTAGGAATCGATTATGATGAGACATTTGCCCATGTTGCTAGAATTGAAGCCTTAGGATGTTCTTAGCTTATGCAGCATATAAAGACTTCAAAGTCTATCAAATGGATGTGAAAAGTTATTTCCTAAATGGAAAACTTCAGGAGGAAGTTTATGTGAAACAACCTCCTGGATTTGTCAGTTCAAAGTATCCACATCATGTCTATAAGTTAGACAAGGCTTTGTATGGTCTTAAACAAGCTCCAAGAGCTTGGTATGATACACTGTCTAAATATCTACTATCAATAGACTTTACCAAAGGTAGTACAAATCTATGTGGATGACATTATCTTTAGTTCTACAAATGAATCTCTATGTGAATGGTTCTCCAAATTTATGTTAAACGGGTACAAGATGAGTATGATGGGTGAAATGACGTATTTCCTAGGCTTGCAGATTCAACAAAAGCCTACTGTATATTCATTAATCAAAGAAAGTATGTTCTTGATTAGATAAAGAAATATGGTTTTGATTATAATTTAACCATAAAAACACCCATGTCACCAGCTTTCAAGTTGAACAAGGACTCAGACGGAAAGTGTTTATGTCAGTCTACCTATAGAGGACAGATAGGTTCATTACTCTATGACAGCTAGTAGACCTGATATCATGTTTGCTACATGTGTTTGTGCAAGGTATCAGGCAGATCCTAAGGAATCACATCTTCAAACTGTGAAAAGGATCTCTAGGTACCTTAAAGGTACACTAAATCTAGGTCTTTTGTATCCAAAGGACTCTGGATTTGAGTTAGTTGGGTTTTCAGATGCTGATTATGCTGGGTGTAAATTAGATAGAAAATCAACAACTGGAGGATGTAAAATGCTTGGAGGGAAGTTAGTAAGCTGGACTAGTAAGAAACAGAACTCTGTGGCTACTTCAACTGGTGAAGCTGAGTATGTTGCTGCAGGAAGCTGTTGTGCTCAAATCCTGTGAATGCAACATCAGCTTCAAGAAATTGGTATGAATTTTAGGAAAACTCATATCTTATGTGATAACCAAAGTGCAATAGCCATTACATATATTCCTGAACGGCAATATAGAGTGTATAGTGATGATCCGTATGTGTGTGTGTAGAGAGAATTTGACAATTACACCTTTAAGTATGTGTTTCTTCTATTGCATATGTCAAAAGTTACTTAGAGTCAATGTTTACAAACTATTTATACTAAGTACATAAAATGTACTATTTACACAAAATACATACTAGATCTAATCATAAAATCTAGAACTAACAGACTTCCACTTGATTCGATCTAGTCTATGTTCCGTTCACCCATGATCCTTTGCCACCTGCGGAGAGTAGCTATTTCTTGTATCTTTTCATCCATTTGTTCCATAATATCTGTCATGCTGACTCATGCAGATTGATCAAAGGCATCTTTAAGGCTGAAGCAATGCTCTCTAATCTTGATCACCAAAACTCTAAGAGACCCATCAGAATATGCATTGAGTTCCTTGGTCCTTAGGAAGAATTTCTCCTTCTTGCTGTTAAACAAAACCATTCCTTCAGCATCTTCTCCAGACTCAACATCCCTCCAAATTACTTGAAACATTTCTAGCTCTTCAATCCAGGGATGTGAGGTGTTAGGCTTTAGACCATTTATCTTTTCTTTGTCTGCCTCAGAACCAAGCTGGATGTCATTTCTTTCAGCAAGTCGAATTCTTTGTTTCATGAAGTCTAGAATGATCTTGTATCCTGCATTGTTAGCCTTTGAGTTGTGTTTCTTGGCTTCAAGCTCATCCAGAATGTATTCAATGTCTACCATGCTTAAATGCTTCAGGTCTACTTGACTGAACCAGTGATAACTCTGATCTATAATCATAACTTGAAAGTAAACGCAAATCAGATTTACAATTTTACCAAACGAGCACTTTACTTTGGAGATCGGATGTTTAGAGAACACTTCAGCTCTTGATCTACCATGCCAATTCAGGAGTATTCTTTTACCAGCATCAGAGGCATCAACAGCTCCCAGAAGATTGATAGGAAGTTCGGGTTGAACTTGATCAGAATAAATTTTAGGAATCTTCTCTTCAAGAAAAGCCACTACAATATCATATTCACTCCAATTTCTTTCAGTCCTTTTCAAAGCCTTTGTTGTCAACACAACTCTTTTTCTTAATTCTCTCAGACTTGAGGTCAGAATAGGATCTGGATTGTAAGTTTTAGGCACATTCCACTCTCCACCCCTTCTCATCCTTTTCAATCTTCTTTTCTTTTCTCGTTCCCTCAACAGATCTCTAGCACTTTTTCTGAATTTGCCCGGAGATGGAGGAAACTGATCAGCAACCTCTTTGTTAATCCTCAGCACATCTGTTATATTCATTGGCTCTGGTGTTGGCACCTCTTCTACCTCAGGCTTTTCAACCCTTGGTGTTGTAATAACTTTTGATTCTTTGATCTTGTCTATCTGTTGCTGTAGAGTCAGATTGCTGGTATCAGCTTCAGTTTCAAAGGACCCATAAGCATCCAATATATTCTCAACTCCATGAAGAAAATCAAAAGTGTCATCCACCTCATCCACAACTTCATTAATTAGCTCCATCTTCTGCTTCCCTATGCCTTTGCCTTTACCTCTGCTCCTCTTTGGGGTTGGTTGTTTGCTTTGTGAAGACGAAGAGGTAGGTAGCTTTGGTAGTAGAGAAGTGATAGGCACATTAGCAGCACGGTTCTCCACCTCAGAATGATCGGGATCAGGATCCTTGTCATTATGTTTCCGTTTCTTTCCTTGTGCCTGACAGGTTTCAAGAAAAGCTTTAAGTGCAGCAGCAAGAGCAGCTTCCTCTTCATCATTAATTTTGTCCTCAACAATAGCTGATGGACCCTCCCCCTGAACAATAGTTGGAGGAGTTTCACCCTCAACATCCTGATGATGATCAATGGCATCCATTCTTTTATGAAAAGCAACCCCAAATGCAGCAATACTATCTTTCATCTCCTTTTTGAAGCTTTCAAAATCAGATTTTTTGTATTCATGACGCATCAAGTCAACCAAAGTGACATCTTCCTCATTATTATCAGGCCTTGCCATCACCTTAACATAAAGTTGAGATTTCAGCTCATCAATAGAAACATCTGAGCCTTGCTTATCGAGCAGCAGATCAAGCTTTTCATTCATAACATCAACCTTGGAAGAGAGCTCCTGATGCATTTGACCCATCTTTGAATTAACCTCAGCCAGAGCAGTTTGAAGGTCAGCCTTCGAAACGAATTATGTGGCAACCTGTGTAACGTTTGGAGGTGTAACAAAACCAGGATCACTTAGATTACCCGTTGAGACTGGAACAACTGGAGGAACGAATCCTTCAGAAGTTGAGCCACCCATGTTCATGGTTGTAGTGATGTTAGCCATGATTGGATTTACATTTGATCCTTGTGTTGGAGTATACCCACTGACACACGTATATTAGTAATGCTACTGATGATACACGAGCCTATTGGGTCACACGCCAAGGATTGATCCCGACACCATGCAACTTGAAGAGAGAAAGAAATATTCTGTAAACGGAGTTTACGTACCGCGTAAACTATTGGTTTCCGCGATGCGTAAACCGTCTGACAGTAACTTGACTTTTTGGTTATTGCTTGGCTCAAGTTATTGACTTTGGTGACATTGGGGAATGGCATGCACGAATTTGTTTCCTTGCTTATCTACTAAAATGGGTGACAAAAGTCTTTGGGGGTCATTCATATGTCATAAGCTGGTTTTCTTAATCAAATAAGAAAAGAGGAATTCTCTCTCTCACTCAAGAACACATTCTTGGTTGTTATTGATCTTTTCCAGAAAATCATAAGTGTTCTTAGTGATTTTATGGAAGTTGTGAGTTGTTCCAAAGAGTGATTTCAAGTCTTGAAGATCACAACTTGGCATACTAGTATTTGGGGATCAAACAAACTTGGTGTGGACTAACAATAGAGAGTTTCTCTATTGTGACTTAGAGTTCATCCAAACTTGAAGATTTCAGAAGCAGGAGCATGGTATAATTCCTTATTCCCATCTCTTCCTTTTACATGTTGCATTTTGTAGTTATAGAGTTCTTGGTCCATTTTGGGTTTCAAGCCTTTTAATGCATTATATTCTTGGGCTATGCTTCCGTTGCTGTGTTCATGGAAACCCAACAGTGGTATCAGAGCCACCTCTATACTAAAAATGTACATGGTGGCCTGAAAAACCCGAAATTGAAAAACTGGTTTTGCTGTCAGGTAGATTACGCGGTGCGGAACCACTTGTGTTACGCGGCGCGTTATTTGGTCTGACAAATTGTTTTAAAATTTTTAAAAACAGTTTTGCAGTTGGGTTTTTGGCATCCAAAAATGGTTTCTGGAATTTTTGCTCCAGAAATTATTTTTTGGTATATTAAGATGCCTTGTATCTTGGTTGGTGTATTTATATGTATATTATTATTTTTGGCATAAAAATAATAATTGCATATACTTACATTATGTATATATGAATATGTTTCATCAAAAATGGTTTGTTGTTACTAATTCATATATACATGGGATTATTTAGTGCCTTTAGTTTTGAGAAATAATCTTAATCCAGATATATAAGTTTACATGGTTTTGTGTGGCACACCATGTTGTTCATGTTGTTCATGTTGTTCATGTTGTTCATGTGATGTTGGTAACCAATAGATGCCATAGACCTTGTGGATGTTTGGTTGTGTTAAATTAGTTATTCATTCATTTGGTGACTATAAGTCACATGGTATGTAACAATTAATTTATTTAATTTATTTGGTATGTAAATTATTTTGTGGCTTGTATGCCATTTAAAATACATGTTATGTATTTTGTACTAGAAAATAGGATTTGTGGCTTGCATGCCATTTATTTCATTTTCTATGTAAAATTAATCTGGAGGCAACCATCGGGAGTCAAGGAGTGACGTCTTGGCAAACACAAAACCGAGAGGCCCAATGGAGGTAGCGAGTTTAGTCGGAGCACATCCAAGTCAAGGATATGTCCTTAGATGACTTCGTTTTTCCGTAGTGGCTCACGGGAAAACGCATAGGTTTTAGGGTCATGGTTACCAATCTTAATGTATGCGTGTAGTTGTTTTATTATTTATTGTTTATGCATGGATTATAGGAGTGATTGCATGCTAGACAATTTTTACAATAATAAAACTCAAAAGTTTTTAACAATGGTTTAACAAACTCTCACGCGTATACATGATTAACAAGACGGATATAAAATTGGTTTAGTATCCGATTAGTGAAAACTTTTGGTTATTGTCACTTTTGTTAATCAACCTC
Organism: Pulicaria dysenterica; assembly: GCA_947179395.2. Lineage (NCBI taxonomy): Eukaryota > Viridiplantae > Streptophyta > Magnoliopsida > Asterales > Asteraceae > Pulicaria > Pulicaria dysenterica. The sequence continues at coordinate 41,525,656 of OX359294.1, forward strand.
AAAATGGTTTTAAAACCGGAAAACTAAATCCCGTTTACTAAATGTAAATTGTACACCATCCATAAGATGACACCGTCCGAATCTAGTCGTGCAAAGGTTGATTGTCGAGCTCTAGCCGAGTTGACCTTTGTATGTGCTGTGTGGAAGGTGCATGTGTCAACTTGTAAGATCGATTGTCGAGCTTTAGCCGAGTCGATCATTGGGAAAGAGTACCACCGTGTATCTTGATGGTTGATTTACGATTTCAAAATAACATTTTGGATAATTGTCGAGCTTTAGCCGAGTTATTCAAAATCTTAGTTTGAAGTTGGTGTGGAGGGATCAAACATGCCAAACTAGAAACAATAGTTGTCTAATAGGATCCCGCAAGGAACTAAGAGTTGCAATAATGGATTGCAATCGGTCAATGGTCGCCGGCCCAAATAGCTTTGCCACGTGATCCGCGGAAAACCCGTCACGGTGCAAGGTGAAATAGGGTTCTTAACCCTTGTCAAAAATAGTTGTTTTTTAAACACATGGGGTAATTATTATAACAAGGTTTATCAAACTAACTAAAACTTCTCTGCGTTTATAGATGATATCGACAAACATCAATAACACCGACTTTACTCTACGTATGTTTCTTGAGAAGGAGAAACTCGATGGAAGTAACTTTATCGATTGGTCTAGGCAATTGAAGATTGTCCTACGACGCGAAGACAAGTTACACACCATTGATGAAACCTTCCGGAAGCCCCTGCTACCAACGCAAGTAAGACCGTTCATGATACCTATAATAAACGCGTCAAGGACACCAACGAGGTCTCTTGCCTCATGTTAAGCATGATGAGCCCCAAATTGAAAATGCAATTGGAGCTTCTGAGTGCTTATGAGATTATTCTTGAGTCGAAGGATATGTTCCAACAACAAGCAAGGCAAGAACGGTTTGGGTGTTTGAACGACCTACTTGGTTGCCGGTTGCAGGATGGTGAGAACATAAGCATTCACGTGCTTGAGATGAAAGCATTAGTGGAGCGCTTGGAAAGGTTAGGATTTACCATTGAAAGGGAGATGACTGTAGATATTATCCTACGATCCCTTCCACCATCATATGAGCAATTCATTGTGAATTATCACATGCATGGTATGGTCAAATCCTTAATGGAGCTTCACGGCAAGTTGAAGACTTTTGAGTCTAACATGGCCAAAGGTAAGCTCACCTTGTTCACTCTCACTAAGGCTACCAACAAGCAAACTACCTCAAATAGTAAGCTTGGTTTAACTAAGCTCACGTCTAAGGGCAATGAGATTGCGCCTCTTGATGAGACTCCTAATAGGAAAGTTTGCTACTTTTGTGGAAAGATTGGAAATTGGCACCACCACGCCTGCCCTAAGTGCCTGGAAGAGCTAAGGACACACAAAATGAGAAATGGTGGTTCCTCGGCTTCAGGTACATTCATGACCAAACTTCACTGATCTTATACTTCTAAAGGCAAGTTTTTGATACTGGCCATAATACTCACATTTGTTACAAATCTTGATTGTTACAAAGTGCAGGAAAGAAGTAGAAATATAAGATATGGAGAGCTGGACTTCTTAACGGGAAATAAGATAATTGTTCCCTATTGAAAAGGATTGGAAGACAGGATCTTGCCACACCTTCCAGCTAGACTATTACTTTACAAGATCTATGTTTTTATGCCCTGCGAGGGATATTGCTTTGAATTATGTAATTTTCGTGGTTTATTTCAAAGTTCATCCATGTTGTGGAATTTGCAAAACAAGTAATAGAATGATCATAAATGGATTATATAAGTTACTTTTATGACAATAGTCAATTTAAACATATAAACAAGGCTTGCATCACCAAGCTCCATGTGGTTAGGAACTTGGGATCTTTTGATCTTGTATCAATTGTTGATTGCAAATCTTGTTTATTAGGCTAAAATGACTTACATATCCTTCGCTTGTGTATGTGAGAGGAATGAAGGCTTGTTGAGTTTCGTTCACATTTATGTGAAAATCATTCAAGCAAATAGTGAGTAGTAACTATGGATACTTTGTACCTTTACCAATGAAGGTAGAAGGAAAGGAAATGTCTAACTTGTTAGACAAGCGTCTGAAACCTTGAAAGATGTTCAAGACACACCTGTAACAAAATATATGAATAAGAGGGCAAAATGACTACAATACTCAAATCTGATAGAGATGGTGAGTGCTTTAGTTCTGGATTTTAAATGACCATCATAAGAGTTATGATGTTATCTCATAATTCATTCCTCCTAGGACACATTGTGAAATGAGTCGCCAAGTGGAGGAATCGGATATTTTAGAAATGGTCCGTCTTTGATGGAGTATATTATGAAAGTGGTGGGCATTTTTCCTAATCGAATACCAACAAAGATGGTTCAGTACATACCTTAGATGATGAGACTAGAAAGAATGTTTTTGCTTGTCCATCTTTAAGTCTAGATTATCCAGCCTGCGTTTAGACGTGAGGTGGAGGAACCCGGAATCTAGAGGTGCTGCTGTGTTAGGTATTTTACTAAGGCAAATGAGAGTAAATATACCTTAAATAGAAGAACCTGATGTTGGCACTAGCACACAATCAGATATGATTGTAACTCAGCATGGCAATGCTGGAGTACCTAACATTAAATTCATTACCTCTCTATAGAATTAGTAGAAGTTGTCATAAGGCCCAAAAAGATATAGTTTTATATCTGAGGGAGACAACTTAATGATGGATACATCAACTACTGATAAACCAGAGTTGGCCCAAAGTCCACTAAGAGAATACAGGTAGTGAAAGTGAGATGCAATCCATGTGGATACCCAAGTATTGAATTTGGTTAATCCTACACCAAGGTGGCAACCCAAAGGGTGAAATTGGTTCTTTGTAGAAAGAGACCAACAAGGATAGATTTGCAAGTTCGAATACCGATTGATAAGAAAAGTTTTAGTATTGATTGACCATTTTGAAGGTATCATCTCGAAACTCTATCTCAGTGGTTATGTCGAATAATAAGTTTGTAGACAACTTCAAAAACCGACTAGTAGGAGATGGTTTTACGATAATTGACCATTTGGAAGGTATTATCTAAAACTCTCTACTGGTGGTTATGTCGAAGTTTACTCGGATACTAATTGTGCCTTTTTATGGCTGTAACAATTTGATGTAAAAACTACATTCCTTAATAGGAATTCTATGAGGAAGTGCTGACAACACTTTTGAGGGTTTATTACATCAAGAGTATCTTTTAAAGTTTACAAACGAAATGGAGCCCACTGATGGACTTAAATATATATGCATCTCAAAGTTCAAAATTTGCTTCAATATGAAAAATCAAAAGTTTGACTTTTCAATAAGAAAAAATTAAATATGACTGAATGTCAGGCTAGTGGGAGCGTTGTTGTAATTCTATATTTGTACTCACATACAACATAATGGAGATAATGTCCTGACCTTACTTTAAAAGATAAGTTAAGGAATTATGCATCCATAACGAAGATATAGAATATACAAAACCATATTAGGGGATCAAGAAATATTGAGATATGTTCTTGGTGCTCTATACAAGAAGAAGCTAGAAATAAATAATTACTCAAGTGTTGTCTTCTGAATAGAGAGGGATAACTGCCGATTCTAATCGGTGATAACGATCCTACAAAATTTGGTATTGTTGATCATAAATTGTTCTTAAAAGAATCACTAACCCTATTGGGATCTTTTGAAACAATGAGGGTATGGTGGCTTTCATATAAGAACTAAAATCCCAAGCATCATTTACCTTATTGGGCTTTTGAGACAATGAAGGTATGATGGCTTGGAGTTCGAACTTCATTTACCTTATTGGGATCTTTTGAAACAATGAAGGTAAAAATGGCTTGAACGAAAGACCATACTATATCGATTATTAAATAGGGATTTAATAATGCGCTTAGGGCGGATATTTTCATGAATCCTTACTGTGTTCCATCTTAGCATGTTTAATACTTCCCAGAATGCTTTTTCATTCTAAATGTCCATAGTCGGTCATTCTTCATGGGGAGGAAGTTTGAGATAAGGCTGAGGGAAGTGGTTGGTCACTATCTTATAATGGATTAGATAAAAGAGACGCAACACTTCGCCTGTGCTTGCAATGGTCAAGTGACTGGACGAACCGCACCTGAGATTACTTCATGGTTTCTGTAACGAGTAACTCAGGATGATAATATCATTTCGTCCTTAGACCGGATATACATGTGTTCTAAAGCATGGTCTAGCTTTGCTTTGATTGCTATCTAACGCAGTTCGTAACTGCTGTTATAAGGGGAGCTTTTGGGTAAAGTATGGGGTATGTGGCGGAGCAATGTAGTCAAAGGGATTCATTCCTCTAGTGTTAGAGAGATAAACATGGGCCCCTCGATGATTGAGTCCTGACGTAAAATGCATGGCCATGCTCAAGCTGCAATGATATTTGATCGATTGCAACTAGATTTTGGGTCACCAACAATCAAGATCGAGAAACATAATCGTGAACAATCTGGAGATTGACATCTAACCATGTCTCGTGTTCACTCGGATAACATGTAAGAAAGGATGATTGATCACTTATCAATAGGGCCATATCAAACCTATAGGGTTGTGATTTGGTACTTATCTTGGGATGACATAACTCGCGTTGACTTGGGTGGCAGAGATGCTTTGCTAGAAGTCACTCTCTGTCTGTGTTACTTATCGATATGTTGTGTCATGTGCAAGTGGGAGTTTGTTGGAGTATGCCCACTGACACACGTATATTAGTAATGCTACTGATGATACACGAGCCTATTGGGTCACACGCCAAGGATTGATCCGGACAACACGCAACTAGAAGAGAAAAAGAAATATTCTGTAGACGGAGTTTACGTGCCGCGTAAACTATTGGTTTCCGCGACGCGTAAACCGTCTGATAGTAACTTGACTTTTTGGTTATTGCTTGACTCAAGTTATAGACTTTGGTGACATTGGGGAATGGCATGCATGACTTTGTTGCCTTGCTTATCTGCTGAAATGGGTGACAAAAGTCTTTGGGGGTCATTCATATGTCATTAGTTGGTTTTCTTAATCAAGTAAGAAAAGAGGAATTCTTTATCTCTCACTCAAGAACACATTCTTGGTTGTTCTTGATCTTTTCCGGAAAATCATAAGTGTTCTTAGTGATTTTATGAAAGTTGTGAGTTGTTCCAAAGAGTGATTTCAAGTCTTGAAGATCACAACTTGGCATACTAGTATTTGGGGATCAAACAAACTTGGTGTGGACTAACAATAGAGAGTTGCTCTCTTGTGACTTAGAGTTCATCCAAACTTGAAGATTTCAGAAGCTGGAGCATGGTATAATTCCTTATTCCATCTCTTCCTTTTACATGTTGCATTTTGTAGTTATAGAGTTCTTGGTCCATTTTGGGTTTCAAGCCTTTAATGCATTATATTTTTGGGCTATGCTTCCGTTGTTGTGTTCATGGAAACCCAACACCTTGATGTACACGAAGTGTATCTTCTAAAGATGTTCTGCTAGTTCCTTCAGGTAGGATACTACTTTATGGTACAAATGTGTCCTTGTGTATAGAAAGAATTGGGCTTGCAATGTGCTCATCAAAATGAACTTCCGTAGCCTGAGGAGTAGTGGCACCTGTTTCAATACCTACTGTCTCAGAAGGAAAGTTCAGTAGATAATGTGTTAAAGCCCCGTGAGAAGTTAAAACTATTTCTTGTTAAGAAGAAACAGAGTGGCTTGGTGTGGTTTGTGCATGCTCTGGTGGGATGCAAGAGTCTAATTAAACAACAGGACTAACCCTCTCAGCACTCGTATATTCTTTTCTCCCATTCTTATTCTCATTTTCTTTTAATCCCTCTGCTTCTTCTACATTAAATTCAATCTCAAACATATCATAATGTGTATACACAGGTGTATCCTTATGTGTATCCTCAGGAGTAATAATCATAGTTTCAACAGTAAGCTCTACACCCTGATCTGGTGTTTCCTGCGATTGAGTTTTTTCAATGAATTTTCCTATAGGCATATCATCCTCCTCATCTCCCTCACCTACAATCTCACCTCCCTCAGCCACTTCTTCACCCCTCTCAGAATTTTCCGTCGACTCATCTCTGTCAGTGTCACCCGAAGACGACTTACTACTATATTCTAATCCCTCAGGTTCTACTGTTCTTTGGGTAGGATAAACAGGTTCTTGTCGATCCGGAAGAACGATATTATTCTTTCTTACATATGCCTCTACCATAGGATCATGATAGTCCATCAGCATTATAACCTCTACAGGCATTACAAAAGCCTGGACCTCAAAAGTCTTTTCCATTTTATAAAGTTTTTGCATGATGTACACAGTTGGCAGAGGATCATTATCCCTCTGATTGTTGTCATTTGGATGATCTAGCATTATGCTTTGAACAATCATCGAGAGAATCCTCGGGTATGGGAGAAACTTCTTTGCTTGTTGTGGATATTGTTTCTGATGCACTATTTTTGAAATTTCTTGAAATATGATAGATGCATAGTCCACATGCCAGTGTTTGACCATTGAAACCAGAATTTGAAATGAACTTGAGCTAACACCATCAACTCCTTTGGATATGCTAGTGAGGCACCGGTTGATAATTGCATACAAAGACTGCCAGATTGGCAGCATATTGTTTCTTTTGAAATGGACACTCTTGGTCTAAACACCATTAAATCCCAGAACCTTCACATGTGGATATATAGCTTTACTTGATGGAATAGGATCAAATTTATTCTTGCCAGCATAGGTGCCCCTCTCAGATGGAAGTCTAAACATTGTCCGCAGCTGGTCAACACCAAAAGTGAATTCAGACTGTTCTATCTGCCCAGCTAGAAGCTCCTCTCCCTCATCATTTACAATATTATGCAGTGAGTGCCACAATTGGTGTACATAGACCTCGGGAACATGAGGTTCTTCCCCATCAGCAGTAGGGTTGTATGAGCATATGTGGTTTAATGGATGTGACTCTATTAGCTCAGAAAGAATAAGGTAGTGGGTGGTGGTGGTGATGGAGTCAAAGCAATGATTATTCAAAAGATTGGGTAAGTAATTGGTTGGGGGAAACAATTGTTCAGAGGGAACAAATGCTGGAAGGTTACCAGGATTAGCCATCTGCAAGAAGATACAATAATACCCATGGTTAATGATCAGATGTTCAGCAGATATGACTATAAGAAATTGTTCCTTCCTTTTAAGAAAAATTTTAAACTTTGAAAATTTTTGAAAATTTTCAAAATTCTCTAAGTGTTTTGTCGGAATTGATGATTCCGACAAAGACTTAGATATGATTCCGAGAGAAATAAATTTGGAATTCCGAGAAAAGACTTGGAACTTTTATCCAATTTGGAAATTCCGAGAGTTTGGAAATTCCGAGATAATTCCTTGATGGTGGAAACAGAGATAATCAAGGATTCCGAGATAATCAAGGATTCCGAGAAAACACTTGGTGGTTTCAAAATATAAACTCTCGGAATGTCAAATTCCTAGATAATAAGAGATTCCTAGTGAATCAAAGATTACTAGAAACCACTTGTTGTTTTTCAAATGATGAAAACTCTCGGAATAATGAATTCTGAGAGATTCATAGCAGTTCATGAACTCAATCAAACCCAGATTTTGAAACCCATGTTTTTGAACATACAAACCAAAGTCGATTGTACCCTTTGTCATTCTAAGCATTTTTAACTCTACACTTATCCCTGTCAGAGTTGATTTAGCATGATTAATTCCCAAAACTAACACCCGTAACCCAGATACGCAAATTCAACAAACAGAGAATCAAATCTCACTCAAACAGATGTAATTGAAGTAAATCTAAGAATGGCAACACATGTAACATGTTATCTAAGCATACCAGTGTTATTAACAAGCCAACTAACAACAAATACACACTAAATCATCCTAAAGAAGCATCGACAGTAAGGGTTTTCTAAATCTTAGATCTAAATTACACAAATATGGGATATGAAGTAGGAAAAATGAAGTGTACCATGAGAATCGCAACTGAAAACCGATCTAGATCTGATAAACTTGAAGAAATCCAAAGCTTTTTGAAAATCAAATGTACTGAGAGATTTAGTCAATTTCGAGAGAGAAAACTGAGAAAAAGTCAAAATTCCGAGATTTTGAAGCTTATAAACACATATGAACTCTCGGATTCCGAGAAAATGTGTCGGAAGTTTGAATTGAGATCCACTTTCTCGGATTCCGACATAAAAGTGTCGGAATCTTCAATTCTTTGAATTTTATATCGGAATTTGTAATTCCTACACAAAAAGAGTTTAAAATTCTCGGAATCCGACATAAAATATGTCGGAATTTACCAATTTTTTGCATTAAATTGTAAAAATTTTGAAAATTTTCTCTCTTGACCATTTTTGAACAAAATTAAAGACAAAGAAAAAATAAAAAAACTCCCCCTCAAATCAAGCATCAATTTGAGAAAGAAAAAAAATCTTTTTGCCTTTTTAATCTTTTGCACATGTTTTTTTGATTTTAAAGATTTTGAAATGTTTTTGAGTTTTCTGAAATATACCAAAACAGATAAAACTAAAATGCAATTAACTCTCCCCCTACAAGTATGAACCATCCTTAGTTCATAACTTGTCAAATCAGATATTACACCCCCGACCTCAAACACCTAAATGAGTAGATTTTGATTGATAGAATAAAAGTACAGTTAAATACTCAAATTCAACATGCCCAATTTTTGAAACTAACTTGTTGAAACGATTTTCATTCAATGGTTTGGTGAAAATGTCAGCAGGTTGTTTTTCTATACTAACATACTTTAATTCTAACAAACCTTTTTCAACATAATCTTTTAGAAAGTGATACCGAATGTCGATATGTTTCTTCTTAGAATGATGCACGGGATTGCATGAAATGGCTATGGCACTCTGGGAGTCACACATCAGCGGTATGTGAGAATATTCCGGTCCAAAATCCGACAGTTGTGTGCGAATCCATAGAATTTGAGAGCAGCAACTGGCAGCATCAACATATACAGCCTCCGCGGTTGAAGTTGACACGCAGTTTTGCTTCTTTGACGCGCAGCATGCTAGTCTGTCTTCCAGAAAATGTGCACTGCCGGATGTACTTTTTTTGTCAATCATGCACCCTGCATAGTCTGAATCCGAGTATCCGATTAGTTCAAATCAGAATCTCTAGGATACCACAAACATAGATTTGCGGTACCCTTAAAATATCTTAATATTCTTTTAACTGCCAACAAATGAGACTCTTTAGGATTTGCCTGAAATCTGGCACGGAGACAAGTAGCAAATATTATATCTGGCCTATTAGCAGTTAAGTACAATAAGGATCCGATCATACAATGAACAGTTTTAAATCTACTGATTTGCCATCAAGGTCAGCAAGCAGTTTTGTTTTGATTCCCATGGGAGTTGAAATTGGGGAACAATCAGTCATGTCAAATATTTTTAATAAATCTTTTATATATTTTGACTGATTTATAAAAATCCCATGGTTAAATTGAAAAATTTGCAATCCAAGGAAAAAGTTAACTTCCCCCATCATGCTCATTTCAAACCTCTGTTTCATGGTATTTGCAAAATCATCACCGTACTTTAGGCTAGTTGAACCAAAGATAATGTCGTCTACATAAATCTGTACAAGAATATAATCTGAACCGATCTGATTTTTGAAGAGTGTTGTGTTTGTGGTCCGTTTTGCATAGCCCTTGTTCAACAAATAATCTGACAGCTCATCGTACCAAGCTCTCGGGGCTTGTTTTAATCCATACAGAGCTTTGTCAAGTAGATATACATGCTGCGGGCGTTTGGGATCCACGAAACCTTCAGGTTGAACAACATAGACTTCCTCTTTGAGTTTACCATTGAGGAATGCAGTTTTAACGTCCATTTGGAAAAACTTGAAATTCTTGAAGGCAGCATAGGCTAAAAATAAACTGATCGCTTCCAAACGGGCTACTGGGGCAAAGATCTCATCATAGTTGATTCCTTCTTGCTGATTGTACCCGTTAGCCACTAGCCTAGCCTTGTTTCGCACAACTACTCCATCAGAGTCTTTCTTATTTTTGAAGATCCACTTAGTCCCCACAATTGATTTACCTTCAGGTTTGGGTACTTATCACCAGACATTCAAACGGTCGAACTGATTCAGCTCGTCTTGCATAGCAAGAATCCATTCCGGATCTTCTAAAGCTTCTGATACACGTGTTGGCTCTATCATTCTAAGAAAATTAATATTCAGACATTTGTTTGAGGTTACGGCGCGAGTTCGAACACCGGCGTTCAAACTGCCTATTACTTGAGTGTCAGGGTGACTTCTCAACCATAAAGGCTCGTGGGTCCTAACCTGTATGAAGTCATCAAGCGGTTGAGCTTCCGTTGCAAATGGATTTACCATTTCAGCTTCAGCTAACGGATTTTCTGAATCATCTGCTGCAACAAGAGGAGGAGTCAGATGTTCTAGAAACGGACTATTTGTAGCTTCAAATTCAGAACTCTCCTGATCTGTATCCAGTGCAACAGAAGGAGTTATTATAGTTACAGATTCTTCAGGTTGTGTTTGAAGTGGTTCAGCCCTGTTCACATTAACATAAGAAGATTCATCAGTTTTGAAAAATTCAAACATGAAATCCAGATTTAGATCTTCATTCTCAATGTGTTCAAATTCTGATTTATTTGATTGGGAAACAGGATTTTTATTGTTTGCAGGTTTGGCTGTCAAAGAATTTAAGTTTACTAAATCATCAAAGGTCACATTCAAGCTTTCCTCAATCATTTTAGTTCTCCGATTCAGTATTCTAAAAGCATTCTTATCAGTTGAGTAACCCAAAAATATTCCTTCATCTGCTTTGGGATCAAACTTAGAAAGTTTGTCCGACTCATTCAGAACAAAGCACATATTACCAAATACATGGAAGTATTTGATATTAGGAACTACTCCGTTACACAGCTCGTAAGGAGTTTTATTAAATCGACGATGAATTAGGGAACGGTTTTGAGTATAGCATGATGTATTGATAGCCTCAGCCCAGTAAGATGAAGACAACTTTGAGTACTGTAGCATTGTTCTTGCAGCTTCAACTATTGTTCTATTTTTCCTTTGCACAACCCCATTTTGCTCAGGAGTGTATGCTGCAGAGAACTGATGTGAGATGCCTTCAGACTTGTGAGAGACAAACCTAACCCATGTGTACCGAGAATAGTCGTCCACCATCACCAGAATATATCTTTTCCCGTTTATGGACTGTACCCGCATAGGCCCACAAAGATCCATATGAATCAGCTGCAAAGGAGCTGATGTTGTTGAAACTTGGACAACCTTGTGGGGTACCCGCTTAAGTTTCCCTAGCTCACAATCTTTGTAGAGATGCTCTTTTTCAAACTTAAGCTTAGGGATGCCTCTAACCAGATTCCCATTCACCAATTTATTGATGTTTTTGAAGTTCAAATGGGACAATTTTCTATGCCATGACCAGTTCAAATCTGATACAGCTTTAGATAACAGGCAAATGGACGAACTGGATCCTTTGCTAGACAAGTCAATAGTATACAGATTTGACTTTCTGTTGCCACCCAAAATCTCGGTTCCTTCGTTAGTTCTCAAAGAGCAAGATTCTTTGTGAAAAGAACCTCCATACCCTTATCACAAAACTGACCTACAGAGAATAGGTTATGGCCAAGCCCTTCTACATAAGATACCTTTTCAATCCTAACATTCCCTGTTTCCAACACTCCGTGGCTGAGGATTGGTGCTACCTGGTCATTCCCAAACTTTACATTTCCATAATATTTGCCCACGAATTGTTTGAGAAGACCCTTATCCTCAGTCATATGCTTGGTACACCCATAGTCCATGTACCAAAGATTTCTCTTCTACACATAGAAACAAGTGGTGAAGACCTTACCCATTGTGAAATGGGATGAGGTATGTTAGAGATAGAAACAGAAGAAATAACAGGATCAACAATCAAAGATTCAGATTTCTTTTGCTGTTTTATCTGCCACTTCCTAGGTTACCATTTTTGTTTCTTTGTAGCAGGAGGGGCTTTGGTTGGTTTGTTATGTGTATGAAAAACAAATTTGTTTTGATGAACTGATTTGTTTTGAAATCTGTTATTCGAAGTCGGTTTATGTCTGCTGACATTTTGAGTTGCTTTGTGAGAAGGTTGAGTTATTTATGATTTTCTTGGTTTAAATTTCACTGATGGTTGTGGTTTGTATGAATTATGAACTAGTTTGTTAACTGGTTTGTGAGAAACTGATTTATTTGGTGATTTTGCAACTTGTTGTTTAGATTTAAGAAAATAAATCTGTCGCAATGATCGATTGAGTTGTGCTACTTCAAGCTTTCGTAGTTGTGCTTCTCTTTCAGAATCAGCCACCCTTCTCATAATTTCTAGATGATTTTCCCACTCACCAGGCAGCATAGGCAGTCTCCTATGTGCATATTTACGTAATAAGAAACTCAGTTCACTCTTCTTGATCCATTGATGAATCATGTAGCCAGCACGGTTGACAAACCAAGTAAAGATCATATCCTTTTCAGGATTTTTCCAGTTAGGAACTGATTTGAAACCACGCAACATTCGATCTTGATGATATGAACATGCATTTATACAATGACCTTGGACACAGCCAATACTTGCACAAAAATTTTCAACTTTAATTGCTTGTGGTTTAGGAGTATCAGTTTGGCTATTTGAAACATTATCAGACTTTTTCTTCCAATTCAAATCAGACTTACAATTCTTCAAACAACGTTTATGATGAATGAAACAAAAAGAAGGAAAGTAATCATGTTTTCTAAAACTATGTTGTGTCTTGTGTCTCTTGTCGTCAACTTTTGGCTTCTTGACTGTTTTGGGAACATCTGTTTTCTTCTCAGCTTGTGGCACTGCTGTCTTCACTACCTTTCTCACTTTTGGTTTGGTAATAGTTCTTGTGGAACTTTGACGTTTGATTTTATCTGATTCAGAAGAGAGAGAAGAAGATTTGTTAGTTTTGTTAATGCGTAAAGGTTTAGAAGAAGATGATGCAGATGTTGAAGGCTTGGTGCCTGATGTAGACCCTTTTTCACGAATACTCGTTGGATCACAAAACTGATTGCATTTGTAAGATACATATTCTCTACATGCTTTTGGGCAAGTAGGAATTGCAACACCCCAGCCACGTTCCACTTCTTGCACAAGACGTTTGATTTTTTCATCACGAAGTTGGGTTTCTAGTTCATATATAATGAGTTGAAGAATCACAAGATGTGCACAGTCAAGATGTTCTAAATTAGAATCATTTGATTTTTGAGATTCAGTGACTTTCCTTTTTAAATCCTCACATAACTGAATGATGGTTCTTTTATTATTCTCAACTTTCTTCCTTGCTCGTTCCAATTCCTCAGAAAATTCTTGAGATTGATTAATTAAAACATCATTTTCAAATCTCAGTTGAGTCACCAATTCAGGGTTAAATTTATCGAAAGGATCAGCGGAAGACTGTAAGTGAGACAACTTTTCTTTCAACATTTGATTTTCTATGTCTAGAATCATGTTGTTAATTATGCAGTTGGTTTCAAGAATCTCCTGTCGGCGCTGCAATTCCATGTGAGGAATGTACAGGCGTGGTGCGTATGACGTGACCGTTTGTTCATGATTTTGAAAAATTAGAGTTTCAGCATTGAAAACAGATTTATTTTTGAATGAGAAACCATCAGTAGTTTCATACGAAACATTCAGTGAATCATAATTAAATGGTTTTTGGCATTTTGTTGTGGTTTTTCTTTTGAGATCTTCTTCTTGTTTGACTTCCTCAGGAGCAACAAACACCATCTTTTCAGTTAGCCCTCGATTCATCCTTTCTGCCTGATAGAGTTGAGTACATTTGATTTTCTTGAAAAAGTCACTGTCGTCATACCCTAAACCCTTGTACTTATTTCGAGTATCTGGAGTCAAACTCTTGAAAATCGTATGGCGAGTTGTGGGTTTCTTACGAAAAGCTTCTTCAAGATTGTTAACTTTTGTTTCCAAAATTTGTTTTTCTTTCAAAATCAAATTGAAGTTGATTTCAGCAATCAATTTAGCAGCATTTAGATCATGGACCATTCTTTCTGTTTGCTCTTGTATCTGATTCAATTCATCCTATTTTTGTTTGATTAATTCCTGGAGTTGATTAAGTTTTGTCGTGTGCTCAGAATTGACGGCTTGATTCATTTTAAGATTAAGGTTTTGTGTTTGCAACTTTTGATTCTTAGCAGTTAAGGATTGAACTTGATTAACTAGTGTCATGATGTGATCAACAGATATATAAGAGTTATCAAGAGATACCTTCTCAGTAGTAGATTCTGACTCAGTTGAGAGAGAACTTGTGCTGGAAGGTGCCGTTTCAGCTTCATCATCACTTTCATACTCACTTTCTTGATCTGACTCATCAAATTTAGCCATAAACCCAGTATCTGCTTCTCCTATCTCTGCATCCTCAACCACAGTTTTACCCTCAGCAAACCCCAAACCATCAATCTCATCTTCACTTTCACTGTCAGATTCCAGAAATTCAAATTCTTCCACATTAGCCATGAGTACGAATTGGGCATGAACTTCAACATCTTCCTCTGAATCATCAGTGTCAGATAGGAACTGATCTTCTTCTGCTAAAAGCACTGTTCCACTATTCCTCTTTTTGATCAGATTCAGCTTAGCTTTGTATTACTCCGAGTCTTTCACCTTAGGCTTTTTGCAGTCTTTGATTACATGCCCTTTGCTTCCACAATTATAACACTTTTTGGGCTGAGAATCTTGAATCTTTCTCTCATACCTCTTTTCCAGATTTACTCCGTCATTTCTTTGAAAATTATTGTCTCTTCTGCGAGATCCTGAAGTGAATCTCTGACAGTTATTGGTTTTAGACTTTGTAAACTGGTTCTGCAACATGTTGGTCAGGTAAGCAACAGCCTACATAACTTTCTCATTATCTGCTGGCTCCTCGGTGTCAGTCTCGGAAGATTCTGATTCTTGTATTTGCTTAAGCTTCAAAGATTTTCTTGAAGATCTGCCTCTTCTATCATTCACAACTAAGGCTAGAGGATCAACATTTTCTTTTTGTGAACTAATACCAACTTCATCTTGATATTGATTCAGTTTTTCAAATATCATGTGATGAGTGACCTTATTGAGAACTTTTTGGTTCATTTGTCTGTAGATGGTCACTTGAGTTCTCAACTTAAGTCCAAGTGAATTCAGGAACCTGGTGTTCTTTGTAAGATCAGAATAGCTATCCAGCTTCTGATTTCTAAGATCATTGAGCAGCTTACAGAATCTATTGTAGGTATCAACCAGTGTTTCACCTTCCTTAGAACGGAAGTGATCAAATGCATTTACTAAAGTAGTTTCCTTGATCCACAACCCGGACTCAGTTCCTTCCATTTGTCTTTCAATCTCATCCCAAATTTCTTTGGTTGTATCCAGTCCATTAATCTTGATGTAAAACTCAGATGAAATTCCATGCTTCAAATAATATTTAGCCTTTTGGTCTGCTGTTGCTCGAAGCTTTTCATCAGCTGTATATTCCGCAGGTGTTTTAGGATGATTAATTTCTTGAAGTGAGGGATTGTTGGTTGAATTAGCTGCTTGATGAAACATGAAGATACCATTTCCATTCTTGATACTTAACTTCATAAGCTCTCCATATTTTTCATTGTTTTATATAAAATCCATGCATCTCCCTTTCCAGACATTGTACTCTCCACGATAAAGCACGGGAGATTTAGTGTCAGATCCAAACGAAAAGGTTTCACTATAAGCACTCATGTTTAGATCGTTGCTCTGAAAGGTTTCTTGTACTGTGAAAATTTGTCTAAGTATGAATTCCGATAAAATTGATTCTGTCAAAATACTTAGATTCCGATAAAATCTAAAATCCGAGAAAATTAATTTTCTTTTGAAGAAATCCGATAGAATTGAACAATCCGAGAAAATTTGACAATCCGTGAAATCTTAACTTCTGCGAAATCCGAGAAACTTGAACAATCCGAGAAAATCAAAATCCGAGAAATCTTCTGAATTCCGAGATGAATTCAATTCCGAGAAAATGAATTCTGAGGAAATTTAATTCTGAAAGAATATTGCAATTCCAAGCAAAGATTAAGTCCTTGAAGAATTTTCAGTGATCAATCCGAGAAAAGTTTCTGTCGGAATTGATGTATTCCGAGAAAAATTATGTCGGAATGTAAGTTATTACTTCACAATTTCAAAGAATCTGATATAAATTCTATCGGAATGAGTAATTCCTTGATGGAATTTTCACGGAATTAAGGTAATTACACCCAAATATCACGGAATTGAGAATTCCGAGAGATTCAAAGCATGATTCCGAGAACTTCAAGCAAAAAATTCCGACAACTTCAACTTTCAGATCTGAAAATCGAAATTTTGAAAAATCTTTTCCAATTGATCTAAGATCCTCCAGATCAGTTCTCAGCACTCCAATGAACTCTTCTAATCCATAATTTCTCAATTTCTAACACAACAAATTGATTTTTCAGTGATTTCTCTCAAAAACTCAAAAATAACTTCAATCCTTCATATCTTCAAATGTGTAGTTTTGTAATGACACCAATCCAATTGTCGAGAGTTATGATGCTTAGATCCTCAATTTTAGAATTGAACCCGTAAGTGCCAAAGTTCTTCAAAAATGCTTGAATTCTGATCAAATCTTCACAAAACAGATGTTGTTTTTGCACGAATTCCTTCAGAAACCATTCAGAGTTGGCTCTGATACCAATTGAAAGGCAGTATAGAGTGTATAGTGATGATCCGTATGTGTGTGTAGAGAGAATTTGACAATTACACCTTTAAGTATGTGTTTCTTCTATTGCATATGTCAAAAGTTACTTAGAGTCAATGTTTACAAACTATTTATACTAAGTACATAAAATGTACTATTTACACAAAATACAGACTAGATCTAATCATAAAATCTAGAACTAACAAATCCAGTCTTCCAATCAAGAACAAAGCATATAGAAATTAGACATCACTTCATAAGAGACGTCGTGGAAAAACGTAAAGTTGACATAAACTTTATCTCCACAGATGATCAATTAGCAGACATATATACCAAACCTCTTGATAAGAAAAGGTTTTCCTATCTGCTAAGTAAATTGGGTATGCTCAACCCCTAGATAAGTCTCTAAAACTGAGTTTCAGCTACCAAATACTATGTGTCTTAAGCTGATAGTAAAGTTTATAGTCATGTATTCATAAACTATTCACTTGGTAAAGCTGAGTGATAAGTTCACACGTTTGGTCTGTTCCAAACATGTTCTAACTGCTAAGTTTGGTTAAAATATCGATTTGAGTTAGTCTCAAATAAAAAATGACTAAGTGTCATTGATTCGGATCTGTGTGCTCCACTCAAGCTGAGTGTCAATCTCAAGCTGAGTGCTCGAATCAAGCTGAGTACTTAACTCACGCTGAGTGATAAGTTTACTCAGCTTGGTATGTCTAAACCATGTTTTAATTACTATGTGTTATTAATTCATGAGTCATTATATTTGAGTCAGTCTCAAATATCCTTTTATACCGATTATGTATTGGTGTTATACAACATTGTAAATAATATTTTTGTAAGTCAAGAATGTTATTCTACAAACTTATCCATTGGGTTATGATGCGTTTCATCTCGATTACTGTTACATCTATCTGTAAGTTCGTTAGAGTAACGGATAAATAGGGATTTCCAACGGTAACTTTTCTCTCTCCTCAAAAATGTATATATATCGGTTGTAACCGAAATTCATACGTTTACGTTTACTAAACTTCTAATATACTCCATATACCTTCTAAAACCACCTATTTGCTAAGTGCATTTTACCGTTCAATCGAATTTTAAACCCTAATCGCTCAGTGCAAATTGCGTTTTACTCAGTGTGAATCGAAATCATTCTACGATGGACGGAACCATTCTAAATCTTAGTGATTGAATGGTAAGGGTGCTGCCTTCAAGAACAACTGATTGTCGTTGATTAAAATCAACAATCAACGAGCTTGCCTAGCAATCCCTGAACGCAAGAGAAACAGGGGTTCTGAAGCGTGGGTGGATTATATCCGCAAATGCCCACTGGCATTCCTTTTTATCGGAGCACCAATTCATGTGGTTCCTCAGCACTTACTGGAGTTCTGGTACACATGTGTTTTTTACCAGAACAGAAGCGAAATTAGAGGCACGGTGCTGAATGGGAAGAGAACCATTGTTCTCACCTTTCAAAGGCTAAGGGATGTTCTTCAACTCCCTCAAAACGATGTGTTCGAGCCTGCTGTGACAAAGCAGGTGGCAAGGTCAGTCCTACCCAGAATGGGTCACCCACAAACAGGGGGTGTAATTAAAAAATCCACCTTCCCAACCAAATGGGGATTTATGGTCTCCACAGTGATCCGTTCACTTGGAACCAAGGTTTGAGGACTGGACCAAGTCAATGAGTTCGAGATGCAGATGCTCTAAAACATTTATTTTGCACGCAATCTGGATTATGCACTGCTTATCTTCAACGAACTCAAGATCCAAGTGATGAAGACCACAAGGGATCGTCATGTACCTTTTATAAGGTACCTATCCTTAGCATTTGAAGCTGAGCTAGGGACTACACTGTATAAAGCTGGTCAGGATCTGTTCCTCACACCAGCACTCAGCTCCAAGATGTTCAACAATGACATCTTTCTAGAGCAAGAGGGCCTCCGTGAGCCTATTCAATGGATAGCTGAGAAAGCTTTATTAGAGAGTATAGCTGAGGGGTCTACTCAAGGGGGAGCTGCTCAATCTGATCCAAAGGTTCAAGCTGAGCACTCATATTGAAGCTGCACCAGGTATGACTTCTCAACATTCTTCATCTTCTTACTTTTCTCCATCTTCTTTTGGAGATAAAACTGTGGTAAACCCAACCCAGTCTAACCCATCTCCTCCACCTTATTTCCATCATAAAATACAATATGAAGCCAACCTTGGTGTGCCCATTGCTACCAAGGTAAATATCCAAACCTATAATACAAAAACTGCCAAAGGTGGTACCACAACTAAAGGTACCACTTGAGCTGAAATAATTCTGATTCCTCCACCGATAGGAGTTGAGGGGGAGACACCTACTCTTCAGGTCCCAACCTCAAGGCTCATTCAAACCCAAAAGCCTCACCTGGGTATGGTGACTACTCAGCCCACACTTACTCGAGCCATGTGAGAGCCTACTACTGTGCTTGAGCAGACAAACTCACGTAACATTGAAGATCTGACCAATCCCCAGGGTCAATCACCCCCCACTCACCACATAAGCCAACCAGCTACTCAGACTAATCACGTTTTGAGCCTAATTACTTCTCTTCACTTCTCACACTCTCCTGTAAGACCTGTCAATGATTCATCTCAACACCAAGGTGAATTACAAGGTCCAACTTCTAGTGCACATGACTTTGAGGGTATACACCAACCCTTTCATTATGCACCCAAACACATTCCTATGACCCTTGACTCTTTTAATTCAGAGGAACAAAATTTTGTGTTCAAGGGCAGGAGTCAGTCTCCTAAGGATGAAGCTCCCTCCTCAGGCATTGAAGAGCTCAAGAAATACATTACAGCTCAGTTTAGTTTGTTCCACCTCAAGTAAAAGAAGCACAAATGCCAAATCTGTCAGAGGCTTGATAAAATGACAAACGATGTCAAAAAAATTGCCTCTGCAGTTGCTGCTCTATAACAAAGACATACTTCGAACCCTGTTGATGATCAAAAAAAGGGGGAGAAGGTTCAAGCTGAAGCTGACGCTGAGTTAGTTCAAGCTGAGGATGAGGCTCTACTAGTGCTAGCAAAAGGAGCTGAGAGACATGCTCAAATTGAGGGGGAGTTAGAGAAAGAGGAACGTGTAGCTAAAGAAAAAAAATGGTAGTATTTGAATCTGAAGCTGATAGTGTCTCCAAAACTGAGGAGGAGAAAGCTACGAGGTTAATGATTGAAATAATCGAGCAAGAGGAAGATGATGAGCTTGAGATATCTATTGTTGAGCTGAATAAGAAGAAAGAAAAGGAAGTGAGGCACCAAGAAAGGGATAAAGAGATAAGCTTTAGCCCAAACTGAAGCTGATTATTCTGGTCCAAGGCCTAATCCAATCTCGTATACAGATGCAGACATAAAGGAATGATATTTCAGAAGGAACATCAGCAAGGAAATCCAGAGCATGACTCTGAGTAGGGTAAATGGAGCCATCATTCTGACCTTCTTATTTAATGATAAGTCAACAGTGGGAATGGACCTGAGATATGTTCACAGGATGGGCTACATTGAGTGGAATAGTATAATTATGATGCTCAAGAAATTTAAAAAGAGTCAGATCAAGCAAGAGATTACAACTGAAGTCTCTAAGCTAATTTCTAGAGCTGAGGAGCTGAGATGTGTTCCAGTTCCTGGTCTGTAATGGGAGAGCTTATTTAAGATACCTGAAGGTGTTGCATTCATAGAGAACCAAGTTATTGACACACCAGTTTAGGGATTCATGTTTAAGGATCATGCAGAAAATCCTAGCTTCAGAAAGCTTTTAGAGATATGTTATTTGAAGGATAAGGATGCCTTAAGAATAACGAGTTGTTGTGGTGATGAAAGTGCAAATCATTTTGTGAGATACAAGCTGAACAAGATCATCCACATGCAACAAAAGGAACTCAAAGGAGATGAAGAAGCTGAAATAGTATTAGAAGAAATCAACAGAGAAATCATACTTTGGGAAGTTCTGCATCCAGAGTTCAAGAGATAACTTTTGTTCTATTTGTAATTATTAGATTAGTTCTAATAATATGTACGCACTAAGTATGCATGATCTAAATGATCAAAATTTTGTATTCTGATATGTTCAATTTAATGAATACAAGTATTGGTTTGATATGTTCAACTGTTTATGATATGTTCATATTTCTTAGTCTAATGAGTTCAGCTTGAATGAACAATTTGATTAGTTCGTGTTCATTATTATGATTGGTTGGTATGTTCAACTTATAATTGATAAGTTCAATTAAAATTGATAAGTTCAATTAAAATTGATAAATTCAATTAACATTTGATAAGTTCAAAATTAAAATCTTAGTAAGTTTAAGATTTGAAACATAATTCTATTCAACAAACTTAAGAACTGTTTGATGGTTTTGTCATCATCAAATAGGGGGAGTTTGTTGGTCAAATGATCTCATCAGGTAAGATTTGATGAGACAAAGTTAAGTTTGTAAGATAGGTTCTAAATATAACTTAAACAGAATTATGAAGCTTGATCAGACTGAGCACTTATAGTGTTTCAGACTGAGCATAAGCTGAGTATAAGCTGAGAATATATTTGATCAGCTTAGACTATATCTTAGTCTGTTTATTAATATTGTTGATAAGTTGTGTGTGTCACGTAAGGTATAGGTTGAGTATTCAGCTTGATGCGTTTCGAGCAGAGTGACTCAGCTTATAGACTGAGTCTGCTCAACAGAGTTGCTAAGTAAGTTCTAGGTAACTCTTATGACTTCTAAGGATGAGTTAGTCATTATACATGTTAGTACATGTTTGATTTTGAGTTGGTTCTCGAAGGACTCAGCTTAATGAGTTTCAAGTTGAGTAACTCAGCCCGACAAAAGAAGTCAGTTTAAGAGAATTTAAATATGTTTTAAATTCCTTTTACTTTCTTTATCTACGGTATGGATAAGAAGACTCCAGAATCAAGATTGAAGATTGAATACTCAATATAGAAGATTCAAGATTCAAGATTCCGAGTTATCCGTTACTTTGTTAGCAGATTAGGATAAGTTCTAGTTTGTTAGGATCCGTAGGAACGGGATTATAAATATTTATCTCCTCATAAGTTTAGAGGAACCAGACTCTAATCTCACCTCAACCTAACCATCGTATATGTTACGAATCTTGATACATCGTTGGTAAGTTCAACGTGATCAAGAAATTCATAGATTGCCAACATTGTTCGTGTGTTCGATCTTCATGTCTATTGTGAATTTGGTAAGTATTCAATCTGTGAATAAATCCTGTTTAGAGAGTCAGTTTTTTTCTATAATCATAAGTTGATTATAAATAGCAAAGTTTGAGAGATTTAGAGATTTGATTTATATTAGGTGTTTACATATCAAGTGTTGCTTACTTGATTGTTCCTATAATCATCTTCTTATTAATTAAAGCATTCGATTTCATGTGGTTTGATTTGTGTAACACTTTTTATTGATTTATTCAATTTTCCACATAAAGTGTATTCAACCCCCCTTATACACATTACTTGTTTGTTGATACTCTCACCAAGAGACCAACAAACCCCTTGTCTTATGATCGGGTATACTTTAGGCTTTTCCATCTGCATCGCGACGTTTCGATTGTGACTTTGAGGATAGAATGAGTCAACTCTGAACACTCGGAACCATTTCATGAATATCCAATTTCGACTAAGTGATAAACGACAAAGAACATATCAGTTCGTTTGGGCATGGCCATGCACTTTCACAGTCTACGTTAGTCAAGGGCCTCGGAAACATTTCACCTGAAAAGAAGGTGCAGAATGCCTCTCGCATATCTGCATTTGGCAACACGCTTTCTGCTGATACCAGATACGCCCGTTATTACTACCCAGTTACGGCGTAGCGTTAGGTGCGACACAAATACCAGAAGTCCACGCATCCCAAACCAAATACCTTAGGCTTGAGGACAACCTATGTTCCGAATACCTTTGACTCGTTAACCACGCGGTATTCTACACGATGTCACTATCCGATAACCACACCTCTGGTGAATACCCGTATATCTTTGGCCTACACCCCTCGTAGCTATCTTCAATCACTATGAATCTCCGCCAAGGATTACAATGACGTTATTATCTCCCTAATCGACGTTCCCACCAAGATAGGTAATCACGGATAAGATTTTGAATAATAATCCTATTATTCATAGATATTACCAAAACATAAAAAATCTGTGAAGATTATGGGATTAATAATGTACTCTCCATATTCACCCTCTTGGAATATAGTACATAGTTAATAATGATCCATCGTCTCGATTCACCGCGTCTATTTGTATTACTATGTTGATTCAAGTGGACTTATCACGGATCACTTCTTGAAATCACAACATTACTATGAACTAAAAATGAGTATACACTAACTAGTGCTCTCAGTCATTTTGCTAGACAAATTGTTTCCCACAAACCCTGAAAAACAAGTCTAGTTTTTCCAATTTGATCACATCATCTAAACTTGGAGAACTGGATAAAACTCCTTATTTCTAGATGTATAAAATTATCCGATAACCACACTTGGTTATATTGTAGATGTATAGATATCTAGTCTATTCCAAGAAATTGACTCAAATAATAAACCCTTTTGTTTACACCAACTTGTAAACAAAATTAGATATCCAATGCAAAAACACGTATCTAATAACCTGTTTATTATTTCCAACACTAAACTCTTTTAATATGTTTAATATTCGTGACATTAGATTTCAATATATAATCATGACTTCCTGGGACTAGTCCATTTACCTGGACTCATTTTGCTAACCTCAAAATTCCCGTCATTACGATTATATATGTTCTTCAAAAAACAATAAGCTAGTAATTTCCGTGCTTCTCGAAGCACTTACTTGCTTCTACGCGAATATACATATGTATATTAATTTATCCAGAACCGATAAATATCTTAGCGTAGGTCAATCACCCCTACTGACTATTATGAAAACATAGCATTACTTAAAATACCTTATTGACTTGGTCAAACTTGATACAAAAGTCAAAAACACTGATTTTAAGCGTAAATCTATAACTTAGATTTCAAATAAGAATCTTAAAGTTACCGAAACCTTATACTTGGATTTTTCTAATATCCACTATTTCCTATTACGGAAATTGGTTTCTAAACTTTACATCATAACAAGTATGAAACACTTGTATAAATTCTTACTTAAAACATATGAGTTCTCCTTGATTATAATCCCTATGATAATCAAACTCACAAAAGTTTTCCCTTAAACACATCCTTAGAAAATAACGACTATTATTTTCTAGTGTTTAACTCTAGTTCAAAACTTGAACTTGTTTTCATAGACACTTATAATAACTTGATTAGATAGACTTTCTAATATACTGACACAAGTTGTGTTGTTTCAAGTAATTCCATAAGTCATAGTCAAGCAACAATATTAATCATATTATTCAAATGGAAACCAATGCAAAAAGACTAAAACACTAATAAGTCAAAGCTTTGACTTGTTAGACATCCTCCAGTCAACCTTGACTAGACGTAATTGTTGTTCCCAAATAGTGAATATTACTAACTTAAATAACAATTAAGTGCGGAAATAGTAATTATAAGAACAGAAAGAGATGTCAAAGATTGTTAATATTGATATAACAAACTTTACAGACGAGAATTTAAGAAGAACAAACTTCTTAAATTCAATGAAAAACAAGTACAGACTTGAGAGAAAGTAGACAGACTTTAGCTATTGCTTACTGAACATACAGTAATCGTTAGCACACTCTTCTCGACTAAGAGAAGAGTATATATACATTTCCCTAATAAATCATAGCCGTTGAATAGGTGACAAACGTCACAATCTAGTGAATTGATTAGCAACAGATTTCCTCATGCAAAACTGTCTTGAAAGTGACAGTTGATGACGTCACTGAGGGGACCATTTGCTGAAGACTAACTTCAGTAAACTGAAAGTTTCAGAGATGAAACTTTCAGCCCTTCAGATGATCGTTATTTAAGACGAGACAAATCTTCAGTTAAAGTCTTCTGCTGAAATCTTCTTCGAATACTTCAGCGCTGATGGAATGTAAACAAATCAAGACTAACAATCTCCCCCTATTTGTTTATAGACCATCATTATTTACTTAGAATAAACAAATAGAGCTATATACATAAAAGAACTCATATGTACATGATCCAGACTGAATATTTTTGGATTCTTTTCATTTTCCAATGTTTTTGAATTTTTTTTTGGTTTTACAAGAGAAAAGAAATACAAGAAAATAAAGTTCATAGAGAAATCAAGAGCTTCTTGATGGCTTGTGTGCTTGAGTGCCTTCCATGACTTTGGCTTTTTCTTCCCATATTTCAGTTTCAGGATCTCTAGGCTTTTTGGCTTCAAATAGTTGTACAATCTTCAGGCGAATATCAGCAGTTTCAGGATCCCTTGAATTAAAGTAGGATGATATTGCCTTCAGATGCATCCAATCAGCATTTTCAAGTTCAGACACCCTCTGAAAACTTGGTCTGTCATAAGCATCCTTGAAGAAAAATCCTCTAGGATTGTCAAGAACTTGTTTGTCATTGAATACGAAACCTGAAGGGAGAGAACAATCCATATTTCTGCAATTTGGAAGAACACCTGCGGCCATAAGCTTAACAATCTCTTCTTCAGATCTCTTAGAATACCTTCTTCCTCTCTTCTTTAAAGGTTGAACCTTGTCTTGATTTTCAATGATATCTTCAGAAGGTTGATAACGTTTCTTCAGAAGATCATACGATTCTTGTAGATAAGAAAGCCTCTTCTTAACTGACCTAACCAGTTCCGTTAGTTTCAGTCGGTTCAGACACTTCCCAATTTCAACCCATTCAGACAGACTGAATTTTGTAAGGTTGACCTCGGAGACATACTGAACCTTGAGGAAATTTTTATTTCTCGAGATCTCAACTATATTTTCACCTTTTTCTTTGGTAACCCTAACTTTTGTGATTGGATCAGGGTCAGCTCTGTTCATTCTGGTTTCAAACCATTCCTTTTCTTTTCGTTCTCTCATTAGCTTGGCTTTCTCTTTTTTTATTCTTTCCTCTTCAATTTCTTTTTCAACAGCAAGCTGAAGAGATTGAGGAGACATTTTCTTCTTAGTCTTTTGTTGACCAGCTTCAAGTTCAGCTGTCTTCTTTGCTTCAGCTTCAGAAAGACGTTGTAATTTGTCAGTCTCTTTAGCTATCTCCTTTGACATTCTGTAATCTTCCAAGGTCAACCCAAGTGCAGCAGCTTCATCTTCTTCAGTGACCTTATCTCCCCCTATGTTGGACACCTGATTTTTAATTGCCTTCATGCTATCAAACAACAGTTTATCAGTGTTGATTACTTTAGGCTTTACTACTTCAGTTTCATCTGCAATACCTTTACCTTTATCAGGATTCCTGATAGGTGAACTAGCTTTCTCACTGATAACTGAAGGAAAATCAGTTTTGGAGATTATCAGCGGAATCTGATCTAGGATTGTTGGATTCAGAGTGTTTGATGTTAGATCCCTAGGACTAGGAATATCAACATTTATCATTGTTTCAGATGCAGACACTGAACTTTCAGTAGTATGAGGAGCATTAGGATGTATAATCAAGGCTGTCTCAGGTTGAGTGACTTTTTGAGGATGAGATTGAATTAACATATTAAAGTCACGTTCAGGAGAAGATCTTTCAGAGATTTTAGCATTACCTTCATCCCCAGGTTCACTAAGAGATTCTTCAAACCATCTGTTCAATTCTCTCTGTTCTTTTTCAGTTTCATCTCTAAACACAGAATACTCTTTAATTGTTTGTTTCAGCTGACGAATTTCTTCTTTATCTCGTAGTGACTCTGCTTTCCTTTTCTTGATCTGAGCTTTTATGGTTCTAGCCACAACTGAAGATTTCAAAATTTTCTCCCCCTTAGAAGCTGAGGAAGAGACTGTAGCAGCTTCTATTCTTTCCAATCGTGGAACAATGTGTTTGTTCAGTGTGGCGACCATCATACGCTGCATATCTTTCAGAACTACCTTTTTGTGATAGGACTGAAGATAGCGTTTAGAAGGATAAGCGTTTAGAGAATCGCGGAGTTGCGAGATATTGTCAGTGAATGTTTTGAGAAAAGTGAGTTGAAACTTTGAAAGAGACTCAGATAAAGATGACTGAGAGGCTGAAAGCTTAGATAACACTTCCTCGTAACGTTTATTGCCATTAGCAATATAATCACGGAGTTGTTTAAAGAGAGTGACCCGGAGTTGATTGTGAAACTGAAATTCTTTGTTTAATGTACAGATGTAATCGATTAAAAGTGCAGTAAGAACTTTAATTTCGTCAGCAAAGTTGACATTTGACATGTGCTGAATGTGAAACCGATGAAACTCTTTTGTAACTTGACTGTGAAGAAGACGAATGGAATCATCAAGTTTTGAGTAGGCATCAAGAACAGACATTGAGTCATCATCAATCTCAGTGGGTGAACGAATGATGGGAGGAGACAACGGAGTGGTTGAATCAGCTAGAAAGTCTTGTTCAGTGGAGGAATAAGAGGTTTCAGAGTTTTCTGAACTGTCGAGAGGATCAGTTACTGATTTGGCAAAAAGTGTTTGTTGAAGAGAAGGAAACTGAGCATTAAGGTCAGTGGAAATATCCTGCCCATAAGCCATCAGTTTATCTAGATGAGATTGATTGGAAGTGGGAGGAAGAAGATTGACAGAATACTCAAAACCAGAAGCAGGATCACAAATGAAACCCTGTTCGTTGTTTAACTTTTTAAAAGAAATTTGTGGAGGTGGGGTAGGTATAGCCATAGAAACATTCGGGTTTAATGAATCATCAGGGGCTACATTGGGCTTTGCTTCAGTAGTAGCTTTGTGTGTAACTACATCTTCATGAGCAATAGAAATAGCCATAGGTTCAGGTGGATTAGCTGAACCATCAGAGGCCAAGATGGTAGAGGAAGGAATAACTTCAATTTCAGGGTTATCTGAAACATCATGAGTCAAAGGTCTCTCAGAGTCAGATGGTTTAGCTGAATCATCATGGAGAGTGAATACATCAGACTCAGATGGTTTAAGTGCTGAGAGATCATCTGTATGGGTTAAATCCATAGGATCAGTTCGGACTAGTGAACCATCAAGGGATTTTGGCTGAACTGTAGTTTCAGTTGGTAATACTGAAACTGTGACAGTAGTGGTCTTAACATCACTGGTTTTGAGAGCCTTGGAGTGTGAGGGTGATTTACACTCGTCATTGGTAGTAAGAGAGTTAGTAGAGGGGAGAAGACTTACAGTGGGTAGTGGATCAGGAAGGACAGTCTTAGCTTTTGTTGTTTGTTGTTGCTTAGTGGTTGAGTCAGGAGAAGGAGGAGTTTTACGCTTCAGTTTCTTGGAAGCAGCAGCAGGATTGTCATCAGAATGTCTTTTTGTTAAAGAAGACAGTTTGATTAGATGCCTCTTTTTCTTAGGAGCGGGCTGTGCAGT
This sequence comes from Pulicaria dysenterica, assembly GCA_947179395.2. Classification (NCBI taxonomy): domain Eukaryota; kingdom Viridiplantae; phylum Streptophyta; class Magnoliopsida; order Asterales; family Asteraceae; genus Pulicaria; species Pulicaria dysenterica. The sequence continues at coordinate 41,553,907 of OX359294.1, forward strand.
GGCCTCTGAATCTGAAGGTTGGTCAGGTTGTTCAGGTTGTTCAGCAGAAGGAGACCGACGAACTGAATCAGCAGGAGTGTCTGTCATCCTTGCATAGTCCATCATGATGGCAGTAAGTGGTATGGGATCAGTCAAGTCAGTGCTGGACCATACAGAGTGAGGAAGAGAAGACAACTCAACTGAATGCTTAGCTGAATAATAATGAGATCGTCGGATCAGTTGTCGAAATATCAGCGAAAGAAATCGAGGAAAAGGAATATGAGAATGTCTCTTCTTCATTCTGACTTGAGTAAGAAGAAGGTTGAAGACAAAAGCAGCATAATCAACTTTTGTGTCATACATCAGAGCATGACCTAAACTCAGCACGTTGTCAGCCACTTGATCCATTCCTCCTGTTTTTGCAGTCATACAAAAGGAAAGAATACTGAAGAAACTACACCACATGGATGGGAGTTTATTTCGAACTAGGGTTTTGCCTTTTATATATGAAGTAGCAGGAATCTTCAGATATTCATTGATAATTTCCTTTGCTGATTTGGAGAAAGGTTCACAGGGAGACTTATCATCAGTTGGAAGATGAAGAGCTTCAGCAAGAAAATACTTGTCAACACGACATTTTTGCTTGCCGTTCAGGAGGGTGAAAGATATTTTTGGGTTTGTAGCGGTCTCATCGAGAACAGTAGCGGTCATCCAAAATTCACACAGATGTTCCTCAAACATGTCGAGTTGGGTGGTTAACACATAGTTGATGGGGCAATGACGAAGAAAGTTGAGAAGATGGAAGAATTTTGATTTGGAAGTAACAGGAGTGAGCGATACAGAAATATTGTTCGATTTGAAAACAATATCAGCATTTGAGATGATTGGTACAACTGATTCTGGAAGATGAACACACATGGTTGCTGGGCGAGACATGATTAGAGAAAGGAAAAGCGTGTCGAAGGAGAAGGAAAACAGTAAAGAAAAGATTGAAGAAGATGATGTAGCGTTATATAGGTTTTTAGAGAAAGAAGTGATGAGCGGAGAATAGAGAATGAGACGGTGATTTCAAAAAAAATAAAAAAAACCTTATGTGATTGATATCTAACCGTTAGATGAAACCGTAAACTAACCATAGTTAAAAAAAAATAACCGAAGGAAATTGCAGATGTTTATAATTTTTATTTATTATCATTTAATATATGCAAACTGAAAGGCTGTTAATCAGGGTATTTCAGAGAACAATATTAAGTGAAAATAACTAAGAATTACATTGACTTAGTAAAGTAAAAATTATGAACTAGGCATAAAGATAAGATAGTAAAGAAAAGCACAGAACATATCATAAGACTATTTTCCATTAATGAGAAATGCAGACAACATAGTTACAATGGAGCATATTAAAAATGATCAAAAGCAAATAGCCAAAAGAATCTTGTGTCCATGCCAAAAGATGATCGCCCCAGTTGATTAATCAAGAAGATTTACGGCGATTTGGACTGATGCTCCAAGCCCTATATTATTAATCCTGATGGTGATGGTGTACATGAATGGATGGTTGATGATTACAAAGCTGAGATCCATGAAGAAAGTAGCAACAGTAATGAGAGGAAAAAATGGAGGGAAGAGGATGAAAGATGGTAAGAATGAGAAGAATGAGATTATCTAGGTGATAAGTAAAGGTAAATAAAGAGAAGAAGTAATCATTATTTGAGATAAAAACTGAACATGAAATGACGGCTGTAATAAATGCTACCCCAAATAAAGATAAAATGAGTTAACAAAAAGTCATAAATCCAAGCAATATATTATTAACATAAAGTAAAAGAAAACTTACCTGTCAGCCAAAGAGTTTTAGTGGAGATGTCAGTAGAACAGGTTTCAGTTTACACAGTTCAGTCAAGCAGGTTTTAGTGGACCACGTTTCAGTTGAAAATTTCAGTTGCTCAAAGATTCAGCATGCCAAGTTTAGAAACAAGATAATTGAAGCGTGCTTCATCCAGAGCCTTGGTGAATATATCAGCTAACTGATGTTCAGTTGGAACAAAATATAGTTCAATATCATTGTTAGCAATGTGATCTCTGATGAAGTGATGACGAACATCGATGTGTTTTGTTCGCATATGAAGCACAGGATTGTTTGAAATGGCTATGGCACTGGTGTTGTCACAGTAGATGGGAGTTTTTGCAAGTAAAACACCATAATCAGCAAGCTGATGCTGAATCCACAGAATTTGTGCACAGCAACTTCCTGCTGAAATATATTCAGCTTCAGCAGTAGATAGAGAAATTGAGTTCTGTTTCTTGCTTTGCCAACTGACGAGTTTGTGTCCAAGCAACTGACATCCACCAGTGGTACTTTTTCGGTCCAAATGACAACCTGCATAGTCTGAATCTGAAAATCCCATTAGATCAAAACCTGAGTATCTGGGATACCAAAGACCCAGATGAGGAGTACCTTTCAGATACCTGAATATCCTGGATACAGCAGACATATGGGACTCTTTTGGATTTGCTTGAAATCGTGCACATAAACATGTAGAAAACATAATGTCAGGTCTACTAGCAGTTAAATAAAGCAAAGAACCAATCATCCCACGAAAAGTAGGCAAGTCAACTGCTTTTCCATCAAGATCAGCAGTTAACTTGGTTTTGGGAGCTATGGGAGTTTTCATAACTGAACATTCAGTGAAGTTGTACTTCTTCAGTAAGTCAGAAATATACTTTCCTTGATTAATAAAAATACCGGTTTCAGTTTGCTTAATCTGAAGTCCCAAAAAGTAAGTTAGCTCTCCCATCATACTCATTTGAAACTTTTTGGTCATGATTCTTTCAAATGCTTTACACAAATTTTCATTAGTAGACCCAAAAATTATGTCATCAACATATATTTGAACAAGAAGCAAATCACCTTTTTCTCGACCAAGAAAGAGAGTTTTATCGATTGTACCTCGTTTGAATCCCTTTTTAAGAAGATATGCTGAAAGAGTATCATACCAGGCTCGAGGTGCTTGTTTCAATCCATACAATGCTTTGTCTAGCTTGTAGACATGATTTGGATATTTTGGATTCTCGAAACCAGGTGGTTGCTGAACGTATACCTCTTCTTTCAGTTCTCCATTGAGAAAAGCACATTTGACATCCATTTGAAAAACTTTGAAACCTTTATGAGCAGCAAAAGCAAGAAATATGCGAATTGCTTCCATTCGTGCAACGGGAGCAAATGTCTCATCATAATCAATTCCTTCTTCTTGACAATATCCCTTGGCAACTAATCTTGCTTTGTTCCGAATGACAACCCCTGATTCATCTTTCTTGTTTCTGAAGACCCATTTGGTTCCTATCACTGACTGATTCGATGGGGGTGGTACGAGATTCCATACTTTATTCCTTTTAAACTCATTCAGTTCCTCTTGCATTGCTGATACCCAATGTGAATCTTTTAAAGCATCATTCACTTTCTTTGGTTCAATTTGAGAAATGAAGTCAGCAAACATACAAAACCCGGGTGTTGCTGAACCTCTAGTGCGAACCCCATCATTTAGATCTCCAATCACTTGATCAATAGGATGAGCGTTAGTCCATTTGGTGTTAGGAGGTATGGGTTTTGCAACTTGAAATGGTTCAGTTGGAGAGTCAGCAAAGGAGGAATTTATTTCGATAAAGGGATCAGAGAGAACTTCAGTTGAGGATGGAGACTGGGAGTCAAAATCAATCGGTGGTATGTCAGGATTAAAGGGTGCAGGAATTGGTGTTTTACAGGATGTATCAACTGAAATGGGAATGGGAGTAGTAGGAGGTATGCCATTTTCATCACAATCATCGCAAGCTGTTTCTGGTGGCAGATCAGCTGAAGTGTCTTCAAAGGGAGAGGAAAGCAACTCATCCCAGTTATCTGAAATTTCAGTGTTTTGATCTGAGTGTCTTGACTGAAGATCTAATTCATCAAATGTGACATCCATTGTTTCAAAGATAGTATTACTTTTGAAATTAAACACTCTGTATGCCTTGGAAATGTTGGAATACCCAAGAAATATTCCTTCATCAGCCTTGGGAGCAAACTTACTTGGGCGATCCTTACTGTTCAGAATAAAGCATGTACAACCAAAGATTCTCAAATGACCAATATTTGGAATCTTGTTGTGCAGTAGTTCATAAGGTGTTTTCAAGTGCCTTTTAACTACCAATGATCTGTTCTGTGTGTAACATGCTGTATTGATAGCTTCAGCCCAGAAACGTAATGAAATCTTTGCTTCAGCAAGCATGGTTCGTGCAGCTTCGATTAGAGTGCGATTCTTCCTTTCAGCAACTCCATTTTGTTGAGGGGTGTAGGCGGCTGAGAAATTCTGAACGATCCCATTTTCTTCGCAGAAATCCTCAAGGGTTCTATTTCGAAATTCAGTACCATGATCACTTCTCAGCTGTTTGATATGAACATCGTACTGACGATTAATTCTTGTGATGAAGCTAATAATGATCTCAGCTGTTTCACTTTTTTTAGATAGGAAAAATACCCAAGTGAAACGTGTATATTCATCCACAATTACTAGAGTATATTTCTTTCCACTGAGGCTTGGAGTGCTGACGGGTCCAAAGAGATCCATGTGAAGCAACTGAAATGCTTGATTGATCTGATCACAGTGCTTTGATTTGTAAACTGACTTCTTTTGTTTCCCCTTTTCGCAAGCATGACACACCTTGTCTTTCACATAGCTAATCTTAGGCAATCCTTTGGCAAGTTGATCTTGTTCCAATCTACTCAGGTTTTTGAAATTTAGATGTGACAACCTTTTGTGCCACAACCAATGTAGTTCTTTGACTGACTATGATAAAAAGCATACATCTGAAGGAGACGAGACTGAATTGAAATCGAGAACATACATGTTATCTATTCTTTTGGCTTGAAGGACTTCAGTGCCTTCTTTATTTCTGATAGAACACTTGTATTTCTTGAAAAGAACAGAATAGTCAGCATCACACATCTGACTTATACTAATCAGATTGTGCTCAAGTCCGGTAACATGAGCAATATTCTTAATGTGAATAACACCTTTCTTCAATTGACCATAGGCATCTGTTTTTCCACATTTACCTCCACCAAATAAAACTTGTGGACCATCAGCTGGCGTAACTTTTGTCAGTAACGATTTACATCCAGTCATATGTCGAGAACATCCACTGTCAAGGTACCAGGTATTGTTTCCTTGACCTCCCTGTATAATTTAACAAAAGGTTAAACCAATTTGTGAACCCACCTGCTGATGGGCTCAGAAGAAATGCTACAGGTAGCGACAGGAGAATCACATGTTTTAGCTTCATGACCTCTAATACCACATTTATAGCATTTACGTGTGGATTTGGAATCCTTTTGCTGTTTGGTATTATCCTTTTGAGAATTAGATCTAGTTAATTCTTTTAACTGATTCATCATAATCTTCAGAGTTGATTCAAATTTTCGAAATTTGCTCAACCCTTTTGATTTTGGCTTTTCATACTGAACACTTTGTGTTTTTGATATTTTGAGCTTCTGACTATGTTTTGAATGATTAGATCCAGATGAAGCTTCAGCTGTCAGAGGTTCAGTGATGTTGTGAACTGAAGTGGATTCAGTTTTGATGGAAGTTATGGGTTCAGATTCAGCTGAAGTAATCAATTCAGATTCAGTGATCATGTTGAGTAAGGATTCAGTGGGATGAGAATAATTCTGATTTTCAACCAAGCTATCGGAAGGCAACTGTATGTTTCTGATTTCAGAATTTGTTTCCTCATTGAACTCAGGGACATCACTGGCTGCCTTAGTAAATCTTTTATATAGCATATTTGAGTTTCCTATGTTTTCACGAGTGAACTCACTGAAAAACATTTCATCAACATTTTTACATTTTTTGCTAAATGAGGCAGCTTCTTTGATTTTTCCTAACCCAACTCTTTCTCTCTGAATGATCATTTGATGATTGATACTCTCAAAAGCAAGTTTATTGGGACTGAGCCAGAGATCAATTATGGACTGACAATCTTTGAGTTTATCGTTTGTTAAAGATAGCTCTGCTTTAGCCATTTTTATTTCATTTGTTAACAACTTTAGATGGCATTTCAATGCAAGGGACTCTTGAACAAGAGAGTCATTTTCAGTTTCAGTTTTCTGAATCAGATTTTGTTGATCTGAAAGGATTTTCTTGACTATGATTTGTTCATTATGCGCAGAAATTAAATCGGATACTAAATAAGCAAACATATCATTTTTCTCATTAGACTCATAATTCTGAAAGTTTGATACCTTGTACATCATAGAGGAATTCCAACCCTCAGCTGAACTCAACCTTTCAGCAGTAGCTAGATCTTTCTTGAACTGGCTTTCAGCTGCCATCAAACACATGTAGGGCTGAGCACACCCTGAGAATTCTTCAGCAAACAGAGCTTGTTCAGACTCTTGATCATCATCGGATGTTTCCGAGTCAGTCCAATTCAGTTCTCCAGCGATCATTGCCTTCTCTTTCTTCTTTTCAGATGATTCTTGACTTTTCAGCTTCAGTGCCTTGTATTTTGATTTGTACTTGTCAGCCTTTGAAGGATAACTCTTGGAGGAAGATTTGACAAAGCAGTTTGCAGCGAAGTGACCAAGCTTGCCACATTTGTAGCATTCCTGCTTAGATTTATCAGTGGTGGATTTGAAGCTACCTGAACCTTGAGCATTGGTTTTAGCCTTGAACTTTAGGAACTTGTTGAAGTTCTTCATTATAAAAGCGCGTTCAACCTTGAACTCTGGATGACCTTCTTCATCTCCAGCTACCCAGTCAGTTTCAGTTTCAGTGTCAGAATCATCAGAGAATTGATGAGCTGGTACCTCAGTTTCTGCTACAAGAGCTAAGCTCTTCTTAGCTGATCTCTTCAGCTCCAGTTTCTGAGCTCTAGTTTGCTCATCATTCAGAAGAATACCATACAGCTTTCTCATATCCAACTTCTTCAGCTTGTTGTTGGTCCTGAGAACAAGACACATAGTGTCCCATTCACTGGGAAGAGCATCTAGGAACCTGTTGAGAATCTGAATCTTCTCTCGCTGAACACCAGCTTCCAGCATATCATTCAGCAAACAAGTAAACCTAGTATAAACTTCAGTAAGAGTTTCAGATTCTTTAGCACAAAAACTTTCATACTTCCTGATGACATTCGTTCTCTTGTTCTCCTTCACCTCTTCAGTTCCTTCGTAAGCTATACACAAGGCTTCCCACATATCTTTTGCAGTTTTCAGATTAGAAATAGTATGATAGATATCATTTGGAAGTGAGATAGCAATATTATTTCGAATCTTAGCATCCAAGTTTACCTGTCTCCTATCTTCTTCAGTCCATTGGTTCCTTGGTTTAGGAAGAGATTCCAGTGGATCACCTTCTTCACTAATAAGCGAAATGGTCTTTGGAATGATAGGGCCATTTTCTAGGATAGACAGAGACATAGTATCCAAGTTTTCAACATAGAGAAGCATTCTTCCCTTCCAGCTAGAGAAATTTTCAGAGGAAAACTTTGGTGGTTTACCAGAAGACCCATTATCATTATAATCAACTTTAGACATCTCGGCAGATCACAAATTATAGAAGAATTTGAACCTGCTCTGATACCAATTGTTGTTCCCAAATAGTGAATATTACTAACTTAAATAACAATTAAGTGCGGAAATAGTAATTATAAGAACAGAAAGAGATGTCAAAGATTGTTAATATTGATATAACAAACTTTACAGACGAGAATTTAAGAAGAACAAACTTCTTAAATTCAATGAAAAACAAGTACAGACTTGAGAGAAAGTAGACAGACTTTAGCTATTGCTTACTGAACATACAGTAATCGTTAGCACACTCTTCTCGACTAAGAGAAGAGTATATATACATTTCCCTAATAAATCATAGCCGTTGAATAGGTGGCAAACGTCACAATCTAGTGAATTGATTAGCAACAGATTTCCTCATGCAAAACTGTCTTGAAAGTGACAGTTGATGACGTCACTGAGGGGACCATTTGCTGAAGACTAACTTCAGTAAACTGAAAGTTTCAGAGATGAAACTTTCAGCCCTTCAGATGATCGTTATTTAAGACGAGACAAATCTTCAGTTAAAGTCTTCTGCTGAAATCTTCTTCGAATACTTCAGCGCTGATGGAATGTAAACAAATCAAGACTAACAGTAATCACATAGTGCGTGCAAGGATATATCAACCAATAATTCACAATACTTTTAAATCCAAAAAGTCTTGAAAGAAACCATTACATATTTTAAATCAAGCAGTTCAAAATAAGTAAAAACATGAATTATCAATATCCTTCTTCCGCACGCATCGTCCTTTTTAGCATTCCAAGGCATCCTTTCCTTCTTATTGACCTATTTGCAATAAACAATCGCAAAAAGTCAAAAACACCACTTATATAAAATAAGTTGAAAGCAAAATACTGAAATTAGTCAACGAAAGTACCTGTGGCGTTTCCACCACCCCCGTGATGCTTCAGGCAATTAGCCTTCTTATAGCCAACCTCACTACACTTGAAGCACCGGTTCTCGGTCCTCGCTTTGTTAGATTTAAATTCTTGGCCCTAGGTGCACATGGTCCTGGTTCATTTTTACCCTTACCCGTGCCATTGCGCCCCTTCCTCTTTTTCGTAGTTCCACTCTCCACCACTAGGACATCCTTAGACTTATTACCCAGATTCGACTCCGCTGTCTTAAGCATGGAATGCAACTCAGCAATGGATTTCTCCATACTGTTCATGTTATAGTTCACAATGAGCGGCTTATAGTCGTCCGACGGCAAGATAAGAATCATGTCCGTTGCAAGCTGCAATGGGACCGGGTATCCGAGCCTTTTCAAGTGGTCCATGTACCGTTTCATTTTCATGACATGGGTACTTACCGGAGTGCCCTTTGCCATCTTGCAAGTATTGAGAGCCTTAGTGACATCGTAGTGTTCTGAATGAGCCTACTCTTAAAACATGTCCCTCAGCTGACGGATCATGTCATAGGCTGATGTATCCATCATGCTAGTTTGTAACTCTGGACTCATCGTTGCAAGCATGAGACAGCTTACATCTAGCACGTCATTGACATGCTTCTGGTAAGCCTCCCTAACATCTGCCCTCGCATTATTGGCCGGGACATTTCCCACTGGTTCCTTCAGGACTTACCATTTCCTCTCATGCATGAGCACAATCTGCATATTGCGCTCCCAGTTGAGGAAATTAGGTCCCGTGAGCTTATCCTTTTCTAGGATGGCGCGGAGTGAGAGGTTGTTTGTGTTGCTAATGTTTGCCATCTACAAATTTATTATGTAGTCAAATTAGTAACACAAATAAGACTTTGCAAAATACAAATTCATAAAAACCCTTAAATGATTAAGTATAAGCCCTAGGATCCTTATTTCACATGTGTTGGTGCATGGTTTGGGCACGACAACACCAACCCCGTGCTATATCAGGTAGGTAGGTTCCTTTACCAATCGTATCTATCTTGATACGACTCCTAGACCTTGTAGAGATCTCTAGATTAAACTATGTAAGTATGTTTATCTCTACACTAAGCGCACTTTGAGCTCGTCACATCAGGGAATCACCAAAATAGACCGCACCACCTAGGACAGGGTGAACTCTGGCCCGTCACGTCTGGGAATCGCAATGTCTTTCACCCCCTCCCCACATCGGTTTGAACTCCGGTGTGCACGGTTTGGGCATGACAACAGACCAAGGTACCGGGAGGAGGAAAGGTGTACCACTATATGGGTAGCACTACTAGTCTATGATTTTTGTCGGTTTGTAAAACCATTTTAAAAACTATCTTGTTTTTAAAATAAACCTGTATATCTTAGCATACCTTAAACTAGGTACACAATACGTCTTATGACAAAATTATTTAGAAAAACAAACTATTTTAAAAAAATGTTGATACGACAATCATAAAATATTAAATTTTATAGGGCTGTCGTCGTATACCAATTTTATCATATTTTTGGTTTTACCTCTTGATTAATAAAAGCCATTATTAATCACCTACTTCAATTTTATAGTTGTAAAAAGACATAAAATTAAAGCACAACCACGCAGTTAATAATATGTTATAGTTTTACCAACTATGTCCTAGGGGGTCAATCTAATGACAACTAAAACTAGTTAGATCCCGTGGCTGGATCTAATGAAAGATCTTCTTGCTCCCACTGGCTTTGACACCTCCGGTCTCAACCGGAGCAACTTCATTTGGTTCCTCCGTCTTGTAAAGTCTTTCGTATTTGGTAATGAACACAACCGTCAAATCTAACAAACATATTCTATTACAATTACATTATAGAAAGGGGTTGTAAGTGGCACGCAGGCCTCCCCGAAATACTTTTACATTGTAGAAAAGGGTTATAAGTGGCACGCAGGCCTCCCCAAAACCAAAATAAATACAGAAAAGAAAAACAACATCACCACAGGTCTAAGTTGGCAAAACCTATAACCTACATGTCCAACCACAACAAGAATATATTGTTGACTTGTTTAAATCAAACATTTGTAGTTGACATGAAAAACTACAAATGCGATTTAAAGATACTAATGCAACTTTTAGTATACAAGTCAACTAATTCAACAACATATACATGTCAACAATATATATATATATATATATATATATATATATATATATATATATAAAGCAACCACGCATTAAATATAAAGCAATAATAATGCAAGTATACACTTTTTCTCAAACTAATCAAGCTGTTAATTCGAGATGAGAAATTTTGAAAAAACTTGTCAAACTTACTTTAATCTATAAAACCTATAGGTATAATGACTATTATGCCAAAATGTGTTTTAAGCCTAAAACACTTAAACGATTAAAGATTTTCCTTTGTTTATATTGTATAATAATAACAATACACCATTATATATATATATATATATATATATTATAAGTATATTAATTTTCGGTACGTGAAAAACAACACTAATATATGTATATAAGACTTGTATTATTATTTTATCCAAATTAACATCCCAATATATCATCCAAGTCCCAATGGGCCTAAACCCATTTTTGAATTCACATAATTGGGCCATAAAGCCCATTAAGTTCATTAAACCCTTTTAAATTCATATAGGCCCATTTTAATTTAAAAAGAATTATAAATTAAAAATAAAACTTGGGCTTTTATGAAATTAAAATTAACGAACTATCCAATTCAACTCCAGCTGGGTCAAAATAGGCTTATTGGGCCAAAACCCAAAAACAGTTTGCGACCCCTTGGTTCGCGCCGCTAACTGGGCCCAAAACCACCTTGGGCCGAATACCCTTGGGCCGAATAACTCCTTGGGCCAAATAAACTCTTGGGCCGAATAACCTCCCTGGGCAGTGGACCTTCCTCGGCCGTGGACCTCCCTAGACCGTGTACCCCCTTGGGCCATGGACCTCCCCGGTCGGAATAATTCTAGAAATTCCTTCATTATTCAAATTTCAAATTTCTAAAACATAACTTGTTTTATTAATTAAATTTTGAAATCAAGATTATCAACATAGAACTCTTTGATAAAATAGGATTTTGTTGGGAAAATGATCTCATCAGTTTAGATTTGATGAGACAAAGTTAAGTTTGTAAGATGTGTTCTACATATAACTTAAACAGAATTATGAAGCTTAGTCAGACTAAACACTCATAGTGATTTAGACTGAGTATAAGCTGAGTGTAAGCTGTACATATGTTTGATCAGCTTAGACTATATCTTAGTAAGATTATCAATGTGTTTGATAAGCTGTGTGTGTCACCTAAGATATATATATTGAGTTTTAGCTTGATGAGTTTCATGTTGAGCGACTCAGCGTGTATACAGAGTCAGCTCAATAGAGTTGCTAAATATGTTTTAGTTAACTCTTTGGATTTTTAATGATAAGTTAATAATTATACATGTTAATCCATGTTTATTTTCGAGTATGTTCTCGAAGAACTCAGCTTGATTAGTTTCAAGTTGAGTAACTCAGTCCGACTAAATAAGTCAGTTTAAAGAGAATTTAAATATTTTTTAAATTTCTTTTTTATCTCTCTATATGTACGGCAAAGATAAGAAGATTCCAGAATCAAGATTGAAGATAGAAGACTCAAGATAAGACGATTAAAGATTCAAGATTCCGGGTTATCCGATAGTTAGTTAGCAAATTAGGCTAAGTCTAAGTTTGTTAGATTCCGTAGGCACAGGATTATAAATACTTATCTCCTGATAAGTTTAGAGGTACGACTCAGAAACGAATACAACTAAGTGTTGTAGAGCAAAATACCTCACCTCAACCGTATGTTTTACGATTCTTGAATCATTGTTTGTCAGTTCAACGTGATCAAGAAACTCACAGATTGCCAAGGTATTTGTGTGTTCGAATATTCACATTGGTTGTGAAATTGGTAATTTATCAATCTGTGTAAATCCTGTTTATAGAGTCGTCAGTATCTATAATCATAAGTTGATTATAGATAGCTAAGTTTGAGAGATTGAGAGATTTTGATTAGGTGTTTACATATCAAGAGTTGCTTACTTGATAAAGTCTGTAATCATATTCTTATTAATGATAAGCAAAGCATTCGATTGTGGTTTAATTTACTTTATGTAACACTTTACTTTGATTTGTTCAATTTCCGCAGAAAGTGTATTCAACCCCCTTCTACACATCTGTTGCTTGTTGTTATTCTTGTTGGGGTTCGTGGTACACAGCAACGGAAGCATGCAAGGTCAAAAAACGAATTTTCAAACATAAAAGGAAACCACAAGATGAACCCCACAAGTGGATCTAACTCTACAAGCTAGTTAAGCAACTAAACAGAAGAGAAAATAGGAGATTATACCCTTGATGTCTCTGATGGTTGTGTGTGTGTGGCTAGCTTCCAAGTCGTGACCTCCTTTCTCGGCTCCTTCTTGTAATATCGAAGTCCACCCCGAGTGAATCGTGACCCAAGTGTACTAGCACTCCTTTAGCTTGATGAAGCTACTGGAACACAACCAAGACTCCACCAGAAATCTGCTCCCTTTCTCTCTTGATGAACTTAGCAACTCTCTTGATTAGTTCTACGTGTATTTCTTTTTAACAAAATGGCCAAGAGTGAGAAATGAGAGAAGTGCATGTCTTTTATAAGCCAAGCCACGACCCCAGGTCTCCCCAAGTCGGCCCAAGGCTAATCATCACGATCAACATGCATTGGTGGAAGCTAGAGGTGAAAAGATAAAGTTGTTTCTGTCAGGCAGGGTTAGCGCCGCTAACCGCCCACGGTTAGCGCCGCTAACCTCCCATGGTTAGCGCCGCTAGCGACGCCAGAGATAGCGCCGCTAACCCCTGCGGGAAACCAACTATCATTATTTATCCTTTCATACCCTCATCTTACAGGTTGTGTCAAGGTCAACCCCCGGCGTGTGACCCGATAGGCCCATTTGCACATGACTCTACGTACCCAATGCATCACAGACAAAGAGCGGCCTCTAGTAAGACATCTCTGCCCCCAAGTCTGTATGGGTTTTGTCTTCTGCACAAAAACCAATCTGCAACCCATGTGAAAAGGTCCTATCGATAAGTGATCAATCATCCTTTTGTTCGCGATATCCAATGTGAACACGAGACATGGTACAAAGTCATTCTCCGTTCGTTCACGATTATGTTTCTCGATCTAGACTGTTGGTGACCAAAATATACAAGTTGCAATCAATCATAAATTATTGCAAGCTTTGAGTATGGCCATGCATTTTGGTGTCAGCGACCAATCATCGAGGGGCCCAAGGATATCTCTCTAAACAGAGGAACAAATTCCTTTGACTTACACTGCCCACCACAGTGATCATACTCTGCCCAACTACTCCCTTTATAACAGCCAGTTACGGACTGTGTTTGAAAGCAATTAGAACAAAGCAAACCAAAGTGATGCAGCCACGTCCATCTCCAGTCTTAGGATGAACTGATATTATCATCCTGATTTACTCATGACATGTACCATAAAGTAAAATCAGGTGTGGGTCGTCCAGTCACTTGAAACACTTTCAAGTACAGGCGAAGAATTGCGTCCCCGTGCCCCAATCCCCATTGGACACATGACCAATTACTTCCCTCAGTCTTAGTTCATACTTCCTTCCCGAGAAGAATGACCGACTGTGGACATTTAGAATGCTTGCGCATTCAGGGAAGAGCAAAACATGCTAATTTGGAACACAGTAAAGATTTAAAGAAATACCCGCAACTTGCGTATTACTAAATCCCATTTAATAATCGATAAATACAATAAATACAATACTGCTTCATGTTCCCAAAAGGGTAAATACAACAAATATACTAACCAAATTCAAAGGCATGATCAAACCAAATCACTAGCAAATCTAATCCCAATAGCTCGAGTATGAGCGTCATGCTTTGCTTGCGATAAAGGTTTGGTGAACGGATCCGCCACATTGCTATCCGTGTGTACTCTGCTGATAACAATGTCTCCACATTCGACCACGTCCCGGATGTAATGATACTTCCGCGGAATATGTCTCGTGCGTCGGTGAGACCTTAGTTCCTTGGCAAGAGCAACCGCACCCTCGTTGTCACAGAACACCTCAACAGGGTCGGCAATGCTAGGAACCACTCCCAGATCTTGGATGAATTTCTTCATCCATACAGCCTCCTTCACAGCTTCACTGGCCGCAATATACTCCGACTCAGTAGTAGAATCGGCCACAGTGTCTTGCTTGGAGCTTCTCCAGGAAATAGCACCACCATTGAGTAGGAACACAAACCCCGATTGAGATCGGCAGTCGTCCCGATCGGTTTGGAAGCTAGCATCTGAGTAACCAGTCACCCGTAGCTCTTCCGCACCTCCATACACCAAGAACATCTCCTTAGTCCTCCGAAGATACTTGAGAATGTTCTTTACTGCCGTCCAATGAGCTTCACCAGGATTGGCTTGATATCTACTTGTCATACTCAATGCACAAGATATATCAGGCCTAGTACATAACATGGCGTACATGATCGAGCCAATTGCCGAAGCATATGGAACTCGACTCATTACTTCCCGTTCCTTAGGGGAACTCGGGCTTTGAGCCTTGCTCAACACTAAACCATGCGACATAGGTATGAACCCCTTCTTGGAATCCTCCATCCTAAATCTCTTTAGGACCTTGTCTATGTACGTACTCTGGCTTAATCCGATCAACCTGCGGGATCTATCTCTATAGATCTTGATCCCTAGAATGTAAGCTGCATCCCCAAGATCCTTCATTGAGAATAAACACCCTAGCCAGGCTTTTACCCCTTGCAAAGTTGGGACGTCGTTCCCAATTAGTAGAATATCATCTACATAAAGAACCAGGAATACAACTATGCTCCCACTAGCTCTAATGTAAACGCATGGCTCATCCTTGCTTTTAGAGAAGCCAAACTCTTTGACCTTCTCGTCGAAGCACAGGTTCCAGCTTCGAGAGGCTTGCTTAAGCCCATAAATGGACTTCTTAAGCTTGCAGACTTTATCCGGAAACTCAGGATGTACAACACCCTCAGGCTGTGTCATATACACATCCTCTGCTAGTGTTCCATTAAGGAATGCGGTTTTGACGTCCATTTGCCAAATCTCATAATCATGAAATGCGGCAATGGCCAAAAGTATCCGGATAGACTTCATCATAGCCACCGGTGAAAAGGTTTCCTCATAGTCTATACCATGAGTTTGAGTGAAACCCTTAGCCACCAGTCGGGCCTTGAAGGTGTCTACCTCGCCATCCATGCCGATCTTCTTCTTGAAGACCCACTTGCACCCTACGGGTTTGCACCCCGGCACGGGATCAACCAAGTCCCAGACTTGATTATCCGACATGGACTGAATCTCGGATTCCATTGCCTCTAGCCACTTGGCGGACTCAGGGCCCACCACAGCGTCCTGGTATTTGGTAGGCTCATCAGAGACCACTACCATGTCGGTGCCCTCAGATATGTGAAAACCATATCTCTTTGGCTCATGCCGACTTCTACCAGATCTTCTAATAGGCAACGGGTTTACATCATCTCCAGCTTCATCATGCTGAGATTCAACCCTCTCAGGTTGTGAGCTAGTCCCAACATCAGGTTCTACATTGGCAGTCTCTTGAATTTCTTCAAGATCAACCTTTCTCCCACTAGCGTCTTTGGATAGCAGTTCCCTCTCAAGGAACATTGCCCTTCGAGCAACAAACACCTTGTTCTCAGAAGGTTTGTAAAACAAATATCCCATAGACCCAGCAGGATGACCAATGAAAAAGCACCTTTCGGCCCTGGGCTCCAACTTGTCCTCAACCTCACGTCTCACGTAGGCAGGACAACCCCAGACCTTTAAATATGAAATGGATGGAACCTTTCCATGCCACATCTCATACGGTGTTTTCTTAACCTTCTTTGTTGGTACGAGGTTAAGGATTCTACCGGCCGTCTCAAGCGCATATCCCCAAAACGTAACGGGAACGTCCGTACGAACCATCATAGACCGAACCATATCCAACAATGTTCGGTTCCTCCTCTCGGCGACACCATTTAATTGTGGCGTCCTAGGAGGGGTTAACTGCGAGATAATCCCACAATCCCTTAGATGTTCACGGAACTCGGAACTAAGATACTCGCCGCCTCTATCAGATCGTAGCATCTTAATCCTTTTCCCTAGTTGATTTTCTACCTCGTTTTGATAAGTCTTAAATACCTCAAAGGTATCCGACTTTTGTCTCAACAAGTAGACATACCCGTATCGACTATAATCATCAATAAAGGTAACGAAGTAGCGGGAATGATCTCTTGTGGCATGCTTGAACGGACCACACACATCCGTGTGAACGATATCCAACAAGTCTTGCGCCCTCTCACAAACACCGGTGAAGGGTGCTTTGGTCATCTTGCCCAATATACAAGATTCGCATACGTCATTAGACCCGTGGTCAAATGATTCCAAGATCCCATCCACTTGGAGCTTGGCGATGCGTTTCTTGTTTATGTGGCCTAACCGACCATGCCATAGAGACAATTTATCCAAAACGTTTTTGGAACCCGAATCAACATTCATGATTGATCTAGTGCTTTGCAAGCTTACGCTTGTTTCATAAATGCCATGACATGGAAATGCTTTGAAATAAAAGACATCATCTTTGTAACATAAAATGCTACCATTCTCAAATTTAAAAGTGAATCCATCGTCATACAAGGCATACAATGAAATAATGTTCCTTGCCACGCAGGGCGCAAAAGATACATTTAACAAAACAATAGATAAGCCGGAAGGAAAGGCGAGCTCCACACTCCCAATCTTCTCAACCGGGACAACCGCCTTGTTTCCCATGATGAGATCCAGCTCTCCATCAACCAAGTCCCTACTTCTTCTTAGTACCTGCACATTATTACAAACGTGAGTACCACACCCGCTGTCTAAAACCCAGGCGTTAGAAGTAGAAGTGTTATGGAGTTCAATCATGTACGTACCGGAGGCAGCGGCACCTTTAGAGCGAAGCTTCTTGAGCTCCTCCGTGTACTTGGGGCAACTACGCCGGTAGTGACCCTTCTCCCCGCAGAAGTAGCAGGTTGCCTCTTCCGGTGAGGTGGCAGCGGGAGCCACTTGCTTCCCCTTCGGCTCCGGGGTTGGGTTAGGTTTGGGCTTCGGCCCTTGGGCCTTGGCCTTCTTCTTTCCCTTCCCCTTGGAGCCCAAAGCGGGTTGCTTCCGCTTGTTACCACCCTCGTTGATGGTGAGAACGGCAGTGGAGGTGGTGGGCTTTGACTTGGCAAGCTCGCCCTCGGCGGTTTTTAGCATGCCATGCAATTCCATAATGGACTTATCCATACTATGCATGTGGAAGTTCACAATGAACGGACCATATGCAGGAGGCAAGGATTGGAGGATGATATCAACCGCCAACTCCTTCCCCATGGGAAAGCCCAATTCCTCGAGCTGATCCACGTACCCTTTCATCTTAAGTACGTGGGAGCTCACATTGCCGCCCTCCTGCATCCGGCAACCGATGAAGGCCTTGACGCACTCATAGAGTTCTTGCCTAGCTCGCTGTTGGAACATGTCCTTCAGCTGAGAAATCATCTCAAACGCACTCACTTTCTCGAATTGCCTTTGCAATTCGGGACTCATGGTCGTTAGCATAAGGCAAGTCACGTCATTTGTGTCCTTGAGGCGTTTTTCATACGCCTCGCGGACGGCCCTCGCCGCGTTGGTAGCAGGAGCCTCCGGAAGAGGTGACTCAAGGACCTCTAGCTTCATTTCATGACGTAGGACAATTCTCAAAGTCCTATGCGAATCCATAAAGTTTGGCCCTGTGAGTTTCTCCTTCTCCAAAAATGGACGGAGTGACATGTTGGTGGTGTTGGTGTTGCTAGTAGATGCCATCTACAAGCAAAGTACGAAATGGTTAGTTATTGTTGTATTAAATCCTTGTTAAGATAATTACCCTCTTGTTTTAAAAACAAATTATATTAACAAGGGCTAAGAACCTCAAAATACCCTAATCCATGACGGGTTTTCCGCGGATCACTTCATAGAGCTATTTTAGGCCGGTAAACTATTTACCAATTGCAATCCGTGATCACAACTCTTAGGCACTTGCGGGATCCAAGGTACTCTTAGCACCCATTTGGCATGTTTGATCCCTCCACACCAATTCCTCATTAACCCACTTTGATAGCTCCGCTAGAGCTCGACAACTACCAATGCGTTTTAAATCTTGGAATTGTAAATCGTCCGTCAAGATACACGGTGGTACTCTAGCCCAATGGCCGGCTCGGCTAGAGCTCGACAACCGACCTTGCGAGTTGCCACACGCGCCTTCCACACAGTTACGCAAAACCGGTCTCGGCTAGAGCTCGACAAACCGATCTTGTTTCACTAGAATCGGGCGGTGTCATCTTACGGGTGGTGTGAAATTTACTTTTGAAAAACAGGTTTTAGTTTTTCCGGTTAAAACACTTTTAACCAATTCTTGTCTATGTAGCGCGCGGAGTTTGTAAACCAATTTAAAACTCTTTGATTTTATTATTTTGAAAAATTTTCTAGCATGCAAAGAACCTAAACATCCATGCAAAAAATACAAAATAAAATCAACCACGCATGTAATATAATCCGGTAACGAGCCAATCCTATGCGTCTTGCCCGTGAGCCAACGGGCAAGACTAAGTCATCTAAGGACTAGACCGAATGACCCGATGTGTGCTCCTCCCACTTGATCCATTGCGTCTCATACCGACCTCCGGATCCAAGTACGCCAAGACACCCTTCACACGGTTCTTGTTGGTTGCTTCGGTTCACCTTTTACAATTTACAAATTTAAAAGGAAATGGCATGCAAGCCACAATTTCTATTCTAAGCTAATTCTACAAATTACAAAGAATACGAAATCGGCATGCAAGCCGTTAAAATTACAAACCGAATAATAGATTAATTATTACAAACCAATGTGGTACAAACCACCAAATGAATTAATACATTAATCTAAATCAACCAAACACATCTCATAGGTCATATGGCTCAAAATTGTTACCGGATACGCATACTACAACCACATACAAGAAATCACACATCATCACATGGTGTGCCACACAAAACCATGTAAATCTTATATGTCTTGGTTAAGATTATCTAATCACTCAAGGCACTCATAATCCTATGTACATATGCATTAGGAACCTCAAACAAGTCAAAATTCCATAGTCATATATACACAATGTAAGTATATGCAATTAATCATTTTCATGCCTAAATGTTAATCCACATATAAATACATCAACCAAGACATAAGGCAACTTTAATCTAATCACAACTCAAATCGGGAACAATTCAGCAAGTACAAATAGCCCAAAAATCCAACAAAATTGATTTAAGGCAAAAACCATGCATTCTGCCAGTAAGGGGTTAGCGCCGCTAACTATAACGAGTTAGCGCCGCTAACCCAGTTTAGCGCCGCTATCGCGAGACGACATTAAAACAAGTCAGTTTAACAAAGAGGACTGTTGACTCCGACTTTAGCACCGTTAACTAAGGTTTAGCGCCGCTAACATAGAAAAGTTAGCGCCGCTAAACACTGGACAGAACCAAAAATCACATTTTTCGGATTTTCTTGGCCATCTAGTGCAAAACCAGTGTAGAGCTGGCTCTGATACCACTGTTGGGGTTCATGGTACACAGCAACGGAAGCATGCAAGGTCAAAAAACGAATTTTCAAACATAAAAGGAAACCACAAGATGAACCCCACAAGTGGATCTAACTCTACAAGCTAGTTAAGCAACTAAACAGAAGAGAAAAGAGGAGATTATACCCTTGATGTCTCTGATGGTTGTGTGTGTGGCTAGCTTCCAAGTCGTGACCTCCTTTCTCGGCTCCTTCTTGCAATATCGAAGTCCACCCCGAGTGAATCGTGACCCAAGTGTACTAGCACTCCTTTAGCTTGATGAAGCTACTGGAACACAACCAAGACTCCACCAGAAATCTGCTCCCTTTCTCTCTTGATGAACTTAGCAACTCTCTTGATTAGTTCTAAGTGTATTTCTTTTTAACAAAATGGCCAAGAGTGAGAAATGAGAGAAGTGCATGTCTTTTATAAGCCAAGCCACGACCCCAGGTCTCCCCAAGTCGGCCCAAGGCTAATCATCACGATCAACATGCATTGGTGGAAGCTAGAGGTGAAAAGATAAAGTTGTTTCTGTCAGGCAGGGTTAGCGGCGCTAACCGCCCACGGTTAGCGCCGCTAACCTCCCATGGTTAGCGCCGCTAGCGACGCCAGAGATAGCGCCGCTAACCCCTGCGGGAAACCAACTATCATTATTTATCCTTTCATACCCTCATCTTACAGGTTGTGTCAAGGTCAACCCCCGGCGTGTGACCCGATAGGCCCATACATCATCGGTAGTGATCATTTGGCGTACGTGTGTTCGTGGGCATACTCCAACAATTCTCACCAAAAGGGACCAACAACTAGTATCAGAGCAGGTTGAAGGATTTCATAACTGTTAGAAGAAGTGTTAAGACTCACTTCAAAACTGTTAAGACTGTTAATGAGTGTTGGAAAAACAGTTCAAAACTGTTAGAAGAAGTGTTGAAGAAACAGTTTAGAACTGTTAGTGGAAATTGTAAAGACAGTTGTAACCAACAGTTGCTGTGAACTTTAAAGCTGTTATATAGAGTTCAGAACTGTTAGTACAAACTACTACATCTGTTTGAAGACCTTGAAGCTAAAGACTGTTAGAAGAACCAAGAACTGTTGTATTCATTAAACAGTTTCGGTTGAGCTAAATATGGAAAAACCCTATGTTTGAAGATATCTCGAAATACTTTGAAGATCATCAAGATTATCTTAGAAGTTAGAAGATTACCTAACTGTTAGCAAATCAAGGAAGATCAAGGAGTATATAAATGCTAGATTAGAATTCATAATTTGTACGTACTCATTGATTATATTTTTGCATTCATTCTTCAAGTTGTAAGTTTGCTTTCTGAATAGTGCTAAGCCTCTAAGTTTCTCTTTGAAACCTAAGAACAATCTGTGTTCTTCGTCTAACATAATAAGTTAGATTGGGGGTGAAGTTTGCTATTGTAATCATTCTCGTTGATTAATAAAATTACTGTTTGATTGAATCTCTTTGTGTTCAAAATCTTCTTCAATCAATTAAGTGTGATTCCGCAACTTCTTAGTTGATTGTGATCATAGTTAAAGATTAACTTTTATTCAACTTTGATTTGTTATTCAAATGTTAGTTCTTGTTATTTGATATAATCTATATCCGATCCTGACAAGTGGTATCAGAGCCTTATCATTAAGGTTCCTTTGATCACCAGTTGAAGGTTTTTGCATCACTTTGCCTTATTTTTCAAAACTGTTTTTCAATCAATTTGTTTCAATGGATTCGGGAGGTTCTTCTGATAACAATGGGTCTGGGTCCAACATTCGTGTTCCCATGCTCAAACCATCTGATTTGAGATGTGGAAACTAAGAATCAAGCAGCATGTCCAACTAATGGACTATGCTGTTTGGCAAATCATTGAAAATGTTCCCACTAACCCCATTGATCTGGATGAGAATGGAAAACCAAAGAAGAAGCCACCACCAAAGACAGATGCTGAAAAGAAGGAGATAATGATTGAGATGAAAGCTCTCAGCATCCTCCAGATTGCAATTCCCAGTGAGTATCAACATCAATTCAAGAAATTTGATGATGCTCATGAACATTGGAATGCTCTGGAGAAGAGGTTTGCTGGGAATGCTAGTTCCAAAAGAAACCAAAGAGATCTGTTAAAGCAAGCTTATGAGAACTTCACCAGTGGGAAGAATGAGAGTATCACCCAAATCTTTGATAGGTTTTACAAACTGGTGAGCCAACTGGAGAGTGCTAAGGTTAGGCTTGATCAAGATGAGATAAATAGAAAGTTTCTTAGGTCTCTAGGTGATGAATGGACTGTGTTTGCTGCACAATGGAGGACTAAGGATTCTCTTGAAGACATAGAGTTAGATGATCTCTATAATAGCTTGATAGTGTTTGAGGGAGAGATAGAGGGAAAAAGAAAAAATGTTGTTTCTGGCAACAATGCTGCTCTCCTGTCATCCTCAGGTATGGAATCAAACCATTCTTTAACTAACTCTTTTGAAAATTGTGAAGGTACTAGTTCTGCTGTTGGACTAGATGTGAACACTCCAGATGTTGTTCTTGAAGCTTTTCTTGCCAGCCATGCACATTCAACCCTCACCGATGAGGATCTTGAACAAGTGCACCCTGATGATCTTGAGGAGATGGATCTCAAATGCCAGATGGCCATGCTTACTGTTAGAGTCAAGAGGTTCATAAAAAGGACTGGAAGGCAAAATATGAATTTCAGAGGTGATGGCAAGGCTTGATTTGACAAGTCAAAGGTGAGATGCTTCAAATGTCAACAACTTGGCCACTTTGCAAGAGAATGCAGATCTGGTGGACAAGTCCAGAATCAAGGTCAGAGGCCAACTCAGAATCAAAACTCCTCAGCATTGGTCTCACAAGAAGGCCATGGGGTTTGATTGGAGTGATCAAGCAGAAGAGGCTACAAACAATAAAGCTTTGATGGCATTGACTGACTCCTCCATCAAGATGGATTCACCAGAATCTGATGACATACAGGTATCTTCCAAACTATGTCCTGGTGAATGTAGAGCTATTGTTAAGTGGTTTTGATAGCACAATAAGAAAGTATGTGCTGCTCTGAGTAGAATGGAGGAGAGAATGTATGAGTATACTGCTGTGATAGAAGATCTTGAAAAGAAAATTAAAGACTATCAGGCTAATGAACTGCAAATGGACTATGATAGAAAATATCATAAGTGGGAGAAAGAGCAGTTTCAAGATCAGATTGATAGTCTGAAAAAGAAATTGGCTGAAAAAGAAAGCAATGTAGATGAACTCACAAATAAATTGGAGGGTGTGGACATTGATCTTGGAATGTTCAAGGCTGCAAACCTTAAGCTTGAGACTCTGCTACAATCTCAAGTGAGAGACAAGGTGAAAACTGGACTTGGATATAAGGAAACCCCACCTCCATACAATCACAACTACATAACTCCCATGTCTGATGTAGCTGATAGGTATGTTAATGAATCATTACCAGAGGAACTGAAGTCAGCTAATCCACCATTTGAAAGTGATAAGGAAGGATTTGTGGAGGAAGTAAGTGATGATGAGGGAGTTGTGAAGAAAGATGAGGTGATTCCATATGAAAATCACATCTGTTGTGAACCCATACCCACTAAACCATCTTTCAAGCATGTGGTGTTTGTAAAAGCATCCACAGAACCCCTCACCACTGAGCCAACACCTTCAAAAGCTATCCAAACCATAAAAAGTTTCACAACAGTTGCCAATAATCCCCATCTTTACACTAACAGTTCTAACAAGAACCCAAACAGTTCTAAGCCAAAAAGCCCAACTGTTAGTACAAAAGCCAAAGGAAAGGAGAAAGTTGGTGAGGTTGTGTATGCAAAGAAGAAGATGGAAGCTCCAAAATCTCAGGCTAAACCCAAGTCTAAGAAAAGGCATACTGAAATGTCTGCATGCACATGCCAAAAGCATGGTGTCCAAAAGTTTCCTCAATCTGCAGCTGTTAGAGGAAATCAAAGAAATAGGAACCAATTCTGGTCACAAAGAACTGGTTTACCTATTGTGAAAACCAAAAAGTGCTACATCTGTGGGAGATCTAATCATTTAGTTCAAGATTGTTACTATAACCCACAGACCAATGGCACTCAAAACAAAAGTCCCAAAAGACAAAATAACAGTACTAAAACTGTTAAGTCAAAGCAAAATAGCAGTTCTAAAACTGTTAAACCAAAACAGGCAAACAGTTCTACAACTTTTACATCCAAACCAACTAACAGTTCCAAAATTGTTTTAACAAAACCAAAAACTGTTGGTTTGGCTTGGATAAAAATTCAAAAACAAACTGATTCTGGAGAGGGTAAAATTGTTCTTCAAACTGAAAATCAAAAGGAATCACAAGTTGATTCATCTGTTTTACCAACTCCACCAGCTGTTTGTTCAAAGGTATCCACTGTTAATCACAAAAGTTGGGAACCACATGTTCTTACAAAGTATTCCTCACACAAATTAGAGAAATCTAATTTGGATGAAATCAAAAAAAACCAAACTCTGTTTAAGTACTATGACTTAAATGGTGTACCCAAGACCTGCATGGCCTGGGTACTTCCTGCTACTAACTGATTTTATTTGTGCAGAGCATTCATAGGGCCAATCATGGATCTATCTGGCATGTGGATAGTGGATGCTCAAGGCACATGACTGGAAATCCACACTGTTTGAAGGATTTCAGAAGCATCAATGGTGGATTTGTAGCATTTGGAGGAAATGCTAAGGGAGGAAAAATCACAGGTAAAGGAGCTGTTGAGGCAGGTACACTTACATTTAATGATGTTTTCTTTGTTGAACAGCTTAAGTACAATCTGTTAAGTGTATCTCAAATCTGTGACAATGGAAACAAAGTTTTGTTTACAGATTCAGAATGTATTATTCTTTCAAAGGATTTTAAACTAAATGAGAAGGATGTTCTTTTGAGAACCCCAACAGAATGGAGTTGCTGAGAGAAGGAATAGGACTTTGATAGAGGCTGCTAGAACCATGTTAGCTGATTCTAGGCTTCCAATGACATTCTGGGCAGAAGCAGTGAACACTTCCTGCTATGTTCAGAATAGAGTACAAGTAGTCAAGTCCAAAGGGAAAACTCCTTATGAGTTGTTACTCAAGAGAAAACCTTTAATCAACTTCTTCAAACCATTTGGTTGTCCTTGCACTATTCTTAATACCAAATCACAATTAGGCAAGTTTGAGAGTAAGGCTGAAGAAGGTTTCTTTGTAGGATACTCCACTCAAAGTAAAGCTTATAGAGTTTTTAACAATGTCACTAGAATCATAGAAGAGAGTATGAATGTCTCTTTCAATGAGAATAGGATCAATATTGCAGGTAATGGACCTGATTGGTTATTTGATATTGATGCATTGTCTAAATCTCTTTTTTTTTAGTATTCTACTGAAACAGCTGCAGGTACCCCAACAACTGTTGGTGAAAATCAACAAACAGTTTCCAACAGCCCAAACAGTTCTGAAGCTGTTAGCTCAAAACCAACAACTGTTGGTTCAAACAAAGTTACTAAACACTTTGTTGTGATTCCTATGCTTTAACAAGAGTTTTATAATGCTGTTGATCCATTGATTGATGCTGAATCTTCAAAGGACATGGAATCTCATGATCCTCAACAACACACTAACTCTGCATCCCAAACAGTTGCTGATCAAGTGTATGATACTGCTGAAAATTCAAGTGAATGTGAGTTTGATCTGTCTAATCTAGGGAATGAACTGACTGAAGAAAACATTCCTACATCAAGAGTTCACAAGAATCATCCAATATCACAAATAATTGGTGATCCAACCACTCCTATCAGAACAAGGAATATGCTGCAAAATGAAAACAGTGGTGTGGATCTTGCCCAATTTGATGTGAATGCTTGCTTTCTATCTCAAATAGAACCAAAGAAAGCAATTGAGGCATTGAAAGACCCTTCATGGGTGGAAGCAATGCAAGAGGAGCTCTTACAATTTCAAGTTCAGCAAGTTTGGAAGTTGGTTGAGCTTCCAAGACGCAAAAGAGTAATTGGCACCAAGTGGGTGTTCAGAAACAAGAAAGATGAAAGAGGGATTGTAATCAAGAATAAGGCAAGACTGGTTGCACAAGGCTATATACAAGAGGAAGGAATAGACTATGATGATGTCTTTGCACCTGTTGCAAGGATTGAAGCCATTAGACTATTTCTTGCCTTTACAAGCTTCAAAGGATTTAAGGTGTATCAAATGGATGTCAAGTCTGCTTTTCTCTATGGAACTATTGATGAGGAGGTATATGTGTGTCAACCCCCTGGCTTTGAAGACTCAAAGTACCCTGACAGGGTATATAGGTTGGATAAAGCTCTATATGGACTACATCAAGCTCCTAGAGCTTGGTATGAGACATTATCATCCTACCTTCTTGAGAATGGTTTTAAGAGAGGCACAATTGACAAAACACTGTTTACAAAGCTTGATAAAACAGAGATTTTGCTTGTTCAAATCTATGTTGATGATATAATCTTTGGATCCACTGATGACAGCTTGTGAAAAGAATTTGAAGTCATTATGCACAAAAGGTTTCAAATGAGTTCAATGGGTGAACTCACATTTTTCTTGGGATTACAAGTCAAACATAAGCCCACTGGTATTTTTCTAAGACAATCTAAGTATGTCAAAGACATATTGGGCAAGTTTGGCTATCAAGATGTGAAGCTGGCAAGTACTCCAATGGAGACACACAAACAGTTGGGAGTAGATGTTGAGGGGGAGGATGTAGATATACACCTCTATAGGTTAATGATTGGTTCATTAATGTACTTAACTGCTTCTAGACCTGATATAATGTTTGTTGTTTGTGTTTGTGCCAGGTTTCAATGCAGTCCAAAGATGTCACACTTGTTTGCTGTGAAGAGGATCTTTAGATACCTCAAAGGCCAACCAAAATTGGGACTTTGGTATCCTAAAGATTCACCTTTTGATTTGGTGGCATATTCTGATAGTGACTATGGTGGAGCCAATGTGGACAGAAAATCAACCTCTTGAGGATGTCAATTCTTTGGATCAAGGCTGGTTTCATGGCAATGCAAGAAACAAACAACAGTTTCAACTTCAACAGCTGAGGCTGAATATATTGCTGCATCAAGTTGTTGTTCACAGGTTCTATGGATCTAAAATCAGCTTCTAGATTATGGTTTGTCTTTCTTGAATACTCCAATCTATGTTGATAACACCAGTGCTATTAGCATAGTTAATAATCCAGTAAAGCATTCTAAAACCAAACACATTGAAATCAGATTTCACTTCATAAGAGACTGCAATGAAAAGAGATTAATCCAAGTTATGAAAATCCATACTGATGATCAATTAGCAGATTTGTTCACTAAAGCTTTTGATGTGAGCAGATTCAACTTTTTGATTTCCAGCATTGGAATGATTAACTTGGACTAACAGTTGTTCATTATTCTTTGTCATTTACACTAACAGTTTGCAACTGTTAGTTATGTTTTCTAACAACTGTTGTCTTTTAAGTATTCAGAGAAGGAAATGCAATTTCACACATCAGTTTTGGCCATATCTGCTTACCTGTCCCATAAACAGTTTTCAAACCCGTGACTGTCCTTGTTAAGAGGTAAAGGTAAATTCTCTTTATTGACAAAACAGTTCCAGACTGATAAAGGTGAGTCATTTTGCTTGTAGTGTAGTGAATTTGATATGACAAGTCATTGCATGCTATTAATGGAAATTACTGTACATTAATGGTCATTAATGGCTACTAATGGACATTAATGCTCCCCAGTTTATCTATAAATAGCCTTGCATCCATTCTTCACAAATCACACCTACATTTGCACAAACTTCTCTCTGCAAATGGCTACTAACTTCTTTCTTATAAACTTCAAAGAAATTAATGTTAGACAAATTATGTAACCATTCCTGCCCCTTTGTAAGAATGCATGAGCTTTGGAAATACTCATCATGTGTTCTTGAGATGCATGATGATCGAGATAGGTTCACCTTGACACAGCATCCAGATCCATGTAGGCCGAATAAACCAATTGATCATATTCGTATAAGAGGTGATTTTGAAAATTTCACTCTCTTCCATGAATTGCCTACACCATGTTGTCTAAGATTCGTCTTGAACCTGGCAGGCACTACAAACTCCGTAGTGTGGTTCAATGTTCGAAGAAATAATACTCATAACCACCAGAGGGCCTCGGATGATGAGGCAGTGGAAGTCATTGTAATAGATGACTAGTTCCACTGATGTTGAATTGGTCTCATTCACCATCATCCCACGAGGCAAATTATGACAATCGTCTCTGGTGGTGCATATGATGAGAAGGTCTACTGCACACCCATTGGTGGGTTTTAAGTTTTGAAAATTGTTTAAGGCATGTCAACTGTTTTTCTGTTAATGGAGAAAGTTGTCTACACTTACGGTGTAGATCATTGTTCTCCCACACCTACGAGACGGCCTTGCACAATTAGATAAGCAGTACCAACAATGGCTTGTGCATTACATGACCATTCTTTGAAGACAGGCTTCTCAGTAAGGCTATGGCGGCATTGTAGAGGCTATTCTGAACTCGATTCTTAAATAATGATGACATTCACGAGAAAGAATGTGATGATGATTGTTTTCCCTTATAGTTCAGATTTGTTGATACAAAATGTTAACGATAATTTGTCAAATGTAGATCTCGGAGTTAAGACAGTTAATTTAAGCTGTGTTTAGATCTATAGCAAAAGACAGTATTGTTTTCTCAAAATTATTGTAGCTCAATTGTGATTATCATGAATAAAATACATCTTATGTTGCTGACTGTGTTCACTAATGGTTTGTTATTGTTGCTTCAGCATTTGATATTTATGAGTTAAAGTTTGTTTGACAGTTGCACAATTCTGTTTTAATAAATACTAACAGTTTTCAACTGTTAGTATATGGCTTCCACAACTGTTAGGCAAAGTCCATGTGCAACTGAGGGGGAGAAATTCGTCAACTGTGGGAGAGAAATGTGAACAATTGTAAACACTAAACAACTGTTAATCCAAATAAATGATCAAACAAAAGGGAGTTAACTTTTAAATAACAGTTGTTACATCTTATGAAAACAGTTCTTCACCTGTTAGTTCATTTATGAAAACAGTTCTTCAACTGTTAGTTCATTTTGTCCGTCAACTGTTAAGCTATTAAAGGGTGTTTTGGTCTTTGCAGAATTTTGGAAACTTTGAATTGCATTCAACATTCGAAACATATATAAGGCAATTCCCTCCTTACCAAGCAACTCAAACGTCCAAAACGAACTTCGATCAGAAACAAACCCTAATCTCTCAACAACTCTCAGCGATCGAAATCAAAATATCTCCCCTTCCATTCGTAAAGGAACACAACATTCTCGCATATTTGTCCAAACCCGATCATCTCGGTGCTTTCCATGATGTGATTGACTACCTCTCACTCTCCACACTCCACCATGCTCTTACGGTCAACCCCACCATTTACCTCTCTCATATTGATCAGTTCCGGAAAAATGCCTCACTAAGGGAAGAAAATGGAGAGAAATGGATCGACTCTATGGTGGATGATATCACTGTCTCCATCTCTGAAAGCATAATAAGCCAACAACTACAACTGAATGATCAGGATGGTGAGTATTCTGATTCTGTATCACTTAAGTTTATTTATGCTGAACTCGTAAAGTTAGGATATGAGGGCCCTAGGGGAAAGGGCACCTTCTACAAAGGGCAATTTTGCTCGCACTGGAAGTACATTATCCATACTCTCCAGCAGTGCATGAGCCCTAAGAGAACTGGCTGGAATGAATTTGGGAGCAACATTGCTCTCGCACTTATTTGTTTAGCCAACAACAGAGCTTTTAATTTCTCAAAAATGATCTTTAATGGAATGGTAAATCATCTAGAAACCAAATATGGTCTCTTTTTTATGTACCCGCGATTTGTGCAAGTTTTGCTAAATTTTTTTATGCCAAATCTTAAAGAACACAAGAGGGTCCTAATTCCCTCTGCTCATGTGGCCTCCACTTTGAGCAAGTTGATGGTTAATGGGAAGAATTTCTCAGGTGCCATAACTCCACCACTCTCTGCAATGGTGGAGTTTCTTTCAAGAAACAGAGCTGCCAGGGGTGAGCATGAAGCCCAACTTATTGCTACACCACCACCTCTGGAACCCACAGCTCACGATACTCAAATAATCCATTTTGCTTCCTTTGAACGAGCTACAACACAAGCCCCTGCACTAAAAATATTTTAAAAGAAGAGGAAAAGAACTGTTGGCGCTCCTTCCACCAAAGTTCATGAAACTAAAACTGTTAACCCTGCACAGGTGCATTCACCTGTGCAGAATATCGAAAGGGAACCCTTTGTGCTGTCTCTCAGGCACAATGAGGAGGTGATCACTCCATTAGAGGGTGATCATATGGTATTTGAGGCTGATCCAACTGTTTTACCTGCAAGGGGTGAACAGGACAGGGTTAACATAACTAAGACCTCAGCCACGGCAACAGAGGCTGGTCAAACAGTTTCTGGAAATCCCCAGTACCAAGAAAAGAGGGGTACTGGTGTGGAATCTCAATTGAGTGAACCACCATTATCTGTCAATGATATGTTAACAGTGGCAACACTGGCTGACATTGAGGCTAGAATGCAACACCAAGCAATGACGGATTCCAACATTGCACCCTTCTTTGCTGCATATATACAACTCAAAAAGAAGATTTCCTTACAAAACAAAAGGATTCTTCAACAAGATCAGCAAATTAAGGTTTTGACCAACAGTTTGAAGCATGCTAATGAGATGCTAAAGCTGCATGATCAAGTACTACAACAGTTGACAGCTGCTGCAAGACCCCCTTCAACTGTTCCAATCAAAGAGGGGGAGAGTTCATTACCAACAGTTGCTGAAGTGCCAGAACAAACAGCTGCAGTGGATGAACTAACAGTTGCACCCAGTGTATCAACAGTTGAAGAGAAGCTATCAGCAGTGGATAGAGTGTTGATTAATACAATAATTTTGTCTGGTGATTATCCAACAACTGAGGTTTACAAGTCATGGCCCAAGGTAAAACAAGAATATTTGGTGAAAGTGGGTGCTCGAATGATGAACTGCAATGAATTCCAAATGAAACAAAAGATTGATGATGGATGGCTTGAAGGCAAATGTGCAAAGTTAAAACCTATTAAGCCAAAGCCTGGATTCAAAGGAATTCATATTGTAGAAAAGGTTGTTAAAAAGCCAGTACAAGAGGTACAAGGAAAGGGAAAGGAGATTGTTGTTGAGCTTCCAAAGCTAAAATTAACAAAACAACAACAAGAAGAAAGGGATTTTGAATGTGCTCAGAGGTTAGCTGCTGATCTTCAACAACAAGAACAGACTGATTTTGAAATAGCAAAGAAGCTAGCTGATGAGATCACAGCTCAGATTGATGAGGAAGAAAAACAAGAAAAGGCTGCTAAGGGAGTTAAAAGAAAAAGAATTGTGAAAAAGAAACAACCTCAACTTCCTAAGTCAGTAACTGAGAAGAAGTCTCAACCTCTACATTCCAAACCCCAAAAGTCCAAAGCTGTCCAACCAACCCAAACAGATCAAACCATCAAAGCTAAAATGGTTAAAACTATCATTCAAGATAGGCTCTTGGTCGATGTTGAAAAAGGTGTTAACAAGTTTGTAAAAGAACATTTTGGCTAGAAGTCTCACATTAAAGAATGGAAGTTTGATGTTGTCAGGTTTGATACTGGAAAGGAAGGTATAATCATTGTAAGGGAGAATGATCAGATTGAACAGTTTACAGGCTACTTACAAATGATGGATAGTATTACTAGGCGGGACATACAAGAATTGTATGAGTATGGAACAAGGCATTATGGAGGATCTGAACAACCTCTAATTAAGTTATTGATGAGACAGTTGACAAGTATTTGCAACCCAAAGAAAATAATGTCAATACTGATGGCTGATGAAACTTTTCCAATTCAATCTGTTAAAGTGTATGTTAAGCCAAGGGTATACTCCATGGTAATGGAAAATGCAATTACTGAATGGTTTGACATGGATTTAGTCGAACATGGTCAGATCAAGCTCCAATACTTATTGAAAGCCAAGTTCTATGGTCCAGCTAAAGTAAGGGATGAGCTACTTCAGAAATTCAAAGATAGACTTGAATCCCTGAGATCAAAGAAAATGTAATTTTTCTATCTTTTGAATTTTTGATTATAACAGTTTGATTTTGCATTCAATGATAAATATATTCTTTACTTATGTTAATTTGTCTATGATTGAACCCTTAAAACAAACAACTTAAGTGTATTGTTCAATACTTTAAGTTAGGGAGAGATTGTTGGGAAATTGGCTAAGTCATTGAAACTGTTATACATTCAAATATCAAAACTGTTAAGACTGTTAATGAGTGTTGGAAAAACAATTCAAAACTGTTAGAAGAAGTGTTGAAGAAACAGTTTAGAACTGTTAGTGGAAATTGTGAAGACAGTTGTAACCAACAGTTGCTGTGAACTTTAAAGCTGTTATATACAGTTCAGAACTGTTAGTACAAACTACTACATCTGTTTGAAGACCTTGAAGCTGAAGACTGTTAGAAGAACCAAGAACTGTTGTATTCATTAAACAGTTTCGGTTGAGCTAAATATGGAAAAACCCTATCTTTGAAGATATCTCGAAATACTTTGAAGATCATCAAGATTGTCTCAGAAGATAGAAGATTACCTGACTGTCAGCAAATCAAGGAAGATCATGGAGTATATAAATGCTAGATTAGAATTCATAATTTGTACGTACTCATTGATTATATTTTTGCATTCATTCTTCAAGTTGTAAGTTTGCTTTCTGAATAGTGCTAAGCCTCTAAGTTTCTCTTTGAAACCTAAGAACAATCTGTGTTCTTCGTCTAACATAATAAGTTAGATTGGGGGTGAAGTTTGCTATTGTAATCATTCTCGTTGATTAATAAAATTACTGTTTGATTGAATCTCTTTGTGTTCAAAATCTTCTTTAATCAATTAAGTGTGATTTCGCAACTTCTTAGTTGATTGTGATCATAGTTAAAGATTAACTTTTATTCAACTTTGATTTGTTATTCAAAAGTTAGTTCTTGTTATTTGATATAATCTATATCCGATCCTGACAAAAGTTCAAGATTCTGAGAAAGTTTACAATGTCTACAAGCAATAATTCTTCAAACTTTCCACAGATGTCTGCAAAAGGTTGTCCCATATTTTATGGATCTGACTATCCTATGTGGAAGTTCAGAGCCATGTTGTTCCTCAATTATATTGACAATCGTATGTACGATGTCATTACAAAAGGACCTATCATCCCCAAGATTCCTGCTACTGTCAGCGATACGTCTCCTGGCAGAACTGAAAAGGAAACAAGAAAGCCTGCTGCATCCTGGACTGATGAAGATTGGAAACTCTACAATCTGGATGACAAGGCAAAAAGTATTCTGGTAAATGTCCTGACTAAAGAGATCTTATGTACTGTGATTGGGTCTCAATCTGCAAAAGAGATGTGGGATACTCTGAGTGTTACATATGAGGGCACAGATTTGGTCAACCAGCAGAAGAAGAATCACTTGAATAGATCTTAGGAAAACTTCTTCTCAAAGAAGAATTAAACCTTGCAAGATTTGTTCACAAGGTTTCACTCCTTTATAAATGACCTACTAAGTGTGGGTTTAGAGAAAGACGAGGATGAACTTGTGGTGAAGTTTTTGGATCTGTTACCAGAAAAGTTTAATGAAGTAACCACAGCACTGAGGCCTGGAGGAACACTGCATGTGTACAATCTACAATCCATTTATGGGTTCCTGCTAAATCATGAACAGATCATTGAACACAAAAGAACTTCTCAACAACAACTCAAGTAGTCTCTGGATGAAACTGAAGTTGCATTGGTTGCACAGAAAAAGAAGAAAAGTTCCAAGGCACTAGTTGTTAAATCTGAGGCTGAGTCTGAATCTCAAGCTGACCACTCAGACTCAGACTCAGGTGATACTGATGATGTTCAGAATATCACTGAGCAAATGGCAATGTTAGCCAAACGTTTGAGAAGAGCTCAACGGGGAAGAGGAAGATCTGACAGGGGCAAAGGGAAGAGTTCCTTTGATCCGAAGAATGCTGTGTGCTTCAACTGTCAGAAGAAGGGACATATTGCTGCTGAGTGCAGATCAAAGAAGGTGGAATCAACATCAGTTCTTGATAATAATGCTTATAGAGCTGACAAATACCAGAAGAAATATATTCAGCTCAAGAAAAGAAAGCCGGAAGACAAACCCAGTGCAAAAGGACTATTTGCTGAAACATGGGATACAGAATCATCTACCTCATATGATAATGTATGTCTGAGGCCTCAAGAAGATGAAGAGCTGGAAATAGATAAAGTTGATTATGGTATGTTCAAATCAATCTTTGAAGCTGACATGAAGGAAGCTGAGGAAAACAGCAAGCTCATTGATTGGGATCCTACTTCCATGTATAAGGTCTGTAATTTCTACTCTTACACCGATGAAGAAAAGGGTCTTGCTTTTGATTATCTGCTGAATGATTTGAAGACCAGCCTTAAGACTCAAAATGACCTCAAAGATGATATAGCTAAACTAAAAGATGAGATTAAGGAAAATCAATCTCTCATTGATGTTGGTAAGAAAGCACAATGTGATCTTGAATGCCAAAGACACATTAATAAACTTCTAAGTCAAGAACTTTAGGAAGCTAAAGACAAAGCTGACCAACTTCAAAAGGTCACTGAGTCTTGGTGTAAGTCATCAAAGCTTACTGAAAAGTGCATAAACCAACAAATTCCTAAACAGGTAGAAGATGTACTTGGAGGTGACTATCAATCCGCATCTTATGCAGGTAATGAGGGAGAGATAGCTCGTACAGACTCTGAGGAAGACAGACAACTGATTGAGTACCAGAAGTCAGCTTCAGAGAAGAAACATGGTCAAAACCTTAAATAAAATATGTTTGTAAAGGCTAAAGATCATGAAAATAAGTGCTCAACATCCAAACAGCATGGTAAGTCTGTGCTGGACAGATTAGGCACTCAGCGTATTCATAGAAATTTAGTCGTAGAAAGGGTTAATCCAAATCCTTTAAAAGACAGAATTCTCTATCTGGCTCAGAGAGAAGTTACCAGAATAGGAAGACCACTGTAACTTAGAGGTCAAATCACAGAAATGGTAAGTCCAAAGTTGTGGATCTTGGTAAGTCCAAGGAGATCAATAGTGGTAAGTCCAAATCTGTTGAAACTGGTAAGTCCAGTAAGCATGACAAAGGTAAGTTCAAGGTCATGGAAAAGAAGTCTGTTGGTCAAACTTCTAATCAAAGGGATAACAAACAAAGATCTGACAAAGGTAAGTCCAAAGTCAGTGATCATCAAGTGAATCAACTTGCAAAGAAAGTTGAAAAGTTATCCACCATATATAATCCTAATACTGAGAGTAAGTTCTCACAAGGATTATTAGACACTCTACCTCCTGTAATCATTGGAAGAAGGCGATGCTACAAGTACAGAAGTAGAGGTCATGAGGCGAAGGACTGTGATGCTGAAATCTTAAGGCCTGAACAAGAACAGACTGATCAGCCCACACAAGACTCAGCTCCTGCTCAAGCTGAACAGATAGTTCAACAAGATGAAGATGCTAAGTGCTCAATATCTGAACCCACCAAGAAGTGGGTTCCCAAACAAAACTAATGTGTTTAGTTTTCATATCATGTGCAGGGTTCAAGTAAATGGTACTTGGATAGTGGATGCTCAAGGCACATGACCGGGTGGAAAGGACTTCTTAGTGATTTACAGGAAGATGAAGGTCCTAAAGTAACTTTTGGTGATAACTCCTATGGAAGAACTAAAGGCTATGGGAAGATGCAAGCTAGCAAGGTCACTTTCCACAAGGTTGCATATCTCAAGGGTCTCAAACATAATCTGATTAGTATCAGTAAATTGTGTGATGAAGACAACATTGTTACTTTTAGGAAGAAAGCAGGAACGATTTATAATGCTAGGGGAAAGCCTGTATTAATAGCTAAAAGAGAAAGAGATGTGTATCTACTTGATCTTAATTTTGCTGATCCCTATACAGAAACCTGCTTGTATTCCCAATCTGTTCCTAAGCTGAGTTGGTTATGGCATAAACATTTATCACATCTAAATTTCAAATATATAAATATGCTATCCAATAAAGAGTTAGTCCCCGGAATACCAAAAATCACATTTGTCAAAGATAAATTGTGTTCAGCTTGTGAACAAGGGAAATACCATAAAGGGTCCTTTAAATCAAAGAAAAAATTTTCAATAACAAACCCACTGCATATGTTGCATATGGATCTGTTTAGACCCATAAGTACTCCAAACCTAAGTGGTAAGAAGTACACACTGGTGATAGTAGATGAGTTCTCAAGATTCACCTGGGTAATATTCCTTAAAGCCAAAAGTGAGGCTGCCATGGAGATAATAAGTTTTATCAAACAGGAGGAGTTGCAGAAAGGTTTGTCTGTAAAGCAACTCAGAAGTGATCATGGGACATAGTTAAGAAACTCCACCCTTGAAAGCTTCTGTGAACAAAAGGGAATATTACAAAATTTCTCTTCTGTCAGAACTCCCCAACAAAATGGAGTTGCTGAGAGGAGAAATAGAACCTTAATTGAGGTTGCTAGAACAATGTTATGTGAGGCAGGATTGAAACTTTAGTTTTGGGATGAAGCTGTCAGTACAGCCTGCTATACCCAAAATAAGTCAATCATTGTCAAAAGACATAGCAAAACTTCATATGAGATGTATAAATCTAGAAAGCCCAATATAGGTTATTTCCATGTCTTTGGTTGAAAATGCTATGTGCTGAATCAAAGAGATCAGCTCCATAAGTTGGAACCTAAAGCTGATCTTGGAATATTCGTTGGTTATTCCTCAATCTCCAAGTCTTATAGAATATATAACACAAGAAGAAAGGCCATAGAAGAATCAATTCATGTCTCATTTGATGAAGACAGCTTTGATCAAGCTGATAAAAGACAAGCTGACTTGGTCAGTCTAAGTGAGCTTGAAAGGCCTAAGGAAACCAACTTATCAAATCCTATGTATGTCATGGGAGATGATAGTGATGATGATGTGTGTCCATCCAAGAAATTATCACATGCTCAAATGGATTCTCAAGCTGAGAAGGATGATGAGTTCGTCAATCTATTTGGAGATGAAATCCCTCAGACTGAAGACCTTGGTGATGAATAGTTTATTGACAATGCTGCTATTGAGGCTGAGGAGATAAGTTCACCTCAGGGCTCTCAACATCACACAGATTCTGAACCAGACTCTCAAACTACAACATTTAAATTCCTCAAAGATCATCCTCAAGATCAGATCATTGGAAATATCTAAAAAGGGTTATGACCAGATCCAAGGCTACAGCTAATTATGCTGCTCACTTTGGTTTTCTATCTCAAATGGAACCAAAGAAGACTGAAGAAGCCTTAGAGGATGAGGATTGGGTTGATGCTATGCAAGAAGAATTAAATAAGTTTGAGAGAACCAAAGTCTGGAGCCTTGTCCCTGCACCCGAAGATCATACAATTATAGGCACTAAGTGGGTCTATAGAAATAAAATGGACAAGGATAGAGTGATAGTTAAGAACAAAGCCAGGCTGGTAGCACAAGGGTATAAGCAAGAAGAAGAAATCGATTATGATGAGACCTTTGCCCCTGTTGCTAGAATTGAAGCCATAAGGCTGTTCTTAGCCTATGCAGCATATAAAGACTTCAAATTCTATCAAATAGATGTGAAGAGTGCTTTCCTAAATAAAAAACTTCAGGAGGAAGTCTATGTGAAACAACCTCTTCGCTTTGTCAGTTCAAAGTTTCCACATCATGTCTATAAGTTGGACAAGGCTTTGTATGGTCTTAAACAAGCTCCAAGAGCTTGGTATGATACTCTATCCACTTATCTACTGTCAATGGATTTCACCAGAGTAGTATAGATAAGACACTCTTTACTAAAAAGAGTAAAGGACAGGTGATTACTGTAAAAATCTATGTGGATGACATTATTTTTGGTTCTACAAATGAATCTCTGTGTGATTAGTTCCCCAAAATAATATCACAAAAGTGCAAGATGAGAATGATGGGTGAGATGACATATTTCCTAGGCCTACAAATTCAACAAAAGCCTGATGGAATATTCATCAATCAAAGCAAGTATGTTCTTGATTTGATAAAGAAATATGGTTTTGATTCAAGTTCAACCATGAAAACACCCATGTCACCAGCTGTCAAGCTGAGTAAAGACACAGATAGTAAATCTGTGTGTCAGTTTACCTATAGAGGAATGATAGGTTCTTTGCACTATGTGAAAGCTAGTAGACCTGATATCATGTTTGCTACATGTGTTTGTGCAAGATATCAGGCAGATCCTAAATAATCACATATTCAAGCTATGAAAAGGATCTTTAGGTACCTTAAAGGTACACCAAATCTAGGTCTTTGGTATCTAAAGGACTCTGGATTTGAGTTAGTTGGTTTTTCTGATGCTGACTATGTTGGGTATAAGTGAGATAGAAAATCAATAACTGGAGGATGTCAATTGCTTGGATGGAAGCTAGTAAGCTGGACCAGTAAAAAACAGAACTCAGTAGCTACTTTAACTGCTAAAGCTAAGTAAGTTACAGCAGGAAGCTGTTGTGGTCAAATCCTGTGGATGCAACATCAGCTTCAAGACTTTGGCATGAGCTTCAAGAAAACTCATATCTTTTGTGATAACCAAAGTGCAATAGCCATCACTTACAATCCAGTCTTCCACTCAAGAACCAAGCACATTGAAATTAGACATCACTTCATCAGGGTCATCGTGGAAAAAGGTAAAGTTGCCATTAAATTTATCTCCACTGATGACCAATTAGCAGATATCTTTACTAGACCCCTTGATGAAAAGAGGTTTATGTATCTGCTATGTGAATTGGGTATGCTCAACCCCTAGCTAAGTGTCTAGAATTTGAGCTTTCAGTTTGAAAAAGTCTAAGTGTCTTAAGCTGAGTTCATAGTTTATAATAAACTGAATAACATGTCAAGCTGAATAATGAGTTCACATATTTTGTGAGTTCCAACCATAATTTAACTACTCAGTGTAGTTAAAGTGTAAGTTTGAGTTAGTCTCAAACATAAATGACTAAGTGTCATTGAGTCTGAGTTATGTGCTTAACTCAAGATGTGTGATTGGTTCACACCTTTGGTTAGTTCCAAACATACTTTAACTACTTAGTGTAGTTAAAATGTTAGTTTGAGTCAGTCTAAAACGAAAATGACTAAGTGTCATTGATCCTGAGCTGTATGCTCCGCTCAAGCTGAGTGCCAATCTCACGCTGAGTGAGTAATTCAAGCTGAGTGCTTGACTTAGACTGAGTAATATGTTTACTCAGCTTGGTGTGTCCAAACTATGATTTAATTACTAAGTGTCATTAATTCATCTGTACATGTGTATTTGAGTGCGTTTCAAAT
Source organism: Pulicaria dysenterica (assembly GCA_947179395.2). Classification (NCBI taxonomy): domain Eukaryota; kingdom Viridiplantae; phylum Streptophyta; class Magnoliopsida; order Asterales; family Asteraceae; genus Pulicaria; species Pulicaria dysenterica. Next base: position 41,593,517 of record OX359294.1, read on the forward strand.
CGCATCGTATATCAATTGTGTATTGGTATACTTTAACAATGTTTATAATATTATTATCAGTTAATCATATTATTTTACACTTGTATCCATTGGAAGATGATGTGTTTCTACCCTCTCATTATTACATCAAGCCGTAATTTTTCCGGCGTAACGGATAAAAAGGGATTTCAACGGTAAATTTTCTCTCTCCTCAGAAAGGTATATATACCGATCACAACCGGTTTAGAGAAGTTTACGCCTATTAATCTGACTTCTCACCTTCTCAAATACCTTTCGCAAACACCTCTATTGCTCAGTGCAATCTTCCGTTCATCTTCTAAACCCTAACTTGCTAAGTGCAGTTTACAACACGCTTAGTGCGAACTATATATTGCTCCGTGTGACTTCAACAAATTACTTAGTGTGATTATATAATGGACGGAATCACATTAGTTCTCAGTGGTCGAATGGTTCGAGGTGCTCATTTTAAGAACAATGGAGTGTCGTTGATCAAAATCAACAATCAACGGGCCTGTCTTGCAATTCCTCCAAGGAAACAAGGTAGAGGATATGAAATATGGGTGGACTACATCCTTAAATGCCCCCTGGCATTCGCCTTCTGTGGCACACCACTCCACGTCCTTCCTCAACATCATTTGGAGTTCTGGTACACCTGTACTTTCAACCAGAACAGGGGAGAGATCATAGGCACTGTTCTCAATGGTAATAGAACAGTTTTCCTTTCTGTGCAGCGGTTAAGGGATGTTCTTCAACTCCCTCAATCTGATGAGTTCGAGCCGGCTGTCACGAGGCAGGTGGCTAGGTCAGTCCTACCCAGAATGGGTCACCCGCAAACAGAGGGTGTTATTAAAAAGGCCACCTTCACAACCAGTTGTGGTTTTATGGTATCAACAATGATTCGTTTACTAGGAACCAAAGTTGGAGGACTGGATCAAGTAAACGAGTTTGAGATGCAGCTGTTGTATAACATATACTTTGCATGCAATCTAGATTATGCTCAGCTCATCTTCAACGAACTCAGGGTCCAAGTGATGAAGACCAAAGGGATCTTCATGTACCTTTCATTAGGTACCTGTCCCTGGCATTTGAAGCCGAGCTAGGGACAGCACTCTATGAAGCTTATCAGGATATGTTCCTGACTCCTACACTCAGCCCCAAGATGTTCAACAATGACATTTTCCCGGAGCAAGAGGGTCTAAGTGAGCCCATGCTACTGATAGCTGGGGCAGCTTCATCAGAAAGTGAAGAAGAGAGATCCACTGAAGGAGGAGCTTCCCAAGCTGACACCGAGGTTCAAGCTGGGCACTCTGCTCAAGCTGAACCAGTACATACTAGAGCTACTTCTGGTAAGACCTCTCTACTTTCTCTTTCTTCTCATTTTTCTCCATCCACATTTGGAGATAAGGCTGCAGTGAACCCAACCCAGTCTAACCCACACATCTCATTCACCTTTTGTTCATCTTAAATCCCAATCTGTAGCCACCCCTAGTATGCCCACTGCTGCTAGGGAGAATATAAAAACCTATACTAGAAAAACTACCATTGTTGGTGCCACTCCTACAGGCATCACCGGAGCTAAGATCACATTGATCCCTCCACAGGCAGGAGTTGAATGGGAGATGCCTTCTCTTAAGGTGTCAACCTCGAGGCTCATATCTACCCTTAAGCCTAAACCGGGTGTGGTGTCTATTCAGCCCACACTCTCCAGTGCCATGGGAGAGCCCATTACTGTGCCTGAGTAGACACACTCAGGTAACATTGAATGAATGACCAATCCCCAGGGTCAATTATCCACTTCCAAACCATTTAGCCAACCTCCAACCTATACATTACACGTTTTGAGCCCCATTACTTCTCTTCACTTCTCACACCCACCAACACGACCTGTCAATGTCTCATCTACAGACCAAGGTTATTCAAAGGGTCCAAACTCTGGTGCAAATGAGTTTGAGGGTCTACACCAACCCTTGGATGATGCACCCACTCACTCACCTCTTCATGTTTTTGACTCTCACAATTTAATGGATATTCACACCGAGTCCGAAGATGAAAGCCAGTGTCATCCTGAAGCATCTACCTCCTCAGGTATGGAACAACTGAAGCAATATGTTGCTGCTCAGTTGGGACTATTCCATCTCAAGCAAAATAAGAACAAACGTAAAACTTATCAACGCCTTGAGAAGCTGACAAAAGATGTTCAAGAGATTGCCTCTGCAGTCGCTACACTCCAACCACAAAGGCCTTCGACCCCTATTGATGATGACAAAAAGGGGGAGAAGGTTCAAGAAGCTGAAGCTGAGTCAGTTCAAGCTGAAGCTCTACTAGCACTGTCTAAGAGAGTAGAGAGGCAAGCTCAGCGTGAGGGGAGGAGGCGGGATTAAAAGAAGTTGAAACTGTAGCCAAGAAACAAAAATTAACAAAATCTGAATCTGAGGCTGAAGAGGTTTCTGAGACTGAGCAGGAAACGGAAGAAGAAAAAGACACAAGGCTTATGATTAAAATGCTCGAGCAAGACGAAGCCAATGAATTAGGCATTTTGCTTGAAAAGCTAAGAAAGAGAAAAGAAAAGGAGGCAAAGGACCAAGAAAAGGAAAAACAGAGAAAAGCTTTGGTTGAAGCTGAAGCTGACTACACTGGTCCAAGACCTGATCCTATCCCATACACTGATGAAGAGATTCAAGAATACTATTCAGAAGGAGCGTCTGTGAAGAGATCAAAGGCATGACCTTGAGCAGAATCAATGCAGCCATCCTCCTTAACTTTCAATTTGAAGATAAATCAACAATATGAGTGGACCTGAGATATGTTCACAAGATGGGCTACATAGAATGGAATAGAATTCTGATGATGCTCAAGAAGTTCAAAAGAAGCGAAATCAAGCAAGAGATCTTTGCTGAAGTTTCCAAGCTGATAAAAAGGGCTGAGGAGTTGAGATATGTTCCAGTTCCTGGTTTGCAAAGGGAGAAATTATTCGATATACCTGAAGGTAAGGAGTTCAAAGAAAATCAATTTATTGATGCAACTGTTCAGGGGTTCGTGTATAAGGATCAGGCAGGCAAACCTAGTTTTATTAAATTTGATGAAATTTGCTACGTAAAAACTAAGGATGTCGTGCATATAAGAAGTTTTTGTGGTGTTGATGGTTCAAATCAACTCTTAAAATACAAGCTGAATAAGATCATCAAAGTTCACCAGAAGAAACTTAGAGGAAGTGTAGAAGCTGAGAAGTTACTATATGAGATAACTAAAGAAATTATCAACTGGGAACTTCTACATCCTGAGTTCATAAGATAATAGATTAGTTATATTGTAAATTAGATTAGTTCTAATTTTTCTAAGCACTAAGTGTGCATGATCTAAGTGATCAATATTTTTGTATTATGATATGTTCAATTAATACAAATATTTGTTTGATATGTTCAACTATGTTATGATATGTTCATACTTATTAGTCTAATAAGTTCAGCTTAATGAATAAATGGTTAGTTCTTATTCATTGATATATTTGGTTGGTGTGTTCAACTAAAATTGGTATGTTCCAATTATAATCGATAAGTGCAATTAAAATTGATAAGTTCAATTGATATTTGATTACTTCAAATTGAAAATCTTGATAAGTATAAGATTTAAAACATAATTCTGTTAAACAAACTTAATAACTTTTTGATACTTTTTTCATCATCAAATAAGGGGAGTTTGTTGGGAAAATGATATCATCAGTTTAGATTTGATGAGACAAAGTTAAGTTTGTAAGATGTGTTCTACATATAACCTTAAACAGAATTATGAAGCTTAGTCAGACTGAACACTCATAGTGATTCAGACTGAGTATAAGCTGAGTGTAAGTTGTACATATGTATGATCAGTTTAGACTATTTCTTAGTAAGATTGTCAATGTGTTTGATAAGCCGTGTGTGTCACCTAAGATATATATACTGAGTTTCAGCTTCATGAGTTTCAAGCTGAGCGACTCAGTGTGTATACTGAGTCAGCTCAATAGAGTTGCTAAATATGTTTTAGTTAACTCTTTGGACTTCTAAGGATGAGTTAATAATTATAAATGTTAGCCCATGTTTATTTTCGAGTATGTTCTCGAAGAACTCAGCTTGATGTGTTTCAAGCTGAGTAACTTAGTCCACCTAAAGAAGTCAGTTTAAAGAGAATTTAAATATGTCTTAAATTTCATTTTTATCTCTGTATATCTACGGCAAGGATAAAAAGATTCCATAATCAAGATTGGAGATTGAAGACTCAAGATAAGAAGATTCAAGATTCCGGGTTATCCGATAGTTAGTTAACAAATTAGGCTGAGTCTTAGTTTGTTAGATTCCGTAGGCACAGGATTATAAATACTTATCTCCTGATAAGTTTAGAGGTATGACTCAAAAACGAATACAACTAAGTGTTGCAGAGCCAAATACCTCATCTCAACCGTATGTGTTACGATTCTTGAATCATTGTTTGTCAGTTCAACGAGATCAAGAAACTCACTGATTGTCAAACTATTCGTGTGTTCAAATATTCACATTGGTTGTGAAATTGGTAAGTTATCAATCTGTGTAAATCCTGTTTAGAGAGTCGTCAGTATCTATAATCATAAGTTGATTATGGATAGCTAAGTTTGGGAGATTGAGAGATTTTGATTAGATGTTTACATATCAAGAGTTACTTACTTGATAGAGTCTGTAATCATCTTCTTATTAATGATAAGCAAAGCATTCGATTGTGGTTTGATTTACTTTGTACTTTGATTTGTTCAATTCCGCAGAAATTGTATTCAACCCCCTTCTACACACCTGTTGCTTGTTGTTATTCTCACCAAAAGGACCAACAGATTTCTTTAAATTTAAGGTTTATCATTTTAATCTTAAACTCAACTAGTTTTTGATCAAAAAACCTTAAAATGTCGATATTAACACAACTGGTTAATATATATATATATATATATATATATATATATATATATATATATATATATATATATTTATATATATATACTCAAACACATAAAGTTAAATCTTTTATAGCTTTAATCCTTTTTAACCAGTCAAACCTAACTGGTTCAACTTTTCTGATTAAAAATATAAAACTATAAAATATACAATTTAAACAATAAACTGAGATTGACTCAAGGTCTATACCCAAATTCGAAAAATGCATGCATACCACATAAGCATATAATTTTTCAAATAACCTGTTTATTGATTAAACTTTTAACCGGTTAAACATAACTGGTTTACCTTTCTGATCAAAAGTTTAAATCTATAAACCTTATGTAAAAAAAACCAATTGTTTTACATAAACTAGGATTTAACATAAACTTGTTTAATCCTTGTGATTTTCGAAATCACAATAAACACAATTAATATTCAAAATACAATAATAACAGATATTCCAACACACTGTGATAAACTGAGCCAAGGCTCTGATACCACAGTTGGGTTTTACACGTCACAATTCATACTTGAGTTATCCTGATTCCTAACTACACTTGATTTGAACCAACTCAGAATTGTACACAATCAATAACAATTATTATTCACAATGGCGGAAACAGAATAATAAACTTAATCCTAAAACTCTAAAGGATTAAATAGATCTTAGTTTACCACATGTGTATATATCTAGTATATATGAAATCGAAAATCATGATAATAAATGAAGGGTTTTGCAAGATAAGTAACACTCCTTGTACACCGTTAGCCTAAGGAAGTCCCCAGCCAGACACTGATGTTAACCAGGCTATAAGATCTCTTACATCTAGAGCTATAATCTATTCTTGGATTATAAAGGCTTTTCCTTTTGCATCGCGATATTCCATAATTTGAGTATTAGACATGGAGCAGGGATCTTACTCTAAATACTCATATTTTCTCGACTCCGATTTTGACACTCTGCAGTTACGGTTTACCGAATGAAACCTATCATTCTACCCGAGCGCGGCCACGCATTTTCAGTAGTCTCAACCGTAAAGGGGCCCTGAAACATCTATCCTAAAAAGGTGGTGCAAATTCCATTTACACTATTTGCAATTTGAGCACACAGCTTCTGCACCTAGACACGCCCCTTATGATCACCTTGTTACGGTGTGACGTTAGAACAAGCTAAAGTACAGAAGTTACCATGCCCCAAACAAAATATCTCAGGTCTAAGGACAAACTATCAAGTTTACTTATGATAGTGCTCCATGAAGTAAACTCGATACGGATCACTCCCAATATTTATCCCTCCTGATAAATATCTACAAATATTTGGTCACATCCTTGTGCTTTTATTCAAACCGAATAAATCATCAAATATTTATAATAGCGTTATCTCCCTAATGTAGCTCCCACTACATTAAGTAGCTACGGGCATTTAGACAATTCATAACTTGATTTGTCATGGATAAGTTAAAACATGCTAAAAATAGACAACAAGAAACAATTTTGTAAATACCTCCTATTTTAATCCGATGAAATGTAATTACATAATATAAAAGGTCTCAAGTTACATCTATAGTAATAATAAAAAACTTTAACTAGCTGTTATAATCTAAGTACTGCATTCCTATAGAATTCGCATGGTTCTCGTGCTTAGCTCTAGCTAGCGGCTTTGTTATCACAGAATATATCAATCAGCCTAGAGATACTAGCAACAACTCTAAGATCCGAGATAAAATTCTTCAACCAGACAGCTTCCTTTGCTGCATTACTTGCTGCAATATAATCTGCCTCTCGAATCTGCTATTTTATCTTGCTTCTGACTTTTCGAAGATATAACTCATCCATTTAGAGTAAAGACAAATCCTGATTGGGACCTAAATTCGTCTCAGTCAGTTTGGAAACTAGCATTTGTGTAACTAGTTACATTAAGCTCATCCATCGAACCTCCAAAAACCAAGAAAATGTCTTTTGTCCTTCTCAAATACTTGAGAATGTTCTTGACAGCTACCCAATGAGCTTCACCCGAATTTTGTTGATATCTACTCATGACACTTATGGAATAGGCAACATCGGGCCTAGTACATAACATGGCGTACATAATTGATCAAATTGCCGAGGCATATGGAATCAATTTTATCTTATCCTGATCTTGACTAGATACAGGACACTGAGCCTTGCTCAAAACCGTGCCAGATTGTATTGGAATAAATCCTTTCTTGGATTTATCCATCTTGAATCTTTTCACGACTTTGTCGATGTATTTACTTTGACTAAGTCCAATAAACCGCTTAGATCTATTTCTATAGATCTTAATACCAAGTATACAAGCAGTTTCTCCCAAGTCTTTCATCTGTAAACATTTACCTAACCAGGATTTTACTCCTTGTAATACTGGTACATTGTTTCCTATTAGTAGTATGTCATCTACATACAAGACTAGGAAGGTTACCGCGCTTCCACTGAACTTAGTGTAAACACATGACTCGAACTCCCTTTTGGTAAAACCAAACTCTTTGATGCACTCAACAAAGTGTAAGTTCCAGCTCCTAGATGCTTGCTTTAACCCATAAATGGATTTTAGCAGCTTGTATACTTTATTAGGATTCTTTGGATCTGCAAAACCATCCGGTTGTATCATAAATACGTCCTCTATCAACATCCCGTTAAGGAAGGCGGTTTTGACATCCATTTGCCATATCTCATAGTCATAATATGCTGATATGGCCATAAGAATTCTAATTGTCTTAAGCATTGTCACTGGTGAAAAAGTTTCATCATAGTAAAAAACTATGAGTTTGCATGAAACCTTTTGCCACTAGCCTAGCTTTAAAGGTGTCATTTCCATCCATGTCGGTCTTCTTCTTATAGACCCATTTGCACCCAACAGCTTTGCTGTGTTGAGGCAAATCCACTAAGTCCAAAACTTGGTTGTCATACATGGATTGCATCTCTGCCTTCATGGCTTCTAGCCATTTTTCATATTCTAAACCTGACTCAACATCTTGGTAGGTAGTGGGTTCTGAAAGATCCCCTTCGCCTTGAGCAACTAGGAATCCAAGATACCTATCTGGCTCATGACGAGACCTACTAGACCTGCGAAGGTCTTGTGTTTGCACTTCTTCCTCAACCACAAACTCGGGTTGAGTCTCAACAATTCTTTGTTGACTTACAGGATCGAGTATCGGTGGTGGTGTACCTTCTTCTTCTTCAATTTCTCGAAGCTCTATTTCCTTTCTTGGAGTTTCCGAATTTAGAAACTTCTCTTCTAAGAATACCCCTTTTACGAGCAACAAAGACTTTGTTTTCATCTGGGTTGTAGAAATAGTATCCTATGGTTTCTTTGGGATAACCCATGAAGATACACTTATCTGATTTGGGATTGAGTTTATGTGTGAATGTTCACTTAACATACACCTCACATAAAGTGTTACATTAGGCATGGAAAATGTTGCCTTATGGATAAGGCGACACTTTACCAAGTGCTGCTTTAGGTCGTGTTGCCTTAGCTCTAAGGCAGCACTTATATTAAAATACGCAACACTTTTTGAAAACGTTGCATGTTGTTACAAATACGACACTTTTAAAATGCAACACTTTTTACACTCAAGTGCAACACTTTTTTATTTACTTTTGGTAGGCTATAACAACACTTTTATGTGTCAAATGCAACACTTTTTTGTATCTCTTTTCATGTAAATGCAACATTTTTTATCATCTAATACAACACTTTATGTAGTTTTAGTTACATAAATGCGACAATTTGTTCTAGTAAAAGCAACACTTTTATAAAATAAATAAGTGCAAATAAAACACTTTTCCATCAATTAATTTGTATCACGTTTTGATAGAACCCAAATACGGTATATGTCGATTTTATATAATACACAACCATTATATTCTATTCAACAACAATAATGAATTAGCTATTAACAATGAAATCTATTACAAATAATATTGTATTGTAGTGTAACGTTATACAATCTTAGAATACCTACCGTAAAGAGTATTCAATACAATGAAGTTACCGGTCAATCAAAATCCAATGCATGTCTATTACATTATATAAAAATAGGAAATCTCCATCTTGCTGTTTCATAACCTTGTTTCAAACCCAAGAACATTCCTCCTGCATAACAAAAATAATAGAGAATATTGTTAGTATATATATATATATATATATATATATATATATATACACATATAGACATATAGATGAATTCAAGCTATCAACTTCCAATCAACTTTAAAAGGTAGTTCTTCTATTAGTATTAATATTCAGAAAATATATTGAACTATTTTGTACCGTTGATGGTTAAAAAAATTGCGTTATTGCCTCTAGCAATTATATAAGAAAATTTTAAGAGAGAAGTTCAAAATGATCTTTTTTATTTTATGTAATGCACTATTTATAGTTCGGTTAATAATATATATTATTTGGTTCCTTCTTTTGACTTTATAGAACAAAAAAAATGCAAACAATATAAAAGAGGAAAGGTTATAATATCTCAATGAGTTTTTACCTGAGCCTTAGAATTTACCTGTTGTGATCCAAACCCATTAGGAATGGATTATGATTTGGTAACTCCCATGGTAGCATGAACTATTAGACAAGATAACATTTATAAAATAGAGATCAAGATGATTATCAAATATGACCAATTTAATATATTTCAACGGTGAAAATCAAATGGCTAATTACAAACATCTGTTAGTTCCCCAAAGTTGCTGAAGTAATTGCTGAAAACAATAAACATAACATATAATTGATAATAACGAACAAAAACATCACATATAATTGTGATGCATAACACTTACAATACATGTTTAGGCTATTGCTATGAATACTAAACATTTCAAACCAACATGCAATAGTGTTCACTAGCATACAGTTGATGCATTTATTGCTAAGAAAGGCCACAGACAGAAGATTTGTTGCAAAAACATTCTTAATCCAATGATAATAGTTACAATACCAGGTTTTATACTTCTAACAAGAAACAATCAGCTAAAAACACATTACAATTTCTTTAATCTAGCGACATTAAAACCAGAACATGGAACATATACCTGCCAAACTTAACCTCCTGTTATACATGACTGTCCCGTTAGCTAACGAGTACGCAACCCATTACTAGCATTATAAATAAAAAAACAGTTAATATGATTTTAAAAAACAGGCCTGTTAATAACCAATTAATAAAATTATTTGTTGCAACAGTTGATCAGCTCTTGTAACTAATTTTACAGTTCGAGTTTTAGCAGATATACATATTCTTTCTAACAAAAAATAATGTGTTTATATGATATATTTGTGAGTAAGTGGTCTTCCTTAATCCTTGATTTCCAAGGTTAATCTGATACCCATTATAAAATTTTAAATCCAAATGTTTCATCCTTTTTAAAGAATAATCTAGTGTCAACTTACTTATATAATGTTATATTATACAGAAAGTGTGTTCATTTGAAATTTAAACCTTGTCAGTTCAACAACTGGTTTACAACCAGGCATTGTGGTGTGCACTCTGATTGTTGTACAAAACTTTATGCTAATTCCTGCATCTGATGAGCTGGAGATGATATTAGTTCAACAATTAACTTACATTCTGGTTTAAACAATTCGATTTGTGTTGTACTAAAATTTTGCTAACATATCAGAAGTTTAAACAATTGGATCTGTGTTGTACACTAATCAATAATTGAATGCTGAAATGTGAAAACGAAATAAGATTTAAATATATATTTGACAAATATCAAACATTAAGAGCCAACGCAAAACATCACATCCCGTTAAAACAGCCGAGTTTTCATAAAAACATTAAAAAACAACAAGTTTAGTGTACGTGACATTTGATCAAATAGGTGGTGAGCAATGAAATAATACCATTACACCAATTATCAGATTATCAAAAGATGATAATGGAGAGAGATGGTTTTCTGAAATCTTAGTAATACCCAAAATTAGATGAATACAACAAAACAAGTAGCACCTCAAGATAACTAAAATCAAACATAACTATGTCATGGTTTTTACAAAACAAGTTATAACCTAATTGGCTAAATATGAGTCATATGATCTAGAAAAAAGAAAAAAAAAGACAAGACGTGAAGCATACCTGGAATCAAACGATTTAGGGAGACAACTATAGATTGGGAATCGGTGACAGCTATGGGGAGGGGTGGTTTATTCTGTATAGATGATTTACGCTCCGATGGAGTTTCTTGTTTCTGCCCTAGAAATAGTCATCGATGGTTTATGCTCCAATCGAGTAATGAAGTAGATTGCCAGGGGTGAATTCAATTGCAGGGGATGAAATCCAGTGATTGAAAATTTCTCCATATAACTATCGATTGGGAGAGATTTGAAGTCGGTTAAGTGTCGGATCGAGGAACCAAAATCCATCCAGGGATATATTATTTAGGGCACCGAATTAAATCCGTTTAAGAGATATAAAGTGGAGAGAAATTATTGTGGTCAAATAAAAATTGATCGGAGGGAAATAGTGCCGCCAATTTTTTAAATCATTTTCGGTCAACGGGAACTTGAGGAAAACTGAAGAGCGGGAATGAAAAATTGAAGCCAACTTTTTTTTTTCATGTTTTACTTATTAAAGTAATTGTGTCGTGTTAAGATGCAAAAATGTATTTGGACCCGGTTATTTAATATAAAATAAGGGTTGAAAGTTTGAAACTTTAAGTCCTAGTTATTGAAAATAAAAAAATGGGGTTAATTCCTCGCGTGCCATTTAAATACCTATTCCCACACCCGGTTTCTTAAATAACAAAAGGTTGAAAGTTTTGAAAATTGTAGGCCTGTTGTAAAACCGGAATTGGATCTTCTCCCACCATTTTCAACACCAATTTCATGGTTTCAGCCATGTTTTGTCAAAATTTTACAAAACAGGGTCTAAAAGTAGTTTTTGTCGTACTGCAAGTACATTAGGAGAATTGCAATTTATAACCATTTTTTAATATCTTATTTCAGTCACATTTTATATTTATCCAATGTTTTAAATTAACTTGTGTAATACAAGGATTTATTTCTTTCTAGTATAAAGTTATACACTTCGTATTATAACTTGACTACTAAAAGAGCTCAACCAAAGGGAAACAAGTATTTTCTACTTTGATAAAACCCTTTAATAAAAATCCTTTTGTATATATATATATATATATATATATATATATATATATATTAATTTATATATGTTGCTACCGGATTTTAATAAGTTCATCTCTTTTCAATATGTTGCCGTTTTCATTAAAGTTTGCAACACTTTAAAGAAAGTGTTGCTTTTTAATTATAACAAATGCAACACTTGTTAATAATGTTGCATTTTTCTCTAAATTTTGCAACATTTTTAAATAAGTGTTGTTTTTCAACCTCTACAAACACAACACTTCTAAAAAGTGTTGTAATTTTGTATAAATTTTGCAATACTTTAGAAAAAGTGTTGCATTAGATGTTCAAATGCAACACTTATTTTAAAAGTGTTACTTTATTATCAATATTTTGTATAATGCAACACATTTTAAAAGCGTCGCTTTCCAAGTGTTGCATTAGCTTCATTTTGTTGTAGTGCATAGACTCGGGTTGAGTCTCAACAATTCTTTGTTGACTTACAGGATCGAGTATCGGTGGTGGTGTACCTTCTTCTTCTTCAATTTCTCGAAGCTCTATTTCCTTTCTTGGAGTTTCCGAATTTAGAAACTTCTCTTCTGAGAATACCCCTTTTACGAGCAACAAAGACTTTGTTTTCATCTGGGTTGTAGAAATAGTATCCCATGGTTTCTTTGGGATAACCCATGAAGATACACTTATCTGATTTGGGATTGAGTTTATCTGTGAATGTTCACTTAACATACACCTCACATCCCCAAATCTTGAGAAAAGACATTTTAGGTTTTTTCCCGTCTATATCTCGAACGGTGTCTTTTCTACCTATTTTTTGGGAACCCGGTTCAGCATTAACACCACTGTCTCGAGTGCGTGCCCCCAAAACGACAATGGTAATGAAGTTTGACTCATCATTGATCGTACCATGTCAAGTAGTGTACGATCCCTCCTTTCTGATACACCATTCATCTGAGGTGTATACGGAGGTGTGAGTTATGAAACAATCCCACATTCTTTCAAATGATAGTCGAATTCTTGACTCAGATATTCGCCACCTCAGTCAGACTGAAGCAACTTTATCCTCTTGTCCAGCTGATTTTGTACTTCACTCTGAAACTGTTTGAACTTGTCAAAACTTTTTGATTTTAACCTCATAAGATAGATATAACCGAGTCTACTGAAATCGTCAATAAAGGTGATGAAGTACCGGTATCCTCCTCTAGCCTCTGTGTATTATCCCTAGTATCTCACTCGCCCTTTCATTCTCACTGTTGAAAGGTTGCTTTGTCATTTTACTAGACAAACAAGGGTCGTAGATATCATATGACTCTAAGTAAAATGGTTCTAGAATTCCGTCATCTCGGACTTTCTCTATGCGTTTCTCATTTATGTGTCCTAAACGACAATCCCAGAGGTAAGTCTGATTCGAGTTACTCTTGGATCTTTTACTTATATGATATACGTCTTTGTCATTGTTATTCAGATTTAGCGTATATAGACCATTTTGAGGAACACCTTTAAAATAGAAAACATCATTTTTGTAACAAGAAATAGTTTTACTACTCAAAACATAATTAAAACCATGGTCTATAAGCAAATAAAATGATATAACATTTTTGATAAGTCTTGGAACATAATAACAAGGTTCTAGTTCTAAGACCATGCCCGAAAACAAGCTAAGAAAATATGTCCCTACACCTTCAGCACCAACCATGGAGCCTTCGCCTACCCGCATGTCCATATCTTTTTGTCTTAGCTTCCTACTTCTCTTGAATCCCTGCAAGTGATTGCAAATGTGATGACCACATCCGGTATCTAATACCCATGATTCATAAGAAGTAATAAGATAATCTATCATAAAGATACCTAAGTCATTGGGCGAACCAATGTCTAGCTAATCTATTTTGAGTGAGTGCTCGCATGAATCCTTGCTGCCACAGTCTGGGCAACAAATATCTCCAAGCTCTTCCAACCAGTCATCCTCTGGCATAGGGTCTACTACTGTTGACTCTAGCCTCTTTGGTTCTAGATCATCGCCAATGCACATAAGAATCTCGTGCAAGCTTGCGACGGTCATATCAAAATCTCCAAGGACGTCCATTACTTTGGTCTGATAATGGTCAGACAAGGAACCTAACAAAAGCATAACTAACTCATGTTGCTTTGATCTTGGTCCAAAGGTATCATAGCAATCTAAAAGTCTTCTCACATTTATGAGATGATCGCTAATTGGCTGGTTTTCTTTCATTTTCAGTGAAAGAATTTCTTTCATTAGCAAGATACGACATACCCGTTCACTATACTTGAACATTTCCTCCAATGCTTGAACAACCTCAAAAAATGACTTCTCCCGGAGATCATCCGTAAACTCGGATGAAGCTGAGAGAACGAGAATTGACATAACATCAGATTCATCAGCTAGATACTGATAGTAAGCATGATACTCACTATCCTGGGCATCTACTCCTCGTCGTCCTAGAGGTAAAGTTTCTATGACGTATAGCTTTCCCTGTGCATCTAATATATTCTTAAGATGCATCTTCCAAACGGCGAAGTTTGGACCTGAAAGCTTCCACTTGCCAACGATAAGGCTTAGGGATTCTTCGGGGTGAATAAAATGGAATAACATATAATATAGACATCTACAGAAAAAAAAAGATAAAACCGATTCAGTAATATGATTATATGTTCTAATAATTATTACCTTTTAAAAATAACTTATTAGACTAGGATCCATATTTCACATTTCCCGATGCAAGGTTTGGGCACTTCCTACCGAGACAATGCTATTTCTGGTAGGTAAAACCTATACCAATCGTATCCTACCTGGACACGACTCCTAGATCTGCGGGACATCGGCTACAAGAACCGTTCATGCTTTAGTCCCTCTAGTGCATTTTGGGCCAGGACTCCCGATTATCACCAAAATAGATCGCACCACTTAAGACAGTGTGAACTCTCGCCGTGACTCCCGATTATCGTTTCACACCTTTTCCCGCAATGGTTTGAACCCGAATGCCAAAGGTTTGGTCACTTCCGACACCCGAGTACCGTTTAACAGGAAAGGTGTATCATTAGATGGGTATCACACTGATCTATGATTTTTCTAAAAAGGATTTTAAAGTTTTTAAACCCAAAACTTTTGCCAGTTTTCTTTGTTAAAACACTGTTTAATAATAACTATTATTAAAGCCTTGTTTTATTTCATCGTATGAATCACAATCACGCATATAATAATATGTAAAGAAATAAAACAACATATGCCATCTATGCCTTACCCTTGCCCTTAACTAATGTCAGTTTCGTGAGCCACACGAAAAACCCGACAGTCCAAAACCTAAGTGGATAACAACACACAAGGCATGAATTTCTGAAGCTCCTACTGGCTCTACATCCAATCCTGCTCCTTGCTCCTTGCTCCTTGTATCAGCTTCAAAACTATTCTATTTATCAATTCTAAAAACTAAAATAAAAATACAAAGTAATCAAAGGCACGTAGGCACGCTAATCTAGTACTTTTACAAAATAGAACAGGGGTTGTAAGTGGCAAGCAAGCCTCCCCACACTATTAAATAGAATAAACCAATACAACCACAAGAGCAATAAATAAAAACAATCCACAAGGTCTAGGGCTCGGCTATGGCATCCCAAACATGTACTAAACTAATACATGAAATAAAAACAACAGATTTCTAATTATTCACCATGATGAAATCTTCATTTTAACAACCTGTCAAAATCACCTTATATTGTATCCCTGTCATTTACAAAAATATATTTTAAGTTTCATACTTGATTATTAATCAAAACCTCAAAATGATATTCTTAAATTCGAAGTTACCAACTCACGGATCTCGGACCACAAACTGGTCCGAAAATCAAGTTGGGCCGAACCAACCTGGGTCGAGAGCCCTTTGGCCGATCACGCAGCCAGGCAGATTGGGCCGTGGCTCCTAGGCCGAAGCCGCACCACGCCACCGCCGCCTTGCCACGCTTCCGATCACCGCCCTGCCACCTGCGATCGACGACTGCCGCCTCGCCTGGGCTGCCATCTGAAGGGGTTTTATTACCTGACCAAACCACCATATGAGACAAACTGGTCAAGCCTTGGTTTGATTCCACTGGTTCAATCCTAAAAGCGGAACTGGATTGAACAGAACCCTCTAAACCCCAAAAGGGTTAGGATCTTTAAAACTTACATTGAGCAACATAGTTTCTTGCAAAACAATCCATATAGAAGGGTTACAAGATTATACCTAAACAAAACCTTAGGATTGCTAAAGACAGTCCACCACTACTGCAACTCCGATTGAACTGGCTGCTAGACCGCTCCTGGATCACCCGAAACAACAAAGCTCCAAGCTTGATTGTATGTGTGTGTGCGTCGAGATCAAGATCGCAAAACACCTTGGTGTTTTGCTTGCTTCGATTCGGCGAGAGAGAGAAGAAACCCGAGAGAGAGAGTGCGATCGAGAGAGATCGGAAAAAGGGAGAGAGAGCCGAGATCGATGATAGCAAGAGAGAGTGACGGCTAGGTTTTGTCCCTTGTGTAACACACCTTAATCCTTAAGCCTAAAGAACATATTTATAAGGATTAGATTGGACCTAAGCCCGTTTAATTAAAAGTCCACTGATTTTAATTAAACTTTCATCTCTTCTCACTTTGACCCCCTGGACTATACTAGTTAATTAATTAACTATTAATTAACTTAGTCCGTTAAATATTAAAACTTAATATTTAATTCCCTTTAAATAATAAATAACTATTTATTATTTATTTCATTTCTAATAATTAATCCAAACTGGATAATTATTTATATCTCTCAATAATTAATACTAATGATTAATTATTCGTTTATCTCTTTAATAATTAATCTAACTGATTAATTATTTACTCTTTTTCTTTAATAATTAATCTAACTGATTAATTACTTCCACACAGAATAATCGTGAAATCCAACTGTTCTGAATTGAGTGTGTAGCAGTGTGACCCTTTAGTCTCTTATAACATTGGATACAATATGCCCGTTAATTATCTCTGCACATAATCCAACAGACTCCCACTTGTGCAAGATAAGTAACAGTTACTGGATATTGTTAGCCTAAGGAGGTACCTAGCCAGACACTTAGGATAACCAGGTTATAAGAACTCTTATACCCCAAAGTAACTTGTGATAAAACTTCATAAGCAAACTGCTTAGAAGTAACCTGTTATAAACTAACTGTTTATAAACTAAACTATTATAAACTCCCTGTTCAAGAATGGGTACGTTCTATATAGGTTTGTCCCTTGCAGCGCGATATTTCAATTTTGAGCATGAGCATTGAGTGTCAACTCAGAGACTCAAGAATTATGTTCATGACATACTTGATTTCAAAACTGCGTGATAAACGACAAAGAACAGATCAGTTCGTTTGGGCACGGCCGTGCACTTACCAGTTTCTCTTATCAGTCAAGGGGCCCGGAAATATCTCTCTTAAAAAGGAGGTGCAATTACCATCTTCCATGTTTGCATTTGGCAATACGGCTCCCACTGAATCTAGACACGCCCCTTATGACCACCCTGTTAAGGCGTGGCGTTAGAACGCGCTAAGAAGACAACAGTTACCGCATCCCAAACCAAATACCTCAGGCTTGAGGATAACCTATGTGATAAATACTTTTGACACGAATCCACGAAGTATTTTTCACGGTGGGTCAATCCAATATTCGTAACCCTAACGAATATCCGTAAATTTTGGTCGGCAAAAACCGTTCGCAGCTATATTCGATATACTTTCGAATCTACCCCAAAATTAGGATGACTTTATATCCCTATCATAGTTCCCACCACGATAAGTAGTCACGGATAATGTTTTTGAATAAACCTAGTTTATACCTAGTTTATATCCCTAGGTATAACAAGCACCCGCTAGAAAGGTTTAATCCACACCTTGGTTGTTCTTGATTCTTGTCGCTTGAATCACCAAAATCGACTACACC
This sequence comes from Pulicaria dysenterica, assembly GCA_947179395.2. NCBI lineage: Eukaryota > Viridiplantae > Streptophyta > Magnoliopsida > Asterales > Asteraceae > Pulicaria > Pulicaria dysenterica. The sequence goes on from OX359294.1 coordinate 41,611,539, forward strand.
GTTGGGAGGGGGTGTGTTCGGCCGCCGATTCCAAGGAGAGAAGGAGGAGAGTGTTTTTTATGGTATTTTTTTGATTAATATATTCTTTAATAAAAGCAATTAATAATAATAACCCTTTTAATTAATATCCAAGATATTAATCCAATAACTAACAATATATAAATATTAACTAATAAATATATATATTCTTGTTAATTACATTAACCTGGTTATTTTCTAAACTCCCAATACTGGTTTATGACCAACTGTCATAATACCCATCTCCCGCAATGTGTGGATTTTCCTACTTGAATTACATACCCTGACAGGTGTGACCCTTGAATGTTTTATGGCATTGGGCGTATCATTAGGGTTTGATGGTTATGAACACAAATCCTATCAAAACCACTGTCTATTAATAAATGATATGAACTTACATTTTTAATCAAACTAGGAACGTAAAAACAATTCTCTAGCTCTATGATTAATCCTAAAAGTAGCCTGAGACAATAGGTTCCTACACTTTAGCACCAATGATGGAGCCTTCACCTACTCGTAGGTTCATGTCCCACTTCCTTAGTTTCCAACTTCTCTTGAATCCCTGCAAAGGATTGCAAATGTGATAACCACATCTGGTATCGAGTACCCATGATTCAAATGAAGTAACTAAGTAATCTATCATAAAGATACCTGACTCGTCGGTAGAACTGACGTCCAGCTGATCAATGTCGAGTGAGTGCTCGCAAATATCCTTGCTACCGTAAACTGGGCAACAAACGTCTAGTAGCTCATCAATCCAGTTGTCATCCGCTATTGACTCAACTACTGTTGCATCAAATGGGTCCGGGTGCACCTGGTCATCTATGCACATTAAGAACTCTTGCATACCAACAACTATTGTATATGGTTCACCAAACTTGTCCACTACCTCTGCCTGTTAGTGTTCAGTCAGGGAACTGACCAAGAGCATCACAAGTTCACGCTCACTGACTTGTGATCCCAGAATCATCAGGTAATAAAAAAGCCTTCTCATATTCATGAGATGATCCCTCAATAACTGGCCTTCTTTCTTCCCCTATGAAAGAATGTCCTTCATGAGCAGGAAGCGTCCACAGTGCTCACTGTTCTTGAAGCGCTCCGCTAATCCTTGCACGACCTCAAACACCGATTTATTCATGAGTTTATCCGAAAAATAAGATTTTATGGACAGTATCAGAATTGACATGACATCAGATTCATAAGATAAATAAATACTTATCATATGTATCATACTCTTCATCCTGAGCAGAATAGTCAGGTCGTGCTAGAGGAGGTTTGTCTACTATGTATAGCCTTCCATGCGCCCTTAGGATATTCCTAAAGTGCAATTTCCAAACCATAAAGTTTGGACCTGAAAGCTTCCACTTGCTCATGATGAGGCTAAAAGACTCCTTGGTTGTATAAAACGGTATAACAGATAATATCGACATCTACAGTAAAAAGAAAGAAATAAACATTTCAGTAATTTAATTCCTCTAAAATAATTTATAACCCTTTAAATAAATATATTTGAGAATAGGATTTGGGCATGACAACACCGACCCCGTGCTATTTCTGGTGGGTATAAACCATACCGATCGTGTTTAAACCAAGAAACGACTCCTATATCCTTGGGACATCGAATGAAACAATAATTCGTACATATTTAGTCCTCCTAAGTGAACTTTGGGCCCGTCACATAAGGGAATCACCAAAATAGACCCACCATCTAAGACGAGGTGAAATTTGGCCTGTCACATCACGGAATCGCAAAGTCTTTCACCCCCTCCCCACATCAGTTTGAACCCCGGTGTGCACCATGTGGGCACGACAACACACCGAAGTACTGGGAGCAGGAAAAGTGCACCATTAGATGGGTAGCACTATTGGTCTAAGATTTTGAAACAGTTAATTTGTTTGAAAAACATATTGCTAGTTTTAACCGTTTTACAAAACTTGTAAAACTTATACCTTTTAAAGTGAAAAACTTTTCAACTTAAAATTATCCTTTATATATGTATATGGTTTTTAATGATGTGTGTGCACTATATATAATTAGATAATTAAATCATAACCACGCAATTAATAATAGCAATAATAAGCCAACACACATAACGCATTTGACCATTACTGGTACTTAATTAAAATTGAGTACCCATGTGGTCAAACCCTAAGTGGATCATAAACAACACACAAGGCATGAATTTGATGATGATGCTCCCACTGGCTCCAACATCGATCGCATCCTCTCTCCTTTGTCTTGATCTTTGTCTTGATTGGCTCCAATATTATATTTACAAATATCAAACTAACCTATTATAATTTTGCTAAAACTAATGCCCTATTACATAATAATTCAAAGGCACACAGACCTGCTAAAACTAATACTTTTACAAAATTGAATAGGGGTTGTAAGTGGCACGCAGACCTCTCCACACCAGATAAAAATTAAATGTAAACTAATCCACAAACAATAATCAACCACAAACTTGATCCACTAGGTTTAAGGCGTTTGGCTTAAAGTAATAAACAATCAATTACGTACCGAAAAAATTAAATAATAATACACGCATTATAAACCACAATACACATATATAAATCCGGGTGCATTCGAACTTGAATCTTTAACACCAAAACACAAACTGGTTTTGTGTTAAACCCCAACATTCAACCTGAACCTCAAGCTGGGCCTAAGCTGGGCCTTTTTTTTATAAATATCTCAAACTGGATAAAAACAAAAAATTACCACAAGGTTAAACGTCATTATTATTAAATAAATAATAATAAAGCTGGAAACTTGATTTAAAAATTTCAAGAACTTTGAACTTTTGATAACCACAAGTTTCACACACAATTTATACAAATATGAACAAAGCATGTAAACTAGAAACTTTATCCAGTTAAAAGTCAAAAACTTTGACCTTTTACCAAAAACCAAAGTTTCTCACATAATAAATGTATAAATAATAAAAACAGATAATCTGGAAACTTTAATTGGTTAAAAACCCATAAACGTTGACCTTTGATCAATTACCAAGTTTCACGTAGTTAATATATAAACAATATATAAACAGCAAACTGGAAACTTAATGGTAAAAAGATCAAAAATTGATCCTTAAACCAAAACCAAAGTTTCATACAAATATATAAACAATATATTTAATCAGCAAAACTGAAAAATTAATAAGGTAACAGATCAGAAACTTGATCCTAACCACAATACTAATCTTCGCAAAACATATATACACAATATATATCTATGATCAACTTGTTCCCCATCAAGCCTAGAAGAAGGCTCTGATACCACTGTAGGGATTTACATGTACAAACATGTACAGCGGAAAAATAACTTGTAAATCCCATTCCTAGGATCCAACTGGATCAGGTGGGGAAACACTACTGGAGTCATAAAACCAGATGTATCATGCAATATGTATAAGTCTAATATCAGTTATTTCTAAGTGATAGAAATTATACCCTGAATCTGCTGAAAGGGATACAAAGCTACTGCGCCCTAGAACTGGCTGCTAGACCGCCAAACTGAATAACTTGTGTGTATAAACGATACCCGAAAAAAACCAGCCTCGGTTTTTGCCCCGACCCACCGCCGGTGAGAAAGCCCGCCGCAAAGGGGGTCAGGTCTCGGTTTCACGTCGCAAGGCCGCAGGGCCGCCGTGAACCGCCGCTTTTTTTAGCCGGTGTTGCCGCCGGAAACTACCGAGAACCACCGTGTAGGGTGGTGGTTCGGCCGAAGGCAAGGAGAGATAGAGAGAGGAGGCTTGTGTTGTTTTTAGGACTAGATAACCTTTTAATTGATTGATTTGGTTTAAACTAAGGTTTAAACCTTCTTATATAGATATCATTATGTGCCTAAGCCCTTTGACCTTTAAAGCCCGGTCCATTATCTATAACTTTAATCCTATTATAAAACAACCCCTCTAAGTTCTGTTATTATTAATTAAACAACTGTTAATTAATAATTTACAACCAAACTTTATTTATTAAATATTTAACTAATATTTAATATCCATTCTCTCTAATAATAAATATCTTATTTATTATTCCCATTTATCCTCATAATTAATTAACTATTAATTATCTATTTTATACACATTGAATCATTCCTGGTTCATGAGTTGTGTGTGCAGCTGTGTGACCCTTTATTGACTCATAGTGTCCATGGATGTGATGACACATGTACACTATCCCTGCACATAATCTATCACTACCACCACTCAACCCTACCCTACCCTACCTACATCCTACCCCACCCTACCTATACCCACCCCTACCCTACCCAATCCTCTCCTACCCTAACCTACCCACCCTACACCTATAATACCCTACACTACTTACCCATACCCTACCCTATCCTACCCTACCCTAACCCAACACCCTACCCTACAATACCCTACCCTACCCCACCCACCCCACCCTACCCCTACCCTACCACCCTCCCTCACCTCACCAACGGCGGTGACGGTGGTGGTAGCGGTAATGGTGGCAGCGATGATGGTCGTGATGGTGTTAGTGGTGGCAGTAGATGATGGTCAACGACGACGGTGAGGTGGTGGTGGCGGCAGCGGTGGCGGTTACTGGTGGTGATCTACGGAGATGGTAATGATGTCGGCGACGGTGGTTGTTGGTGGCCGGCGGTGGTGGTGACGGTGGCGGTTAGTGGTAGTCGGCGGTGGTGGTGACGGTAGGTGCCGGTGGCGGTAGGTGGTGGTCGCCGGCGGTGGTGGTAGTGACGGTTGGGGGTGGTCGGTGGTAGTGGTGAAGGCGGTGGCTGTTGGTGGCTGTTGGTGGTGGTTGGCGGCGGTGGTGATGATGACGGTTGGTGGTGGTCGACGGCGGTGGCGGTTGGTTTTTGTGCTGACGGTGGCGGTTGGTTGTGATGGTGGCAGTGGCGGTTGGTTGTGGTGGAGACGGTGGTGGATGTTGGTTGTGGTCGGCGGTGGTGGCGGAGCTTCGATGGTGGTACGCAAACAGGTTTGGATTCCACTTCCTTAGGTGTAGGTAACCAAATATATTGAGCTAAGATTTAGATTCCAAATCCAGATCCTTCAAAATTCAATTCCTTCCTACAATCCAATTCCTTCAAAAAACAATCCGTCCAACCAAACACCACCTTAAGGATTCGTACATGCTACAGTGTCTTAGATAGAGTCAAATTCGAATGCCATCTCTCCCATAAAGGATTAGAGCAGGTTGCACCTTGCATTTGAATGGATTTTTACATTCGAATTCAAATGCTTTGTCAAACCCTTAGAGAATTCGAACTGATTTGAACTCATCAAGAAGGGTTCAAGCTCGTTGAATATTCCATTTGAACGGATAAATTCAATCGAATTCGAATACCTTATACTTCATTAGGAATTCGAGCGTGTAACAGTGCCCCTAAGGCAGATTTGAATTCGAATGGTTTGAAACTCCTTTATCATTCGAGCGCGTGGTTTCATTCGAATTCGAATAGTTTGCTTACTCAAGACCATTTCGAGCGTGGTTTCATTCGAATTCGAATGGTCTGCTTACTCAAGACCAATTCGAGCGCATGTTTTTCATTCTAATTCAAATCAATTTAAATTCTTAAGACAGATTTGTGGACGTTAGGGGGGTCATTTCACCTTTTAAGGTCCATTCAGAGCATGCCATGTGTCCTAAACCGTTACAAAACCCCTTATTAGAATTAGTTTCTCTTACTTGTTCATATTTTCAACCTGAAGAACTCGATTACTCTCTGGTTACTTTAATCTCAATTTGTAACAAAGTGCTGCTTATTTTTTGAACTTGTGTGTTAATCATACTTACGAACACCACGGTATACTTGAACGTTGAGTAACTTTAACTAACATGGATTAAAAGTGATATTTTGCACTGGTTTAAGTTCGAAACCCGTCACCCTCACGAGAACTTCAAATGGATTTTTAAACTTGAAAAATGATGTTGTTTCTTGAAAAGATATTGTTGATGGGTGTTTTGAATACTTAAAGAACATGATTACACAAGAAATCTTGCATTCTATTTACTTAGATGATCAAAAAGTTTTTTTTTCTGGATAAACAGAATCATATTTCATCAGAATAAAAAAGAAAACTACCTAGTCCCCTACGAGGTTAGAGGTGGCTCTGATACCATTGAAGGGTTTTGTAGGGTATAAAAACATGCACAACGGAATAAAACCCGCTCCAGTGATCTCATCTAACTCGTACAGAAACTTAGAAGAAGAAGAGGATTAAAAAGTTATAGCTTGATGTAAACCAAAACTTTTCTTTAAGCCTCTAGACAGCTGGAGGTTATCCACCGCTACTGCACCACCTTGAACTGACTGCTAGACCACCAAAGCATTAAACCTCGGATCAAAAGTCGATGACCCGTGTGTGTGTGTGCGTCACGTCGTCGCAGGCCACCACCCCCGGTGGTGCGGTTTCTCGGAGTGCGCCGCCGCCAAGAAGAGAGAGAGGAGGGAGAGAGCCTTAGGGTTTTTCTCTTGTTACTTGTAATTGACTTATGTGATTAAGAAGGCTTATAGAGTTTATATGTATAATAAACCCTTATTAGGCCTAAGCTCGTTTAATTAAAGACAAGCTTTAATTAAACTATTAATCAACTACATAAAATACCCTTGACCTTTCTAATTAATTAATAACTATTAATTAACTTGTCCCGTTAATATTTAAACTAAATATTAACATCTCTCCTTTAAATAATAAATAACTATTATTATTTTACTTTTTTTCAATAATTAATTAAACTATTAATTATTGTCATACACAATCAGGTAAAATCCAAAAGGTTCTAATTTGGGTGTGTAGCAGTGTGATCCTTTAGTGACACATAGTATTGGACACGATGATACATGTTATCTATCTCTACACATAATCTAACAGTACCTGATGAGGAAACTGCTCTGGCAGCCATTGGAGGGATGGGGTATATGTAACAACCCCGTGCTGGCGCCTGCCGTTAATATGGTGCCTACCGGTCTCCACTGGCGCCTGCCACTGATCGGTGCCTACCAGTCACCGGAGTGTTAGGTCCGCAGCCCAATACACCCCAACCCATAGCCCTTTATGATAATTTATAATTTATCATAAAGTGGGTTGTTGCCATGGTTTGAACCCATGACCTTTTATACCACTCCTCTTAAGTGATATCACCAATTAAGCTGCAGATCAAATGGTGATATCACTCAGGAGGAGTGGTATAAAAGGTCATGAGTTCAAACCATGGCAACAACCCACTTTATGATAAATTATAAATTATCATAAAGGGCTATGGGTTGGGGTGTATTGGGTTGCGGACGTAACACTCCGGTGACTGGTAGGCACCGATTAGTGGCAGGCGCCAGCGGAGACCGGTAGGCACCATATTAACGGCAGGCGCCAGCACAGGGTTGTTACATTTAGGTCGTTACAAATGGTATCAGAGCCAGGCCCCGGACCGATGTGCACAACGAGGCCGTTGTGTCCGAAGGGGGGAGGATTGTAACATCCGTCCCACATCGTTTGGAGAGGGGAACGAAACATGCCTTATAAAGGGTGTGGATACCTCTCCTAGCATGAGGCCTTTTGGGTGGAGTGTTCCATTCCAGAAACAAAACCGTGAGCCAGTGGGGCAAAGCGGATAACATCATGCTACGGGGTTTGGGTCGTTACAGTATATTGGTAATCTCAAACAAAAATCCCCATTCAAACTATCCAATCTATATCCAATTTATTATGCTCTTCTAACCTTAATGCAAAGGTGCTTAACCCCAAAGCATACCGGATATGAGTACTTGAATGATAATCAATTGAAAATATTTGTGGTTGCTGCAAATCACTTGCATGTAGATTATGCGCAACTCTTTTTTCGGGATTTAAAAACTACAAATTGAAACCAAAGATGAACTGAAAAAGATAAAGGCCAAATTCTTACCGTATCAGAGGTTTTTACCAATGATCATCCAGTACACCATGGATCACAATCAAGATATTCCAAGACGCGTAGACCATTTCTCCATTTAACCCAAATTGTTCAACTATATAAAGTCACTAACTACAGCCCATCCTGTACCACCTCAACCATTCCCTGTCTCCTTGCTAGACCTCTGTGAGAAAAATAAAATTGTTGTGTGCTGTAGGGAGAGTATAGGTGTACCCCCTATGGTTAGGATAGAACCGGCTCTACCTGCCCAAGGGGGAGTAATACCTGGTGAGGACATAGAAACTAGGCCTCAGACATCTACGGGAGATACTGAGAGTGTAGTGGAGAGAAAAAATATTGAGAGGGGTGGTGAAGTGGAAGTCGGTGAAACACATAGAGTGTTGGGGATGCGTATGATCCTAGGAATGTCCAGACACTTGTTGACTCCCTTGCTCATGTAACCACTGCACCTGACTTTGAGGATGCTGCCGTAACTGATGCTGAAACTTCTGAGGTCCATACAGTTGAAACTGAGAAATAGAAATTGGGACTCCTGACTCCAACCTTGAGGCACATACTGATACAACACCAAATTTCATGCAAATACGTACCATAGTGCAAATTCCTCAAAGGGTTGATGATCATGCTACACATTCCCTTGACCTTGAACATGATACACATGCATTTGTTACTACTGGTCAAGGAGGGATTAACTTGGTGCTAGATCCACTCCAAAAAGAGCTGAACTATTATCTCAAAGGTTGGTGGACCCTCAAGCTGAACCTAAAATAGAACTGGAGATAGATTATGCCACTTTACTATATGGTTATGAGCCCAATCCTTAAATGACAGATAGTATGCATACTGCGTCTATTACTCCAAGTGATTCGAGGGTTGCACCTGATCTTTATGAAGGTTATGGTTTTGACAAAAAAGAAGTTGAGAGTGAAAATATAATGAGTGAGAGAGAGGTGAGAAAAGAACAGCTGAGTATTGAGGGACCCCAAGCCTTACAAATCCGGGAAGCCACAACTTTTACTGGACCTGACTTTGTTGGGTCTGTCATTGAAACAGACACTATCATCCAAACAATGCATATTCAAACCCCTTCCAGCCACTTAGGTGCCTCTCATCAGACACCTAATTTACTGCACGGGGCTATAGCACATACACTATCGACCTCTCATTTGAAGATGGTTGGTATTGAAACAAGAGGACCACCTCCCTCGTCCTCGAACGTTCCTTTGAAGTACATTGACATGCCATAGATTTTTGTGTTTCTTTCTAGACACAAGGACACCATAGCACAAATGGCCTTGTTATGTCAAAAAGCACACGGAACTTCCGTAAGTTGCACCACTAAAGGTTTCATTCGAGGATCGGACGTAAATCCCACCAGAGTCAACACTTTTCCTGCTCCGACAGTGGGTGGTTCTACCTTTGTGGCTGGAACCTCAACGGGTAATCTACGTAATCCCGGGTTTGTTACACATGCATAAATGACTGAAGTAATCGAACAAGCTGTGAACCATCTTCATAACAAGTTAGATAATCTCCAAGCCACTTTAGATGCTCTTAAACCAAAGGTAGATGGTGGCAAAGACTTATCAGTTGACAATCTCAAAAGCCTTCTACTTTCCAAGCTTCTAGAACATGCTCCATCCCGGAAAAAACATAATGATTTGATTACAACCCTCCAAATGGAACAAGCATATCAGGGTCACAACTTGAATGAGTTTAAAGAAGAAATCGAAAAAATCATCGCGGATCAGACAAATGCTTTATGGTCAAAACTAGACGCGGTCGATAGTCGCTTATAGGCAGTAGAAGATGCCTGCAAAACCCAAGCAGCTGGGTCAAAAAGGAAGCATGACAATCAGGGATAATCGTCCTGAGGGGGAGAAAAGACTGAGATATTTGACCTTTACCCCACTAACTCATAAGATTGGAGCTGCTTTAGGTATAGAGACTGAAACAGAGGCCGACATTCCACAAACAACTGAAACTCAACAAAAACAGAGGCCTACTGTAAGTATAGAAGACTACAATTCAAAAAAAGCTCCTGAGGAAACTAGATTGGTTGCTCAATTTGAAGATTACCTATATCTAACCAACATCGAACAACAAAAACAAAGAAAATATCTTTCAAGACCAAAAGGGATAAAGATAGTAACGTTTGATGTCTCTAGGGTTCTGCAAGGGGTTACAGAAGAAGTTCACAACTTGTTTTCTCTTCCTTGTGGCCAATTTCAACTTTCTGCTACCGATGTGCTTGAACAAGAGAAACAAAAATAAGTAGTGGAAAAGTTAAGAAAAGAAACCGAATGGCCACTACCAGATAATGTTAAAGTACCAGCTGTTGCTCCAGTGTATACCGGTGATCTAGGCTTAGATAGAATAAACATGTTCACAAGGAAAGCTAGTCTTGATCCAGTCTGGAGAGAATTCAGTGAATGTTCCATTTCTTGAAGACAGAATCCCAATCATCTTTGCTTATATTCTTGAAGAGACAACTCCTCCTGTGCTAAGACATCTTGATGTGAAAAAAAGAAGATACGAACATCTGCTTAACTTCTGCAAGACTCCTAAAGAACAGATCATTTCTGAGTATCCAATCACAAAGCTTATCCTAGTAGTAGTTCACAAGTCAATAGGCTACCAGTTTGTGTCTTACCAGTTTGTGTCTTACATTGTGTCTTCAGGCAAGGGGAAGGCCCCAGCGGCTTCTTAGGCTAGATAGCTCCTGCCTTTTTTATGTTAAAAATGTTTTTAAAACACTACTTTTAGTAAACCAGTTTAGTACCAATGTATATAGTAACAGTCTTTTGTAAAACTCCGATCCTTTTTGGGTGTTAACAGTTGTATAATATGTTTAATAGATTTCTAAGAAATGTGGTGTTACAGTTCTTGTTAGCCACCCAATGGGGTTCACCCGGATTTTTCCGGTACCTACTCGTAAGTCTTATGGAGTAAGCAACATCGGACCTAGTACATAACATGGCATACATAATCAATCCTACTGCCGAAGCATAAGGACCTAGTACATAACATGGCATACAAATTGTTTTACAGTTTGAGCATGAGTAGCGATGTTTATGTATGCGTAGTTAGATTTTCCATACTTGACCTAAGCTTGTGAATCGGGGTGTTCTATGACGGCAACAAGAATAATTGTATATAATGTGTTTCTTACAACACCTGGCCAGTATATGTAATAAACATGTGATATACAATCGAGCTTGGAATTGCCATAGTGATACCTTGTGGATCAAGGGAGGGGTAATACGTGACAGTATAGTACATGTGAATAGTACCAGAACAGAATACTAGATAGATGTAGTATTAACAATATTACATACCTTATTGTGAAACAGAGAAAGTTGTTATGGTATTGTATGTTAAAGTTTTCTTCATTTTAGAATGGAGTACGTTCAAGGGGTCATTGCGGATCCAACCCAACAGTATGGGGTTAGTACACCTCAGGAGAATAGAGGTACCTATGTTTCAGATGCAATTCCCATACAGACAGGGAGATCTACGGGTAACCCTTCCGGGGTAGCCGGTACAGAGGAAGTACAAGATCCAGTGAACAGTGCGATCAAAGAGACGGTGGCAACAGAGTTGGGAAAGGCTTTACAAGCCAATGTCCCTTTTGTAATCAATCAAGTGGTTGAACAAGTTTCTGGGAGGATGGAGGTTTTACTACAAGAGCGTATAGATGCGGCGGTACAGGCTGCGACTATAAATCTGCCAGCAAGAGTTGAACCAAGTCAGGGATGCACATACAGAGAGTTCGCTGCTTGTGGAACACCAGTTTTTGAAGGGGTAACAAATCCTATAGTTAGTAACAGATGGTTATCAGATACGGAGGAAGCTTTCCGTACAAGTGGGTGTTTACCAATGAAACAGGTTACCTATGCTTCGAATTTGCTACGCGGAGCAGCGAAAGATTGGTGGACAACCCTGTTACAGAGGAAGGGGGTAGCCCAGATGGAAGCTATGCCATGGGCTCAATTCAGAGAGTTGTTTGAGAAGCAGTTTACTACGAAGGCACGTATAGATAAGATAAACGAGGAATTTCTAACCATGAAGCAGACTACAGAATCCGTAGACGACATGACGAAGAAGTTCCTAGAGATGGCTCGATTTTGTCCAGAGTATGTAGCTACGGAGTCGATGAAGATGCAGCGATATATTTCTGTTCTGAGGAATGATATCAGAGAAGTGCTAGCAACCTCTACTTGTACCACTGTTGATGAAATGATGGATTTAGCTTGGAAAAGGGAGCAGGAGTTACTCAGGCAAGGAGTGGTCAGTGGAAAGAGGAAGATTGAACAAGTCAACACACAGAACAAGAAACCAGCAGTAGTACCACAGCGGGGAGGTATAGCTCCTCCACCTAAATGTACTAAGTGTGGGAGGAACCATTCTGGAGAGTGTAAGTTTGGTATGCCGGGCTGTTACAAGTGTGGGAAACAAGGCCATGTTGCCAAAGACTGCAAGATTCCTTTGTTGGTATGTCATAATTGTTATCAACCGGGGCACTTTAAAGCTCAATGTCCCCAGCTCCCAGTAGTAGAGAGGAGACCAGTGAATCCCCTACCCCCAGCCCGTGGTAATGAGGGTTGACATGTGAAGCAGGAACAACCCCGACCAAAAGGCAGAGCTTTCCAGCTTACAGCTGAGGAGGCCAAAGTTGAACCTGATGTGGTAGCAGGTACTTTTGTTGTTAATAATATGCCTGCTTTAGTATTGTTTGATTCCGGTGCCAGTAGATCTTTTGCTGCTAAATCATTTTGTGCTCAGTTTAATATGCCACCTGTTAAGTTAGAATTTCCCCTGGAAGTAGAAATAGCAGACGATAGGAGAACGATTGTAACTAGTGTATTTAAGGGTAATGTGATAGAGATATGTGACCGTAAATTCCCTATTGACCTTACCCTATGGCTATGAAAGAGTTCCAAGTAGTCGTTGGTATGGATTGGCTGGGTTTACATCAAGCTCAGATTTTCTGCGATCAGAAAACGGTGCGGGTACAGACCCCAAGTGGGGAAGAGTTGATTATTCAAGGTGATAGTAAGAGAGTCAGTCTTTCAGTTTGTTCTCTAGCAAAAGTAAAGAAGTACTTGAAACATGGGTGTTTCGCATTCGTAGCATATGTGGAAGATGTAGATGTGACAAGAAAGCCGCCACAAATCCAAGAGATACCAGTAGTTTGTGAGTACCCAGATGTCTTTCCATATGAATTATCAGGAGTCCCACTAACTCGACAAGTAGAATTCAGAATTGATGTAATTCCAGAAGCAGAGCCGAAAGCGAAAGCCCCGTACAGACTAGCACCACCAGAAATGCAAGAGTTGATGACTCAACTGCAAGAGCTGACAGATAAGGGTTTTATCAGGCCTAGTAGTTCACCATGGGGTGCACCAATTTTGTTTGTTAAGAAAAAGGATGGTACGTTCAGAATGTGTATAGACTACAGAGAACTCAACAAGGTCACGATCAAGAACAAGTATCCGCTTCCTAGAATAGACGACCTGTTTGATCAGTTACAGGGTGCTTCCTGGTTCTCCAAGATAGATTTGAGGTAAGGGTACCACCAGTTAAAGATACGAGAAGAGGATGTAGCCAAGACAGCGTTCAGAACACGGTATGGGCACTTTGAATTTGTTGTGATGCCGTTTGGTCTTACGAATGCTCTAGCAGCATTTATGGATTTGATGAATAGAGTTTGCCGACCGATACTCGACAAGTCAGTGATAGTATTCATCGATGACATTCTTATTTATTCTAAGACTTTAGAGGAGCATAGTGTTCACCTTAGAGAAGTGTTAGAAATCTTACGCAAGGAGAAGCTATATGCGAAATTCTCTAAGTGTGAGTTTTGGCTTCAAGAAGTGTAGTTCCTGGGTCATCTCATTAATCAAGAGGGAATTAAAGTGGATTCAGCAAAAGTAGAAGCTGTGATGAAGTGGGAGTTACCTCAGAATCCTACAGAAATCAGAAGCTTCCTTGGTTTAGCAGGATATTATAGGCGATTTATTCAAGACTTCTCCAAAATAGCAGTACCTTTAACTCAGTTAACCAAGAAGAATGTAGAGTTTCATTGGGGTGAAGAACAACAAAAAGCATTTGATATGTTAAAGCACAGGTTGTGTAATTCTCCGGTTCTTTCGTTACCCGATGGGGTAGAAGATATGGTAGTTTACTGTGATGCTTCATACAGAGGGTTGGGTTGTGTTTTGATGCAGAAAGGGAAAGTCATTGCTTATCCTTCCCGTCAGTTAAAGATACACGAGAACAACTACCCGACTCATGATTTAGAATTAGCAGCAGTTGTTTTTGCCCTAAAGATATGGCGACACTATTTGTATGATGTCAAGTGTACTATTTATTCAGATCACAAGAGTCTTAAGTATTTTCTAGAACAAAAGAATTTGAATATGCGACAGAGGCGATGGTTAGAATTATTGAAGGATTATGATTGTGAAATTTTGTATCATCCGGGCAAAGCAAATGTGGTGGCAGACGCGTTGAGCAGAAAGTCAGGCAGTATACAGATACAAATGCAACAAGTACAGATGTCAGTAATCAATCCGATATTAGATCAGATTAAAGCAGCACAGATTGAAAGGCCAAGTGTCAAAGTTAGTAAAAGATAGTCGGGATCTCTTTATTTGCTATGATCGAATTTGGGTACCTAGCTACGGGGGTGTGCGACAAGTTCTCTTGGAAGAAGCACATCGCTCGTAGCTTTCTATTCACCCAGGGGCTACAAAGATGTATAGAGATATGAAGATGAATTACTGGTGGCCAGGAATGAAACGAGATATAGCAAGATATGTAGAGATATGTTTAACTTGTTTACAAGTCAAAGCAGAACATCAGAAACCGCATGGAAAGTTGCAACCGCTTGACATTCCTGTATGGAAGTGGGAACACATTACTATGGATCTGATTACCAAACTACCTAGGACTTCTAAGGGGTTTGATGCTATATGGGTAGTAGTTGATAGACTCACGAAGAGTGCGCACTTTATTGCGATAAAAGAGGTTTATTCTTCAGAGAAAATGGCAGATGTGTATATGAAAGAGATAGTGTCCAGACATGGAGTCCCAGTTACGATTGTTTCAGACAGAGATACTCGATTTACCTCTAGGTTCTGGAGTAAGTTTCATGAAGACATGGGGACGAAACTACATCTGAGTACAGCATTCCATCCACAAACTGATGGCCAAAGCGAAAGAACTATACAGACATTGGTGGATATGCTCAGAGCTTGTATCATCGACTTTGGTGGTAGTTGGGATACCTACTTACCATTAACAGAGTTCTCGTATAACAACAGTTTTCATTCAAGTATTGGCATGCCGCCGTATGAGATGTTATACGGCCGAAAATGTAGAACTCCTGTTTGCTGGGGTGAAATTGGTCAGAGAGAACTAGGCAGTACAGAGATAGTACAGCAAACCACTGAGTACATACAACAGATACGCGAACGACTGAAAGCAGCCCAGGATAGACAGAAAAGTTACGCGGATAAGCGGCGGTCACCACTAGAGTTCCAGGTTGGAGATTATGTATTGTTAAAGGTATCACCATGGAAAGGGGTGATCAAATTCAGAAAGAGGGGCAAGCTAGGACCTAGGTTTATTGGTCCTTTTAAGATTTTTGCGAGGGTTGGGAAGGTAGCGTACAGGCTAGAAATTCCAGAACAAATGTCGCAGATTCACAATACCTTCCATGTGTCCCACCTTCGTAAGTGTTTAGCAGACGAGTCAGCTATCGTTCCTCTTCAAGATGTGACGATTGATCAAAAGCTTAGTTATGTAGAGCAACCAGTAGCTATTCTGGAGAGAAAAGTGAAGAATCTGCGTAACAAACAGATAAGTCTTGTGAAAGTCCAATGGAGACACCGAAGGGGTTCAGATTATACTTGGGAGCCAGAGAGTGACATGAGACAGAATTACCCTCAGTTGTTTGCACAGTAGATTTCGGGGACGAAATCGTCCCAAGTGGGGAAGAGTTGTAACGCCCCAAGGTTTGAAAGATTTCCTGTTAAGTATTTAACTTAATTTTTTTTATATGTTAAGTGTTTATGTGTTTAGCTAGTTGCCTTTATGTAATTATGCGTTGCAAGTAGAGGGGCTAAGGTTGCCATTTCAGAAAACTTGAGAAGTTTAGGGGTTTTTGTGGCAATCTTTGAAAGTTATAGATATAATTGAAGTTTTAGTTGACTATGTGGTAGTCAAAACTCCATGCAAACACACATTCACGTACTCACACAATCACTATGGGAAATTTGAGTTTTTGATCAAGAAATCGAGATATTGATAGAAGATTTCGTAGTCTATAGTGTTGCAGAAGCAAAAAGGTATACTTTTATAAGAGTTGACACTTTTCTGATAGGAGCGTAGTTCTTAACTGTTGCGGAGGTGAGTGTACTTACCTTTACTCAGATTAGCATACGTGCGTATATTATATTGCATGATTATGAATAACATTGTAGTACAATTGCTTCAGATATAGAAATGGGGTATATTGAGATCCTTATACCCAAGAAAGTGTCCGGGGTTACTATTACTTTATATAATATCCTCCTGGACCAGTTAACAGTTTGGAATAGAATTACAGATTATTGGTTGGATGTGAG
Source organism: Pulicaria dysenterica (assembly GCA_947179395.2). Classification (NCBI taxonomy): domain Eukaryota; kingdom Viridiplantae; phylum Streptophyta; class Magnoliopsida; order Asterales; family Asteraceae; genus Pulicaria; species Pulicaria dysenterica. The sequence continues at coordinate 41,628,098 of OX359294.1, forward strand.
ACATCCAAGAGAGAAGTTGTTTCCATTACTTTGGTTATTATTTTAGTAGTATACTCACTAAGTGTTAGCTTACGTTTAGTGTTTTCTGTTAGCAGGTGCGTCAGGCTCAGGCAAGGGGAAGGCCCCAGCGGCTTCTTAGGCTGGATAGCTCCTGGCTTTCTTTATGTTAAAAATGTTTTTAAAACACTACTTTTAGTAAACCAGTTTAGTACCAATGTATATAGTAACAGTCTTTTGTAAAACTCCGATCCTTTTTGGGTGTTAACAGTTGTATAATATGTTTAATAGATTTCTAAGAAATGTGGTGTTACAGTTCTTGTTAGCCACCCAATGGGGTTCACCCGGATTTTTCCGGTACCTACTCGTAAGTCTTATGGAGTAAGCAACATCGGACCTAGTACATAACATGGCATACATAATCAATCCTACTGCCGAAGCATAAGGAACCGATTTCATCCTCTTCTGCTCTTCAGGAGAAGTAGGGCATTAAGCCTTGCTCAATGGTATACCAGACCTCATAGGGATGAATCCTTTTTTGGAATCATCTATCTTAAAGCGTTTTAACACTTTATCTATGTATGTTCTCTGACTAAGTCTGATCAGCCGCCTAGATTTATCTCTATAGATCTTAATTCCAAGTATGTATGCGGCTTCTCCTAGGTCGTTCATCTGGAAACATTTACCTTACCAGGATTTTACTCCTTGTGATGATGGTACATCGTTTCCTATGATCAGTATGTCATCCACATACAGGACCAGGAAGATTGCTATGCTCCCACTGAACTTCGTGTAAACACAGGACTCAAACTCGCTTTTGGTAAAACAAAACTCTTTGATGCGCTCATCAAATTGCAAGTTCAAGCTCCTAGATGCTTGCTTTAATCCATAAATGGATTTCAGCAACTTGCATACTTTACCTGGATTCTTGAAATCCTCAAAACGGTCCGGTTATGCCATATACACATTGCAAGTTCAAGCTCCTAGGCTTGTTAGTTTCCCGTTAAGAAAAGCGGTTTTGACATCCATTTGCCATATCTCATAATTGAAGTATGCAGATATGGCTATAAGAATCCTAATCAACTTAAGCATGGCCACTGGCGAAAAGGTTTCATCATAGTTAATACCATGAGTTTGATTATAACCTTTTGCAACAAGCCTAGCTTTAAAAGTAAGCACATTTCCTTCCATGTCGGTCTTCTTCTTGAAGACCCACTTGCACACAACAGCTCTACTGTGCTGTGGCAAGTCTACTAACTCCCAAACTTGGTTGTCATACATGGATTGCATCCCTGCCTTCATGGCATCCAGCCACTTGTCAGACTTACTACCCGAGATAGCATCCCTGTAGGATGTGGGCTCATAAAGATCGCCTTATTCCTAAGCAATTAGAAATCCAAGATATCTATCTGGCTCAGTTCGAATCAAGCTGGACCTGCGAAGGTCTTGTGTTTCCACTCCTTTCTCAACCACAGACTCGTGTTAGGATTCAACAATTTTTTGTTGACTTACGGGTTCCACTAGTGAAGGAGGTACACCTTCATCCTCTTCAATTTCTTGAAGATCTATTTCCTTTCTAGAAGTTTTAGAACTTAGAAACTTATCCTCTAGAAATGTCCCTGACCGAGCGACAAAAACTTTGTTCTCATCGGGATTATAGAAATAGTATCCTAAGGTTTCCTTATGATAACCCACGAAGATACACCTATCCGATTTGGGCTTGAGTTTATCCGAGAACGGTCGTTTACCGAACGTCTCACACCCCAAAATCTTTATCAAAGATAATTTGGGCTTTTTCTCCATCCATAACTTGAACGGTGTTTTTCCCTTCTCAACAGACTTAGTTGGAACTCGGTTCAGCATATAAGCAGCCATTTTGAGTGCATGACCCCAGAACGACATTGGTAAACTAGTTTGACTCATCATAGACCGAACCATGTCAAGTAAGGTCCTATTCCTCCTTTCCGATACACCATTCCACTATGGAGTATACGGAGGTGTGAGTTTTGAAACAATCCCACATTCCTTTAGATGATCTTCAAACTCCTGACTCAGATATTCACCACCCCAGTAACACCGAAGCAGCTTTTTCTTCTTGTCAAGCTGGTTCTGTACTTCACTCTGAAATTGTTTAAAGAAATAAAAACTTTCAGACTTATGTCTCATAAGATACATAAAACCATACCTACTGAAGTCATCAGTAAAGGTAATGAAGTACCGGTATCCACCTCTGGCCTCCTGACTAAAAGGACCACACACATCTGTGTGTATAATTCCTAGCAGTTCCTTTGACCTTTCATTGAAACTATCGAAAGGCTTCTTTCTCATCTTGCCGGACAAACAAAATTCGTAATTGTCAATTGATTCAAGATCAAATGACCCTAGAAATCCATCACTATGAAATTTCTCTATGCGTTTCTTATTTATGTGTCCGAGCCTACAATGCCAAAGGTAAGTCTTGTTCAAAGTGTCCTTTGACCTCTTACTTATATGATAGATTTCCTTGTCATTTTCTAGATTTATCATGTATAGACCATTTTGTGAACTTGTTTTAAAATAGAATAAATCATCCTTAAAGCACAAAATTGTTTTACCTACCGACTGATAGTTAAAACCACTGTCTATTAATAAATCATACGAGATTACATTTTTAATCAATCTAGGAACGTAAAAACAATTCTCTAGCTCAATGATTAATCCTGAAGGTAGCCTGAGATAATAGGTTCCTACAACTTCAGCACCAATGATGAAGCCTTTGCCTACCCGTAGGTCCATGTCCCCCTTCCTTAGTTTCCTACTTCTCTTGAATCCCTGCAAATGATTACAAATGTGATGACCACAAACGATATCGAGTACCCATGATTTAAATGAAGTAACTAAGCAATCTATCATAAAGATACCTGACTTGTCGGTAGAACCGACATCCAGCTGATCAATGTCAAGTGAGTGCTCGCAAATATCCTTGCTACCGCAAACTGGGCAACAAACGTCTAGTAGCTCCTCAACCCAGTTATCTTCCTCCATTGACTTAACTACTGTTACATCAAAGGGGTCCGGGTGTACCTGGTCATCTATGCACATTAAGAACTCGTGCATACAAAAAATTGTTGTATCTGGTTCACCAGGCTTATCCACTACCTCTGCCTGGTAGCGGCTAGTGAGGGAACCGACCAAGATCATCACAAGTTCATGTTCAGCGACTTGTGATCCCAGAATCATCAAGCAATCAAATAGTACTCTCATATTAATGAGATGATTGCTCAATAATTGGTCTTCTTTCATCCCCTGTGAAAGATTGTCCTTCATGAGTAGAAAGCGTCTATAGCGCTCACTTTACTTGAAACGCTCCTCCAAACCTTGCAAGACCTTAAAAGCCGACTTATTCTTAAGTTTATCTGAATACTCAGACTCTATGGAGAGTATCAGAATTGACATGATGTCACATTCATCAGACAGATACTTATAATACGTATCATACTCCCCATCCTAAGAAAAATAGTCAGGTCGTGCTGGAGGAGGTTTATCCACTATGTACAGCCTTCTATGCGCCCATAGGATATTCTTTAAGTGTAATTGTTGGTCCAGAATGAATACTACAACAACAAATGTTTGTAGAAGGGGGGGTTGAATACAAACTTTAGCTATTTAAAATTTTAGACACACAGTTTACTTTTATATAATTCTTTATTGATGTGAATCAAGAATTACATGAACTAGATGTGGAAAATCTAAGTTCAATAAAAGGTGGCAACTAAATTCTTCTAACACATAGACTAAGCTTTTCTCAAACAACTAATGTCTAAGACGTTCAACACATGAACAAAGTTTGCAACACATAAAGTAAAATGCTAACTCTTCTAATTCTCAACAGATGAGATTTCTGTGTTCAACTCTATCTATTCGCCTACTTAGCATGTTCACATGCATGAGTATATATAAGCAAAGGTGTCAGGGTTAATGAAGTGGAGAAGGGGACAAGGTACTTCATTTAATAATATTATAATAGATTAAAGTTAGTGGGTGAAAGGTAAGACAACTTTATACACAAAGTGTGTAAAGTAGTCGTACTTTTCAGTAAGGTGTTTACCCACTATCTATTATTATATTATTAAAGTACTACCTTTATGTCTTGGGACAGGAACCTTCTTTTTCCATGCTTTGTACTTATATCAACACCATGCTTTCTGAAGACTTGACATTACTAAGTATAGAGTTGCCAGCCATACTTAGTTGTTTCAAAATATCTTCGAGATCTTCTCTTCTGAAATATCTTTCTCCTTTTCCAGGGGATCAAGATCCATCCTTTTTGTTCCTTTGCAGATCCAAAAAGTGATATGTACTTTTACAAATAGAGATGTAAGGCATAATAAAACAACGCATGTTCTGCCTTTGACTTAAGAAAATATTATACTGAAAAACTATTAGCTGACTAAAGACTCAGCTAACAGACACTGAACAGCTAACATAATTTTGCTCAGCTAAGGACAATTGTAAAAGGCTCAGCTAATTAGATTTGCTCAGCTGATCAATACTTGATCAGCTAATCAATATAATTAGGTTACAACTTATAATCTAATCAAAACATACTCTCAGCTGATCCCAATGGCTCAGCTAATCATTTGAGTATGATCAGCTTATTGAGACAAGAAAAGATAAGTATTGAATACCTTATCTGATATGTAGGAGGCATCAGCTAACAAATGAGATATTGTCAGCTGATCCTTGACTGCTCAGCTGATCAATGATGAACCCTTAGCTGATGGTTTGTACCATCAGCTGGTGCTTTGTAGATGCATAGCTGATGCTTCTTGACTTGTCTTTTCTTCTTAGTTGATCTTTCTGAAGCTGGTCCTTTGGCTGAAACTCAGTGTTCAGCTGACACTTTGACTCGTCAGCTGACAATTCTTACTTAGAAATTCTTTAAGTCTTATATGAAAAACAACCCATGTTTTTCATTGATCCAAGTACAAAACTGAATATGTAGTTTTGTTAACATCAAATTCTATTTCAAATAATAGACAGGTTTGATTTATGGTTTGATATATGTATCTCCCCAACAATCTCCCCCTATTTGATGATGACTAAACCTTATCTGTTTCAGAAGAATCAGTTTGACTCGGATTTGTAAAGATAAAACTTTTAAGTGCATTTTGGTTACCTAGCTATCTGTTTTTGGTAACTATTTAAAATACGTTCCCTGATATTCTGTTTTTGGGAATCTTTTCATTTATGAAGTACCATGTTCTGTTTTTGTGGTATCTTTTATCCTTTTTCTGTTTTTAGGATTTTTATATTTTCTTTATTTACACTAGGTGAGCTATCTACTAAGAGTCATCTATACTAGCATTTTAGCTAAGTAGTCCATGATCAAAGTTTCAAGCTTGATTACAAAACAAAATATTTACATCAGAGTTTGTACATTTTAGATATACTGAGAACTAAGCTAAAGTACATAAGTTGAGTTATTCTAAGAAATTAAAAATACAATTAATCTATTTATGAAGTTCAGTTGTCTTCCTACCAAGGTTCTTCTTTGATTTCAACAGTTTTAGCTTGATGTTTCTCAGCTACAAGTTGATCAGCCCTTGATTTGATCAACTGCTCAAATTGTTCATTACATGTCAATCCTCTTATGGAGACCACATCATGAAGAGTGAATTCTATTTGCGCTTTGCTTATCTATGATTCTCTCAAGAATCTCCAGTCTCCTACTCTGTTTCTGAAGAACATCCCTCTCTCAGGCACTGTGATGTATCTGAACATTTCTGGTTGAGTGTTGCGAGGGAGATCAGTATTCAAATTTTCATATGCAGAGAGATAAGGATGATCAGGATTTAGAACTATCTGTTCAACAGCAACAATAGCTTTTGATGACTTCCTGAAAGCATCCTCTATTACTTGAACATGAGCAATGAATTGATCATGAGTTAATAGCCTTGTGTAAACTGACATTCTTATCCAATATTCGAATTTGGCAATGAATCTCTGGACTATCTCACTCATGGACTTGAAGAGGTGGTACAAGATGTCTATCATCTCATAGAAGGAGAAGAACTTACAATGATGTAGATAAGCATCTTCATAGGTTTTTCGTTCATCTCTCCTTACTACTCTAAGATAAGGACCTTCATCTGTGCCCTTGTAGGGAGTGACCCTTGAAATGATGTATTCAAATTTTCTTCCTACCAAGTTCTCTTTGATGCTCATGAACTCCTTGGATTGCCTTTCAGTAGGTCTATCCATACCAAAATCAAAGCTTTGAAGAGCTTGAATGGCTTCCTTGTGAGTCCTTCCTCTTTTGCGAGATTTCTTGGCAGAGGGGTCACTCTGCAGTGGTGCTTGTTGTTCTTGAGGAGCTTGAGATGACAGGATGATTAATTATTCTTCTTGAATCTCCGTTAGTTCATCATCAGTGGCACCAACTGTAGCAGAAAGATCTTGTGTAGAAGTAAAGTATTGGTGCCTTTCTCTAGCTTTTAGAACTTCTTTATATGTGTAGCCTAGAGCTACAGCCAGATCATGTAACTCCTTTACATTCACCTCATTTTGTTGTAATTCTTCCTCTTTTCTTTCTTCCTCCTCAATCTCCTCAGCTGATATTATTTTCTTTCCTTTTCTTTTTGAGCTGCTAGGAGTTGAGGGACTTGGTTTAGCGAGGAAGTTTGGACTGGTGCAGTAGAGGGTGTAGACTATTTGGGCAGGTTGAACATTGAGGACTGAGGCAAATCATCATCATCTTCATCATCATCAGATTCACATGAAGGAATCTTGATGGAGCACAGGATTCACCTTGATTGGATCTATTTGCACTCTTCCTTCTTGCCATTTATTTTAGCCTTTTCTTAGGCCTCTGCTCAGCAGGCTGCTCCCCCTGAGATGTTCTCTCCCCCATAGCAGTTGAATACACTTGATGTTCAGCTTCACTGGGGGTTGATGCTTTTTCTACCCTTTCTGCTTCCTTAGATGCTTCCACCTCAGCAAGATATGCATCCCATGCAGCTTTTTCTTTGGCTGAAGTAGTTTCTGAAGCAGAGCTTGAAGAGCCTGATCTCTCCCCCTTTTTTGGCATCATCAAATCCAGGGACAGAGTCAGTAGGCTGAGCAGGAATAGGGCCAGTGAAAAAGGAGAAGGGAGTGGGAGAGGCAAAGGGTGGAATGGGTGAGGTTGAAGGAGAGGGTTTTGGTTGAGAGGTTGTAGGGGTGAAGGAAGGGATGAGAGGTTTTAGCCTATTAACAGCTTCAGTCACATTCGTAAACTGTTTTAGAGTTTCCATGTGCCTTTGGCTTGTTGAATGGGTTAAGTTGGTGACCCCTTCATCTATGGATTTTAGGAAGTGGGGAACTTAGAGAAGAGGGTCAGGGATGGTAACTAAGATGTTTGGAGGGGAAGGTCTAAGGTTATTGAGTTAGGAGAGAAGGTTGGTTATGGTGTGGTTAAGGGATGAGATTGTTTGGTTTGAAATGGGAGGGGTTGGGGTAGGGGCAGGAGTTTGGGTTTGGGTTAACAGTTGATCCAATCTTGTAAGGATTGGGGTTAGATCAACTGGGGCAGGGGTGGGTTGGGGTTGGGTTTGGTTGGCTTTAAGAAGGGAAAGTTGAGTTTATGTTTTGGATTGGAAAGAGGTAAAGGAAGCTTGAAGACTATCCATCTTTTGAGAGATGGACAGTAGGTTTTGAAGTATTTGAGGTGAGGGTTCAGATGATGTTGAGGGAATGGATTGGGTTTACATTGATTGAGTGAGGGTGCCAACATCAGGAATGGTTTGAGGTCCCTCACTTGAGCTTTGGTGTGTAAGCACAAGATCACTGGGAGCAGAGATGGTGCCCTGTACCAATTGTTGGTTTATACCACTGATATTGACAGGCAGTATGGTGATTTGTGTAAGAATAAAAAAAATAGGTTGTACAATTATGTGAGTGTGAGTTGGGGTTGAACTCACTGGGGTTCCCCTTGTTACATCAACAAGCTGTTGTGAGCTTGTTGAGGGTATAGGCAGACTCAATTGGGGTAAAGACACAGTATGACCTTGGGCAAAGGTCTGTCTTTCAATGGCATCACTCTGTTGGGAGAGTGACCCAGATTGCAAGATTCCCATTGTTACAGATGCACCTTGTTGAGAAGATGCACCCACTGGTTGAAGGGTTATATCAACATCCATGAGCTCCCCCTCAACATAAGAGGAAACTATAGGAGTTGAGGTCAGAGGTGCAGTGTGCAATTCCTCTGAGATAAGTGCAGTATGCACCATCTCTAATGACCTTATATCAATTTGGGTGACAGAGGGAGTAGAACTAGTGACTGTTGGGAGTACACTAGAGCTTGGCATAAGTGAGAGTGTTTCAACAAGTGATGAGGATTGGTTCTCACTGGTTGGGATTACCAAATGAGTGTCCTCAGGGAGTGACAAAGATATACCTGAGATTTGTTTGGATTTGCTGATCTCAATGAGTTCCACCAGCTTATCAGAGACCACATCATCATCAGGGACATCGTCATCTCCACACTTGGTGCTCTATGAACAAAGTCACTTGATCCTTGTGGTTGATCAGGGTTAGGATATGTAATAGTACCTCCAAGAGTCCTACTGGGAGAGTCATCATCAGATTCATCCTCACTTTCATAAGTACTGAGATGCGTAGACCTCCTTGAAGTAGATGAACTCAAGGGAAACTCTTGTAATGGCATCATAATGGGAGAAGATGTGGCAAGTGAAGAGTTAGTAGATTCATGCTCAATGAAGAAACCACCATCATCACCATCATCACCATTACCACCATCACTCTCATCATCACCACCAGAATCATCACCATCCTCTTTTACAGGTTCATCAACATCCTCCTAATCAAAACTTTCTTCTTCATGCATGGCTTCATCATGAGTAACAGACTGCTCAGAATGTTCAGTTATAACATCAGGAGACTCAGAATCATGAGCCACTTTTTCATCACCACTGTCAACAAACTCTTCTTCTTCATGCACATCCTCCTCATCATCATCATCCGCGGCAACATCAATCAACTCTTGCATCTGTTCTGTTAATGCAGGCCCTTGGAATTCCCATATTAAATGAAATATCTTTTGACCCATTTGGGGAATGGGCATGGTTTGCATATGTGTAACTAACCCACTGTATTGTTCCCATTGAAAATTTGGAAGTGCAATCAGACTTAAGTACCTTATGTAGGGAACTTAGGTTCTTGTTGACCTTTTAGATGTTGCCAGGGTAATCTTATCCACCATTTCTGAGAATATGACTTGTGAAAAGTCAATATTCCTTCCTGTGACCAAGGCATGGAGAACCATCAACTCTGACTGGTTCATTTGATCAAGGCTTCCTGATTTGTGGCCAAAATAGTGAATGACAACAGTTGCTAAGTACTTCCATGGGTGTCCGAGAATAGACAACTTGTACTGACCATGGGCAACCGGTTCATTATAGCCTATCAGGGGTAACACCTCCAGGATTTGATCCAACAGTGCAAACAGTTGGTATGGGGACAGGTTTGGTATGGAGATATCTCTTCTCAAGGATTCGACAGATATAGGAATGTTTACAGTATTGTTGAGATAGGTACAGGTTATGATGTTTTCATTTCGATTATATCTGGTAGTGTACCACACCTCGCTAATGATGTTCGGGAAGATGAAGAGAGGATGAGCAGAGAGGCATTGAAACAGAGGATGAGCGGTTATGAATGCAACCATAGGTTCATACCCCTGGTTTGCTTTGCTTTGAGGGATGTCTGTGTTTATCAAAAATTTGTTTGGTTAGATGTTCATACTAGCATTTGTAGTTATGTTTTCACCGGGAATGGCATTGGGAGTTGAAACAGGGTTGAAGATCACCATTTTTGTTCGAGGTGGTGATACTGAAATTTCAGAGAGAATAGGGTTCGTATTTTGGAAGAGAAGAGTGTTTGAAAATTTTTGAAAGCATAGGGATTTGGAAACTGCTCAACTTGATATATCTTCATTGGAAACCTACACACTCACAGAGAAATCGTATTTGAAAAGTAATTGTCACACCTTTAAATGGAGATAAATAGAAAAGATAATAAATACACAGACAACTAACGGACAAGTTAATGAGAATTAAATATAACATAGTTACAATAAATACAAGTGAGAAATTAATAAAATAAGTGTGGGGAAACAGAAATTGACTTTTGAAAAGTATCAGCTAAGGATAAATCATGTCAGCTAACATGTTTTGAAAGAAAATAAGTGTCAGCTAATGAATGTACTTAGCTGAGCTTTTAGTTCTTAGCTAATGGTTGATCAGCTGAGGTATTTCATCAGCTGATGGCTATCAGCTGACAGAATTCCTTTAGCTGACACACCATAAGTAAGACATACAGAAGCTTAGATAAGTACTTCATCTCACACACAAACAAAATCAGTTTCTCACACTAGAATTAACTACCTAAGAAAAGAATATGTTACAAATTTAGCATGCCAAGTTTGGATATTAGGAAATTGAACTGAGATTCATCCAAAGGTTTTGTAAAAAGATCAGCTAATTGAATATCAGTACTTATGTAATGCATAGAAACTTTCTTTTTCTGCACATTGTCTCTTAAAAAGTGATGCCTTATTTCAATATGCTTGGTCTTGGAGTGCAAAACAGGATTGTTAGAGATAGAAATGGCACTTGTGTTGTCACCTAGGATTGGGGAGTTTTTAAACTGTAGGTTATAATCAAGTAGTTGGTTTTGCAGCCATAGGAGTTGAGCACAACAGCTTCCAGCAGCAATGTATTCTGCCTCAGCTGTAGAAGTTGAAACAGAGTTCCGTTTCTTGCTTGACCAGCTGACTAACCTTCCACCTAACAATTGACAACCACCAGATGTACTCTTTCTGTCCAGTGTGCAACCTGCAAAATCAGAATCAGTGTATCTAACTAACTCAAAATCTGAGTCCTTCGGGTACCAAAGACCTAGATTAGGAGTTCCTTTGAGATACCTAAAAATCCTTTTAACAACAGCTAAGTGAGATTCTTTGGGATCTGCTTGATATCTAGCACAGAGACATGTTGAAAATATTATATCGGGTCTGCTTGCACTGAGGTATAAAAGAGACCCTATCATGCCTCTATAAGCTGTAATGTTCACTAATTTACCATCAGTGTCCTTTCCAAACTTTAAGGCAGTGGACATGGGTGTTTTCATTGTGGAACAATTTTCAAACTCAAACTTCTTAAGCAAATCATTAACATACGCTTGATGAATGAAAATTCCATCAACCTCTTGTCTAATTTGAAGTCCAAGAAAATAGTTTAATTCACCCATCATGCTCATCTGATAGTTATCAGACATGAGTTTAGAAAACTTTTTACAAATATCCAAATATGTAGACCCAAATATTATGTCATCTACATATATCTGTACTAGAATTATATCACCCTTGAATTTCCTTATAAACAAAGTGCTATCTATGCTTCCTCTTATAAAACCTTCAGTGGTTAGAAAAGAAGAGAGGGTATCAGACCAGGCTCTTGGAGCTTGCTTTAGACCATACAAAGCTTTGTTTAAGAAGTATACATGGTCTGGCTTGCTTGCATCCTCAAAACCCGGAGGTTGTTTGACATACACCTCTTCCTTCAATTCTCAATTGAAGAAATCACTTTTAACATCCATTTGAAACACTTTGAAGTCTTTGAAGGCAGCATAGGCTAGAAACAGTCTTATAGCTTCAAGTCTTGCAACAGGGGCAAAGGTTTCATCAAAGTCAATACCTTCTTCTTGGCAGTACCCCTGTGCAACCATCCTTGCTTTGTTTCTGATGATCAGCCCTTGTTCATCCATTTTATTTCCGAACACCCACTTAGTACCAATGATGGTTTTGTCCTTTGGTCTTGGCACCAAAGTCCATACATTTTTTCTTGTGAATTCTGCCAATTCTTCTTGCATGGCATTAATCCAGTGGGGATCATTGAGAGCTTCATCTACCTTCTTTGGTTCAATCATATAAACAAAACCTGTGTATAAACAGAAATTACAAGCTTTTAATCTAGTTATTACAGGTGCTTCTATGTTACCTATGACCTGATCTTTTGGATGATCCTTGTGTCCTTATAGGCATTTTGGATTCTGGGAGAGTTTGGATTAATTTGGATTATGGGAGTTGAAATTCTTTTATTTTGATCAGCTGATGAGACTTCTGTTTGATCAGCTGACAGAATTTCAGGATTGTTATCTGATTGAATTTCTAGTGATGATGGAATGTTTGATATGGAATTAGAGTCCATTGATGTTGAATCATGATTCCCATCTTTCAGTAAAAGTGTAGGTTGGTTTAAGATAGGTTGAGCATTAGCTTGTTGTGCATTTGGAACAGGTTCATCTAAATCCTCTACATCAGCTGATGGGAGTGGATCAGCTGATACTGGAGTGTTGTCTTCAGTATGCAGCAGATCATTAAATTCCTCACCTGTAGATGGATTAGTAGAACAGGAAGCAATAAAGTCATTTTCATTAAAACTTGCATTGATTGATTCTTCTATGACCTTTGTTCTAAGGTTGTAGATTCTGTAAGCTTTGGAGATCACAGAATATCCAACAAACACACCTTCATCAGCTTTAGGTGCAAACTTCTGCAACTGATCTCTCTGGTTTAGAATGAAACACTGACATCCAAAGATATGCAGAAAAATGATGTTGGGTTTCCTTCCCTTGAGCACTTCATAAGGAGTCTTGTTGTGCCTCTTGATAACTAGGGATCTATTTGTAGGGGTTTTCAGGGCGCGCAGCGGAAGCAAGGTACAACACAAAAAGCCCAAGGTACAAGCATGTAAAGCATAAAACGTAAAAACCCCTAACATGGATCATTCTCTATGAAACGAAATGCAACAAAGACAGAGAGTAAAGGAGGTTATACCAGCTCCTTAGCTCCAGAAATTTGATGAAGATGATGAACTTGTTCCTTGTGGCTTGAACGAATCGGCTATTGAGTGGATACCCCGGCAACACGCCAAATCCCTTGAGCTAGCAAGCCTTGGTGATTCTTCTAACTCGAAAATCACTTATGGAACAGCAACTCACGAAGCTTGGATCAAATTCTGGATCAAACTCTCTCTAGAACTCTCTCTAAATCAAAGAACCCTTTTAGAGAATTACAAGTGCATGTAGAGCCAAGAGGACCAAATGAGGCTGGAGTATAGCCTTATAAAGACTTCAAAACGACTCTAGGTTATCCCCAAGCCGGCCCAAGTCGCAGAAAGTAACATACATGCATTGGTCTAGTTGAGAGGTGATTTGACAAAAAGGTGCCGTTTGGACTTAGCGGCGCTATCCAAGACTTAGCGGCGCTAACTTATAAAAGTTAGCGGCGCTAACGCGGCTTGTCAGCTGACATGACACAAAGCCCATGCAGCCGTAGCGGCGCTAACCTCTAGGACTTAGCGGCGCTAATACCTAATAGTTAGCGGCGCTAACGCGGCCTGCGAAGTCAACTTTTCTCTTTTGTTATTTTTTTTGATCCCTTTACTTAAGTTGCTGTCAGATTTGACCCCGGTGTATGACCCAATAGGCCCATACATCATCGGTAGTGATTCCAAATGGTGTACGTGCATCGGTGGGCATATTCTAACAAACTCCCACTTGCACACGATGTACCATTTCTAATAAACCACAGACAACGAGCGGCCTCTAGCAAAAGCATCATTGCCCCCAAGTCAGTATGGGTTTCATTATCCGAATGAAACCTGTTCATAAAGAAAGGTCCTATAGATAAGTGATCTTAAACATCCTTTTGTTCACGATATCAATGTGAACACGAGACATGGATTGAGTGTCAATCTCCAGATCGTCCACGATTGTGTTTCTCGATCTTGATTGGTGGTGACCAAAAGTTAAGGACATATCTGATTCTAAATCAATATTCCTTGCGCATGGCCATGCAAAATTTTGGTGTCAGCTCCCAATCATCGAGGGGCCCAATGATATCTCTCTTATCAGAGGAACAAATCCCTTTTGACTGCATAACCCTAAACCATACTCCTTAACTTACTTAGCCGTTTCCTTTATCACAGCCAGTTACGAACTGCTTTTGAAAAAGACTAAAGTAAGAAAGAAATATGATATAGCGGTTCATACATCTCAGGTCTAAGGACGTAAGATATTATCATCCCAAGTTACTCGTGACTATAATCCATGGAGTATACTTGGGTACGGGTCTTCCAATCACTTGAAACTCTTTTCAAGTATAGATAGGCATTGCTCCTTAATTCGACCATCTTGAATTCAAGGTCACATGCTTATCTCGGTCTTGTTTCAATCTTCCTTCCACAAGATTGACCGACCGTGGAAAGTTTGAAATATAAAATATTTCCGGAAGTGATTAAACATGCTAAGATGGAACACAGTAGAGTCTTATGAATGTAACCGTATCATACGCATATATAATCTCTATTATATATCGAAACAAGCATAAGTTACAATACTGTCTATATCGTTCCCAAAATATAAAATAAAGTTTACATATCAAACAAACTAAATATACAAACTCAAACCAAGTCGCTAGCAAATCTTACACCTATAGCATTAGTGTGAGAATCATGAGCTGCTTGCGATAATGGTTTCGTGAACGGATCCGCAAGGTTCTCATCCGTTGCTACTCTGCTTATGACGATTTCACCACTCTCAACTACTTCTCGTATGAAGTGGTATTTGCGCAAAATGTGTCTTGTTCTCTTGTGAGCTCTTGGTTCCTTCGCCAAGGCCACTGCACCCTCATTGTCACAAAATATCTCAATAGGGTCAGTGATGCTTGGAACCACTTGTAGATCTTGGATGAATTTCTTCATCCACACGGCCTCTTTTGCAGCTTCACTTGCCGCAATGTATTCCGACTCAGTAGTCGAATCAGCCACCGTGTCTTGCTTGGAGCTCCTCCAGCTCACAGCACCACCATTTAAAAGGAATACAAACCCCGATTGAGATCGGCAGTCATCCCTATCCGTTTGGAAACTAGCGTCCGAGTAACCCTTTACTCTTAGCTCTTCTTCCCCACCATATACCAAGAACATTTCTTTTGTACGTCTAAGGTACTTAAGAATGTTCTTTACAGCTTTCCAATGAGGTTCCCCGGGATTAGCCTGATATCTACTAGTCATGCTCAAAGCACATGACACATCAGGACGAGTGCATAACATGGCGTACATGATCGATCCCACAGCCGAAGCATATGGTACTCGCTTCATTACTTCTATCTCCTCTTGGGAGGTAGGACATTGAGTCTTGCTCAACTTCAAGCCTTGGGCCATAGGGAGGTTTCCTTTCTTGGATTCCTCCATTTTAAAGCGTCTTACGACCTTATCTATGTATGCACTTTGAGAAAGCCCAAGTAGCTTTCTAGATCTATCTCTATAGATCTTGATTCCCAGAATATAGCTCGCATCGCCTAAGTCCTTCATTGAGAAACAATTCCCGAGCCAAGCTTTTACACTCTTAAGGCTCGGAACATGGTTTCCAATGAGTAATATGTCATCCACATATAGGACTAAGAAGACAATAGTGCTCCCACTAGCCCTGACATATACACATGGTTCATCTTTGCTTTTCGAAAATCCAAATTCCTTGATTTTCTCATCATAGCACAGATTCCAACTGCGAGATGCTTGCTTAAGTCCATAAATGGACTTCTTTAGCTTACAAACCTTGTCCGGATATTCTGGATGTTCAAAACCATCAGGTTGTGTCATATACACCTCTTCGGAAAGCTTCCCGTTAAGGAAGGCGGTTTTAACATCCATTTGCCATATTTCATAGTCATAAAATGCGGCAATGGCCAGAAGTATCCGGATTGATTTCAACATAGCCACTGGGGAGAAGGTTTCATCATAATCAACACCGGGTGTTTGAGTGAAACCCTTTGCCACAAGTCGAACTTTGAAAGTATCCAAGGTTCCGTCCATGCCGGTCTTCTTCTTGAAGACCCATTTACACCCTACGGGTCTAACCCCGGGTGTAGGATCAACCAGTTCCCAAACTTGGTTATCCGACATGGATTGCATCTCACTTTCCATCGCTTCCTTCCAATGTGCAGACTCAGGGCCCGCCATGGCTTCCTTATAGTTAGAGGGCTCATCAGAGTCCACTACTAACTCACTGCCCTCAGATATGTAGAAACCATATCTCTCTGGCTCGAAACGAGTTCTACTGGAACGCCTTGGAGTAAGAGATGAAGTAGTGTCAGGTATTGCAGCATTTTCTTGCTCAGTTTCAACCGTCCTAGGTTGAGAGCTAGTGCCAACCTCAAGTTCTTTATCGGTTGATCCTTGAACTTCCTCAAGATCGATTTCCTTGTTGCCTCTTTGTTTGGATAGCAATTCTCTTTCTAAGAAGAATGCCCTTCGAGCAACAAAAACTTTGTTCTCAGAAGGTTTATAAAATATATATCCAACACCGGCAGAAGGATATCCGATAAAGTAACACCTTTCCGATCGAGGTTCAAGTTTGTCCTCAGTCTCACGTCTCACGTAAGCTTGACAACCCCAAACTCGTAGATATGAAAGTGTCGGCTTCTTATTATGCCACATTTCATAAGGTGTTTTCGATACTTTCTTGGTTGGTGCAAGGTTAAGGATCCTTACCGCCGTTTCTAGGGCATATCCCCAGAAACTAATAGGTACCTCAGTTCGACTCATCATGGACCTTACCATATCTAGTAAAGTCCGGTTCCTCCTCTCAGCGACTCCATTCAATTGTGGAGTCCTTGGAGGTGTTAATTGCGAAATAATTCCACAATTCTTAAGATGATCGATAAACTCGGTACTTAGATACTCTCCACCTCTATCAGACCGGAGTATCTTTATTGTTTTGCCCAATTGATTCTCAACCTCATTTTGGAATGTCTTGAACACTTCAAAAGTTTCATTCTTGTGCTTGACAAGATAGACATATCCATACCTACTATAGTCATCTATAAAGGTTACGAAGTATCTCGAGTTATTCCTTGTAGCATGTTTAAAAGGCCCACATACATCCGTATGGATGATGTCCAAGAGGTCTTTACCTCTCTCATTTGTCCCCGTGAAGGGTGCCTTTGTCATCTTGCCTAGTAAACAAGAATCACATACATCATTCGACCCTTGGTCAAATGTCTCCAAGATTCCATCCACTTGAAGCTTGGTGATGCGAGTCTTGTTTATGTGGCCAAGACGACCATGCCATAAGGAATACTTATCCAAACCATCTTTGGAACTAGAATCAATGTTCATGATAGACTTTGTTGAATTAATGTATGCAGTTGCTTCATAAATTCCATGACATGGTAAAGCTTTAAAATAAACAATGTTATCTTTACAGCATATAATAGTACCATAATCAAAACGAAAATTGTAACCATCGTCATACAATTTATGAAGTGAAATAATGTTTCTTGCCACGCAGGGCGAATAGCATACATCAAATAAAGTAATAGAATAGCCAGTCTTGAATGAAAGCTCTAAACTTCCTTGAGCTTCCACCGGGACAACCTCCGAGTTCCCCATGACAAGATCTAGCTCTCCACTCTCCAAGCTCCTACTTGCCCTTAGCACCTGCACCATATTACATATGTGAGTGCCACAGCCAGTATCTAAAACCCAGCCTCTAGAAGTAGAAGTATGGTGAAGTTCTATCATAAACGTACCTGAAGTTTGCGGGCCCGATATGCTCATTGCCTTGAGCTTATTGAGTCCCTCCAAGTACTTGGGGCAGCTTCGGCGGTAGTGGCCCTTGCCCCCACAAAAGAAGCACTCCGCATCCTCCGGAGTCTTGGCTTGGGGAGTCTTCCCCTTACCCTTACCCTCGGAGGCCGGGGCAGGCTTGGTTGCACCAACCTTTCCCTTACTCTTCCTTTTCTTGGAAGGGGCGGCCTTCCTTTTGGTTATGCGGCCTTCCCGGATGGCAAGAACGGGAGTGGAGGAGGAGGATGGCTTGCTCTTGGTCATGCTCGCTTCGGCAGTCTTGAGCATACCATGCAACTCCATTAAGGATTTATCCATGCTATGCATATGATAACTCATAGTGAATTGGTCATATGCACTGGGCAGGGATTGGAGGATCAAATCGACCGCCATCTCCCTCCCGATGGTAAACCCTAGCTTCTCCATGCGCTCAATGTTTGCTTTCATTCGCAAAACATGAGCGCTCACGTTCCCTCCATCTTGAAGCTTGCAAGCGAGAACCGACTTGAAGCATTCATACCTCTCTTGCCTCGCTTGCTGCTGGAACATATCCCGCAGCTGCACGATCAAGTCGTGAGCACCCAAGTGGTCCATTTGCTTTTGCAAATCGGTACTCATGGTGCTCAACATGAGGCATGTGATCTCCTCAGTCTCCTTGAGGCGTTTCTCGTACGCCTCACGGATTGCTCTCGTTGCACCGCTCGGAGGTGCCTCGGGTAAGGGTTCCTCTATGGTGTGCATCTTCCCTTCATAGCGTAGGACTAGCTTGAGCTGCCTATACCAATCCATGAAGTTGCTACCATCGAGTTTCTCCTTTTCAAGGAAAACTCGTAGAGAAACGTTGGTGGTGGTGGTGTTTGCGCTTGTTGATGCCATCTAAAATTGCAAAGTAGACTTACGTTAGTTTGTTTGAATATGTATTATCTTGTTAAATTAATTTACCCATAAAGAATTAACTTTAACAAGGCTAAGAACCGTATTTCATCCCACCATGTGACGGGGTTACCGCGGATCACATGATAAAATTATTTAGGTCGGCAACCATTTTGCCAATTGCAATCTCTATTGCAATCCTTAGCGCCTTGCGGGATCCTACGACATCCAATGGTCGTTTGGCATGTTTGATCCCTTCTTGCACCAATTTTGAATCTTGAAATTTTGGTTAGCTCGTGCTAAGCTCGACAACTAACCAAGATTTCAAATCCAAAATTGCAAATAGTCCGTCAAGACATACGGTGACAAATTCACCAAAGTTGGCTCGTGCTAAGCTCGACAACCAAAATTGTGAGTTTCCACACTAACCTTCCACACAGTTTTATGGGAGTTAGCTAGTGCTAAGCTCGACAACCAAAACCCATAAGACTAGATTCGGGTGGTATCATCTTACGGATGGTGCATTATTTACGTTTCGTGGAAAGACAGGCTTTTGTTTCCGGTTTGGTTTTAGATTAACATGCAAGTGACAAAAGCCTATTTTCACTAGGTGGGTTAATCTTGTATGTGAGCGCGCGAGAGAGTTGTAAACCATTTTTATCAAATCTCTTTTGATTTTGTTAATTTTTGAAAAAATTATCTAGCATGCGAATCCTACACAATCCATGCATACAAAATCACATCACACGCATAAAATATTAAAATTGGTAACCCTTGCCATAAAAACCTATGCGTTCTTCCCATGAGCCGAACGGGAAGAACTTGGTCAATTCTAGGGACAAAATCTTCGATGCGAGCTCCCACTAATCCCGCCATCTCCATTGGACTCCATCGTGGGCTTCATGGGCTCCTAGCTCCATCTCCTTTGACCCATCTTGTGTGTTCATCATCCATCATAAAATACATACAATAGAATAAAATGGCATACAAGCCATAAAATACCTATTTATCTATTACAATTACATGGATGAATGAAATGGCATGCAAGCCACATTATTATTACAAATTTATCATAAGAATAATAATACAACCAAATTTGCATCCAAACACACAAAACAACCAAACGGTCTAGGCAAGGTTACCAACATGAATATCCACATACAACCAAACTAATATATGCTACTGGAATAATACATCAAAATAACAAGATTAAAAAATCCAGAAGCCTTAAAACATGGCTAAAACCCGAGACCAAAATCTGTTTTTAAACATGAACAAAAAACTGACCAACGACGATAGCGCCGCTATCTTAAAATAGTTAGCGCCGCTAACTCAGTTCGACAGAAACAAACAATTTCGATTTCAGGTTTTCAAAGCCACCATGTGCATAACAATCATAGAGGTGGCTCTGATACCACTGTAGGGGTTTTCAGGGCGCGCAGCGGAAGCAAGGTACAACACAAAAAGCCCAAGGTACAAGCATGTAAAGCATAAAACGTAAAAACCCCTAACATGGATCATTCTCTATGAAACGAAATGCAACAAAGACAGAGAGTAAAGGAGGTTATACCAGCTCCTTGGCTCCAGAAATTTGATGAAGATGATGAACTTGTTCCTTGTGGCTTGAACGAATCGGCTATTGAGTGGATACCCCGGCAACACGCCAAATCCCTTGAGCTAGCAAGCCTTGGTGATTCTTCTAACTCGAAAATCACTTATGAAACAGCAACTCACGAAGCTTGGATCAAATTCTGGATCAAACTCTCTCTAGAACTCTCTCTAAATCAAAGAACCCTTTTAGAGAATTACAAGTGCATGTAGAGCCAAGAGGACCAAATGAGGCTGGAGTATAGCCTTATAAAGACTTCAAAACGACTCTAGGTTATCCCCAAGCCGGCCCAAGTCGCAGAAAGTAACATACATGCATTGGTCTAGTTGAGAGGTGATTTGACAAAAAGGTGCCGTTTGGACTTAGCGGCGCTATCCAAGACTTAGCGGCGCTAACTTATAAAAGTTAGCGGCGCTAACGCGGCTTGTCAGCTGACATGACACAAAGCCCATGCAGCCGTAGCGGCGCTAACCTCTAGGACTTAGCGGCGCTAATACCTAATAGTTAGTGGCGCTAACGCGGCCTGCGAAGTCAACTTTTCTCTTTTGTTATTTTTTTTATCCCTTTACTTAAGTTGCTGTCAGATTTGACCCCGGTGTATGACCCAATAGGCCCATACATCATCGGTAGTGATTCCAAATGGTGTACGTGCATCGGTGGGCATATTCTAACACTATTCTGAGTGAAACATGCACAGCTGACAGCTTCAGCCCAGAGATTGAAAAGTAACCCACTCTTACACAACATGGTTCTTGCTACTTCTATCAATGTTATGTTTATTCTTATAGCTACACCATTCTGTTGTGGAGTCCTTGGAGCAGAGAAGTTTTGAGATATGCTTTTATCATCACATAAACCTTCTAGAGTTTGATTTCTAAATTCAGTTTCATGATCACTTCTGAGCATCCTTACAAGATTTCAATTTAGCACTTCCATCTTCTTAATAAAGCTTATTATTTCTTCAGCAGCCTCACTATTTTCTTTGAGGAAAATGACCCAAGTGTATCTTGAGAATTCATCAACCATCACCAGTGCATACTTACTTCCACCA
The DNA here is from genome assembly GCA_947179395.2 of Pulicaria dysenterica. Classification (NCBI taxonomy): domain Eukaryota; kingdom Viridiplantae; phylum Streptophyta; class Magnoliopsida; order Asterales; family Asteraceae; genus Pulicaria; species Pulicaria dysenterica. The sequence continues at coordinate 41,649,297 of OX359294.1, forward strand.
ATACTAGCAGTAGCATCAGGACCAAATAAATCCATGTGTAACATATGGAAAGGTTCAGTAATGGAGAAGGACTGCTTAGATGGAAAAGAAGTCTTGTGTTGCTTTCCCTTCTCACAGGCAGAGCAAGGTTTAGGCTTAACATATGTCAGTGAAGGTAGTCCTGACACTAGATCACCCTTGCTCAACTTGTATATGTTTTTGAAGTTTAAATGGGAAAGCCTCTTGTGCCATAACCAGTTTGTGTCAGTTATAGATTTTGTATACAAACAGGTTAACTTTGATTTATCACCAGAGGATATATCAAAAGTATATACATCCTTGGTTCTTTTGGCACAAATTACTGTTTTACCTTCTTTATCTAAAATGGAACCACCTGTTTTTGTAAATAGAACTTTATGGTCACCATCGCATAACTGACTTATGCTGATGAGATTGTACTTAAGCCCTTTAACATATGCTACTTTGGACAAGGTTAAATTCCCATTATGAAGTTCACCGTAGCCTTTTGTTTGCCCACAATTGTTATCACCGAAGGTCACCCTTGGACCCTTTTCCTTCTTGTAGTTACTTAACAGAGCTTTACAACCTGTCATGGTCCTTGAACATCCACTATCTAGATACCATGTGTTAAGACCCTGCAAAGATTAGATTTAAAGAAGGTTAGTGACACTTAGGGTATCCACAACTAAGTGGACCCCTGTGGATTGCACCTAGCTATCCACTTCATATTAGGTTGTTTATGAATGAGAGGAACCACAGTGTTATCAAAATCAGTCCGCTGTCTTGAGTTGCCTTCAAGAGAACAGTCACTTGCCATATGCCCTTTGCTCCCACATTTATAACATTTTTTAATTTTGGAGCCTTTGACATGTTTTAGTCATTGCCCAGGAGATGTCTTAACTATCTTTTGATGACTATGGGTCATCAGCTAACAAATTTCACCATTCAGCTAATGCAGCTAATTCTGTAAACTAATTAGGTCTTTGTCTACATCCACCTTAGATTGATCCTTAGGAAAAAGGAGTTTTTGATCAACCTTAGATGTGGCAGACTTAGACTTTATGTGAACATTAAGTCCTTCTCTCTTTGTTTCTCTTATTTATAGAGTTTGAAGTGATACTGTATCAGCTAAGCAGATTATAGAGGATTTTTGATCAGCTGACAGTATCAGCTGAGCAACTATCATCTGTTCTCTGATCAGCTGATTGAGGATCATCAGCTAATGAAATGTCAGTCAGCTGAGCACTTGTATTTAATGTATCAGCTTTCAAGGTTTGACAACATGATGTCTCTTTGGTATCAACAAATGATTCCATTCCTTTACTGGCTTCCTTTAACATTAAATTTTCAGTACTTTTACTTTCTGACAGAACAATAGAATTTCTAATAACATTTGAAGTTGTTGACTCCTTTAGCTGAGTACATTTACTTTTGACAAATCTGTTAGGGATAATACTTTTACCTTTTACTATCTTTTGAAAGGTAAGAGGTAAAATATCAGCTTTTTCTAAGATATTTATGTCCTTACTAAAATCAACACAATTAGCAGCTTGGGAATAATTTCCACCAATAATAACTTGAACTTGTTTAGGAATCTGCTCATTGACATACTGAGTGGTCTTTTTAGCAGAAACACCCCAAGATTTAACTACTTTTTGTAGGTCATTAAACTTTATGGTTGCTTCATTGGTTTCTTTTACCAAGATCTGATTAAGTATCTTTTGATTAGCTAAATCATCTTCAAGTTTTGTCATTAGTTTCAGTTTCTCATCTTTAAGACTTAACATCTCTTTTAGTGATTTTATTTCTACTTTTAGCTTCCTTTCTCTTTGAATATTTGACTGAAACTCAACACACAGATAATCAAACATAGTGTTCTTTTCATTATCATCATAGTTAATAAACTTTCCAACCTGATACATAGAAGAAGGATCACAGTCAGGAGAAGTACAAGCTTTGGCAGCTTTCTTCATGTCCTCGTCAAATGAACTTGTACTCCATGTGTTGGCCGTCTAGCTGAGTTGAGTAGAGAGGACCTCATCTTCATCACTTGAGAGATCTTCCTCAGCCCAATCTTCTTCTTCGGCTACCAACACACTATTTTGGGCTTTCTTCTTCTTCTTGTCAAGAACAGCAGCAAGAAGCTTCTTGTACTTAGCGTCATAATCAATCTTGTTGTTTGAGCTTGAGGAACCCTTGAAGCCTGTGCTTCCTCTGGACTTACATTCGCTGGCATAGTGACCAGTCTTGCCACTGGAGAAGCAACCATCAGAAGCCTTTGATTTAAACTTGGCTTTTTCTCCTTTGAAGGGCTTCTTCTCAAACTTCTTGACACCCTTTCTTTTCAAGAAAGGTTTGAACCTTTTCACCAACATGACAAGCCTGCTCAACAGCAGCTTCAATGCTATCCATGTTCTCCAGATCTTCATCCCCATCGGCCACTTGCTCTTCATGAGAAGACTCCTCCTCTTCCACCTTATCACTGGACTCATCCACAACTGCAGCAACACTCCTAGATCTTGAATCTTTAGACACAAGGGCAGTAGATGGAGCTTTTTCATCCTCCTTTGCTTCACTGATTGTTCATGATTCATGAGGTTTTCATATAAACCAACCAGTGTAAGACCCTTGATTTTCTCACCATGTTTAAGCACAGTGATAAAATTGTTGGAGTCTGCCCACTGACACAAGTACATTGGTGTTACTGCTGATGAAGTGCGAGCCTATTGGGTCACACACCAAGGATTGATCCCGACAGCTTACTGATAAAGTGAGAAGGTCCAAAAATCAAATTGTTTGATTTTGGGGCTTCACGGCCGTGAGGGATGCTCCACGGGTCGTGAAGCCCACTGCCCTCATGAATGGCTCAATAACTTTTACACGGCTCGTGGAGTCTTCACGTGTTGTGAAGAGGTCGTGGAGGGGTCATGAAGGAGACGCCCTCACGAGTCACTCGAACGCGGCACGGGCCGTGAAGGACTATGGCCAGTCGTGGCGCATTTTTGTCTTCACGGGCTGTGAGAAGCCGTGAGGGGCCGTGAAGGACCATCTGCATGAAAATCTTATTTCTGATTGGGTCATCTTGTGGTCCAATAGAAGCATTGCTTGTATCCGGCCAAATAGAGGTTATTGTGGTCGGGAACAGGGGGTGTTGCATGCAATAGACACTTTACTCTCTCTTTCTAATCTCTCTTGGCTTCTTGATGAAATACACTACCATATACACTAATATAGTTGATTCTTGAGTGTGGTGTGAGTGTTCTTGGGTGCAAGAGGAGAAACTAAGGGGCTGTTCCAGAAAGGTGAAGTCATTAGAGACGTTCACCCGAAGGTGTAATGGCATACGTGGATTAAACTAACTTGGTGTGGATCAACGATAGAGGAGGACACATTTAGGTTCTCGGTTTCATCCCTTACGCATTTGCTACAGCCGATTTCGTGAATGGTAAGGAGGTATTCTCTGCCTTCTTCTTGTTTCTTTAGTTGCAATTTGTGTTTTGTAGAGAAACTATCACTTTGGAACATGATACGGACCCATTTTGTACGGTTTTTGCAAACTTTTGTTTTATGCTTCCGATGTGTTTTGATCCATACCGTGTTCCAACAGTGGTATCAGAGCCAAATCTACAAACAAATTGCACTTTTTGGCTTGAAAACCAAAAATAGACATTCTGTCCAGAATGTCTTCATGGGTCGTGAAGGGTTGTTATTCACGGTCGTGAAGGCTCACGACTAGTCTCGTGGGGTGCTTGGTCGTGAAGGGTTTTTCACTGGTCAGAGTCGTGGAGCTCATGGGCTTCACGAGCTGTGAGAGGCCGTGAAGGCTTCTGGGCCGTGAAGGAAGTTGTGAACAGTGTTTTTGTCCTTTTGGTAAAAGAAAAAATATTTTTCGGTTTTAGCTCTTTTCAATTCTGTTTTTCCAGAATCTGTCCAAAGTGTTTGGATTTTTGTAAAGCCCCATATGTTTCTTGATTCGTACATTTATATGTATTGGGTGGTTTTTGGCATGAAATGCACACGTGCATATACTTGTATTGTGTATATATGAATATGTATGCTCAAAGTGTTTGGGGTACTAATGCATATATACAAGGACTGTTCACTTTCTGCCTTGAGTGTTTAGCTAGGTTTGAACAATCTTAATCGAGATACATTTTGCACGGTTTTGTTGTGGCACAACGTGTTGTTGTTTATGGTTGTTGTTTGATCCGGTAACACCATGCCCGTTAGACCTATGTGTTGGTTGTTTGGTTGTGTTTAATTATTCATTCATTTGGTGGTTTGTACCACAATTGGTTTGTAATAATTAAATTTATTCGGTCTTGTATTTTGTACTTTATTTTGGCTTGCATGCCGATTGCTTTTCTTTGTAATTGTTAGATTAGCTTAGATTAGCATTTCGCGGCTTGCACGCCGTTTCTTTTCAAATATTTGTATGTATTTGTAAAATAAGACCGAAGACAACCATCGAGAGTCGTGGAGGAGACGTCTCGGCTATGGTGGATCCGGAGGTTCATTGGAGATGACGGATTCAGTGGGAGCACTTCTAGCTGGGCCAAGTGGCTGTGTCCTTAGTTTGGCCTTGCTTTCCTCATTTGGCTCACGAGGAAGGCGCATAGGGTTTAGGGGCATGTTACTGGATATTTCTTGTGCGTGGTTGTTATTTTGTTTATTTTCTTGCGTGGTTGTTTAGGATCTTCGCTCGCTTGAATGTTTTTCAAAATAATAAAACCAAGAGTTTTAATTGGTTAACAAACCTCAAGCGCCACAAGACCACTTTAAAAACAAAATCCCGTTTTTATGAAATGTAAATCACTCGCCTCCCGTAAGATGACACCACCCGAATCTAGTGAAGCAAGATCGGTCGTCGAGCTTAGCCGAAATCGGTTTTGTGTAACTGTGTGGAAGGTGCGTGTGGCAACTCGCAAGGGTCGGTTGTCGAGCTTCGCCGAGCCGGCCATTGGGCTAGAGTACCACCGTGTATCTTGACGGTCGATTTACAATTCCAAGACTTAAGACGCCTTGGTAGTTGTCGTGCCCATACCGAGCTATCAAAGTGGATTAATGAGGAATCGGTGAGAGAAGGGATCAAACATGCCAAATGGGTGCTATGAGTACCTAGGATCCCGCAAGTGTCTAAGAGTTGTAATCTCGGATTGCAATTGGAAAAGCGTTTACCGGCCTAAGTAGCTCCATCAAGTGATCCGCGGCAAACCCGTCATGGATTGGGGTACTTTGAGGTTCTTAGTCCTTGTTAAGATAATTTGGTTTTCTTTATCAGCTGGGTAATTATTTTAACTAGGATAATATCGAAACTAACTAAAACTTGTACTTTTTTATAGATGGTAAATATTAATGACACCACACCAAACTTTAAACATCGATTATTCCTAGAAAGGGAGAGACTCATAGGAGTGAACTTCGCTGACTGGTATCGTGTGTTGAGGATTATCCTCCGTCACGAGTCAAAGTTGCACATCCTTGAGGAACCCTTTCCGGAGCCACCTGCTACCAACGCGAACTAGGCCACTCAATACGCTTTTGAGAAGCGTGTTAGAGATACACAAGATATTTCTTGTCTCATGTTATCGACTATGAGCTTTGAGTTGCATCAGCAGCTTGAGCAATTGAGTGCGTATGACATTATAAACCGGCTAAAGGACATGTTCCCGCAGCAGGTTAGACAAGAACGGTTTGAGTGTATAAAGGCTTTGGTCGGTTGTAGGATGCAGGAAGGTAAGGATGTAAATGTCCATTTCCTTATGATGAAGGGATACATGGACCAATTGGAGAGACTTGGACTTCCAATAGGGAGGGAGATTGCGGTGGATATGATCCTCCAGTCCCTGCCCGCGTCTTATGAGAAGTTTATCAAGAACTATCATAAAGAAAATTTGGAAAAATCCTTGATCGAACTTCAAGACATGCTGAAGGCTGTACAGTCTTACATGGTTGAGAAGGTTCGTTTCTCGTCCACATCCGTTATGCCTACTAGGAAACAAGTTAGCAAGAAGGAGAAACTGACCTCAAAAGAAAAGCCTTGTATGACTGGGCCAACCGTAACTGTGGAGTCGGAGGAAAATGAGATTGTGCCTCAAGATGATGTTCCACATGGGGTAGTTTGCTACTTTTGCAGAGAAATTGGAAATTGGCGCCCGCACGCCTGCCCTAAGTGCCTGGAAGAGCTAAGTATCCTAAAGCAGAAGAACGTTAGCTCATCTTCAGGTACATTCATGATCAAACTCTATTGATCTTCTACTTCTAATGACTGGGTTTTGAACGCTAGTCAAAACACTCACGTTTGTTTCAAACTTGTTTGTTGCAAAGTGTAAGTGTTTGTCCGAAGTAGGCCGATGATGCATGGAGAGCTGGGATAGTGAAGAGAAACATAGTGTTTGTCTCTAACTAAAAGGATTGGAAGAAGAGTCTTGCCATTCCATCCAGCTATACTATTACTTCATTTAGATCTTTGTCTTACGCCCTGCGTGGCAAGAAGCATTGTATCTTATTTGCCTGTAACGACGATGAATATTTCTTTGAATTATGTAATTGTGGGTTTCGAGATTTATTTCAAAGTCTATTCATGTCATGACATTTTCAATAAGCTTTGCTTAAGAAGTAATAATATGATTATGAATGATTATAGAACTGTTATCCTTATGAAATAGTTGATTTAACCGTATAAACAAGACATGCATCACCAAAATCCAAGAGGTTAGGAACATGGAATCTTTTGACTTTGAGTCAATTGTTGATTACAAATCTTGTTTATAAGGCTAAATAACTAACACATCTTTCACTTGTGAATGTGAGAGGAATAATAGCTTGTTGGATTTCGTTTACACGTTGGTGTAAAGACCGTTTAAGCAAAATCATAAGGATTAACTAAGTATGATTTGTTACCTTTACCGATGATGGTAGAAGGAAGGGTATATCTAATTTATTAGACGAGTGTCTGAAACCTGTGAGGTGTTCAGGACTCACCTTTAACAGGTTTAAATAATAAAGAGGGCAAAAGGGAATAAAGATACTCAAATCTTGTGAGATGTTGAGCATCTACATTCTAAATTTGTAAACCATCATAAGAATTGTGAGGTTGCCTCATAACTCACTTCTCCTAGGATACATGTTTTTACATGGATCGCTAAGTGGAGGAATGAAACATATTGGTTATGGTTCCACCTTGATGGCTTAAACTTAAGTAACCTGCTGGATAGGTGTACCTGAGTAGTGACGGGCAATGTTCTTGTTTTAAATCAACAAAGATGGTCAAATTAGCATATAAGGAGATTCGATTAGAAAGTGTTCTTTGCTTGTCAATCTCATAGATCAGAGTTATCCAGTCTACATTTAGTGGGAGATGGATGAACTTAGAGGATGCTACTGTATTTAAATAGTTCTTCTAGGTTTCAGATATTCATTTCATATCCTTTTGAGAACCGAGTTTGGTTGCTCGAAAAGGGAAAGGAATAACTGAAGCATTCCAGTGGAAGAACGTGAGATTTAAATAAAAGACCTGATGTTGACACTAGCATTCAATCAGAAATGATTGAAACTCAACATGGCTATGTTGGAGTATCTGGCATAAAGTTATTACTTCTTCATATGTTTGGTAAGAGTCGTCATAAGACCAGTGGAATATAATTTATTATATCTGAGGACGATGACTTATTGATGATACGTGATGTATGCATCAACTACCGGAAGCAGTAGTGGGCCCTTTGAGTCTGCTAAGAAGAGAAGTGTAATAACATAAGATACATTCCATGCTGGATTTTCAAGTTTTGAACTTGGTTAATCCAACACCTAGGTTTTGACCTAATGGTGTAAATAGATCTTTTGGGAATGAGATATGCATGGATAAATTTGTAGATAACTTCAAATACTGACTGAGAGGAAATAGTTTCATGATAATTGACCATGTGGTAGAAATCATATGAAGACATTCTCCCAGTAGTTATGTTGAAGTTTAAGCGGATGCTTATGCCGTTTTATGGCAGTATGATGCAAAGACCGCATTCCGTTATAGGAATTTTATGAGGAAGTGCTCACAACACTGTCCGAGGGTCTTTTACATCCTGAGTATCCTTATGAAGTCTACAAAGGAGGAGTCCTTTTGGGCTTAGAATAAATCTAAGTCTTGGAATATTTGCTAAGAAAATCAAATGTTTGAGTTTTCAGTAAGCAATGATGAAAATTGGATAGATGCCAGAGCTAGTGGGAGCGTTGTTATAATCCTATTTGGTATGTCTAGCACATACATTGTTTTGGAGATAGTGTCTTAATGCAGCTTGGCAACAAGCGTAAATTAAGAATTATGCGTCCATAATAAATATGGGATATTCATAGAAGTTTATGGAATACAAGAAATATGAGTATATGTTCTTGTGGTGTGTAATTAGAAGAAGCTTAAAGTGAGTTGTTACTCTTGTGATGGCTTCTACTTTAAAGGATAACCGTCAATCTTTATTGGGGTTTGTAATCCTTTTTAATATGGTGTTGTTAATTTACGTGTTACTTAAAGCATCGTTGACTCTATTGAGTTCTTTTGAGACAATGAGGGTACGATGGCTTATACATGTTAATTTCTGTGATCCAAGCATTGTTTGCCTTATTGGGTTCTTTAGAAACAATGAAGGTATAACTGCTTGAACAAATGATCAAAATCCCATCAACGCAGACTTTGGAAGTGGTTGGTTGTAGTAGGGATATGATCACTAAGAACCAAGCATCGCTGACTCTATAGAGATCTTTATGAAAACTATGAGAGTACGATGGCTTATGCACATTAAATTTGAAACCCAAGCATTGTTTGCCTTATTGGGTTCTTTAGAAACAATGAAGGTATAACGACTTTAACAAATGATCGAAATCCCATCAACGCACACTTTGGAAGTGGTTGGTTGTAGTAGGGATATGATCAATGTCAGAGTACACAAGGATAACATCGTGGATGGTCCGTTTACTGAGCTATAGTTGCAGTCTAGTAATGAATGTCATACTAAGGTCTGCATGAACTTGGCTTGAGTATGTGTTAGTCAAAGTTTTGATATGCTTTACTCTTTGGGAACATTAAGCAATATTGTGCTTCTGCTTGTATGGATTATCAAAGGCGTTTGGTAATGCGCGTGTAGCGGGTACTCTCATTAAGCCTTATTGTGTTCCAACTTTGCATGTTTTACCTCTTCCCTGAATGTGTATACATTCTAAATGTCCACAGCCAGTCATTCTTCAAGGGAAGGAAGTCTGAATGAAGGCTGAGGGAACTGATCGGTCAAGTGTCCAATGGTGATTGGGACACTGGGACGCAATACTTCGCCTGTACTTGAAAGTGTTTCAAGTGACTGGACGACCCACACCTGAATTCACTTTGTGGTACTTGTCATGAGTGATCCAGGATGATAATATCAGTTCATCCTCATACTAGAGATGCATGTGTCTGCATCACTTTGGTTTGCTTTGCTCTACTTGCTTTCAAACGCAGTCCGTAACTGGCTGTTATAAAGGAAGTAGCTAATCAGAGTATGATCTCTGTGGTGGGCAATGTAGTCAAAGGAATTTGTTCCTCTGCTTAGAGAGATATGTTAGAAATATGCCCATTAATGTACGTACGCCATATGGACCGCTGCTGATGATGTATGGGCCTATTGGGTCATACACCGGGGTCTAACCTGACAGCAACTTAAGTTAAGGGACCAAATATGGCAAAAGACAAAAGTTGACATCGCAGGCCGCGTTAGCGCCGCTAACTATTAGGGGTTAGCGCCGCTAAGTCCTATAGGTTAGCGCCGCTACGGCTGCATGTACTTTGTGTCAAATCGCTGACAGGGCGCGTTAGCGCCGCTAACCCTTTTGAGTTAGCGCCGCTAACTCTTGGTTAGCGCCGCTAAACCCTGCCAGTGCCATTTGTCAAATAACCTCCTAAATCAACCATTGCATGTGGATTTATTAGTCTCGAGGCATGGCCGGTTTGTGGGGTTATATCCCGCATCTGGAGCCAAAAGAAAAAAAAAACTGATTTTGTTATGTGTGTGGTTTTTCCTCTTTTGCTCTCTCTCTCTCTAAAACACATATTAACCTCTTTGGTGCTACTAAGGCCAAGAGAGGATCATTCAAGAGAGTATAGCTCCAGAGTTGATCTCGGTTTGTTGCTGTTCTATAAGTGGTGTTCAAAGGTGAAGTACCATGGAGGCTTGCTAGCTCAAGGGGTTAGACGTGTTCCCGGGGTACTACCCTTTAGTCGATCTGCGTTTTATTCTTGGAGCTTCATCACCACGAGATTTGCAGAATTCTGGAGCTAAGGAGGCTGGTATAACCATTTCTTCCTTTTATTAAGTTGCATTTGGTCCATTTTGGGATTTCTTGTTTTCATGCTTTATTTGCTTGTACCGTGGGCTTTGTTTGTTGTACTTGCTTCCGCTGTGTTGCCCACGAAATCCCAACAGTGGTATCAGAGCCACCTCTATGTTAGATTTGCACTTGGTGGCCTGAAAATCCCGAAATCAAAATGTTTGTTTTCTGTTCGAACCGGGTTAGCGGCGCTAACTATTTTGAGTTAGCGGCGCTAACTGTTTAAACTTAGCGGCGCTAACGCGCAGCTACGATTTTGGTTTTAAAAGATAAAAACAGTTTTGTTCTCAGGTATTTTGGCTATTTTATGTTTCTGGAATTTTGTTCCAGATTTGGTTTTGGTATTATAGTTACCATTATGTTTGGTTGTATGTGGTTGTTGTGAAATTGGTAACCTTGCCTTGACCTTGTGGTTGTATTTGTGTGTTTGGATGCAATTTGGTGATTTTAATCACATATGGGCTGTAATAGTTATTAATTCAGTTTTGTTTGTAATAATATTGTGGCTTGCATGCCATTTCATTCATCCGTGTAAATGTACTAGATAAATAGGAAATTATCGTGGCTTGTATGCCATTTCTTTTTCTATTGTATGTTTTGTACATTTGGATGATGACACACAAATAGGAGTCGGAAAGGAGATGGAGCGTGTCCATAGAAGCCGGTGAAGTCCATTGGAGATGGCGGATCTAGTGGGAGCTCGCATTGAAGACTTTCCGTCCCTTAGTTTGACCATGTTCTACCCGTTTTGGCTCACGGGAAGAACGCATAGGATTTATGGCAAGGGTTACCAATTTACTTCGTTTATATGCGTGTGATGTGATTTTATTTTATTCTTGCATGGTTTGCTTAGGATTCGCATGCTAGATAATTTTTCGAAATTAATAAAATCACAAGAGATTTGGTAAAAATGGTTTGCAACTCTCGCGCGCTCACATACAAGATTAACTCACCTAGTGGAAATAGGTTTTGTCACGAAACAAGTTAATCTGTAACCAAGCCGAAAACAAAAGCCCGTTTTTCATAAAACGTAAATCTTGCGCCATCCGTAAGTCGATACCACCCGAATCTAGATTTATGGGTTTTGGTTGTCGAGCTTAGCACGAGCCAACTCCCATAAACCTGTGTGGAAGGTGAGTGTGGCAAATTCACAATTTTGGTTGTCGAGCTTAGCACGAGCCAATTTTGGTGAATTTGTTACCGTATGTCTTGACGGACGATTTACAATTGCAAATTAAAATCCTTGAGTGATTGTCGAGCTTAGCACGAGTCAACCGAGAATTTTAATTTGGAATTAGTGCAAGTAGGGATCAAACATGCCAAACGACCGATGCTTGTCGTAGGATCCCGCAAGTGCCTAAGAGTTGTAATAGAGATTGCAATCGGTAAGATGGTTATTGGCCTAAATAGCTCCATGAAGTGATCCGCAGCAAACCCGTCATGGATTGGAGTGAAATATGGTTCTTAGCCCTTGTTAAAATATTTTTCGAGACGATATTGGGTAATTATTTTAACAAGGATTAAATCAAACAACTAATTCGTGTACTCTACTTTAATATAGGATGTCAAATCAAAACCACAACACGTCGAACTTATCACTACGTATGTTCCTACAAAGGGAGAAACTCACGAGAGTGAACTTTGTGGACTGGCTTAGGCAATTGAGGATTGTCCTACGTGCCGAGTCCAAGTTGCACATCCTTGAGGAACCCCTTCCTGAACCACCTGCTACCAATGCAGAATGGGCTATCCGATACGCGTATGAAAAGCGTGTTCGGGATACGCACGATGTTGTTAACCTCATGTTATCAAGTATGAGCTCGGAACTGCGAAAGCAATTTGAGCACATGACTGTGTTTGACATGATTAACAAGCTGAAGGATGTTTTCCAACAGCAAGTTAGGCAAGAACATTATGAGTGCGTTAAAAGTCTAACCGGTTGTAAGATGCGGGAAGGCGGGAGTGTTAGTGCCCATGTTTTGAAGATGAAGTCATACATGGACCAGATGGAGAGACTAGGTTTTCCTATAGGGAGGGAGCTTGGTGTGAATTTCATACTTCGGTCTCTGCCCGCATCATATGAAAAGTTTGTAGAGAACTATCATATGCATGGAAAGGAAATATCTATAGATGAACTGCATGGAATGTTGAAGGATGTAGAATCTAACATGTCCAAGCATGCATCATCTTCATCCACTCTTGTTTTTGGTTCTAAGGAACTACATAACATGAAGAAGAAGAAATCGATCCCATTAAAAGAAGAAGTTGTAGTTTCCAAGCTTGCTTCAAGTTTTGAGTCGATGGACATTGATGATGTGCCTAAAAAGACTCAACAAGGGGTGGTTTGCTACTTCTGCGGTAGATTTGGGGATTGGGGCCGTCATGCCTGCCCTTCGTGCCGAGAGGATATAAAACTTCTCAGAAAAGAGAGTTAATTTTCCTACTTAAGGTACATTCATGATTTTACTTCATTGCTATTCCTTAAATAAGCTGAGTTGTTTACCCGAGTTATAAGACTCACGTTTGTCACAAATTTATTTTCTTATAAAGTGTAGGTTTGTTCGTTGCAAGAAGGAAGAGCTTGAAGAACCGGATCTCTGAAGAAGAAATTTAGTTGATTGTCTTCTATAAGAGAATTGGGAGTCTTAAGTCTCGCCATTTATTCCAGAATTATTTATTACTTTTGAGTATGCCCTGCGTGGCTAGACTTGCTTTATTGTATGTTCTTTTGAAGATGATGGATGTTTTTGTACTATGTATTTTGTTTAAAAGATTTTTCATTATGATGGTTTCATTTCAAATTCGATCCATGTCAAAGCTTATGTGTTATTTTTGACCATTTATGGTGCTTAAATACACATTTGATGACGATGGAGATGACTTGGAATTGAAACAATTTTGAAAAATTATTTTGATAGGTTTTATCCAATCAAAACTTATCCATATCATTGCATACATAAAGGCTCATTATAAGTAGTAAGGCGATCATGAAATAATTGATTCTTAGATCCAAAAGTGGTTTGGATACATTAGTATATGGCATAATCAAACTTAACCAAGTAAACAACATTTACATCGCTTGGATCCATGTGGTTAGGATCTTTGTAAAAAAAAAATTTAGCCTCGGGCTAAATGAAGGATATAAATATTGTTTATTGGACTAGGATGATTAAGAAATCCTTCACCTATGTTGGTAGGAAGGATTATAACTTGTTGGATTTTGATCACACTTATGTGGATAATCCGTACAAGTATACCATATAGAGTGACACTAGTAAGATTCTCCATCACCATCTTTATGATGGTTGTTGAGAGAATGTTTAACTAGATAAAAGGTTTGTGTCTGAAACCTGGAGGTGTTCGGAAATAACCTTAAGAGAATTAAGAATCAACAAGGTCATATAGATATAAATTCTTAGATCTAGAATAGATGCTAAGTTTTCTTATCTATATTAGTTTAAACATGAAATGAATCATGGGTTTATCCCATAATTCGTTTTCTCTAAGAAACACATTTTGTACATGGTGTTACTTTAAACAAAACCGGATATCTTTGTTGATAATCTGGTAAAAGGCAGGCCTAAAACATGTATTCAATGTGATTGGTATACATTAATTTTTATGAACCAAGTTCTCAATCTGAAACACAACATTATGGTCAACTTAAGCATCCAATGAGATTTTGACTAGAAAGAGTACTTTGCTTATCAATCTCACAACTTAAAATTATTCATTCTACATTAAGTGGGAGATGTATGAATTATAAGTTGATGCTTGTATATTTAAGTAGTTCATCCGAGTTTTGGATAATTGTTCTTGAACTTATGGGAACCATGTTTGGTTATTCAAAAGGGAAAGAACAATTTACAAAAGCATTCCAGTGGAAGAACGTTAAACTTAAATAAAAGACCTAATGTGGACACTAACACTTAATCAGCATAGAGATGCTGGTAAAACCTGACAATATCCATTGCTTCTTTATATCTGATGGAAATCAAGAAGGTTGTTATAGATACGAGGTTGTCATATCAGAGTAACAACAACTTGATGGTAAATCATTGTGATGTTACCATTCATTGGAAACATAGTGGAACCCTGTGTTCACTAGTGAATATGAGAAGGGAATGGCATACATAGATGTAATCAATTTGCTGCATCCAAGTACTTGACTTGGGTTAATCCCACACCTAAGGTGTAATCCGAGAGGGGTGAAGGGACTAACATATAGCATCTATGGACAACTTCAAATACCGACTAGAGACAAAGCTTTTCATATTGATAATATGGAAATATGTTCTAGTAGTTATGTTGAAGATAACTTGGATAAAGTGAAATATTGTTGTCACCTTACGAAAACAAGATTGGTACACTTGGATGTAAGAGACCTGTATCCTTCGCAGGATTATGTTGAGGAAATGCTTAAGGCACTTTCCGTGGGTCTCATTCATCCATAATATCCAGATTAGGTCTGGATTATGTGGAACATTGTTGTCGCTTTGGGAAAACAAGTATGTTCACATGGAAATATGAAGACCAAGATCCTTCGCAGGGTTAATTTGAGGAAATGTTTTGAAACATGTTCCGAGGTCTCATATATCCATTATGTCCAAATTGTGTCCATGAGTTTAGTCAGCAAAAATTTGCATCTTGTGGCTGTAATCCCACTTTGCAAGAAAGTCAAAGGAATGAGTTTTCTAGAAAGCATAGATCAAGCCAGATACCCTTGTCAGGGCTAGTGGGAGCTTCATGTGTTCTTAGCAAAATATGCTCAATAAAAATAATGTCCTAATTTAGGATTGTTTTACAACCTAGTGATGGAATTATTGTACTATGAGTATAAATAGAGAATATGGAATCAAGTGGATTCTAGATTCAAGAAATACTGATGTATGTTCTTGATGTTCGACGTAAATAGAGTTGTCTTGAGTAAGTTATTACTGCAAGCAAATCTATACTTGTGAAACTGTCGATTTAATCGGAGTTTTGAATATTAAAATATGTGGTGCAGATACGACATTGAATGAGTGTCATTGACCCTATTGTGTACTTTGGTAACATTAAGGGTATGTCGACTCTAATAAACGTGAGTGTCAGTAACTCTATTATAAACTTCGGTTACATTAAGAGTATGACGACTCTAATAATCATTAGTGTCATTAATCCTATTGTAGACTTCGGTAACATTGAGGATATGATGACTATGATAACCTTGTGTATGATCTCCTTGATAAACACTTTGCAAGTGGTTTAATAAGAGAATACAAAAGAGTACAAAGGGATATCGTGTAGATGATCCCATAATTAAGCCGTTGTCAAATACTAGTGATGAATTTCATACTAGGTATAATAGCATTGTTAATGCTTATGACTAGGCTCGAATATCGTTTTAGTAAATGTTTGATTTACTTATAAGCTTTGGGAACGGTAAGCAGTACTGCTAACCGATGATTGTATCGATGTATAGTGGGGACTATATATACGCATGATGCGGTTACCTTCATTGCTCTTTACTGTGTTCCATCTTAGCATGTTTAATCACTTCCCAGAATGTTTATACATTCTAAATTTCCACAGCCAGTCATTCTTTAAGGGAAGGAAGCTTGAATTAAGGCTGAGGTTAGGTGTTGGTTGTGCATTGATCAAGGATTGAATGCATGAAACGCAACAGTAACCTGTGCTTGAAAGGAGTTTCAAGTAACTGGAAGACCCGCACCCGAGTTCACTTCATGGATCATGGTCATAGAGTGACTCGGAAGGATAATATCATTACGTCCTTCGACCCGAGATGTATGAATTGCTATAGCATGAAACTTTCTTACTTTAACCATTTCAAAACGTAGTTCGTAACTGGCTACTATAAAGGGAATAGCCAAGTAAGAGAAGGTTCACGCTATGGGGTTGTATAGTCAACGGGATTTGTTCCTCTGGTATGAGAGATATCCCTGGGCCCCTCGATGATTGGGCGCTGACACCAAAATAAGCATGGCCATGCGCAAAGGAATATTGATTTAGAATCAGATATTTCCTTATATTTTGGTCACCACCAATCAAGATCGAGTAACATAATCGTGAACGATCTGGAGATTGACATATCAATCCATGTCTCGTGTTCACAAGGATATCGCGAACAAAAGGAGTATTGATCACTTATCAAATAGGACCTCTACGTTCTTTTTGTAGGTAATGGTTTTCTGCATAAAAGCGGAACCCATACTGACTTGGGGGCATTGATGCTTTTGCTAGAGGCCGCTCTTTGTCTGTGGTTACATGGGTACGGTGCATTATGTGCAAGTGGGAGTTTGTTAGAAATATGCCCATTAATGTACGTACGCCATATGGACCGCTGCTGATGATGTATGGGCCTATTGGGTCATACACCGGGGTCTAACCTGACAGCAACTTAAGTTAAGGGACCAAATATGGCAAAAGACAAAAGTTGACATCGCAGGCCGCGTTAGCGCCGCTAACTATTAGGGGTTAGCGCCGCTAAGTCCTATAGGTTAGCGCCGCTACGGCTGCATGTACTTTGTGTCAAATCGCTGACAGGGCGCGTTAGCGCCGCTAACCCTTTTGAGTTAGCGCCGCTAACTCTTGGTTAGCGCCGCTAAACCCTGCCAGTGCCATTTGTCAAATAACCTCCTAAATCAACCATTGCATGTGGATTTATTAGTCTCGAGGCATGGCCGGTTTGTGGGGTTATATCCCGCATCTGGAGCCAAAAGAAAAAAAACTGATTTTGTTATGTGTGTGGTTTTTCCTCTTTTGCTCTCTCTCTCTCTCTCTCTAAAACACATATTAACCTCTTTGGTGCTACTAAGGCCAAGAGAGGATCATTCAAGAGAGTATAGCTCCAGAGTTGATCTCGGTTTGTTGCTGTTCTAGAAGTGGTGTTCAAAGGTGAAGTACCATGGAGGCTTGCTAGCTCAAGGGGTTAGACGTGTTCCCGGGGTACTACCCTTTAGTCAATCTGCGTTTTATTCTTGGAGCTTCATCACCACGAGATTTGCAGAATTCTGGAGATAAGGAGGCTGGTATAACCATTTCTTCCTTTTCTTAAGTTGCATTTTATACATAGAGTTTGGTCCATTTTGGGATTTCTTGTTTTCATGCTTTATTTGCTTGTACCGTGGGCTTTGTTTGTTGTACTTGCTTCCGCTGTGTTGCCCACGAAATCCCAACAAGATATCCCTGGGCCCCTCGATGATTGGGCGCTGACACCAAAATGCATGGCCGTGCTTGAGTGTGCAATGATTTGGGTAATCGATTGCAACTTGTATATTTTGGTCACCACCAATCTCGATCGACAAACATAATCGTGAAGGACTGAGAATGACTTAGTACCATGTCTCGTCTTCACATGGATATCGTGAACAAAAGGATAGTTGATCACTTATCTATAGGGCCATTTCAAACCTTTGGGTTGTGAATTGGTACTTGCCTATGGGATGACATAGCTCGTACTGACTTGGGGGCAGGGATGCCTTGCTAGAGGCCGCTCCCTGTCTGTGATACCTCTGGGTACGTTGTGTCTTGTGCAAGTGGGAGTCTGTTGGAGTCTGCCCACTGACACAAGTACATTGGTGTTACTGCTGATGAAGTGCGAGCCTATTGGGTCACACACCAAGGATTGATCCCGACAACTTACTGATAAAGAGAGAAGGTCCAAAAATCAAATTGTTTGATTTTGGGGCTTCACGGCCGTGAGGGATGCTCCACGGGTGGTGAAGCCCACTGCCCTCACGAATGGCTAAATGACTTTTACACGGCTCGTGGAGTCTTCACGGGTCGTGAAGAGGTCGTGGAGGGGTCGTGAATGAGACGCCCTCACGAGTCACTCGAACGCGGCACGGGCCGTGAAGAACTATGGCCAGTCGTGACGCATTTTTGTCTTCACGGGCCGTGAGAGGCCATGAGGGGCCGTGAAGAACCATCTGCATGAAAATCTTATTTCTGATTGGGTCATCTTGTGGTCCAATAGAAGCATTGCTTGTATCCGGCCAAATAGAGGTTATTGTGGTCGGGAACAGGGGGTGTTGCATGCAATAGACACTTTACTCTCTCTTTCTAATCTCTCTTGGCTTCTTGATGAAATACACTACCATATACACTAATATAGTTGATTCTTGAGTGTGGTGTGAGTGTTCTTGGGTGCAAGAGGAGAAACTAAGGGCTTTTCCAGAAAGGTGAAGTCATTAGAGACGTTCACCCGAAGGTGTACTAGCATATGGGGATTAAACTAACTTGGTGTGGATCAACGATAGAGGAGGACACATTTAGGTTCTCGGTTTCTTCCCTTACGCATTTGCTACAGCCGATTTCGTGGTATTCTTTGCCTTCTTCTTGTTTCTTTAGTTGCAATTTGTGTTTTGTAGAGAAACTATCACTTTGGAACACGATACGGACCCGTTTTGTACGGTTTTTGCAAACTTTTGTTTTATGCTTCCGCTGTGTTTTGCTCCATACCGTGTTCCAACAAAAATGATCCCAAGATTCTGAGAGAGAGTCTAGAAACTTGTTTACAAGCTCTTTATTGCTCTTAGGAACTTCTGCCCTTCTTAAGTCATTAATAAGGCAGTTGAACCTGGTGTAGGTCTGAGTAAGACTTTCACCTTTATGAGCAAAGAAGAACTCATATTCTCTTACCAGAAGAAGTTTCTTATACTCCTGCACTTCTTCAGTGCCTTCATAAGCAACACACAAAGTGTCTATCATATCCTTTGCAGATTTGTAGTTGAGAACTTGATGATAGACATCATTTGGTAGTGCTGAGACTAAGGCTGTTATGGCTTTGACATCAAGATTAACCAGCCTTTTGTCTTCATCAAACCATTGATGAACGGCTATTACAACATACCTTTCTTCAGCAGGAGTTGAATCAGTGGCAGCGGTGACAGAAACAACAGAGGATGGAAGATAAGGACCTTCAGTAACAGTTTTGAGCATCACATCATCAAGGCTGTACATGTAAAGATAAACTCTATTTTTCTAGAGGGAAAAGTTTTCCCCATCAAAGGCAGGATACCTTGTGAGTGAGCCATTGTTGATAGAACTGATGGTGGTAGCAACGGGAGTGGCCATTTTGAAGTGTGGGGTAGAAGCAGTTGAAGATTAAGCAAAACAGATCTTAGATATGGATTATCTAGCCTGCTCTGATACCAGTTGTTGGTCCCGAATGGATACTATAACAACAAATGTTTGTAGAAGGGGGGGTTAAATACAAACTTTAGCTATTTAAAATTTAAGACACACAGTTTACTTTTATATAATTCTTTATTGATGTGAATCAAGAATTACATGAACTAGATGTGGAAAATCTAAGTTCAATAAAAGGTGGCAACTAAATTCGTCTAACACATAGACTAAGCTTTTCTCAAACAACTAATGTCTAAGACGTTCAACACATGAACAAAGTTTAAAACACATAAAGTAAAATGCTAACTATTCTAATTCTCAATAGATGAGATTTTTGTGTTCAACTCTATCTATTTGCTTACTTAGCATGTTCCCATGCATGAGTATATATAAGCAAAGGTGTCCGGGTTGATGAAGTGGAGAAGGGGACAATGTACTTGATTTAATAATATTATAATAGATTAAAGTTAGTGGGTGAAAGGTAAGACAACTTTATACCCAAAGTATGTAAAGTAGTCGTAATTTTCAGTAAGGGGTTTACCCACTATCTATTA
This sequence comes from Pulicaria dysenterica, assembly GCA_947179395.2. Classification (NCBI taxonomy): domain Eukaryota; kingdom Viridiplantae; phylum Streptophyta; class Magnoliopsida; order Asterales; family Asteraceae; genus Pulicaria; species Pulicaria dysenterica. Next base: position 41,669,333 of record OX359294.1, read on the forward strand.
GAAGAAGTTTTCGTAGGATCTATTCAAATGATTCTTCTTCTGCTGCTTGACCAGATCTGTGCCCTAATAGGTAACACTCAGTGTATCCCATATATCTTTTACAGATTGACACCCAGTCACAGTACGCAAGATTTCATTAGTCAGGGCATTTGCTAGAACACTTTTAGCCTTGCCACCCAGATTGAAGAGTTTCCAATCTTTATCAGTCCAAGATGCAATAGGCTTCCTTGTATCCTTTTCAGTTCTGCCAGGAGACGTATCACTGATAGTAGCAGGAATCTTGGGGATGATGGGTCCTTTTGTAATGACATCGAACATACGAATGTCAATGGACTTGAGGAATAGCATGGCTCTGAACTTCCACATAGGATAGTCAGAACCATCAAATATGGGACACCTTTGGCAGACATCTGTGGAAAATTTGAAGAATTGTTGCTTGTAGACATTGTAAACTTTCTTAGAATCTTGAACTTTCAACTTATGAAATCGTTCAGCCTGCTCTGATACCAGTTGTTGGTCCCTTGTAAGAGAATAACAACAAGCAACAGGTGTGTAGAAGGGGGGTTGAATACACTTTCTGCGTAAATTGAACAAATCAAATAAAAGTCTTACACAAAGTAAATCAAACCACAATCAATCGAATGCTTTTGTAAAGAAGACGATTACAATGCTTTGAATAAGAAGATGGTTACAATACCTATCAAGTAAGCAACTCTTGATATATAATAACCTAATATAAATCTCTCAATCTCTCAAACTTAGCTATCTATAATCAACTTATGATTATAGATACCGACGACTCTCTAAACAGAATTTACACAGATTGATAACTTACCAATATCACAACTGATGTGATAGTTCGAACATACGAACACCTTGGCAATCTGTGAGTTTCTTGATCACGTTGAACTGACAAATAGTAATCAAGATTCGTAACACATACGGTGAGGTGAGGTTTGGCTCTACAACACTTAGTTGTTTTTCTAAGTCGTAGTCGTCCCTCAAAACTTATCAGGAGATAAGTATTTATAATCCTGTTGCTACGGTTCCTAACAACTGGACTAATCCTAATTTGCTAACTAACTATCGGATAACTCGGAATCTTGAATCTTGAATCTTCTTATCTTGAGTCTTCAATCTTCAATCTTGATTCTGAAGTTTTCTTATCCATTCCGTAGATATAGAGAGTTAAAACAGAATTTAAAACACATTTAAATTCTTTTAAGCTGACTTCTTTAGTCAGGCTGAGTTACTCAGCTTGAAACTCATCAAGCTGAGTTCTTCGAGAACACACTCGAAAACAACCATGAACAAACATGTATAAGTATTAACTCATCCTTAGAAGTCTAAAGAATTAACTAAAACATATTTAGCAACTCTATTGAGCTGACTCAGTATTCACGCTGAGTCACTCAGCTTGAAACTTATCAAGCTGAATACTCAATAAGTATATCTTAGTTCACACACACAACTTATCAAACATATTGATAATCTTACTAAGATATATTCTATGCTGATCAAACATATGTACAGCTTACGCTTAGCTTATATTCGGTCTGAATCACTATGAGTGTTCAGTCTGAGTAAGCTTCATAATTCTGTTTAAGTTATATGTAGAACTCATCTTACAAACTTAACTTTGTCTCATCAAATCTTAACTGATGAGATCATTTTCCCAACAAACTAAAACGTGTACTCTTTTATAGATGGCAAACATTAACGAAACCACACCAAACTTTAAACTTCGATTATTCCTAGAAAGGGAGAGACTCATGGGAGTGAACTTCGCTGACTGGTATCGTGTATTGAGGATTGTCCTTCGTCACGAGTCAAAGTTGCACATCCTTGAGGAACCCTTTCCGGAGCCACCTGCTACCAACGCGAACTGGGCCATTCGATACGCTTTTGAGAAGCGTGTTAGAGATACACAAGATATTTCTTGTCTCATGTTGTCGACTATGAGCTTTTAGTTGCGTCAGGAGCTATACCAATTGAGTGCGTATGACATGATCAACCGGCTAAAGGACATATTCCCACAGCAGGTTAGACAAGAACGGTTTGAGTGTATAAAGGCTTTGGTCGGTTGTAGGATGCAGGAAGGTGAGGATGTAAGAGTCCATTTCCTTATGATGAAGGGGTACATGGACCAATTGGAGAGACTTGGACTTCCAATAAGGAGGGAGATTGCGGTGGATATTATCCTCCAGTCCATGCCCGCGTCTTATGAGAAGTTTGTCAAGAACTCTCACAAAGACAATTTGGAAAAATCCTTGATCGAACTTGAAGATATGCTGAAGGCTGTTCAGTCTTACATGGTTGAGAAGGATTGTACCTCCTCCACATCCACTTTGGCTACTAGGGAACATACTAGCAAGAAGGAGAAACTGACATCAAAAGGAAAGCCTTGTATGACTAGGCCATCCGTAACTGTGGAGTCGGAGGACAATGAGATTGTGCCTCAAGATGATGTTCCACATCGGGTAGTTTGCTCAGATGGTAGTCTAAACATTGTCCGTAGCTGGTCAACACCAAAAGTGAATTCATATTGTTCTATCTTCCCAGCTAGAAGCTGCTATCCCTCATCATTTACAATATTATGCAGTGAGTGCCACAACTGTTGCACATAGACCTCGGGTACATGAGGTTCTTCCCCATCAGCAATAGGGTTGTAGGAGAATATGTGGTTTAATGGATGTACTTCTATTAGCTCAGAAAGAATAGGGAATTGAGTGGTGGTAGTGATGGAGTCAAAGCAATGATTATTCATAAGATTGGGTAAGTAATTGTCTGGGTGAAACACTTGTTCAGAGGTAACAAATGCTGGAAGTTTACCAGGGTTAGTCATCTGTGCTACCACTGCATGGACTTTATGTCAAAATCACCTCCACTTGTGGCCAATGCATGGTGCTTCTAGATGAATCTTGGCCGGCTAGAGGGAGTTGAAGTGGCATCTCAGATGTTTTTAAAAGGCTTCATACCTGGAAACCTTTTGGCACTCTTGGCCAAATTCTCTCTTGCAACAAAAAACCCTCTTTTCTACTATATACTTAAGTCTTGGTGATTAGTACAAAAATCTCGAGTTCCTGCAGCATATTTACTGTTCTTGAGTGAAATTTCCAGAGAAGATTTCCCTCAAGCTAGCTAGCACTTGTTGTTGGAATTGTTCCCGGTTTATGATTTCGAGCATAGAGCAAGAAGAAGGAGGTTCTCGCTTCTACCACAACATCAGCCACCATCAAACATTTTCTGGAGCTAAGGAGCACGGTATAACCTTCTTACCTTCTTGTTTGTTGCTATTTTGTTACATAGAGTTGATCCATCTTTGGGATTTCTTGTTTTGAACCCCTATTTGCTTGTTTGTTGTTGTTTTCGCTTCCGTTGCGAGTTCATGAAATCCCAACACATAAACCCATCAACGCACACTTTGGAAGTGGTTGGTTGGAGTGGGATACGATCATTATCAGAGTACACACGGAGAGCAATGGTGGCGGATCCGTTGACTAAGCTAAAGTAGCGGGTTAGTGATTATCATCAGACTAGGGCCTGCATAAACTTGGCTTAAAATTCGTTTTAGTAATATTTTGATATACATTTCTTTTGGGAACGTTAAGCAATATTGTGCTTTTGCTTGTATCGATTATCAAACGAGGATTTGGTAATGCGCATGTAGCGGGTACTCTCAGTAAGCGTTATTGTGTTCTAACTTAGCATGTTTTACCTCTTCCCTGAATGTTTTAACATTCTAAATATCCACAGTCAGTCATTCTTCATGGGAAGGAAGTCTAAACTAAGACTGAGGGAAGTGATTGGTCAAGTGTCCAATGATTTATGATCGACTGGAACATAGGGACGTAATACTTCACCTGTACTTGAAGTGTTCAAGTGACTGGACGACCCACACCTGAATTCACTTTGTGGTACTTTTCATGAGTGATTCAGGGAAGATAATATCAGTTCATCCTCATACTGGAGATACATGTGTTTGCAACATATTGGTTTGCTTTGCTCTAGTTATTTTCAAACGCACTCCGTAACTAGCCGTTATAAAGAGGGCAGCTGGACAGAGTATGATCACTGTGGTGGGAAATGTAGTCAAAGGAATTTGTTCCTCTATTTAGAGAGATATCATTAGGCCCCTCGATGATTGGTTGCTGACACCAAAATGCACGGCCGTGCTCAAGTGTTCAATGATTATAGTATCTGATTGCAACTTGTATGTTTTAGTCACCACCAATCTCAATCGAGAAACATAATCGTGAACAAACGGAGAATGACTAAGTACCATGTCTCGTGTTCACATGGATATTGCGAACAAAAGGATGTTTGATCCCATATCAATAGGACCATTTCACACAGGCTGCAGTTTGGTTTTTGTGAAGACAAAACCCATACTGACTTGGAGGCACGATGTCTTACTAGAGGCCGCTCCTTGTCTGTGATGCTTTGGGTACGGTGTGTCATGTGCAAGTGGGATTTTGTTGGAGTATGCCCTCTGACACACATACGCCAATTGATCACTACCGATGATGTATGGGCCTATCGGGTCACACGCCGCGGGTTGATCTTGGCAACAACCTAAACGGGAGGGTTAGAAATGAATAACTAAAGATGGTTGGTAATATTGACAGGGTTAGCGACGCTAACCATGCTGTCACTAACTTAGCCGCGTTAGCGGCGCTAACCTTAATTGGTTAGCGGCACTAAGCTTGGGCGGTTAGCGGCGCTAACACATCTGACAGATTGCAACTTTATTCCTTTCACCTCCACTCTCAACCAATGCATGTGGATGACTTGGATACTTTGTTGGCCGGTCTTGGATGTTCCAGGGGGTCATAAGGGGTCATTAAAAACACATGCATAACTCTCTAATCTATCTTGATGGTCTTAAAAGAATACACAAAAAAGAAAAGAAGTTGTTCTTGTGTGTGAAAGAGAGAGAGAGCCAAAAAGGGAGTTCCTGGAGATTTTGGGTTGATTGTTCCAGCAAGTATTCTTCAAGTAGTGAAGGAATACTCGTGGTGTGCTAGTACACAAAGGATCACACAAACCCGGGGTGGACTACGGTAGAGAAGGAGCTACATTTGCTTCTTGCATCAAGTTCAACAAATTTCCAGGAGACTTCAAGGGTATATTACTCTCTTCTCTTCCCTTTTAGTTGCATTTCTTTGTTGTAGAGTTTGGTACACCTCTTGGGGTTCACTTTGTGGTTTGTTTTTAATCTTGAAATTTCGATTTATTTTCTTGTATGCTTCCGTTGCGTTGTACCACGAACCCCAACATGTCTCCACTATCGACCACGTCCCGGATGTAATGATACTTCTGCGGAATATGTCTCAAGCATCTGTGAGACCTTGGTTCCTTCGCTAGAGCGACCGCATCCTCATTGTCACAAAATACCTCAATAGGGTCGGCAATACTAGGAACCACTCCCAGATCTTGGATGAACTTTCTCATCCACACAGCCTCTTTCGCAGCTTCACTGGCCGCAATATACTCCGACTCGGTAGTAGAATCGGTCACAGTGTCTTGCTTGGAGCTTCTCCGGGATATAGCTCCACCATCTAGTAGGAACACAAACCCCGATTGAGATCGGCAGTCGTCCCTATCGGTTTGGAAGCTGGCCTCCGAGTAACCAGTTACCCTAAGCTTTTCCGCACCTCCATACACTAAGAACATCTCCTTTGTCCTCCAAAGATACTTGGGAATGTTCTTCACTACAGTCCAATGTGCCTCACCAGGATTGGCTTGATATCTACTTGTCATGCTTAATGCACAAGATATATCAGGCCTAGTATATAACATGGCGTACATGATCGAGCCTATTGCCGAAGCATAAGGGACTTGCCTCATTACTTCCTATTCCTCTGGGGAACTCGGGCTTTGAACTTTGCTCAACAGTAAACCATGTGACATAGGTATGAACCCCATCTTGGAGTCCTCCATCCTAAACCTCTTTAGGACCTTGTCAATGTATGTACTCTGGCTCAAGCCGATCAACCTGCGGGATCTATCTCTATAGATTTTAATCCCAAGAATGTAAGCTGTATCGCCAAGATCCTTTATTGAGAAACAACTCCCTAGACAGGCTTTTACACCTTGCATAGTTGGGACGTCGTTCCCAATTAGTATAATATCATCTACATAATGAACTAGGAATACAATTATGCTCCCACTAGCTCTAATGTAAATGCATGGCTCATCCTTGCTCTTAGAGAAGCCAAATTCTTTGACCTTCTCATCAAAGCACAGGTTCCTGCTCCGAGAAGCTTGCTTAAGCCCATAAATGTACTTCTTAAGCTTACAGACCTTATCCAGAAACTCTGGATGAACAAAACCCTCAGGCTGTGTCATATACACCTCCTCTGAAAGTGTTCCATTAAGGAACGCGGTTTTTACGTCCATCTGTCAGATTTCATAATCATAAAATGCGGCAAATGGACAAGAGCATTCGGATATACTTCAACATAGCCACCGGGGAAAAGGTTTCATCATAGTCTACACCATGAGTTTGAGTGAAAACCTTAGCCACCAGTCAAGCCTTGAAGGTGTTTACATCGCCATCCACACCGACCTTCTTCTTAGAGACCCATTTGCACTCTACAGGTTTCCACCCAGACACAGGATCTACCAAGTCCCAGACTTGATTATCGGACATGGATTTTATCTCGGATTCCATTGCTTCTTTCCACTTGGCGGACTCAGGACCCACCATAGCGTCCCGATATTTGGTAGGCTCATCAGAGACCACTACCATGGCAGTGCCCTCAGACATGAGAAAACCATATCTCTCAGGCTCATGCCGACTTCCACCAGATCTTCTAAGAGACAATGGGTTTACATTATCTCCAGCATCATCATGCTGAGAATCAACCGTTGCAGGTTGTGAGCTAGTCCCAACATTAGGTTCTACATTGGCATGTTCTTGAATTTCTTCAAAATCAACCCTCCTCCCACTAGCGTCTTTGGATAGCAGTTCCCTCGAAAGGAACACTGCCCTTCGAGCAACAAATACCTTGTTCTCCGAAGGTTTGTAAAACAAATATCCCATAGACCCAGCAGGATAACCAATGAAAAAGCACCTTTCGGCCCTGGGCTCCAATTTGTCCTCAACTTCATGTCTCACGTAGGCAGGACAACCCCAGAGCTTTAAATATGAAATGGATGGAACCTTTCCATGCCATATTTCATACGGTGTTTTCTTAACCTTCTTTATTGGTACGAGGTTAAGGATTCTACCAGCGGTTTCAATCGCGTATCCCCAAAATGTAACGGGAATGTCCGAATGACACATCATTGACCGAACCATATCCAATAATGTTCGGTTCCTCCTCTCGGAGACACCATTTAGTTGTGGTGTCCTAGGAGGGGTTAATTGCGAGACAATCCCACAATTCCTCAGATGTTCACGGAACTCAGAACTAAGATACTCACCGCCTCTATCATATCGTAGTATATTAATTCTTTTCCCTAGTTGATTCTCCACTTCATTTTGATAAGTCTTAAATACCTCAAAGGTATCCGACTTTTGTCCTACTAAGTAGACATACCCGCATCGACTATAATCATCAATAAAGGTAACGAAGTAGCGGGAATGATCTCTTGTGGTATACTTGAACGGGCCACACACATCCGTGTGTACGATACCCAACAAGTCTTGCACCCTTTCATACACACCGGTAAAGGGTGATTTGGTCATCTTGCCCAATATACAAGATTCGCATACTTCATTAGACTCGTGGTCAAATGATTCCAAGATCCCATCTACTTAGAGCTTGGTGATGCATTTCTTGTTTATGTGGTCTAACCGACCATGCCATAGAGATAATTTATCCAAACCATTTTTGGATCCCAAATCAACATTCATGATTGCTCTATTGTTTTGCAAGCTTACGCTTGTCTCATATATGCCATGACATGGAAATGCTGTAAAATAAAAGACATGATTCTTGTAACATAAGATGCTACCATTCTCAAATTTAAAATCAAAACCATTGTCATACAAAGCATATAAAGAAATAATGTTTCTAGCCACATGCGGCGAATAAGATACATTATATAAAACAATAAATAAGCCGGATGGAAAGGCGAGCTCTACACTCTCAATCTTCTCAACCGGGACAACCGCCTTGTTTCCCATGATGAGATCCAGCTCTCCGTCAACCAAGTCCCTACTTCTTCTTAGTACCTGCACATTATTACAAACATGATTACCACACACACTGTCTAAAACCCAGGCGTTAGAAGTACAGGTGTTATGGAATTCAATCATGTACGTATCGGAGGCAGTGGCACCTTTTGCTCGTAGCTTCTAGAGCTCCTCCAAGTACTTGGGGCAACTATGATGGTAGTGTCCCTTCTCCTCGCAGAAGAAGCAGGTTGCCTCTTTCGGTGTAGTGGTGGAAGTCACTTGCTTCACCTTCGGCTCGGGGTTAGGGTTTAGTTTGGTCTTCGACGATTTCGCCTTAGCCTTTCCCTTGCCCTTTCCCTTTGAGCCGGAAGCAGCCTGCTTCCTTTTCCCACCACCTTGGTTGATGGCTAGGACGGCAGTGGAGGTTGAGGGCTTTGCTTTGGCAAGCGCGGACACGGTAGTCTTGAGAATGCCATGCAGTTCCATAATCGTTTTATCCATACTATGCATATGGAAGTTCACAACGAACGGTCCATATGACGGAGGCAAAGATTGGAGGATTATTTCAACCGCCAACTCTTTCCCCATGGGAAAGCCCAACTCCTCCAGCTGGTCCACGTACCCTCCACCATCTTGCAACCCACAAAAGCCTTGACACATTCATAAAGCTCTTGCCTTGCTTGCTGTTGAAACATGTCCTTCAGCTGCGAGATCATCTCGTACGCACTCACTTTCTCGAATTGCCTTTGCAATTCGGGACTCATGGTCGTAAGCATAAGGCAAGTGACATCATTTGTATCTTTGACACGCTTTTCATACGCGTCTTTTAAGGCCCTTGGCGCATTGATTGCTGGAGTCTCCGGAAGAGGTGACTCAGGGACCTCTAATTTCATTTCGTAGCGTAGGACGATTCTCAAAGTCCTATGACAATCCGTAAAATTGGGTCCGGTAAGTTTTTCCTTCTACAAAAACGGACGGAGTGACATGTTGCTTGTGTTGGTGTTGCTAGTAGATGCCATCTACAAGCAAAGTACGAGTTTGGTTAGTTATGACGTAATTAAATCCTTGTTAAATAATTACCCACTTGTTATAAAAACAAATTATATTAACAAGGGCTAAGAAACTCAAGAATACCCCAATCCATGACGGGTTTGCCGCAGATCACTTCATGGAGCTATTTTAGGCCGGTAAACATTTTACCGATTGTAGCCGTGACTACAACTCTTAGACACTTGCGGTATCCTAGGTACTCATAGCACCTATTTGGCATGTTTGATCCCTCCACACCAATTCCTCATTAACTTACCTTGATAGCTCGGTATGGGCACGACAACTACCAAAGTTCATTAACTCTTGGAATTGTAAATTGTCTGTCAAGATACATAGTGGTACTTTAGCCCAATGGCCGGCTCGGCTAGAGCTCGACAACCGACCTTGCGAGTTGCCACACGCGCCTTCCACACAGTTATGCAAAACCGATCTCGGCTAGAGCTCGACGACCAATCTTGTTTAACTAGATTCGGACGGTGTCATCTTACGGGTGGTGTGAGAATTACTTTTGAAAAACGGGATTTTGTTTTTCCGGTTAAAATGTTTTTAACCAATTCTTATGTATGTGGCGCGAGGAGTTTGTAAAACAATTTAAAACTCTTTGGTTTTATTATTTTGAAAAATTTTCTACCATGCGAATATCCTAAACAACCATGCACGAAATAAACAAAATAAAACCAACCACACATGCAATATGAGTCCGGTAACGAGTCATAAAACCCTATGCATCTTGCCCATGAGCCAATGGGCAAGACAAAGTCTAATAAGGACAAAAATCCAAGACTTTGATGTGTACTCTCCCACTTGATACATTGCGTCTCCCACCGACCTCCGGATCCAAGTCCACCAAGACACCCTCCATGGTCCTTGTTGGTTGCTTCGGTCTTCCTCTTACAATTTACAAATTTAAAAGGAAATGGCATGCAAGCCACAATTTACTATTCTAAGCTAATACTACAATTTACAAAGAATAGAAATTGGCATGCAAGTCTTTAAATATACAAACCGAATAAAATAAATTAATTATTACAAACCAATATGGTATAAACCACCAAATGAATGAATACATTAATTTAATCAACCAAACACATCACATAGGTCTAAAAGGCTCAACTATGTTACCGGACACAAATATTATAACCACATACAACAATTACAAATTCTAAGGCATGGTGTGCCACACAAGACCATGCAAATCTTATATGTCTTGGTTAAGATTATGAAATCACCCAAGGCACTAATAATCCTATGTACATATGCATTAGGAACCTTAAACAAGTCAAAATTCTATATTTATATATACACAATGTAAGTATATGCAATTAACCATTTTCATACCAAAATGTTAATCCACATATAAATACACCAACCAAGACATAAGGCAACTTAAACTAATAATTTCCAAAATACTGGAACAATTCCACAAAGTACAAGAAAGCCAAAAATCCAACAAAATTGATTTAAGGCAAAAACTGCATTCTGCCAGTTGAGAATTAACACCGCTAACCATAAGGGGTTAGCGCCGTTAACTTAAGGTTAGCGCCTCTAAATCCAGAAGGCTTAGCGACCGCTACGGCCAGTTTAACGCTGCTAACATGATAAAGTTAGCGCCGCTAAACCCTGGACAGAACCAAAAATCACATTTTTCGGATTTTTCAGGCCACCAAGTGCAAAACTAGTGTAGAAGTGGCTCTGATACCACTGTTGGGTTCGTGGTATAAGCACAGTGGAAGAAAACATGAAATTTTAAAAACAAAAGAACCACTAAAAGAACCCCAAATGAAGTACCATGCTCTACAACATAGATTTGCAACTAAAATAGAAAAGAGAAGTGAAGAGATATACCCTAGATGTCTCTTGAGTTTTTGAGTGCAAAGTTCCAAGTCTTGAATCTTTCCTTTTGAGCTATCAAAGTCCACCCCGAGAACATGGTGACCTTGGTGTACTAGCACCCCTTTAAGCCAAGCCCAATACTCGAAGTTGCTTCTAGAACAACTACCTTAGACCCACCAGGAACTCTCTTGATCTTTCTCTCTTTTCTCACACAAGAACAACCCTTAAGTGTTTGTTTATGTGTGTGGTTTTTGTCTTAGCCAAGAAGAACAAATGAGAGACAAAACAAGGAGTTTTATAAGCTCAAAGTCGACCCCAAGTCTCCCTAAGATCGGCTAGAGTTCAATCATGGCCTAGCCATGCATTGGTGGAGAGAGGAGGTGAAAAGAATAAAGTTGCTTCTGTCAGACGGGGTTAGCACCGCTAATCGCCCAAGTGTAACGCCGCTAACCACTAAAGGTTAGCGCCGCTATCGGGGCCGAGATAGCGACGACATGGTTAGCATCGCTAGCCCAGTCCAGAATGCAAACTATCATTATTTATTCTTTCTTACCCTCATCTTTTAGGTTATTGTCAAGATCAACCCCCGGCGTGTGACCAGATAGGCCTATACGTCATCGGCAGTGATCATTTGGCGTACGTGCGTCAGTGGGCATACTCCAACATGGACTTATCACGTATCTCACCTTGAAACCACAACATTACTATGAACTAAAAATGAGTATACACTAGCTAGTGCTCCCACTCATTTTGCTAGACAAATTGTTTTTCCGCAAACCCTGAAAAACAAGTCTAGTCTTTCTAATTTTATTACATCATCTAAACTTAAAGAACTGGATTAAATACTTCGTTTCTAGATGTATAAAATTACCCGGTAACCACACTTGGTTACATTGTAGATGTATAGATGTTTTTCTATTCCAAGAAATAGACTGAAATAATAAACCATTTTGCTTACATAATCTCATAAAACAAAATTACATATCTAGTGTAAAAACACTTATCTAATAACCTGTTAATATTTGTGACATTGAATTTCAATATATAATTATGATCTCCTGGAACTAGTCCATTTACCTGGACTTATTTTGTATCCACAAAATTCCCGTCATTAAGATTATATATTTTCTTGAAAGACAATAAACTAGTAATTTCCATGCTTCTCTAAGCACTTACTTGTTTCTACGCGAATATACATACATGTATATTAATTTATCTGGAACTTGATAAATATCTTAGCGTAGGTCAATTGCTCCCACTGACTATAATGAAAACATGGCATTACTTAAAACACCTTATTGACTAGGTCAAACTTGATACAAAAGTCAAAAAATTGATTTTAAGTATGGATCTAAAACTTAGATCTCAAGTAAGAATCTTAAAGTTACCGAAACCTTAAACTTGGATTTTCTAGTATGAAACACTTTTAAAGATTCATATTTAAAACATATGAGTTCTTCATGATTATAATACCTTTTACAACGAAACTCACAAATGTTTTTCCTTAAACACATCCTAAAAAAATAATGACTATCATTTTCTAGTGTTTAATTCTAGTTCAAAACATGAACTTGTTTTCATAAACACTTATAATAACTTGATTAGATAGGCTTTCTAATATGTGTAACACAAGCTGTGTTACCACAAGTAATTCCATAAGTTATAGTCGAGAAATCAATATTAATCATATTATTAAAATGGCAACCAATGCAAAAAGACTAAAATACTAATAAGTCAAAAACTTTGACTTGCTAGTCATCCTCTAGTCATAACTTGACTAGATATAATCACAAGATGCGCGCAAGGATATATCAACCAATAATTCAAAAAGCTCTTAAAATAAACCAATAGTCTTAAAAGTAGTCATTACATATTTTTAAAACGATCAGTCTAAAATAAGTAAATATGAATTATAAATATCCTTCATCCGCACGCATCGTCTTTTTAGCATCCCAAGGCAATCTTTGCTTCTTGTTGACCTATTTGCAATAAACGATCGCAAATGTCAAAAACACCACTTATAAAAATAAGTTGAAAGCAAAATACTGAAGTTAGTCAACGAAAGTACGTTTGGCGTTTTCGCCACCCTCGTGACGCTTCGGGCAATTGGCTTTGTAGTGGCCAACTTCACCGCACTATAAGCACCGGTTCTCGGCCCTCACTTTGTTCGGTTTAAACTTCTTGCCCTTGCCTTTGCCTTTGCCTTTTTCCTTGGCCCTGGGTGTAGATGGTCCTGGCTCGGTGTTACCCTTACCCCTGCCACTGTGCCTTTTCCTCTACTTAGCAGCTCCTGTCTCCACCACTAGGACATCCTTGGACTTATTACCCAGGTTAGACTCCACTATCTTAAGCACGGAATGCAACTCAGCAATGGATTTCTCCATGTTGTTCATGTTGTAGTTCACAATGAACGGCTTGTAGTCATCCGATAGCGAGTTAAGAATCAGGTCCGTTGCAAGCTGCAATGGGACCGGGTATCCGAGCCTTTCCAAATGGTCCATGTACCTTTTCATTTGAATGACATGGGTACTAACCGAAGTGCCCTTTGCCATCTTTCAAGTGTTAAGACCCTTAGTGACATCATAGCGTTCTGAATGAGCCTGCTCTTGAAACATGTCCCTCAACTGGGGGATCATGTCATAGGTTGATGTATCCATCATTCTAGTTTGCAACTCTGGACTCATCGTAGCAAGCATGAGGCAGCTTACATCTAGCGCGTCATTGACTCGCTTCTAGTAAGCTTCCCTAACATCTGCCCTTGCATTATTGGCCAGGGAATTTCCCACTGGTTCCTCCAGGATGTACCATTTCTTCTCATGCATGAGTACGATCCGCAGATTGCGCTCCCAGTTGAGGAAATTAGGTCCTGTAAGCTTATCATTTTCTAGGATGGAGCGGAATGAGAGGTTGTTTGTGTTGGTAATGTTTGCCATCTACAATTTGTATGTAGTCCAATTAGTAACACAAATAAGACTTTGCTAAATACAAATTCATAAAAACCCTTAAATGATTAAGTATTAGCCCTAGGATCCTTATTTCACACGTGTTGGTGCACGGTTTGGGCACGACAAAACCAACCCTGTGCTATATCAGGTAGGTATGTTCCTTTACCAATTGTATCTAACTTGATATGACTAATAGACTTTGTAGAGATCTTTAGATTAAACTATCTAAGTATTTTTATCTCTACACTAAGTACACTTTGGGCCCGTCACATCAAGGAATCACCAAAATAGACCGCACCACCTAGGACTGGGTGAACTCTGGCCCGTCATATCAGGGAATCGCAAAGTCTTTCACCCTCTCCACGTGTTCATAGAGGTGTAACAACAGAGGTTCATGAAAATTTTCCTCCTCCTCGTGGTCAATTTAGAATTTTTGTAGCTGACATTATTCAACAAAACCAACAAGAAGAAGCTGCAGCAAAAGCTAAACAAGATTCCGAGTGGCCACTGCCACCAAACTATGTAATTCCTACAACTCCTCAAGTGTATTACGGTGACAAGGGCTTAGACAGCAACAACATGTTCACCCGAGAAGCCATGTATCAGCCATTATAGAAAAGGTACTTCGTCAACGCTACTCATCTTGAAGGCAGAATTCTGGATATATACTGCAGTGAAATCAAAGAGCTCACACCTCCCGAGTTGAGGGTCTTAGATGAAAAACAAAGAAGTAGATACGAAAGCATTCTGTATGCAACCAAGTCCCCAAAACATGTCATCATGTCTGATTAGCCAATTGTTGAGGTTCTAAATGTATATACAGGGATCTCTTTTCATTTCAAGTATGCAGTCTTTGAAGTAAAAAGAGCTCAAGGAGAAAATATCCAACTCAATGAAGCCGGTCTAAGATATGTCAAGATCCGTGACATCACATTCATTTATAACACGTTGTCTCGGAATCATGGCAAAACCTCAGAAGAACAATATGGGAGATCCCAACTCATGAAGTACATGCAAAATTTTATAAGCTTTGTTGAGGATCATGACTTGCAGCTCGGTGCAGAAAACAACTATTTCAAGGTCAATCTTCTCAAGCCCAATCAGATTCATCGTGATCTTGATCAACTAGAAGAATTGACAACAATTTATGAAGGTCATCCTAACTACCAAGGTGATAGAGATGTCATCTTCCATAATGATTAGAAAGAGAATATTTTCGTCAGAATAGACGAGTGTATGGCCTACTCTGACGGCACCTTGAAATTTCTGCATTATGCTCTGCATGATAAAGTGTGGCAAGCTCGAGATGTACTTACTGAGGCTTATCTAAGACATGCGTACAGGTCAATTGAGCAAATGTAAAATACACTAGAGAATAGGAAGGATATCCGCAAGTGGCAAGTAGCTCTCGGGTTGCGCAACAAGTCCATGCATGATGCTTAATTTTTATTTCTTTTTGTGAATCGTTGCACACCTCACTTAGGGGGAGATTGTTAAATTTATAAAGTGAGTGTGCAATTTATCCATATTGTAAACTTAGGCAAAGCCTATTTAAGGCTTTGCCTCTTTCATCAAACACAAGCTTTGAATTCATATTACATTTACACCTTTAAGTGTGTGTTCTTCAAAGCTCTGGGCTCTCTCTCTCTAAACAGATACAAACACACACTAACACAAACTAAGCATTGCTTCATCCGAATAATACGGGACCATCATATATTTTTCTAAACCTTTTAATACTGTTATGGACATATGTAATTTGATTTGTTAATCCACTAGATCCAGTTGTGATCTTGGGATGGGATTTATATATTATTATTCTGATGTGCTTGTTGTACCCTGTAAATCCCAACAGTGGTATCAGAGCGTCTTCTAGGCTCGGCGGGGAATAAATTTAATCATATTTTCTTGTTTATATATATATATATATATATATATATATGTGTGTGTGTGTGTGTGTGTGTGTGTGTGTGTGTGTGTGTGTCTACGAAATTATACTGTGCTAAAGATCAAGTTTCTGATCTAATACTTAATAAAGTTTACAGCTTTACTGCTTAAATATATATCTCATATATGTGTGAAACTTAAATTCTGGTTTAGGATCAACTTTTCATCTTTTTACCAATTAAAGTTTCCAGTTTTTCTGCTAATATATGTTTAGAGCCACGATCAAATAAGAACATATATTAACATGAGAATGGTGAGAACAGATCATAGCCTTTAATTTACTCTCATCAATGGTTAATACTAAATTACTAGTTTTAAATTAAAAGTAAACCTAAATAAGGTAAAATGGGTAATATAGGTAAGCAAAAAGATTTCTCTCTCTCTCTCCTTAATTCTTATCCTTCCAAACTCAAGTCTTATCTCTTTTTTGAAAACTCAAACAAAATTATTACCCGTCTCCATTCATGCTTGTGCATGTTAGAGCAATGACAGTTTTTATTATCTTTTCGACGACATCCATCATACATGGCATCTGGTAAGTGTTTTGGTATTTTTTTTTTATTTAAAAAATTGGATGTTGAATGGGGACGGCTAAAAAGGCCGGTTACGGGCAATGAAACTAAAAAAATTATTTTGTGTAAAAGTATATTTGTACGCATTTGATTTACAAGTGAGATATAATTTCATTTGATTCATACACATTTTTACAATTAGATATCACCATGACCATTCTTTTTTTCTTTAATGTATTTACTTTTTATACATCTGATGTTTAGATTTATACATATATTATGTGTGAAACTTGAGTTTTGGCCAAAAGTCAATGTTTTGACTTTTAACCAAATAAAGTTTTCAGTTTACATGCTTTTATATATATTTGTATAAATTGTGTGAAACTTGAAATTGGTAAAAGTTCAAAGTTTTTGAATTTTTAATCAAGTTTCCAGCTTTATTATTATATATTTAATAATGTTGACATTTAACCTGTGCGGTGTTTTTGTCTTTTATCCAGTTTGAGATATTTAACAAAAAGCCCAGTTTAGGCCCAGGTTAAATTATTGGGATTGACACAAGACCAGTTATTTTGTAATAGGGCACTAGTTATATCAAAATTGTATATGTTAGTTTGATATTTGTAAACGTAATGTTATTTGAGACGATCAAGCAAGACAAGGGGCAAGACAAAGAGAGAGGATGCTATGGATGCTGAAGCCAGTGGGAGCATCAAGAATCCATGCCATGTGTGTTGTTTATGATCCACTTAAGGTTTGACAACAGGGGTGCTTGCTTTTAATCAAGTATTAGTGTTGGTTAAAAAGGCGTTATGTGTTTCTTGGTGTTGGGGAGATATCAATATTAAATCACAATTAAACATATATATTATTTAATATAGGATTTGATATAAAACCATATTCTTAGTGACACCTCTAAAGTTTACAAAACATCAGCTGAGGATCAAAAGTATCAGCTAACACCTCTAAAGCATCAGCTAGTGACTCAAAGCATCAGCTGAAGACATCTCTAGTTCAGATAAGCAGTTTACTTTGTGTTAAAGTAACTTTTATAAGTTTATCACTCTACATGATCAGCGGAACATGTTTGATCTACTGATCATATAGGTAGAATAAATTATTCTCTTTAGTCCTTATTTATTTCATAGCTTAGCAAAAGTATTATTTCATTTTGGAGTCAAGTTTCATCAGCTGAAAAGTGTTAAATAAAAACACATGGTTGTTTTTATTCTTAAGTCAAGGCAGAACATGTGTTGTTCTATTTTGTCTTTAGGATTTCCTTTGTAAAAGTATTAGCGCTTTTTGAATCTGCAAAGAGACAAAAAGGTTAGAGTTTGATCCCCTGGAAAAGGTGAAAGGTACTTTACAAAAGGTAGATGTTGAAGATTTACTTCAAAAACTAAGTATGGCTGGCAACTCTATACTTAGCAAAATAATTCACAGTGTATACAAACTTGTTCATGTGTTGATAAATCTAAGCATTAGTTGGTTATAATTAGCTAGTCTATGTGTTAGACTAAAACTGTTGCCACCTTTGTTGAAATTAGATTTTCCGCATCTAGTTCATGTAATTCTTGATTAACTTCAATACGAATTATATAAAGTACATCCGTGTGTTTAAATTTTAAATTAGCTAAATTTTGTATTTAACCCCCCTTCTACAAACATTTGTTGTTGTAGTATCCATTTGTGTCCAACAACTGTAATCATAGCAGGTTAGATAATTAATATCTAAGATCTGCTTTACTTACTCTTCAATTGCGTCTACCCCACACTAAAAAATGGCCACTCCTGTTGGTACTTCTACTAGTTTCTCAAACAATGGCTCACTCACAAGGTGCCCAATGTTTGATAGAGAAAACTTTTCCCTCTGGAAGAATATAGTTCTTCTCTACATGTTGCACATAATATACTGTACCCTAGCAAGCACAGACAAAGAGCGGCCTCTAGCAAAGCATCAATGCCCCCAAGTCTGTATGGGTTCTGAATCCCTGTAGAAAACCATCAAACTGAAAGTAGTGGTCCTAGATAAGTGATCTTAGACATCCTTTTGTTCGCGATATCCTTGTGAACCCCAGACATGGATTAGAAAATATCAATCTTCAGATCGTTCACGATTATGTTTATCGATCTTGATTGGTAGTGACGAAAAGGTAAGGAAATATCTGATTCTCAATCAATATTCCTTGTGCATCACCAAGGAATATTTTGGTGTCAGCTCCCAATCATCGAGGAGCCAGGGATATCTCTCATACAGGAGGAACAAATCCCTACGACTGCAAAACCCCATACCATACCTCTTGCCTTACCTAGTCATTTCCTTTATCACAGCCAGTTACGAACTGCTTTTGAAAATGGCTAAAACAAGTAAGAACTATGATATAGCAGTTCATACATCTCCGGTCTAAGGATGTAATATTTTATCATCCCAAGTTACTCATGACTATAATCCATGAAGTATACTTGGTTGTGGGTCTTCCAGTCACTTGAAACTCTTTTCAAGCACAGATAAGCATTGCACCTTAATTCAACCATTTTGAATTCAAGATCTGATGCTTATCTTAGTCTTGATTCAATCTTTCTTCCATAAGGTTGACTGACTGTGGAAAGTTTGAAATATAGAATAATATTTCTGGAAGTAGTTAAACATGCTAAGATGGAACACAGTAAAGTCTTATGAATGTAACCGTATCACACGCATATATAATCCCCATTATATATCGAAACAAGCATAAGTTACAATACTGTATGTATTGTTCCCAAAATAAAATAATACATATCAAATAAACTAATATATACAACTCAAGCCAAATCGCTAGCAAATCTTACACCTATCCCTCTAGTGTGAGATTCATGAGCTGCTTGCGGTAACGGCTTAGTGAATGGATCTGCCAAGTTTCCATTCGATGCTACTCTGCTAATGATGACTTCACCACTTTCAATAACATCCCGTATAAAGTGGTTTGAGGAGGATGGATTTCTTGGATGCTACATTGCACCTTAATGATTGCAACCACTTTTAGATCTTGGATGAATTTCTTCATCCACACGGCCTCCTTGTCTTGCTTCGAGCTCCTCCAGCTGACATCACTACCATTTAACAGGAACACAAACCCCGATTGTGATCGGCATTCATCCCTGTCAGTTTGGAAGCAAGCATCCGAGTAACCCTTTACTCTCAGCTCTTTTTCCCCACCATATACCAAGAACATCTCTTTTGTCCGTCTCAGATATTTGAGAATGTTCTTTACTGCCCTCCAATGAGGCTCTCCTGGGTTCGCCTGATATCTACTAGTTATGCTTAAAGCACAACCTATGCTAATAAGAACAAGTTTGATCCTATTCCATTGAGCAAGGCTATATATCCTCATGTGAAGGATCTGGGATTCAATGGGGTGTTGACGAAGAGTGTCCAATTTAAGAGGAACAATATGGTGCCAATCTGGCAGTCTTTGTATGCAATTATTAACCGGTGCCTCACTAACATATCTAAAGGAGTTGATGATGCTAGCTCAAGTTCATTTCAAATTCTGGTTTCAATGGTCAAACACTGGAATGTGGACTATGCATCTATCATATTTCAAGAAATTTCAAAAATAGTTCATCAGAAACAAGTTCCACAACAAGCAAAGAAGTTTCTCCCATACCCGAGGTTTCTCTCGATGAATGTACAAAGCATCATGCAAGATCATCCAAATTACATCAATCGGAGGGATAATGATCCTCTGCCAACGGTGTATATCATGCAGAAATTGTACAAAATTGAAAAGACCTTTGACGTCCAGGCTTTTGTAATGTCTGCTGAATTAATAATGATGATGGATCTTCATGATCCTATAGTAAAGGCATACATTAGAGAGAATAATATCGTTCTTCCGGATCGACAAGAACCTGTTGATCCTAACCAAAGAACAGTAGTACCTGAGGGTTCAGATTCTAGTAGTCAGTAGTCTTCGGGTGACACTGACGGGGGAGAGTCGAGAGAAAATTCTGAGAGGTGGGATGAAGTGGTTGAGGGAGGTGAGAATGTAGGAGAGGGAGATGCGGAGGATGAAATGCCTATAGGATTGTTACTTTCTAAGTCTCAATATCAATCTCAAGAGACTCCAAAAAGAAGTGTTGAGCTGAATGTAGAAACTATGATTGTCACACCTAAGGGTGTTAACTTGGAAGCTCCAGTTTTTTAGCATGATGACATTTTTGACATAGAAAATCTTGATACTGAGGGCTTATATGATAATATCGCTATTGCTGCCCAAGTTAATGTAGATGAAGAGGAACAGTTAAAAGAAAATGAGAGTGTGCTCGGAGAAAAAGAATATAAGAGTGCTGAGAGTTACCCAACCACAAATAGCCGGGAAACCACATCTGCCATCCGGTCTGACAGGGTCAGTCCTGGTGTTGAAGAAGACTCTGGCATCCCACCAGAGCATGCACAAACCCCACCAAGCCACTCTGTTTCTTCTCAACAAGAAATAGTTTCAATTTCTCACGGGGCTTTAACACACAATCTACCGAAGTCTCCTTCTAAAACAGTAGGTATTGAAATAGGTGCCATTTCTCCCCAGGCTACCGAATTTCTTTTTAAAGAGCACATTGCAAGCCCAATTCTTTCTAAACACAAGGACACATCTATACCATCAACTAGGATCCTACCTGCAGGAACTAGCAGAACTTCTATAGAAGCTACACTTCGTAGACTTTAATGATTAGATGGAAATCCCGCCACAGTCAACCTGATACAACTATGCATGTGGGTGGCTCAACTTCTGAAGGATTTGTTCCTCCAGTTGTTTCAGTCTCAACGGGCAATCTAGGTGATCCCGGTTTTGTTACACCTTCAAAAGTTACTCAGGTTGCCTCAGAATTTGTTTCTAAGGCTGACCTTGAAACTGCTTTGTCTGTGGTTCATGCTAAGATTGATGTTGTAAATGAGAAGGTGGACATGCTACTGGCTAAACAAGGCCCTGATGTGTCGGTGGAGGAGTTGAAATCCCAGTTGTATGTAAAGCTGATGGCTAGACCAGATAATAATGAAGAAGATACTACTCTGGTTGATTTACTAAGAAATGAATACAAGAAATCAGATTTTGAAAGTTTTAAGAAGGAAATGAGAGATAGAATGGCAGCTTTTGGAGATGCTTTTTACAAGAGAATGGATGTTATTGATTCAATTAAGAATGTTGAGGGTGAGGTTCCTCTAGCTATTGTTCAGGGGGAGACTTCAGGGAGAATTAATGCTGAAGAGGAAGCTGTGATTGCTGCTGCACTTAAAGCTTCTATTGAGGAAACCTGTCAGGCACAAGAAAAGAACCGAAAACATAATGACCAAGATCCTGATCCCGATCATTCTGAGGGGGAGAACCATGGTGCTAGTGTGCCTATCACTTATTTGATATCAAAGATACCTGTTGCTTCGTCTTCACAAAGCAAACAACCAACCCCAAAGAGAGGCAGAGGTAGAGGTAAAGGAAAAAGGCAAATGACTTTAGTTGATGAAGAAGAAAAGGATACAGCAGGCTGGTGGATGATACATATGACTATCTTACGGGTGCAGGTTCAGACTTTGATGTTTATGGGTCATTTGTAGCAGAAGCTGGTGAACATGAAAAAGAGTTAACTCTTTAGCAACATATAAGCAAAATTGAAGAAACAAAAACTGTGACAACACCAAAGGTTGAAAAGCCTGAGGTAGAAGTGGTGCCAACACCAGAGCCAATGAATATAACAGATGTGCTGAGGATTAACAAAGAGGTTGCTGATCTGTTTCCTCCATCTCCGAGAAAATTCAGAAAAACTGCTGGAGATATGTTGAGGGAATAAGAAAGAACAAAAGATTGAAAAGGTTGAGACGGGGTGCAGAGTGGAAAGTGCCTAAAACTTACAATCCTGATCCTATTCTGACCTCAAGTCTGAGAGACTTAAGAAAAAGAGTTGTGTTAACAACAAAGGCTTTGAAAAAGACTGAAAGAAATTGGAGTGAATTTGATATTGAAGTGGCTTTGCTTGAAGAGAAGACTCCTGAAATTTATTCTGATCAAGTTCAACCTAAACTACCTATCAATCTTCTAGGAGCTGTTGATGCCTCTGATGCTGGTAAAAGAATACTCTTGAATTGGTATGGTAGATCAAGAGCTGAAGTGTTCTCTAAACATCCAATCTCCAAAGTAAAGTGCTCATTGGTAGAGTTGTAAATGTGATTTGGGTTTACTTTCAAGTTATGAGAATAAATTAGAGTTATCATTGGTTCAGTCAAGTAGACCTAAAGCATTTAAGCATGGCAGACATTGAATTCATTCTGGATGAACTTGAAGCCAAGAAACACAGCTCAAAGGATAACAATGCAGGATACAAGATCATTCTAGACTTCATGAAACAAAGAATCCGGCTTGCTGAAAGAAACGACATCCAGCTTGGTGCTGAGGCAGATAAAGAAAATATTAATATTCTAAAGCCTAACACCTCACATCCTAGGATTGATGAGCTAGAAATGTTTCAAGTAATTTGGAGGGATGTTGAGTCTGGAGAGGATGATGAAGGAATAGTTTTGTTTAACAGCAAGAAGGAGAAATTCTTTCTAAGGACCAAGGAACTCAATGCCTATTATGATGGGCCTCTTAGAGTCTAGGTGATCAAGATTAGAGAGCATTGCTTCAGCCTTAAAGATGCCTTTGATCAATCTGCAAGAGTCAGCATGATAGATATTATGGAACAAATGAAAGAAAAGATGCAAGAAAGAGCTACTCTCCGCAGGTGGCAAAGGATCTTGGGTGAACGGAACATAGACTAGATCGAATCAAGGGGGAGATTGTTAGATCTAGATTTTATGATTAGATCTAGTCTGTATTTTGTGTAAATAGTACATTTTATGTACTTAGTATAAATAGTTTGTAAACGTTGACTCTATGTAACTTTTGACATATGCAATAGAAGAAACACACACATTAAGGTGTAATATTCAAACTCTCTCAACACACACACTTACGGATCACACTATACACTCATGCAATACCTTTCACATCGTACATTAGAAATTCAAAAACTCCGATCCTTATCTTAAGCGATCGTGGCGCTAACCACTAGGGTTTAGCGCCGCTAACTCCTCAACTGTAGCGCCGCTATCTCTTAACTTCACATTTTTTTTTCATCCTTTTCTTGGTCTTTCAACTTTTGGCCTTCTTTTTGCATCCTTTTGTATACTTTAGCTTGAATTCAACAAAGAAAGGTAAAACATACATTTTTGAAATTAAAAGAACAATTTCTCGGCTAAAATTACCCGGATATCGCACAAAATATATAGTTAAAACCTGCGATATCAATATACCCCACACTTGAACTTTTCTTTTCCTCAAGCGAATCATAATTTTATCGAGGCTAAGGTATTTAAACAAATAATAACATTCTAATAAACAATAAATACCGCTGAAAAATATCAACATGTTTGATTAGGAACAAGTCATCGATTATACCCAGACCTACACATAATCCGTGTTATGGTCCTCTCTTAACTTCTCACCATCCCAAATGCTTTCTCTTCTTATCAATAACCAACTCTTAATTAATGAATCTTTTATGGTTAATTTACCCCTTAAGAACCCCCCAACCTCATGACTTATCGCAGATTTCTCAATTTTACTTGACACGTGCTTTTATTATTTTGCTCATATAAGTCTATGACTTTCGATTGAACCCATGTAGCGAACTTTCTACCCAACCAATCCCAAACTAGTTGGCTTTAGGTGATTAGGTGTAGAACACCCCCCCCAGAGCTTACTTGTTCGAGTCCCAAAGACCACATTTTTGACTTATACTACTAGCCTTTTGGCTTTATTGCTGCTCTATTTTTTTTCTTTTCTAATTTTCTCATTTTTTTTTTTTTTCACAATTTAGCAAGAACATGATTAGTACAAGAGGAAATTCACACTCAACCTATTTTTGTCGAGCTTAGATTCAGAAAGGGCTTAACCATTTATTTAAATTCAAAAATTAAAAGTTGGTTACCATAAATGGAATTTCTTTGGAACGGTGAAAAGCCACTAAATATTATGCATAAATACCAAGTATAACCTCTTAACTTGTTCACAAATCAAACATTTGACACCTCAACCAATACTTCACACTTACTCGAATGACATTAAAATTTTAAAAATTATAGCCCAAATACCATCATAATTTAATCAAGGACAAATTAAGTTCAAGCTAGAAATCTTTTTCTTACCCAGTACCCCACACTTAGATTGTAGAATGTCCCCATTATACACAAAGTCAAACACTAAGGTAGAAAAAGATTAGAAATAAACTCCTTGGGTATCAACACGGAAAATGGAGCAATAATAAATTTCGTTGAACTAACTGCCAGCATATACGCTTGTGCTATTAGAAATATTCCCACTAATACACGTACGCCATATAGACCACTACTAATGATGTATGGGCCTATTGGGTCATACACCGGGGTCAAACCTAACAGCAACTAAAGTATAGGGACCAAATTGGCAAAAGACAAAAGTTGACATCGCAGGCCGCGTTAGCGCCGCAAACTTTAAGGTTTAGCGCCTCTAAGTCCTAAAGGTTAGCGCCGCTACCGCTGCATGTGCTTTTTGTCAAATCACCTCCCAAGCTAACCAATGCATGTGTGACTTGTGTACTCAACTTTGCCCGGCTAAGGAGTGGTATATGGAGATCTGGAACGACAAGAGAGTGTGTGAATCTTCTTTTTATCCCAAGGTGTAAAAACACACACTTAAGAAACTCTCTAAAGTGTCATTGAGACTTTGAGAGAGCTTTTGAGTTCAAGAGAGTGTTACAGAGAAATTGGTCTCACAAGCTGCTGTTCCAATGTGATATTCTTGTTGAAGTATCACTAGAGGCGAGCTAGCACTCGAGGTTGGCGTGTTACCGGGGTATACCTCAATAGAAGATTCGCGGTTTTCGTTCATGGAGGATAACCACCACAACACCCCTCATTTCTGGAGCTAAGGAGAAAGGTATAACCTCCTTCTTTCCTTCTTTCATGTTGCATTTCTTTACATAGAGTTTGGTCCATTTTGGGATTTCTAGTTTTTATGCTTTGTTATGTTGTACATTGGGCTGTTTATGTTGTACCTTGCTTCCGCTGCTTGCCCACGAAATCCCAACAGTGGTATCAGAGCTACCTCTATGTTAGATTTGCACTTGGTGGCCTGTAAAATCCCGAAATCTAAATGTTTGTTTTCTGTTCGAACCGGGTTAGCGGCGCTAACTTTGAGTTAGCGGCGCTATCTCTTAAAACTTAGCGGCGCTACGCGCGCTGTTACAGATTTTGGTTTCAAGTTAAAAACAGTTTTGGTCTCGGGTATTTTAGGCATTTTGTGATTCTGGAAATTTGTTCCAGATTTTGTTTTGGTAATTTTTTTACCATCTTGTTTGTTTGGTTGTATGTGGTTGATTTGAAATTGGTAAATCTTGCCTTTGACCTTGTGGTTGACTTTGTGTGTTTGGATACATTAATCACATTGGGCTGTAATGTTTATTAAAACTGTTGTATTTGTAATAATATTGTGGCTAGCATGCCATTTCATTCATCCATGTATTTGTACTAGATAAATAGGAAATTATTGTGGCTTGTACGCCATTTCAATTTCTATTGTAT
Source organism: Pulicaria dysenterica (assembly GCA_947179395.2). NCBI lineage: Eukaryota > Viridiplantae > Streptophyta > Magnoliopsida > Asterales > Asteraceae > Pulicaria > Pulicaria dysenterica. The sequence goes on from OX359294.1 coordinate 41,695,379, forward strand.
GTATTGTACAATTTGGATGAAGACACACAAAAAGGAGTCAAAAGAAGATGGAGGATGACCATAGAAGCCAGTGAAATCCAATGGAGATAGCAGTTCTAGTGGGAGCTCGCATCGGAGTCCTTTTGTCCCTTAGTTTGACCACGTTCTACCCGTTTTGGCTCACGGGAAGAACGCATAGGAATTTTGGCAAGGGTTACCAATTTATTTCGTTTATATGCGTGTGATATGATTTTATAATTCTTGCATGGTTTGCTTAGGATTCGCATGCTAGAAAATTTTTCGAAATTAATAAAATCACAACAGATTTGGTAAAAATGGTTTGAAACTCTCGCGCGCCCTCACATACAAGATTAACTCACCTAGTGGAAATAGGTTTTGTCACTAAACAAGTTAATCTGTAACCAAGCCGGAAACAAAAGCCCGGTTTCCATAAATCGTAAATCTTGCGCCATCCAAAAGATGACATCACCCGAATCTAGTGAAGCATGGAGTGATTGTCGAGCTTAGCATGAGTTATTCCATGTGGATCTGTGTTGAAGGTGAGTGTGGGATCTTGAAATTATCGATTGTCGAGCTTAGCACGAGCCGGTAGTTGTCGAGGTATCACCGTGTATCTTGTTGGACGATTTACAATTACAAATTAAAATCCTTGTGTGATTGTCGAGCTTAGCACGAGTCAACCAAGAATTTTAATTTGGAATTGGTGCAAGTAAGGATCAAACATGCCAAACGACCGATGGTTGTCGTAGGATCCCGCAAGTGTCTAAGAGTTGCAATAGAGATTGCAATCGGTAAGATGGTTATCGGCCTAAATAGCTCCATAAAGTGATCCGCGGCAACCCCGTCATGAATTGGAGTGAAATATGGTTCTTAGCCCTTGTTAAAATACTTTTCAAGCTATACAGTTATCTCGGTCCAAAATCAAATATCAGTCAAGGACCGATATTTGAAATCGCGGATATCGCGGTAAGATATCGGTGAGATATCGGTTTTTTATATTTCGTTGAAGATATTATATATATATATATCAGGGTAGAACTATAATTAAGTGTAGAATATGTAGAAATATTTATAACCATTTGATCTTATTAATATAGGGCTGAGATTAATTGTTTGATTTTTAATTTTTATAAAATGCTTTAACATTATTTAATATATAAAAAGGATAATAGTGGAATTCTAAACCAACCCACTCACCAGTCACCCCCTCGTTTTCTCTACACAAAATCTCTGCACAAGATCTCTATACTCACTCCTTTTATTTTCCCTATGCATAATATCTTATGCACCATTCATATACTGTTTCTCCTCCATAAAAAAATTCCAAATCACCGATGCAGATTCTCTCCCCCATAAAAAATTCAAACACCGGTGAAATTACAAAGCCTATATCTAATCGGTTTTGAGTTTACACACACTACGGTGTCGCCGCTGTGATACTTCGCATAATCAGGGATGAAGACGTATTTCACATCTTTGACGAAGGAGAAGACGGTGGTGAGTTTAGACACACTCTCACCGGTCGCCGATCAAGAACCGTCACTTAGTGGATCAAAAAGAAAAAGAAAAAAATACCTAGTATAAAAATCGGTGATATACCGATATCTCGGTTTGTCAAATATCGCCAAAATATCGCCCAATATCGCCGATATTCTCGCCTCCGAGATATCCCAGCGATATATGAAACCGATATTTGGTGAACTTCCGATATCCGATATCTCGGCGAGATATCACCGAGATATCGCCGAGATTGACTGCATAGTTTTCGAGGCAATATGGGTAATTATTTTAACAAGGATTCAAATCAAACTAACTAATTCGTGTACTCTATTTAATATAGGATGTCGAATCAAAACCACACCACGTCGAACTTTTCACTACACATGTTCCTACAAAGGGAGAAGCTCACGGGAGTGAACTTCGTTGACTAGCTTAGGCAATTGAGAATTGTCCTACGTGCCGAGTCTAAGTTGCACATCCTTGAGGAACCCCTTCCTGAGCCACCTGCAATCAATGCGGAATGGACTATCCGATACGCGTATGAAAAGCGTGTTCGGGATACGCACGATGTTGCTTGTCTCATTTTATCAAGTATGAGCTCGGAACTGCGAAAGCAATTTGAGCACATGACTGTGTATGACATGATTAACAAGCTGAAGGATGTTTTCCGATAGCATGTTAGGCAAGAACATTATGAGTGTGTTAAAAGTCTAACCGGTTGTAAGATGCGGGAAGGCGGGAGTGTTAGTACCCATGTTTTGAAGATGAAATCATACATGGACCAGATGGAGAGACTAGGTTTTCCTATAGGGAGGGAGCTAGGTGTGAGTTTCATACTTCAGTCTCTGCCCGCCTCATATGAAAAGTTTGTCGAGAACTATCATATGCATTGAATGGAAATATCTATAGATGAATTGCATGGAATGTTGAAGGATGTTGAATCTAACATGTCCAAGCATGCATCATCCTCATTCACTCTCGTTCTTGGTTCTAAGGAACAACTTAACAAGAAGAAGAAGAAATCGATCTCATTACAAGAAGAAGTTGGAGTATCCAAACTTACTTCAAGTTTTGAGTCTATGGACATTGACGATGTGCCTAAGGAGACTCATCAAGGGGTGGTTTGCTACTTCTGTGGAAGATTTGGGGATTGGGGCCGTCATGCCTGCCCTTCGTGCCGAGAGGATATAAAACTTCTAAGAAAAGAGAGTTAATTTTCCTACTTGAGGTACATTCATGGTTATACTTCATTGCTATTCCTTAATAAGCTGGGTTGTTTACCCGAGCTATAAGACTCACGTTTGTTACAAATTTATTTTTGTTGCAAAGTGTAGGTCTGTTCGTTTCAAGAAGGAAGAGATTGAAGAACAGGATCTCTGAAGAAGAAATTTTGTTGATTGTCTTCTACAAGAGAATTGGGAGTGTTGGTCTCGCCATTATTTCCGGATTAATTATTACTTTTGTTTTTGTGCCCTGCGTGGCAAGAGTTGCTTTATTGTGTGTTCTTTTGAAGATGATGGATGTTTTTGAATCCTGTGTTTTATGAAAAAATTTCATTTTGATGGTTTCATTTCAAATTCGATCCATGTCAATGCTTATGTGTTATTTTTGACCATTTATGGTACTCAAATACACATTTGATGACGATGGATATGGCTTGGAATTGAAACATTTTTGAAAAATTGTTTTGAGATGTTTTATCAAAACTTATCCATATCATTGCATACATAAAGGCTCGTTATAAGTAATAAGGCAATCATGAATAATTGATTCTTAGATCCAAAAGTGGTTTGGATACATTAGCTCTTTGGCATAATCAAACTTGACCAAGTAAACAACATTTACATCGCTTAGATCCATGTGATTAGGATCTTTGTAAAATATTTACCCTCGGGCTAAATGAAAGATGCAAATCTTGTTTATTGGACTAGGGTGATTAAGAAATCCTTCACCAGTGTTGGTAGGAAGGATTATGACTTGTTGGATTTTGATCACACTTGTGTGGATAATCCGTTCAAGTATGCCATATAGAGAGACACTAGTAAAATTCTCCATCACTATCTTTATGATAGTTGTTGGGAGAATGTTTAACTAGACAAAAGGTTAGTGTCTGAAACCTGGAGGTGTTCAGAAATAACCTGAGGGAAATTAAGAATCATTAAGGGCATATATATATAAATTCTTAGATCCAGAATATATGCTAAGTTTTCTTATCTATATTGGTCTAAACAAGAAATGAATCATGGGTTTAACCCATAATTCGTTTTCTCAAAGAAACACATTTGTACATGGTGTTACTTTGAGGAAAAACCGGATATCTTTGTTGGTGATTTGGTAAATGGAAGGCCTAAAATATGTATTCAATGTGATTGGTATACATTAATTTTATGAACCAAGTCCTCAATCTAAAACACAACATTATGGTCACTTAAGCATCCAATGAGATTTTGACTAGAAAGAGTCCTTTGCCTGTCAATCTCATAACTTAAAATTATCCAGTCTACATTCAGTGGGAGATGGATGAATTATAAATTAAGTTGATGCTCATATATTTAAGTAGTTCATCTGAGTTTTGGAAGTTGTTTCTTGAACTTATGGGAACCATGTTTGGTTGCTCAAAAGGGAAATGACAATTTACAAAAGCATTCCAGAGGAAGAACGTAAAATTTAAACAAGAGACCTAATGTTGATACTAGCATTTAATCAGCATAGAGATGCTGGTAAAACCTGACAATATCCATTACTTCTATAAATCTGATGGAAATCAAGAAGGCTGTTTAGATATGATGCTGTCATATTTTAGTAACAGCAACTTGATGGTAAATCATTATGATGTTACCATTCATCGGAAACATAGTGGGACCCTGAGTTCACTAGTGATTATAAGAAGGGAATGGTATACATAGATGTAATCTTTTGCTGCATCCAAGTACTTGACTTGGGTTAATCCCACACCTGAGGTGTAATCCAAGAAGGGTGAATGGACTAACATATATGCAATCATAGACAACTTCAAATACCGACTAGAGACAAAGTGTTTCATATTGATTATATGGAAACATGTTCTAGTGGTTATGTTGAAGATAACTTGGATAAAGTGAAATTTTGTTGTCACCTTGCAGAAACAAGTTAGCTCACATGGACGTAAGAGACCTGAATCCTTCATAGGATTAAGTTGAAGAAATGCTTAAGGCACTTTCCGAGGCTCTTACACATCCATAATATCCAGATTAGGTCTGGATTACGTGAAGCATTGTTGTCACTTTGGGGAAACAAGTAAGTTCACATGGAAATAAAATCCAAGATCCTTCGCAGGGTTAAGTTGAGGATATGTTTGAAGCATGTTCCGAGGTCTTATATATCCATTATGTCCAAGTTGTGTCCATGACTAAAGTCAGCAAAACTTGCATCTTGTGGTAGTAATCCTGCTTTACTAGAAAGTCAAAGGAATGAGTTTTCTAGAAAGCATAGATTAATCCAGATACTCTTGTCAGGGCTAGTGGGAGCTTCATGTGTTCCTAGTAAAATATACTCAATGAAAATAATGTCCTAATTTAGGGTTGTTTTCAACCTATTGATGGAATTATTGTTCTATGAGTATAAATAGAGAATATGGAATCAAGTGGATTCTAAATTCAAGAAATACTGATGTATGTTCTTGATGTTCGACGAAAGTAGAATTGTCTTGAGTAAGTTATTACTGCAAATAAATCTATACTTATGAGACTGTCGATTATATCGAAGTTTTGAATATTCAAATATGTGGTGTGGATACAACATTTAGATTTAAATGAGTGTCATTGACCCTATTGTGCACTTCGGTTACATTGAGGGTATGTCGACTCTAACAAACATGAGTGTCAGTGACTCTATTGTGAATTTTGGTTACATTGAGAGTATGTCGACTCTAATAATCATAAGTGTCATTTATCCTATTGTAGACTTCGGTAACATTGAGGATATGACGACTATGATAATATTATGTATGATCTCTTTGATAAACACTTTGCAAGTGGTTTAATAAGAGAATACAAAAGAGTACACAGGGATATCGTGTAGATGATCCCATAGTTAAGCCGTTGTCAAATACTAGTGATGGATCTCATACTAGGTATAATAGCATTGTTCATGCTTATGACTAGGCTTGAATATCGTTTTACTAAATGTTTGATTTACTTATAAGTTTTGGGAATGGTAAGCAGTACTACTCACCGATGATTGTATCGATATATAGTGGAGACTATATATACGCATGACGCTGTACCTTCAATGGTCTTTACTGTGTTCCATCTTAGCATGTTTAACCACTTCCCAGAATGTTTCTACATTCTAAATTTCCACAGTCAGTCATTCTTTAAGGGAAGAAAGTTTGAATTAAGGCTAAGGTTAGGTGTTGGTTATGCATTAATCAAAGATTGAATGCATGAAACGCAACAGTAACCTGTGCTTGAAAGGAGTTTCAAGTGACTGGAAGACCCACACCTGAGTTCACTTCATGGATCATGGTCACAAGTAACTCGGGATGGTAATATCATTACGTCCTTCGACCCGAGATGTATGAATTGCTATATCATGAAACTTTCTTACTTTGGCTATTTCAAAACGTAGTTCGTAACTGGCTATTATAAAGGGAGTAGTTAAGTAAGAAAAGGTTCACGCTATGGAATTGTACAGTCAAAGGAATTTGTTCCTCTGATATGAGAGATATCCCTGGGCCCCTCGATGATTGGGCGCTGACACCAAAATAAGCATCGCCATGCGCAAAGGAATATTGATTGAGAATCAGATATGTCCTTAAATTGGTCACCACCAATCAAAATCGAGAAACATAATCGTGAACGATCTAGAGATTGACATATTAATCCATGTCTCGTGTTCACAAGGATATCGCGAACAAAAGGATGTTTGATCACTTACCTATAGGACCTCTACGTTTTATGTAGGTTATGGTTTTCTGCAAGGAAGCGGAACCCATACTGACTTGGGGGCATCGATGCTTTGCTAGAGGCCGCTCTTTGTCTGAGGTTACATGGGTACGGTGCATTATGTGCAAGTAGGAGTTTGTTAGAAATATGCCCAATAATGCACGTACGCCATATAGACCACTGCTGATGATGTATGGGCCTATTGGGTCATACACCGGGGGTCAAACCTAACAGCAACTAAAGTAAAGGGACCAAAAATGGCAAAAGACAAAAGTAAACCTAACAGCAACTAAAGTAAACCTAACAGCAACAAAAGCTACGGCTGCATGTGCTTTTTGTCAAATCAGCTCCCAAGCTAACCAATCCATGTGTGACTTGTGTACTCCACTTTGGCCGGCTAAGGAGTGGTATATGGAGATCTGGAATGACAAGAGAGTGTGTGAATCTTCTTTTTATCTCAAGGTGTAAAAACACACGCTTAAGAAACTCTCTAAAGTGCCATTAAGACTTTGAGAGAGCTTTTGAGTTCAAGAGAGTGTTCCAGAGAATTTGGTCTCACAAGCTGCTGTTCCAAGGTCATATTCTTGTTGAAGTATCACTAGAGGCGAGCTAGCACTCGAGGTTGGCGTGTTACCAGGGTATACCTCAATAGAAGATCCGCGATTTTCATTCTTGGAGGATAACCACCGCAACACCCCTCATTTCTGGAGCTAAGGAGAAAGGTATAACCACCATCTTTCCTTATTTCAAGTTGCATTTCTTTACATAGAGTTTGGTCCATTTTGGGATTTCTAGTTTTTATGCTTTGTTATGTTGTACGTTGGGCTGTTTATGTTGTACCTTGCTTCCGCTACTAGCCCACGAAATCCCAACATGTACTCCATACATCAATCAAACAACCACTGTAAAATAAACAACTCAGAGCATAGATCAGACAATCATTATAAAATCAAAAGATATGTACATCAAAGTTCAAATGTCTAAATACATCAAAATATAAAAGATAACAAGGCATAAACATCAATCATCATCATCACTGGCATCTCGGCCTCCGTGCCCTGATGGTCCCGGCAAGTCTGGGTTGGGTTGTGTAGTACACGTCCGCCAGTATGGACACGGTGGTGGCAACTAAGGCAGGTCAATTGGTGTGCCCCCACAGCTGACTACCAGATCGGATATTCCTCTACCCATAGCCTGTATATACACTGTGAGGAGACGCTGATGGGTTCTCAAATCATCCAAGTACTATCTACCTCGGCAACATTCCGCTCCTCCCTATCTACTCGGCTGTGGAGGCTATCATCCTCAGCCTGCTCTTGTGCACATCTCCTACGGCGCACCTGCCTCGCAGGCTGCTCCTGAGCAATCTGGGCCTCTACTCCCGCACCCTCTGCTGGGTGGGCCTCCTCTTCCTGGGCGCCCTAGCCACCATGGGGCACTAGCCTGTATGCTCCTGTCGGCAGCTGCTCGATAACTTGCATCGTCTCAAGAAATGCAGCTCCGATGATTTTGGTCTCGAGCCGGACCAAGTGTCCCTCCTCCCGCTCTGTAAGGAGCCCATAAGATCGACCAAAACGGTGACAAACTGACCACCGCAGATGGGGCTAGCCTACTTAGACCCAACAGCTCGCCTAGCCAAGTAGAAAGCTAGATTATGAGGTATATCAAGGCGAAACTCCGGGTCAAGAATGGCAAACATATAGAGAATGTCAACACCGGTGACCTTCTCACCGCCACGGCGATAAGCGATGGTGTTACTGATGAGGCGGTGGATGAGACGGTGCACTGGCTAGCGGATGTTGCTCTCTATCGCCGCCGTAGGTCATAATCACCATTGGCTATGGTAGCCTAGAACTCAGAGACCCGGTGTCTCTCCGGCACCTCCCGCTCGCACGCCGCCATGAAATCGGCAAAGTAAGGGCTCTCTATCTTCTCCTCAGTATAGAGACCCATGCGGCGGCTAAACTCGACTAGATCGCACTCGCGACTCTGGGCTCCAAGGCGGACTGTCAGAAACTGCCGGTCATGAATGTCGTCAACGGTGGCATTGAACCGGACGGTTGCAAAGAACTCTAGACACAACTCTCTATACACCGGCTCACGAGTGCAAAAAAGCATCTACGAAGCCCGACAAATGAATATGTGCTCGCTGTCCTCGCCTCGAATATCCTGACGCAGGAAGGCAGAATTGCAATCATCAAGCCCACATTGTCGATCATTGCCCAGTCGAGCGCGTGTGGAAGGTCGACCTCCTTCGGCAGGAGGGATGCCAGCCGCGTCGTATACTCAAGGCGTAACCGGGTAGAGACGGTGGTTGGAATGACCAACCACGGATGGTGGACCGGTGAAGCTGGTGGTGCTAGCACCTCTGGCTCGGGTTGCCGAGTCCGCTGCCCTCTACCTCTCGCCGCCATAATCTGCAGAAAATATATAACCTAAATCAGTATGCAGATAGGACCCCTAAAAATATTCATAACTCGAGTGGCATGGAAAAGCTACGAAGTACGGCAAAACAGGGCGTAGCGGCGCTAACCCTTAGGGGTTAGCGGCGCTACACCATAACGATGATGAATAGTGCCTAGAGGTGGACAGATTGTGAAAAACACCTCTTTTGTAACAGGAAACAGCTCAGATCAGTTCTAGTGTTCAAAATAAGCTACGAGTTATCGATTAATTGCAACAGGAATGCCAAGAAGTGAAAACCCTAATTCGGTTTTTTTTAAACCCGAAACCCTAACAATGGAAAATCGCGAAATAAAGCATGTAGGGTCGATTTGATCATGGATAAACAATAATCAGGGCTTCAAACATAAGAAAAACCCTAGCTTATCTGATTTTCGACCGAGTCCGAGGGGATTACGAACTTGGGACGCAATGTGTGGAAAAAGGGACTTACCGTTAATGATGGATGGTCGGAATAGGTAGCCGGATGTCGGAGCTGTCGTCGGAGGTCGGACGCTGGTCGGTGTCGGAGTTGTGGTCGGTAGCGGTGGATTGTGGTGGTGGTCGTACGGTGGTGGTTCGAGAAGGAAGTTAGCATCGGGAAGTTTTTTGGGGGTAATGGTGGATCGATATTCAACAACCGAGTCAAAACTATTTAAATGGCCCGCCCACGATAGCGCCGGTAACCTAAGCACGTTAGCGGCGTTAAACCCTAAGACTTAGCGGCGCTAAACCCCACTTCAACAGATTTTCGATTTTGACGATTTGGCTCCCGTTTCTCGATAGTGTCCAACTGAACATGACTTTAGAGAGATACCACAGATGTTTTACATACATGAATAGGCTAAGAACACATAAAAACGAAACAATGAACGAAAACACAATCAAACGATCGGTGAGAACGGAAAGAAAACCTAACTCACTTTCGTAGGAATCACGGTTGCATTTAGCATATGAAACAAGCTTTTAAACCCCTAGGTAGCCCGAGAGGATAAGTTGTAGTCTCGTGAGGGCTTCTAGGCAACACACCCACAAAGTTGGAACGAAAAACGAAAAACGAAAAACGAAAAGAACGAAAATCTAAACTATACACGGGTTGCCTCCCGCGAAGCGCTTCTTTAAAATGAGTCATTAGCTGGACTCCCAGCCCACACATAGGGGTCTGGCACGGTGAGGTTGATATCCTCACCTTCCCTCTCTTCAGGCATTGCTTCCAAGTAATGCTTTATTCGGTGCCCATTGACTTTGAAGGTAACTCCCTCGGTATTAAGTAATTCGATTTTGCCATAGGGGAATACCATATTTACCACAAATGGCCTGTACCATCGGGTTTTGAGTTTTCTGCGAAACAACTTCAACCGTGAATTAAACAAGAGCACTTTATCCCCAGGTTCGAAGTGTTTGTTTCCTTTCAACCGAGCATCGTGCCATATCTTCGTTTTGTCCTTATAGATCAAGTAATTCTTATACGCTTCGCTTCTCAATTCATCTAACTCGTTGAGCTACAAGAAACGATGGTCACATGCTTTGTTAATATCAGGGTCACAAGTTTTCCATGCCCAGTAAGCCTTATGCTCTACTTCCACCGGAAGATGACACGCCTTACCTATTGGGGTTTCGGGAACGACCAGCGGAAGCTGTTGGGTTTACAGGAACGCAGCGGAAGCAATGAAAACAACAAGCAAAGCCATGGTACAAGCATGCAATGCATAAAACCCAAAAGAGGACCAAACTCTATATCTCATATTTGCAACATGAAAAAGAAGAGAAAGAAGATTATACCTTTCTCCTTAGCTCCAGAAACCTGTAGAAGAAAATGATGTTGACAAGAAAGCAAAATAGTTTCCCTCTATTGCAAGTCCACACCGGGTTTCTTCAATCCACTTGTACTAGCAAGCTTGTGTGGACTTCAAAGCCTTGAATCCACACAAGAACAGTTATCTCCAACCCTTTCCTGGACAAAATCCCACATGCACTCTCAAATGAAGCATGAAGCTCTAAGTTTGTGTGAGAGAACCAACATCTCTTAAGAGAGAAAGTAAGAAAGGATTAATTAAAGAATTCTCTGGAAAGAGACATTAAAAAACGCCCCTTTAGATGTCCAAGGCCGGCCAGCAAAAACCAAGCCCAACCATTGGTCCAAAAACGAGGTGGAGACAAAAGTTGCATGTAGTCTGACAAATTTACATGCCGCGTACCAGTAGGTTTCCGCGCCGCGGAACTACAGCGTCGCGTACCCTAACAAGCGCCGCGTCGCGTAATCTTCCTGCACACCAACTTCTCCACTTTGACATTTTCAGTCCCTCATCCTTCATTGCTGTCAGGATTGATCCCCGGCGTGTGACCAAATAGGCACACACTATATTGGCAGTGATCCTAATGGTGTACGTGTGTCAGTGGGCATACTCCAACAAACTCCCACTTGCACATGACACACCGTACCCATAAACCACAGACAAAGATCGGCCTCTAGTAAGGCATCTCTGCCCCAACAAGCATGGGTTTTGTCATCAAGAACAAAAACCAAATCCAGAATCAGATACGGAATGGTCTTATAGATAAATGACCATTCATTCCTTCATTCGCGATATCCGTGTGAACACGAGACATGGTTAAATGTCAATCTCCAGATCGTTCACGATTATGTGTCTCGATCTCGATTGATGGTGACCCAAAATCTAGTTGCAATCGATGAAATATCATCGCAACTTGAGCATGGGCATACATTTTACGTTAGCGCTCAATCATCGAGGGGCCCAAGGATATCTCTCTAAGTCTAGAGGAACAAATCCCTTCGACTACATTGCTCCGCCACATACACCATACTTTACCTAAAAGCTCCCTTTATAATAGCCAGTTACGAACTGCGTTTGAAAGCAATCAAAGCAAAGCAGATCCATGCTTTGGAACACATGTATCTCCAGTCTAAGGACAAAATGATATTATCATCCTGACTTACTCGTGACAGAAACCATGAAGTAAGTTAAGGTGCGGGCCGTCCAGTCACTTGACCATTGCAAGCACAGGCGAAGTGTTGCGTCTCTTTTATCTAATCCATTATTAGATAGCGACCTACCACTTCCGTTAGCCTTATCTCAAACTTCCTCCCCGTGAAGAATGACCAACTGTGGACATTTAGAATGAAAAGAGCATTCTGGGAATTGTTAAACATGCTATGATGGAACACAGTAAGGATTCATAAAATATCCTCCCTCGGCGCATTATTAAATCACATTTAATAATCAATATAGTATGAAGTACAATACTGTTTAAGGTTCCCCAAGATAATATATACCAAACATATAACTAAAACAAACTCAAGCTTTGTTCACCTAGGCCTAGTACGGTAAACATCACTAGCCCGTGACAACAACTTAGTTAACGGATCTGCCATAAAGCTATCCGTGTTAACTCTGCTAGCGATCATGTCTCTACCTCAACCAATAACTCATAAAGTATGCGTTGGTGAGATCATGACGCTTCCTTTAATTCATCGTACCTTCATTGTTTCAGAAAAACACAATAAGGTAAATGATTACTCAGACTTTGGTTCTTATAGTAAAGTCATCCTACCCTCATTGTCTCAGAAGAACCCAATAGGGTCAGTGATGCTTTAAGAACTACTTTGATCAACAACACCATATATTGTAGGATCATGAACTCCGATTAAAATGGGCAGTTATCTCATTCTATTTAGAAGCTTACACTAAAGTAACAATTTACTCTTGCTTCTTTTATCACAGAGTACCAAGAACATATTTAAATATTTCTTGATGCCCTAAACAGGTTTTGTATATTCTATAGTCGTTATGGATGCATAATTCCTCACTTTATCTTTTGAACAATATAAAGTAAGGACATTATCTCCATTACGTTGTAAATATAGAATTACAACAATGCTCCCACTAGCCCTGACATTCATACACATTTCTCCCTTCTCAAACAATTGAATTTCATATCAAAGCAAAGATTGTAACCTTGAGATGCTTATTTAAGTCCACCATGGGACTCCTTTTGCTTGTAGACTTTACAAGGATACACTTAATGTAACAGACCATCGGATAGTGTTATGAACACTTCCTCAGAAAATTCCTATTAAGGAATGTGGTCTTTGCATTAAATTGTCGCAGCCATGAAATGACACTAAGATCACAAGTATCCAAGTTTATTTCAACATAACCACCGGTAGAGAATTTCTAGATGATACCTTCCTCATGGTCAATCATCGTAAAACTATCTCCTACTAGTCGGTATTCGAAGTTGTCTACGAACTCAATATTCGACATACCTTCCACATGGTCAATCATAGATCTTTCCTATCAGTCGGTATTCGAAGTCGTAAACCTATCCATGTTGGTCTCTTTCAACAAAGAACCATTTTTACCTTTCGAGTTTCTACTCAAGGGTTGGATCTACCAAGTCCAATACTTGGATGTCCCTCATGGATTGCATCTAATTTTTCATCCCTCTTTCCTCTTAGCAGACTGTAGGCCTACTCTTGTTTTGGTAGTTTGATGTAAACATCATCAAGTCGTCTCCCTCAGATATACAACTATATCTTTCAGGCCTTATGACAACTATTACCAAATTTAAAGAGGTTATGATTTAATTTCAGGTCCTCCAGCATAGCCATGCCGAGTTTCAATCACAATTGATTGCTAGTGCCAACATCAGGTTCTTCCATTCAAGGTAAACTTTACTCACACTGGCACCCGCAGATATTTGAAACCTTTTCTTTTGTAAAAAAAAACTTCTTGTTCAAATATCCCATGCCCACAGTAAAATACCTAATGGAGTAGCACCTCTAGATTCCGGGTTCCTCCAACTCACCCTAAACACAGGTTGAGGAATTCGGACTTTGTGATGGACTAGCAAAGACATACTTTCTAGTATCATCATCTAAGGTGTGTACTTAACCATCTCTGTTGGTATGACTTTTGGAACATTTCCCGCCACTCTCAAAATACTCCCCAAACAATAGGGTACTTTGGTTAAAACCATCATAATCGGACCATAACTAGAATGTCTGGTTCCTCCGATTGGGGACCTATATAATAATATGTCCTAGGAGGATTGAATTATGAGACAAAACCATAATTCTTATGATGGTCACAGAACTCAGAACTACATTCTCAACATCTCTATTAGATTTGAGTATTATAGTCTTTTGCCCTCTTAGTCATGTACTTTGTCGCGGATGTGTCTTGAACACCTTTCAAGGCTTCAGACGAGTGTCTAACAACTTAAACATATTCATCCTTTTACCTTCACTGGTAAGGTACCAAAGTATCCAATGTTACTCCTTAGGTTTTGCTTGAACGGTTTACACACGAAAGTGTGAACGAAATCCAACAAGCCTTCATTCCTCTCACATACATAAGTGAAGGATTTTTGAGTCATTCTAGCCTAATAAATAAGATTTACAATCAACAATTGATCATAGATCAAAAGATCCAAGTTCCTAACCACATGGAGCTTGGTGATGAACGTCTTATTTATATGGTTAAATTGACTTTAGTAACAAGAGTAACATGTACAAATCATTCACGATCAATCTATTACTTCATAAGCAAACGCTTATAATAAATGCCACAACATGGATAAACTTTGAAAGAAACCACCAAATACATAATTCAAAAGAAGTTTATCCATCGTTATCAAAGGCATAGATGATACATGTTTCTAGCCACAGAGGGTGTAAAACATAGATCTAACAAAGTAATAGATTAGCTGGAAGGAGTGGCAAGTTCCCGACTTCCAATCATTTTCAAATAGGGAGAACCATCTTGTTTCCCGTTATGAAGTCTAACTCTCTACATCTTCTACTTCTCTCTAACACCTGCACTTTGCAACAATCAAAATTGTGACAAACGTGAGTGTTGTGGCTAGTATCCAAAATTGCCTATAGAAGTAGAGTAGAGATTGATCATGAATGTACCTGAAGCTTCGGAGCCAATAGTTCTCATCTTGTGCATTCTTAGCTCATCAAGGCACTTAGGGCAGGCGTGGCGGCGCCAATTTCCATACTTTCCACAAAAGTAACAAACTTCCCCATTTGGAATCTCATCTTGAGGCGCAATCTCATTTCCCTTCGACTCTATGAACATGGTGAGCTTAGTATAACCAAGCTTTCCCTTTGAGGTAGCTCGCCTTTTGGTAGCCTTAGCGAGAGTGGACGAGGTAAGATTATTTTTTGCCATGTTAGACTGAAGAGTCTTCAGCATGCCATGAAGCTCCATCAAGGATTTATCCATACCATGCATGTGATAATTCATAATAAATTGCTCATATGATGGTGGGAGTGATCAGAGAACAATATCCACCACCATTTCCCTTTTAATGGTAAATCCTAGCCTCTCCAAGCATTCAACAAGTGCTTTCATCTTAAGCATGTAAATGTTTACGCTCTCACCATCCTGCAGCCTACAACCAAGTAGTTCATTTAAACATACCGTTCTTTCCTTGCTTGTTGTTTGAACATGTCCTTCAACTCAAGCATCATATCGTATGCACTTAGATCCTCTAATTGCCTTTGCAAGTTGGGGATCATCGTGCTTAACATGAGGCAAGAGACCACGTTGGCGTCCTTGACACGTTTATAATACGCATCAAGAATAGTCCTACTTGCGGTTGTAGCAGGGGCTTCCGGAAGGGGTTCCTCAATAGTGTGTAACTTGTCTTCGTGTCGTAGGACAATGCGTAATTGCCTAGACCAATCCATAAACTTACTCCCATCGAGTTTCTCCTTCTCTAGAAACGTACGTAACATGAAGTTGGTGTTGTTGATGCTAGTCGGCGTTATCTATAAAAGCAGAGTAGTTTTAGTTAGTTTGATTAAAATCCTCGTTAAAATAATTACCCCATGTGTTTAATAAAAACAACTATTTTAACAAGGGCTAAGAACCCTATTTCACCTTGCGCCGTGACGGGTTTTCTGCGGATTACGTGGCAAAGCTATTTAGGCCGGCAACCATTGACCGATTGCAATCCATTATTGCAACTCTTAGTTCCTTGCGGGATCCTACTTGACAACCATTGTGCCAAGTTTGGCATGTTTGATCCCTCTACACCGATTCTTAATTAATATTTTGCATAACTCGGCTAGAGCTCAACAATCATCCAAAATATTACATTGAAACCGTTACTCAACCATCAAGATACACGGTGGTACTCTCGCCCAAAATCGACTTGGCTAGAGCTCGACAATCGACCTTGCGAGTTGCGACACACACCTTCCACACAGCTCATGCAAAGGCTAACTCGGCTAGAGCTCGACAATCAACCCTTACACGGCTACATTCGGGTGGTGTCATCTTATGGGTGGTGTGCGATTTACATTTAGAAAATGGGATTTTGTTTTCCGGTTAAAAAACCATTTTGAGTATGATTAACAAAAAGTGACAATAACCAAAAGTTCTCACAAATCGGATACTAAACCATCTTTAAATCCGTTTGTTAATCAAGTGTGCGCACGAGAGTTGTTAAACCATTTTTAAAACTCTTGGTTTTTATTATTTAACAAAAATTGTCTAGCATGCAATAGTCCTACAACTCATGCATAAACAATATAATAAAACCATCACACGCATACAACAAATTGGTAACCATGCCCCTAAAACCTATGCGTTTTCCCGTGAGCCACTACGGGAAAACAAAGTCATCTAAGTACCAAAAGCCTTGACTTCGGATGTGTTCCCACTAAACCCGCTACCTCCATTGGGCCTCTCGGATTTGTGTTCGCCAAGATGTCACTCCATTGAGTCCCGATGGTTGCTCCATATTACAATTACATAGAAAAAGAAATAAATGGCACGCAAGCCACAATTCCTAACTTCTAGTACAAATACATAATATGGAATATTTAAATGGCATGCAAGCCACATATACAAAATTACATACCAAATAAATAAATTTAATTATTACAAACCATGTGATATAAAGTCACCAAATGAATGAATAACTAAAAAACAAACAAACATCCACAAGGTGTAGGGCATATCTATGGTTACCAATATCACAAGAACAACCAACAAGAACAACAACAACATGGTGTGTCACACAAAACCATGTAAACTTATGTATAATGGTTAAGATTTTTCAAAAACACCCAAGGCACTAAAAATCCCATGTACTTATGCATTAGTAATACCAAACCATTTTTGATGAAACATATTCATAAATACATAATGTAAGTATATGCAATTACCATTTTCATGCCAAAATAATAATCCACATATAAATACACCAACCATTATAGAAGGCAAGTTAAAAAAAACAAATTTTAATTTCTGGACAAAATTCCAGAAACCAAAATTTAGTGCCAAAAACCCAAAAATGCATTTCTTTTTAAAAAGTTTAAAAAACAGATTTTGTCCAGTGAACTTCCGCACCGCGTACCACCATCGGGTCCGCGCCGCGTAAATACACTCAAGAAAAAGCAGAATTCTGTCCCGCTAGTTTCCGTGCCACGTACCAACAACCTGTCCGCGCCGCGTAAACTATCTAGGCAGAATACAAAAAATTATTTTCGGGTTTTTCAGGCCACCATGTGCCAATACAGTATAGAGGTGGCTCTAATACCACTGTTGGGTTTACAGGAACATAGCGGAAGCAACGAAAACAACAAGCAAAGTCATGGTACAAGCATGCAATGCATAAAACCCAAAAGAGGACCAAACTCTATATCTCATATTTGCAACATGAAAAAGAAGAGAAAGAAGATTATACCTTTCTCCTTAGCTCCAGAAACCTGTAAAAGAAAATGGTGTTGACAAGAAATCAAAATAGCTTCCCTCTATTGCAAGTCCACACCGGGTTTCTTCAATCCACTTGTACTAGCAAGCTTGTGTGGACTTCAAAGCCTTGAATCCACACAAGAACAGCAATCTCCAACCCTTTCCTGGACAAAATCCCACATGCACTCTCAAATGAAGCATGAAGCTCTAAGTGTGTGTGAGAGAACCAACATCTCTTAAGAGAGAAAGTTAGAAAGGATTAATTAAAGAGTTCTCTGGAAAGAGACATTAAAAACGCCCATTTAGATGTCCAAGGCCGGCCAGCAAAAAGCAAGCCTAACCATTGGTCCAAAAAGGAGGTGGAGACAAAAGTTGCATGCAGTCTGACAAATTTACGCGCCGCGTACCAGTAGGTTTCTGAGCTGTGGAACTACCGTGTCGCGTACCCTAACAAGCCCCGCGTTGCGTAATCTTCCTGCACACCAACTTCTCCACTTTGACATTTTCAGTCCCTCATCCTTCATTGATGTCAGGATTGATCCATGGCGTGTGACCCAATAGGCCCACACTATATTGGCAGTGATCCTAATGGCGTACGTGCTTCAGTGGGCATACTCCAACAAAAAAATGGTACAACATCAAAAGCACAAGGTACAAGTCAAAGAAGCATAAAAACAAATAAACCCCAAGAAAAGTGGACCAAACT
Organism: Pulicaria dysenterica; assembly: GCA_947179395.2. NCBI lineage: Eukaryota > Viridiplantae > Streptophyta > Magnoliopsida > Asterales > Asteraceae > Pulicaria > Pulicaria dysenterica. Next base: position 41,713,687 of record OX359294.1, read on the forward strand.
CCATATCTTAAGAAATGCAACATGAAAAGAAGGAGAATAAGGAGGTTATACCCTTGTCAAACTCCTGGAGTTTCTGTAGATAGTGGTGATGATCCAAGAAGCCAAAATAGCTCCCTCAATCGAAGTCCACCACGGGTTTGTTCAACCTACATTTAATAGCATGCCATTGATGATCTTCAAACTTGAAATCATCTCTGGAACAACAACCATGTATTCTCCACGTTCTCCTCTTCCTTGAACACTCAAGAGCACACCAATAACACTTAAGTTGTTCTTCAAAAGAGAGAGTGTTTTTGTATATGGCAAGAGAGAATTATGCATGTACTAACTCAACTTGTGAAGTATCCAGATCACTTATGACCCCAAAGGCCGGCCATGTAGTTGTAGAAGCGACCACAAGTGATTCGTGGAGAATGGACGTAACATGCAAAATTTTCATGCAATCTGACAGGGGTTAGCGCCGCTAACTCTTAGGGGATAGTGCCGCTAACTCGAAGTTAGCGCCACTATCGAGCCTCTAGTTAGCGCCGGTAACTTTAAGAGATAGAGCCGCTAACTTTTAAAGTTAGAGCCGCTAACTCCATCAGCATGCCAACTCTTTGCACTTTGACCAAATTGGTCCCTTCACTTAGGTTGTTGTCGAGATAGATCCCCGGTGTGTGACCCAATAGGCCCATACATCATTGGTAGTAATTCATATGGCGTACGTGCGTCAGTAGGCATATTCCAACAAACTTCCACTTTCACATGACACACCGTACCCATGAAATCACAGACAAAGAGCGGCCTCTAGCAAATCATCATTGCCCCCAAGTCAGTATGGGTTTTGTCAACCTGAACAAAACTAAATCCAAAAATAATAATGAGATGGCCTAATAGATAAGTGATCAAACATCCTTTTGTTCACGATATCCTTTGTGAACACGAGACATGGATTAATATGTCAATCTCTGGATCGTTCACGATTATGTTTCTCGATCTTGATTGTTGGTGACCAAAAGTTAAGGATATATCTGATTCTCAATCAATATTCTTTGTGCATGGCCATGCGTATTTTGGTGTTAGCTCCCAATCATCGAGGGGCCTAGTGATATCTCTCATATCAGAGGAACAAATTCCGTTGACTGTACAATCCCATAGCATGAATTTTATCTTACTTGACTATTCCCTTTATAATAGCCAGTCCCGAACTACGTTCTGAAATAGCCACAGTAAGGAGGATTCATTCCATAGCAATTCATACATCTCAGGTCGAAGGATGTAATGATATTATCATCCCGAGTCACTTGTGACCATGATCCATGATGTAAACTCAGGTGCGGGTCTTCCAGTCACTTGAAACTCATTTCAAGCACAGGTTACTATTGCGTTTCATGCATTCAATCCTTGATTAATGCATAACCAACACCTAACCTTGGCCTTAATTCAAACTTTCTTCCCTTGAAGAATGACTGGCTGTGGAAATTTAGAATGTATAAACATTCTAGGAAGTGGTTAAACATGCTAAGATGGAACACAGTAAAGACCAATGAAGGTAACCGCATCATGCGTATATATAGTCCCCACTATATATCGATACAATCATCGGTAGCAGTACTGCTTACAGTTCCCAAAGCTAATTAGTAAATCAAACATTTACTAAAATGATGTTCAAGCCTCGTCATTAGCATGAACAATGCTATTTTACCTAGTTTGAAATTCATCACTAGTATTTGACAACGGCTTAACGATGGGATCATCAACCTAAAATCCTTTTGTACTCTTTTGTATTCTCTTATTAAACCACTTGCATAGTGTTTATCAAAGAGATCATACATAAGGTTATCAGAGTCGTCACATCCTCAATGTTACAGAAGTCCACAATAGGATCAATGACACTCTTGTTTATTAGAGTTGACATACCCTCAATGTCACCGAAGTTCACAATAGGGTCAATGACACTCATGTTAATTTAAATGTCGTATTTATAGCACATGTGTTGTTTATTCAAAACTTCGATTAAAATCGACAGTTTTATTAGTATAGATTGGCTTGCAGTAAATACTTAGTCAAGACAACTCTATTTTCGTCGAACATCAAGAACATACTTCAGTATTTTTTAAATTTTAGAATCCACTTTACTCCATATTCCCTATTTGTACTCGTGGAACAATAATTCCAACAATAGGTTGAAAACAACCCTAAATTAGAACATTATTTTCATTGGGTACATTTAACTAGGAACACATAAAGCTCCCACTAGCCCTGACAAATTTATCGGCTCAATCTATGCTTTCCAGAAAACTCATCTCAATGACTTTATCACAAAGCAATATTATAGCCATAAGATGCAAGTCTTATCACAAAGCACTCACCCGTAGTTGCAGACCTAATTTGGATATTATGGATGTGTAAGACCCTCGGAAAGTCCCTCAAGCATTTCCTCAGCTTAGTCCTGTGAAGGATCTTGGTCTCTCACGTCCATGTGACTTTACTTGTTTCCGAAAAGCGACAACAGTATTTCACTTAATCCAAATTATCTTCAACATAGCCACTAGGACAAGTTTCCATATGATCAATATGAAACCTTTTGCTACTAGTCGGTATTTGAAGTTGTCTACTATTGCATATATGTTAGTCCCATCACCCTTCTTGGATTACACATTTGGTGTGGGATTAACCCAAGTCAAGTACTTGGATGCATCAAATGGGTTACATCTATGTATACCATTCCTTTCTTATATTTACTAGTGAACCATGGGCCCATTATGTTATTCCAATGAATAATGACCTCACAATGATTCACCATCAAACTTCTGTTACTATAATATGACAACCTCATATCTAAACAACATCCTTGACTTCCATCAGATTTAAAGAAGCAATGGATATTATCAGGTTTTACCAGCATCTTTATGCTGATTAAATGCTAGTGCCAACATCAGGTCTCTTATTTAAGTTTTATGTTCTTCCACTGGAATGCTTTTGGATATTGTCTTCTCCTTTTTGAGCAACCAAACATGGTTCCCATAAGTCTAAGAAACAATTATCCAAAATTCAGATGAACCACTTAAATATATAAGCATCAACTTAGTTTATAATTCATCCATCTCCCACTGAATGTAGATTGGATAATTTTAAGTTAATAGATTGACAAGCAAAGGACTCTTTCTAGTCAAATCTCATTGGATGCTGAGGTGACCATCATGTTAGGCTTTAGATTGAGGACTTGATTCATGAAATTAATGTATACCAATCACATTGAATACATATTTTAGCCTTCCTTTCACCAGATCATCAACAATGATATCTAGTTTAATTTAATGTGACACCATGTACCAATGTGTCTTTCAGAGAAAACGAATTATGGGTTAAACCCATGATCCATTTCATGTTTAAACCAATATAGATAAGAAAACTTAGCATCTTGACTGGATCTAAGAATTGATATCTATATGCCCTTACTGATTCTTAGTTTTCCTTAGGTTAGTTCCGAATACCACTAGGTTTCAGATATAAACCTTTTGTCTAGTAAACATTCTCCCAACAACTATCATAAAGATGGTGATGGAGAATTTTACTATTGTCAATCTATTCGACATGCTTGAACGGACTATCCACACAAGTGTGATAAAATTCCAACAAGTCTCAATCCTTCCTACCAACACTGGTGAAGAATTTCTTAATCACCCAAGTCTAATAAACAATATTTGTATCTTTCATTTAACACAAGGCTAAACTTTTATGAAGATCCTAACCACATGGATCTAAGTGATGCAATTCTTGTTTATTTGGTCGAGTTTGATTATGCCAAAGAGTTAACGTATCCAAACCACTTTTGGATCTAAGAATAAATTATTCAAGATTGCCTTATTACTTATAACGAGCCTTTATGTATGCTATGATATGCATAAGTTTTGATTTCAATAAACATCTCAAAACAATTTTTCAAAACAAATGTTTCAATTCCAAGCCATATCCATTGTTATCAAATGTGTATTTGATCACCACAAATGGTCAAAAATAACACATAAGCAATGCATGGATAGAAATCGAAATGCAACATGAAAAGAAGGAGAATAAGGAGGTTATACCCTTGTCAAACTCCTGGAGTTTCTGTAGATAGTGGTGATGATCCAAGAAGCCAAAATAGCTCCCTCAATCGAAGTCCACCACGGGTTTGTTCAACCTACATTTAATAGCATGCCATTGATGATCTTCAAACTTGAAATCATCTCTGGAACAACAACCATGTATTCTCCACGTTCTCCTCTTCCTTGAACACTCAAGAGCACACCAATAACACTTAAGTTGTTCTTCAAAAGAGAGAGTGTTTTTGTATATGGCAAGAGAGAATTATGCATGTACTAACTCAACTTGTGAAGTATCCAGATCACTTATGACCCCAAAGGCCGGCCATGTAGTTGTAGAAGCGACCACAAGTGATTCGTGGAGAATGGACGTAACATGCAAAATTTTCATGCAATCTGACAGGGGTTAGCGCCGCTAACTCTTAGGGGATAGTGCCGCTAACTCGAAGTTAGCGCCACTATCGAGCCTCTAGTTAGCGCCGGTAACTTTAAGAGATAGAGCCGCTAACTTTTAAAGTTAGAGCCGCTAACTCCATCAGCATGCCAACTCTTTGCACTTTGACCAAATTGGTCCCTTCACTTAGGTTGTTGTTGAGATAGATCCCCGGTGTGTGACCCAATAGGCCCATACATCATCGGTAGTAATTCATATGGCGTACGTGCGTCAGTAGGCATATTCCAACAAACTCCCACTTTCACATGACACACCGTACCCATGAAATCACAGACAAAGAGCGGCCTCTAGCAAATCATCATTGCCCCCAAGTCAGTATGGGTTTTGTCAACCTGAACAAAACTAAATCCAAAAATAATAATGAGATGGCCTAATAGATAAGTGATCAAACATCCTTTTGTTCACGATATCCTTTGTGAACACGAGACATGGATTAATATGTCAATCTCTGGATCGTTCACGATTATGTTTCTCGATCTTGATTGTTGGTGACCAAAAGTTAAGGATATATCTGATTCTCAATCAATATTCTTTGTGCATGGCCATGCGTATTTTGGTGTTAGCTCCCAATCATCGAGGGGCCTAGTGATATCTCTCATATCAGAGGAACAAATTCCGTTGAGTGTACAATCCCATAGCATGAATCTTATCTTACTTGACTATTCCCTTTATAATAGCCAGTCCCGAACTACGTTCTGAAATAGCCACAGTAAGGAGGATTCATTCCATAGCAATTCATACATCTCAGGTCGAAGGATGTAATGATATTATCATCCCGAGTCACTTGTGACCATGATCCATGAAGTAAACTCAGGTGCGGGTCTTCCAGTCACTTGAAACTCATTTCAAGCACAGGTTACTATTGCGTTTCATGCATTCAATCCTTGATTAATGCATAACCAACACCTAACCTTGGCCTTAATTCAAACTTTCTTCCCTTGAAGAATGACTGGCTGTGGAAATTTAGAATGTATAAACATTCTAGGAAGTGGTTAAACATGCTAAGATGGAACACAGTAAAGACCAATGAAGGTAACCGCATCATGCGTATATATAGTCCCCACTATATATCGATACAATCATCGGTAGCAGTACTGCTTACAGTTCCCAAAGCTAATTAGTAAATCAAACATTTACTAAAATGATGTTCAAGCCTCGTCATTAGCATGAACAATGCTATTTTACCTAGTTTGAAATTCATCACTAGTATTTGACAACGGCTTAACGATGGGATCATCAACGCAAAATCCCTTTGTACTCTTTTGTATTCTCTTATTAAACCACTTGCATAGTGTTTATCAAAGAGATCATACATAAGGTTATCAGGGTCGTCACATCCTCAATGTTACAGAAGTCCACAATAGGATCAATGACACTCATGTTTATTGGAGTTGACATACCCTCAATGTCACCGAAGTTCACAATAGGGTCAATGACACTCATGTTAATTTAAATGTCGTATTTATAGCACATGTTTGTTTATTCAAAACTTCGATTAAAATCGACAGTTTTATTAGTATAGATTGGCTTGCAGTAAATACTTAGTCAAGACAACTCTATTTTCGTCAAACATCAAGAACATACTTCAGTATTTTTTAAATTTTAGAATCCACTTTACTCCATATTCCCTATTTGTACTCGTGGAACAATAATTCCAACAATAGGTTGAAAACAACCCTAAATTAGAACATTATTTTCATTGGGTACATTTCACTAGGAACACATAAAGCTCCCACTAGCCCTGACAAATTTATCGGCTCAATCTATGCTTTCCAGAAAACTCATCTCAATGACTTTATCACAAAGCAATATTATAGCCATAAGATGCAAGTCTTATCACAAAGCACTCACCCGTAGTTGCAGACCTAATTTGGATATTATGGATGTGTAAGACCCTCGGAAAGTCCCTCAAGCATTTCCTCAGCTTAGTCCTGTGAAGGATCTTGGTCTCTCACGTCCATGTGAATTTACTTGTTTCCGAAAAGCGACAACAGTATTTCACTTAATCCAAATTATCTTCAACATAGCCACTAGGACAAGTTTCCATATGATCAATATGAAACCTTTTGCTACTAGTCGGTATTTGAAGTTGTCTACTATTGCATATATGTTAGTCCCATCACCCTTCTTGGATTACACATTTGGTGTGGGATTAACCCAAGTCAAGTACTTGGATGCAGCAAATGGGTTACATCTATGTATACCATTCCTTTCTTATATTCACTAGTGAACCATGGGCCCATTATGTTATTCCAATGAATAATGACCTCACAATGATTCACCATCAAACTTCTATTACTATAATATGACAACCTCATATCTAAACAACATCCTTGACTTCCATCAGATTTAAAGAAGCAATGGATATTATCAGGTTTTACCAGCATCTTTATGCTGATTAAATGCTAGTGCCAACATCAGGTCTCTTATTTAAGTTTTATGTTCTTCCACTGGAATGCTTTTGGATATTGTCTTCTCCTTTTTGAGCAACCAAACATGGTTCCCATAAGTCTAAGAAACAATTATCCAAAATTCAGATGAACCACTTAAATATATAAGCATTAACTTAGTTTATAATTCATCCATCTCCCACTGAATGTAGATTGGATAATTTTAAGTTAATAGATTGACAAGCAAAGGACTCTTTCTAGTCAAATCTCATTGGATGCTGAGGTGACCATCATGTTAGGCTTTAGATTGAGGACTTGATTCATGAAATTAATGTATACCAATCACATTGAATACATATTTTAGCCTTCCTTTCACCAGATCATCAACAATGATATCTAGTTTAATTTAATGTGACACCATGTACCAATGTGTCTTTCAGAGAAAACGAATTATGGGTTAAACCCATGATCCATTTCATGTTTAAACCAATATAGATAAGAAAACTTAGCATCTTGACTGGATCTAAGAATTGATATCTATATGCCCTTACTGATTCTTAGTTTTCCTTAGGTTAGTTCCGAATACCACTAGGTTTCAGATATAAACCTTTTGTCTAGTAAACATTCTCCCAACAACTATCATAAAGATGGTGATGGAGAATTTTACTATTGTCAATCTATTCGACATGCTTGAACGGACTATCCACACAAGTGTGATAAAATTCCAACAAGTCTCAATCCTTCCTACCAACACTGGTGAAGAATTTCTTAATCACCCAAGTCTAATAAACAATATTTGTATCTTTCATTTAACACAAGGCTAAACTTTTACGAAGATCCTAACCACATGGATCTAAGTGATGCAATTCTTGTTTATTTGGTCGAGTTTGATTATGCCAAAGAGTTAACGTATCCAAACCACTTTTGGATCTAAGAATAAATTATTGAAGATTGCCTTATTACTTATAACGAGCCTTTATGTATGCTATGATATGCATAAGTTTTGATTTCAATAAACATCTCAAAACAATTTTTCAAAACAAATGTTTCAATTCCAAGCCATATCCATTGTTATCAAATGTGTATTTGATCACCACAAATGGTCAAAAATAACACATAAGCAATGCATGGATAGAAATCGAAATGAAACCATCAATATGAAAAATCTTTTACATCAAAAATACAAAAGTCAAAATACATCCATCATCTTCAAAATCATACAATAAAGCAAGTCTTGCCACGCAGGGCATAAGTACAAAATAATAATTAATCCGGAATTAATGGCGAGACTAACACTCCCAATTCTCTTGTAGAGGAAAATCAACAGGGTTTCCTTTTCAGAGATCCGGCTCCTCAATCTCTTTCTTCTTGCAACGAACAGACCCTACACTTTGTAACAAAATAAATTTGTGACAAACGTGAGTCTTATAGTTCGGGTAAACAACCCAGCTTATTAAGGAATAGCAATGAATTATAATCATGAATGTACCTCAAGTAGAAAAATTAACTCTATCTTTTCTGAGAAGTTTTATATCCTCTCGGCACGAAGGGCAGGCATGACGGCCTCAATCCCAAAATCTTCCGCAGAAGTAGCAAACCACCCCTTGTTGAGTCTCCTTAGGCACATCATCAATGTCCATAGATTCAAAGCTTGAAGCAAGCTTGGTTACTCTAACTCCTTCTGGTAGGATCGATTTCTTCTTCTTCATATTATATCGTTTCTTAGAACCAAGAACGTGAGTGGATGAGGTTGACTTATGCTTGGATATGTTAGACTCTACATCCTTCAACATTCCATGCAATTCATCTATAGATATTTCCTTTCCATGCATATGATAGTTCTCGACAAACTTTTCATATGAGGCGGGCAGAGACTGACGTATGAAACTCACACCTAGCTCCCTCCCTATAGGAAAACCTAGTCTCTCCATCTGGTCCATGTATGATTTCATCTTCAAAACATGGGCACTAACACTCCCGCCTTCCCGCATTTTACAACCGGCTAGACTTTTAACACACTTATAGTGTTCTTGCCTAACTTGCTGTTGGAATATATCCTTCAGCTTGTTAATCATGTTATACACAGTCATGTGCTCAAATTGCTTTCGCAGTTCCGAGCTCATACTTGATAGCATTAGACAAGCAACATCGTGTGTACCCCGAACACGCTTTTCATATTCATATCGGATGGCACATGCTGTATTGGTAGCAGGTGGTTCAGGAAGACGTTCCTCAAGGATGTGCAACTTAGACTCGGCACGTAGGACAATTCTCAATTACCTAAGCCAGTCAACAAAGTTTACTCCCGTGAGTTTCTCCCTTTCTAGGAACATACGAAGTGAAAAGTTCGACATGGTGTTATAATGATTCAACATCCTAGAGTAAATAGAGTATACGAATTAGTTAGTTTAATTTAGTCCTCGTTAAAAATAATTACCCATATCGTCCCGAAAAATATTTTAACAAGGGCTAAGAACCATATTTCACTCCAATTCATGACGGGTTTGCCGCGGATCACTTCATGGAGATATTTAGACCGATAACCATTTTACCGAATGCAATCTCTATTGCAACTCTTAGACACTTGTGGGATCCTATGACAACCATCGGTCGTTTGGCATGTTTGATCCCTACCTACACCAATTCCAAATTAAAATTCTTGGTTGACTCGTGTTAAGCTCGACAATCACACAAGGATTTTAATTTGGAATTGTAAATCGTCCAACAAGATACACGATGACACCTCGACAACTACCGGCTCGTGCTAAGCTTGACAACCGATAATTTCAAGATACCACGCTCACCTTCCACACAGATCCACATGGAATAACTCGTGCTAAGCTCGACAATCACTCCATGCTTAACTAGATTTGGGTGGCGTCATCTTTTGGATAGTGCAAGATTTACGTTTTTGAAAACGGGCTTTTGTTTCCTGTTTGGATTTAGATTAACTTGTTTAGTGACAAACCCTAGTTCCACTATGTGAGTTAATCTTTGTATGTGAGCGAGTGCGAGAAATGTAAACCATTTTTAGCAAATCTCTTGTGATTTTATTAGTTTTTATGGAAAAATTATCTAGCACGCGAATCCTAACAATCCATGCAAGAAACATAAAATCACATCACACGCATAAACGAAATAAATTGGTAACCCTTGCCAAAATTCCTATGCGTTCTTCACGCGAGCCAAAACGGGAAGAACATGGTCAATCTAAGGGACAAAAGGATCTTCAATGCGAGCTCCACTAGAACCGCCATTGCCAATGGATTTCACCGGCTTCTATGGACATCCTCCATCTCCTTTTGACTCCATTTGTGTGTCTTCATCCTAATTATACAATGCATACAATAGAAATTGAAATGGCGTACAAGCCATAATAATTTCCCTATTTATCTATTACAATTACACGGATGAATGAAATGACATGCAAGCCACAATATTATTACATTTATAACTAAATTAATAAAATTACAGCCCATAGTGATAATAAAAATCACCAAAATGCATCCAAACACACAATCAACCACAAGGTTAAAGGCAAGGTTACCAATTTCAAATCTTCACACATACATCCAAACATAACATATGGTATTTCAAAAATACCAAAACATGCATACAAATTCTGAAACAAATTTCCAGAATCTCCAAAAAAATGCCAAAAACCCGAGAACCAAAACTGTTTTATTTTAAAAAGAAAATTTCAGTCCAGCGCGCATAGTGCCGCTAACCCTTGTGAGTTTAGCCGCTAACCCCTTGTTCCAGAAAACATAAGATTTTTTATTCGGGTTTTTCAGGCCACCATGTTCATTTCTAGTATGGAGGTGGCTCTAATAACACTGTTGGGGTTTTGGGAACGACAAACGGAAGCATGATACAACATCAAAAGCACATGGTACAAGTCAAAGAAGCATAAAAACAAAGAAACCACCAGAAAAGTGGACCAAACTTCATATCTTAAGAAATGCAACATGAAAAGAAGGAGAACAAGGAGGTTATACCCTTGTCAAACTCCTGGAGTTTGTGAAGATGGTGGTGATGATCCAAGAAGCCGAAATATCTCCCTCTATCGAAGTCCACCCCGGGTTTGTTCAACCTCCATGTACTAGCATGCCATTGATCATCTTCAAGCTTAAAATCTCTTTGTAACAACAACCATGTATTCTCCACGTTCTCCTCTTTCTTGAACACTCAAGAACACACCAATAACACTTAAGTTGTTCTTCAAAAGAGAGAGTGTTTTTTTATATGGAAAGAGAGAATTATGCATGTACTAACTCAACTTGTGAAGTATCCCGGTCACTTATGACCCCAAAGGCGAGCCATGTAGTTCTAGAAGCAACCACAAGTGATTGGTGGAGAATGGAGGCAACATGCAAAAGTTGCATGCAATCTGACAGGGGTTAGCGCCGCTAACTCTTAGGGGATAGCGCCGCTAACTCTAAGTTAGCGCCTCTATCGGGCCTCTAGTTAGTGCCGCTAACTTTAAGAGATAGAGCCGCTAACTTTTAAAGTTAGAGCCGCTAACTCCATCCGCATGCCAACTCTTTGCAATTTGACCAAATTGGTCCCTCCACTTAGGTTATTGTCGAGATTGATCCCCGTTGTGTGACCCAATAGGCCCATACATCATTGGTAGTGATTCATATGGCGTACGTATGTCAGTGGGCATATCCCAACATTACCATAGATCAACCTAAAGGGCGTGGTACCCAAAGGTGTCTTGTGAGCAGTCCGGAATACCTAGAGTGCGTAATCGACGTTATCGGACCATTCCTTAGGATTCCCGTTTACCGATCGTTCAAGAATGCGCTTAAGAACACGGTTGGTAATCTCGGTTTGGCCGCTGGATTGTGGATGATAAGGGGTCGCAAACCTATGGTTCACACCATATTTTTGCAAAGCCCTCTCCAATTGAGTATTAGCGAAGTGTGTACCCCTATCACTAATTAAAGCTTTCGGGATGCCAAACCGAGAGAAAAGTCTCTTCAAAAAGTTCACCACGACTCGTGAGTCATTAGCGGGTAAGGCTTGAGCCTCAGCCCACTTAGACACATAGTCGACGGCTATCAAGATATAATTATTTCCCTGGGATGAAGGAAATGGTCCCATGAAGTCGATAGCCCATACATAAAAGATTTCACATACTCTGATGTTGTGTTGAGGCATCTCATTTCTGGATGAGATATTACCGGCCCTTTGACATGCATCATACTCTTTCACAAGAGCATGTGCGTCCTTAAAGATTGTGGGCCAATAGAATCTGGCTTCAAATACCTTTTTTGCGGTGTAGACCGCACCGTGGTGTCCCCCGGTGTGTCCACTGTTGTTATCCCTCAGTACTTCCCTCGCCTCTTCTCCCAAAATACACCTCCGTATCACGTTATCAGCACAGTACCGAAACAGATAGGGTCGTCCCATAGGTAATATTTCACATCACTCAAGAATTTCTTCTTTTGCTGATGTGACATTCCCTTAATGAGAACTCCCGCAGCGAGATAGTTCACAAAATCGGCAAACCAAGGAGGGTCGGTGCATACCTTCATCAGATACTTGTTAGGAAAATTTTGAAGGATATCCGAATCGCGTAATTCCTCCAGATTCGGGTTCTCCAACCTCGATAAGTGATCAGCTACCACATCCTCGGCCCCCTTCTTGTCTCTAATCTCGATATCAAATTCTTGCAGAAGAAAGATCCATCGGATGAGCCTCGGCTTTGCATCTTGTTTGCTAAACAAGTATTTCAAAGAAGCGTGATCAGTGAAGATAATGGGCTTAGAGAGGACCAAGAAAGAGCGAAACTTGTCAAAGGCATAAACCACGGCTAGAAGTTCGTTTTCAGTTGTAGTGTAATTCTCTTGAGCCGGGTTTAAGGTTATACTAGCATAGTAAATCGGTCGAAACCGATTGTCAACCCTTTGACCTAAGACAACACCAACCGCATACTCGCTTGCATCGCACATGAGTTAAAATGGCAGGTTCCAATTGGGAGCTACCATGATCGGTGCGGTGGTGAGTTTCTCCCTGAGGGTGTTGAAAGCTGCTAAACACTCATCAGAGAACTCGAATTTAGCATCCTTCAAAAGGAGTTGTGTCATAGGCCTGGTGATTTTGGAAAAATCTTTTATGAAATGGCGGTAGAAACCCGCATGGCCTAAGAAACTCCTCACCCCTTTCACATTAGTGGGCGGCGGTAGTCTAGATATCGTATCTATTTTGGCTCGATCCACCTCAATCCCAGCTTGTGAAACTTTTTGTCCCAACACTATACCTTCTTGTACCATAAAATGGCACTTTTCCCAGTTCAGCACAAGGTTTGTTTCTTCACATCGGGCAAGCATCTTGTCTAGATTGGCTAGACATGAATCAAAAGAATCACCGAATACCGAAAAGTCATCCATGAAAACTTCCATAAAATCGTCAACCATATCGTGGAATATGGTGGTCATGCAGCGCTGGAAGGTTGCTGGAGCATTGCAGAGTCCAAACGGCATCCTCCGGTAAGCAAATGTCCCATATGGACATGTGAACGTCGTCTTTTCCTGGTCTTCGGGATCGATAGGGATCTGGAAGTAACCAGAAAACCCATCGAGGAAGCAGTAATAAGCTTTACCAGAAAGACGTTCAAGCATTAGATCTATAAATGGAAGGGGAAAGTGGTCATTTCGAGTGGCATCATTTAATCGGCGATAATCAATGCACACCGCCACCCGGTCACTGTACGAGTGGGAATGAGTTCTTTCTTTTCGTTTGTGACCACTGTCATTCCTCCCTTCTTTGAAACCACGTGGATTGGGCTAACCCACGGGCTGTCAGAGATGGGATAGATCATACCGGCGTCTAAAAAGTTTAACGACCTCTTTCTTCACAACCTCTTGCATTTTTTGATTCAGTCGGTGCTGAGGTTGAACTACCGGTTTGGAATCATCCTCCATAAGAATTTTATGCGAGCAAAATGACGGATTGATTCCTTTGATGTCGGAAATGGACCAGGCGATCGCATTTCTCCTTTTCTTCAAAACATCGACTAGTTTGATTTTATCAGACTCGGAGAGGGCCGATGATATGATGATGGGGAATTGAGAGTCTTCCCCCAAATAGGCATACTCCAGATGCGGAGGTAGCACTTTCAGTTCAGAATAAGGTGTAAGACTATGGGTAACATCTTGTGTTGTGTCGGTCCCCACCTCAGCGATCTCAACTCGCGATGTCTCAAGTGGTCGCGACGCGTTCATCGCGACGCGTGCCACGACGGCCCAAAATCCTGCGCAGCAGGTTCAGCTTCTTGCCCTTCAGTTAGTACGAACTAACTCCCCGTGGTCTCTCTCAGGATGGCCATTCACTCCTTCATACTCATCCCTCGCAGCTCATTCTTGAACATGGTGTCGAAAATATCAACAAAGAACACGGAATCATCGCAGCTCTTAAAATAGCGCATGGAGTGGTTGAGACCGAAGGTGACTGCATCGATCCCTACCCTGAGTGTCAGCTGAGATTCTTGTATGTTGAATAGAGCACGAGCTATACTCAGAAAAGGTCTGCCTAGATTGATAGGCACCTTGTCATCCTCCTCCATATCAATGACGATAAAGTCCACAAGGAAGATGAATTTGTCGACCTTTACCAATAAATCTTCCACTATCCCTCGCGGATAAGTGACAAATTTGTTTGCTAGATGGATCGCCATGCGGATCGGTCTTGGTTCAGGCAAGCCGAGTTTGGCAAAGAAAGAGTAGAGCATCAAATTCACACTTGCCCCAGAGTCGGCCAATGTGTGGCTAACAGGAAAGTTGCCAAACTGGCACGGTAATGTAAGACTCCCGGGATCAGTCATCTTCTTCGGGATCTTATTCAACATAACTACAGAGCACTGATCATTGAGCATGATGCTCGATACCGCTTCAAGCTTCTTTCGATTCGTCAAGAGGTCCTTCATGAACTTTGTATAGTTAGGCATTTGAGCCATAGCCTCAACAAAAGGTATGTTGATGTGCAAAGATTTCAGGTGCTCTAAGAACTTGCGATACTACTCATACTTCTTTTCGAAGACGCTCTGGATATGGTATCGGGGGATGGTATGGTGGAACAGGAGGTGGACCAGAAGGTAGAGTGGATGGAGCAGTAGGAGGTTCAGGTGTTACCTCCTTCTCTTTCCCTTTCTCAGGCTATTTGGGAGGATACACAATAGGATCAGTGGTAGAACTACTAGGAAGTGGATCAGTGAGTATTTTACCACTGCTAGTAGATACAACATTAATGGCAGCTTTTGGGTTGGTTTTGGTATTACCCGGAAGAGTTCCAGGAAAGCGGTCCTTGAGAACTCGAGATATCTGCTCAACCTGGGTCTCGATGTTGTGAATGGATGCCTGCTGATGTTAGGCCATAATAACAAGTGATTCAAGTACAATGTAGGATAATGAAGGATTGCATATGTAGAACTAGAGAGAAAGTGTATTTACACATTGAAAACAACTAGTTCTTTATTTCAATTATGAGCAAAACCTTAGCTATTACAATAGCTATATCGCTATATATACTCAATGAGTATATTACATAGAAACTCCTATTTCTATAAAATTTATGAATTTACATGAATCATCCCGGGATTATATATATGTGTGATGACTGATTATAATGTGTGTATTATTTATTTATTTACTTGTCATGTGATTGGAATATTTATTATTACTTATTAAGCCAAACGCCTAAAACCTAGTGGATCACCTTGTGGTTGTGTTTTTTATTTCTTGTTGTGGTTGATTACATTTATTATTTATCCGGTGTAGGGAGGCAAGCATGCCACTTACAACCCCTATTCAATTTTGTAAAAGTATTAGTTTTAGCGGGCCTGCGTGCCTTTGAATTATTATGTATTTGGGCACTAGTTTTATCAAAATTGTAATAGGTTAGTTTGATACTTGTAAATGTAATATTTTTTAAGACGATCAAGCAAGACAAGAAGCAAGCCAAGGAGAGATGATGCCATGGATGTTGGAGCCAGTGAGAGCATCAAGTTTTTCATGCCATGTGTGTTGTTTGTGATCCACTTAGGGTTTGACCACAGGGGTTCTTGATTTTTAATCAAGTATTAGGGATGGTCAAAGGCGTTATGTGTGTTGGCTTATTATTATTAATTATGTGGTTATGTTTTAATTAATTATATAGTGCACGCTCGTCATTAAAACCATACACATATATTTTTTAAGTTGAAAAGTTTTTCACTTAAAAGGGTAATAGTTTTACAAGTTTTGTAAAACGGTTAAAAACTGGCAAAAGTTTTTGAAACAAATTAACCCTTTTAGAAATTTTAGACCAGTAGTGCTACCCATCTAATGGTACACCTTTTCTACTCCTGGTACCTTGGTGTATTGTCATGCCCAAATCGTGCACACCGGGGTTAAAACCGATGTGGAGAGGGGGTGAAAGACTTTGCGATTCCCTGATGTGACGGGCCATAGTTCACCCCATCTTAGATGGTGAGGTCTATTTTGGTGATTGTGTGATGTGACTGGCCCAAAGTGAGCTTAGGAGGACTAAATATGTACGAATTATGTTTCATTCGATGTCCCAAAGATATAGGAGTCATGCTTTGGATTAAATATGAGAAATAGCATGGGGTCGGTGTTGTCGTACCCAAACTGTGCACCGGCACGTGTGAAATATGGATCCTATTCTGAAATAAAATTATTTAAAGGGTTATAAATTATTTTAGAGGAATTAATTACTGAAACGTTTTTTCTTGCTTTTTACTGTTGATGTCAATTTTATCTGTTATACCGTTTTATTCACCTGAGGAGTCTCTTAGTCTCATCATGCAAAAGTGGAAGCTCTCAGGTCCAAACTTTGCTGTTTGGAAGTTGCACTTTAGGAATCTCCTAAGGGCACAGGTAAGGCTGTACACAGTCGATAAGCCACCTCTAGCATGACCCGATTATTCTGCTCAGGATGGAGTATGATACATATTATAAGTATATGTCTAATGAATCTAACGTCATGTCAATTCTAATACTCTCCACAGAATCTAAGTTTTCGGATGAACTCAAGAGCATGTCAACTTTTGAGGTTGTGCAAGACCTAGAGGAATGCTTCAATAGCAGCGAATGTTATGGATGTTTTCTGCTTATGAAAGACATTCTTTCACAGGGGATGAAAGAAGGCCAATCTTTGACTGATCATCCCATTAACATGAGAAGGTTGTTTGATTGCTTAATAATTCTGGGGTCACAAGTGTAACACCCTCCCTACTGGCCTAGATTTAATAAGGTATTTAACTTATTTAATCTTGAGATTTATAACTGATTATGTGAAATTATTATTATTATTGTTATTATTATTTGGCTATTATTATGTGTTTATTAAATGTGAGTTTAATTAAATTAAAAATTGTGATTTATTAAACTATTGAGATGGTGGTTTATGAGGTGTCCCTTGTGTGTGTGCTTAATCACCAAAATCAACTCATCATCTCACATTACATGCAAATAGAACAAATCAAAGTGTGTGTGTGTTTCTTGGTGATTCTCGGCCGAACAAAAGAAGAACAAGAAATCATTTTCATATTTTATAAACTTTGGATTAATTGATTTGATTCTGCCATCTCTAATCCATAAGGCTAGTTTATTTGATTATTAATATAACAACAAGCAACAGGTGCGTAGAAGGGGGGTTGAATACACTTTCTGCAGAAATTGAACAAATCAAATAAAAGTGTTACACAAAGTAAGTCAAACCACAATCAAATGCTTTGCTTTTCATTAATAAGAAGATGATTACAGACTCTATCAAGTAAACAAATCTTAATATGTAAACACCTAATATAAATCTCTCAATCTCTCAACCTTAGTTATCTATAATCAACTTATGATTATAGATACTGACGACTCTCTAAACAGGATTTAATCATAGATTGAAAACTTACCAATCTCACAACTAATGTGAGTATTCGAACACACGAATAACTTGGCAATCTTTGAGTTTCTTGATCACGTTGAACTGACAAACAATGATTCAAGAATTGTAACACATACGGTGAGGTGAGATTTTTGGCTCTGCAACACTAAGTGGTTTTTGAGTTAAAGTCGTACATCTAAACTTATCAGGAGATAAGTATTTATAATCCTGTTCCAACGGTTCCTAACAAATTGGACTTATCCTAATTTGCTAACTAACTACCGGATGACTCGGAATCTTGAATCTTGAATCTTCTTATCTTGAGTCTTCAATCTTCAATCTTGATTCTGGAGTCTTCTTATCCGCGCCGTAGATATAGAGTGTTAAAACAGAGTTTAAAACATATTTAAGTTCTCTTAAACTGACTTCTTTAGTCAGGCTGAGTTACTCAGCTTGAAACTCATCAAGCTGATTTCTTCGAGAACAAACCCGAATTCAAACATGGACTAACATGTATTATTATTAACTCATCCTTAGAAGTCTAAAGAATTAACTAAAACATATTTAGCAACTCTAT
The DNA here is from genome assembly GCA_947179395.2 of Pulicaria dysenterica. Taxonomy (NCBI): domain Eukaryota; kingdom Viridiplantae; phylum Streptophyta; class Magnoliopsida; order Asterales; family Asteraceae; genus Pulicaria; species Pulicaria dysenterica. The sequence goes on from OX359294.1 coordinate 41,732,065, forward strand.
TAAGCTGACTCAGTTTTCACGCTGAGTTACTCAGCTTGAAACTCATCAAGCTGAAACTCAATATGTATCTTAGGTAACACACACAGTTAATCTTACTAAGATATAGTCTAAGCTGATCAAACATATTTACAGCTTACACTCAGCTTATACTCAGTCTGAATCACTATGAGTGTTCAGTCTGACTAAGCTTCATAATTCTGTTTAAGTTATATGTAGAACACATCTTACAAACCTAACTTTGTCTCATCAAATCTAAACTGATGAGATCATTTTCCAAACAAAGTTCCCCTATTTGATGATGACAAAACCATCAAACAGTTATTAAGTTTGTTTAACAGAATTATGTTTTAAATCTTAAACTTATCAAGATTTTAAATTTGAACTAATCAAATATCAATTGAACTTATCAATTTTAATTGAACTTATCAATTATGAGTGGAACACACCAACTTTAAGTTGAACATACCAGCCAATTACATTAATGAATAAGAACTATTCAATTATTCATTAAGCTGAGTTTATTAGATTTATAAGTATGAATACATCACAACACAGATGAACATATCAAACAAATATTTTGTATTAATTGAACATATCATAATACAAAATGATTGATCACTTAGATCATGCACACATAGTGCTTACAAAAATTAGAACTAATCTAAATTACAATACAACTAATCTATTGAGGATGCAGCTCTTCAAACTCTTTGATTTCCTTGTTGATTTCTTTAAGGATTTCTTGCAGATTAGGTAAGTGTTGAAGTTGATCCTTTTGTGATCTGATTGCTCTGTTAATTCTATATCTGAATCTTGCAGTTTGTTCAGTCTTTTCCATAATTTGTCTCAAAGCAAATACTTGAGATACCCCACATGTGTAGATACTTGCATTAGACTGGAAGCATTGTTTACCATTTTTATCTGAGTACATAAATCCTTTCTCAGGCTTTTTCACATAAGTGTTTTCTTTAAACTCCAAGCCTTCAGAAAGCTTCATGTTGTACTTTCCTGCTCTTGCTAATCCAGCTGGCTTTGTCTGCTTCTTTTTTCCAACTTTATGAAAAGAAGTCAGTAGGGTAGCTATCTCAGTCCTCGGTATGATTTGCATCGCATCAGCCCTTGCAAGTAACCTTAATAGTTCATCTTTAACTTGATTTCTGGCAGAGGACTTTTCCATCTGCTTGATAAGTATGGAAACTTTCTTCCACTCTTTATAACCCAGTCTGTGCATTTAATTCAGCTCTAGAGAGGGTGTCTCACCATTTCTTAACACAAACTCTATAATGATGATCCGTTGAGCTGAGCTCAACTTAAGTGAGTTTATTTGAGAAAAGAAGAATGTTCTTGTATAACAATGAATTATATTTTCCTCCTCTTGTTGATCTTGAATAGAAGGTTCTTCTTCCTCTTCCTCCTTAGGCATAATTGGCAGATTGAGTTTAGCTAAATCCTCATTCTGCTTTCTGATTTGCTCATCCCAGGTCTTTTCTCTTGCTTCTTTCTCACTAACTAACACAGCTTGAGCATCCCTTTGTCTTCTTCTTAACTCATTGACAGATATCCCAAGCTAGTCATCATCCTCTTGTTCCATTCTCCTTACTGCCATCAGTGAAGCTCTGTCTTGTAAAGTCATTTTATCAACAGAGTCTTCATCTGAGGCTGATGATTCACTAAGAATCGTTTTTCTTCTTTTCTATTGAGGGGGTTCTTAATCTTCTGAGCTGACCACTACAGGTCTCTTGCTTTTTTCTTTTTCAGTCAGCTCTATTTCTTTTTCTAACTCTTTCTCCCCCTCAACCTGATCTGCTCCTTTCGCTAGTAGTAGTAGAGCTTCAGCTTTGAAAGACTCAGCTTCAGCTTCTTGATCCTTCTCCTTCTTTTTGTCATCATCAACAGGGGTCGAAGTCCATTATTTTTGTAAGGCAGCAACAGCAGATTTTAACTTTAGTACCTCCTCATCCAGATTATCAATAATCATCAACATATCCCTCTTTGTTTTCTTTCTTTCGAGGTGTAAAGCATCAAAATGACCTTTAAAGAATGTGATCAGATCATCCAAGTCAGCTTGTGTTAGATTATGTGCAGAGATAGATAACATGTACCATCTTATCCAATGATATGTAAAGGATCACACTGCTACACACCCAATTAGAACCATCTGGATTTTATAGTGTGTAAGAATAATTAATTAGTTAATTAATTGTTAAGAGAGAAAGAAATAATAAATATTTATTATTTAAAGAAGAATTTAATATTTAGTTTAAATATTAACAGGACCAATTAATTAATAGTTATTAATTAATTAGAATGGTCAAAGGGTATTTTCTGTAATTACTTGATAGTTTAATTAAAGCTGGGCTTTAATTAAACGGGCTTGGGCCTTAATGAGGTTATGTATATATATACCTTATTAAACCTTCGAATCATATTTTAAGTGTATTACAAGTCAAAAAGAGAGATAACCCTAATATTCTCCTCTCATCTCTCTCTCGATCGGCGCACAAGAGCCGAGAACTCCAAGGGGGCGGCGATGCATACACACACGTACGGGATCAAGTTTTGATCATCGGTGAAATTCTTGGCGGTCTAGCAGCCAGTTTGAGGTGGTGCAATAGCGGTATTCTACCTTTAGCAAATTAGGATTAAAGTTTCAAAGTTTGGACTGCAAAGGTATAATTTTACTCTACTTCTCTTTTAGTTTCTGTACGAGTTAGATAAGATCACTGGAGGGGTTTTTTGATTATTTCCGCTGTGCATGTTTTTATGATATGTTTTTATGCCCTACAAAACCCTTCAGTGGTATCAGAGCCACTTCTAACCTCGTAGAGAACTAGTTAGGTTTCTTTTATTATGATGATAGGAATCAAGTTTTAATTGTTATTGGATTAATTAATTAGTTTTCGATAAAAGATTGTTAGATTTAAATTTTAAATTAAATCTAATTTTTATTGTTGTTATTTGCGAAAAACCGGGAAACCGAACCACCACCATCATCGGCGGCGGCCTCAGGCGGTGGCTGCAGTTGGTCGGAGGCATCCCAGTTGTGGGCAATTGCTGGTCGGCGGCGGTCCCGAGGGGAGGCGGCAGTCGCCGGTCATAGCCGACAGCGGTCCCAGGTTGGGGCGGCGATCTTCGACGGAAGCCAGCTTCGGCGGAAGTCAGCGGCGGCGGTTAGCGGCGCTAAAGTCAAGTGGGCTACGGCTCAGAAGCCACGGCCCAAGGGCTGGCCTGCTGCGGTTTTTTGGGTCCGAGAGGGCTACGGCGCAACTTTTTGGTTCTCAGCCTGTTTTAAACTCTTGACCCAGTTTCATGTATGTGGCCCAGTTAGCGGTTCGGGTACCCATGGTTTATGTGGAGTTAAAATATGGTTATTATTTTAATTTCAAGTTTAAAATATTATTTTAAGTTTTTGATTAAATATCAAGTATGAAACTTAAAATATATTTTTTGTTGCGAATAACAGAAAAAACAATATAGGGATTTTAACAAGTTGTTAAGATCAGTATATTTATCAAGATGAATAATTAGAAATCAGTTGTTGTTTTTACTTTCATGTATTAGTTTAATACATGTTTGGGATGCCATAACCGAGCCCTTTTTTCGACCTTGTGGATTGTTTGTTTTTCCTGCATTTGTGGTTGTGATTGGTTTTATTATTTTATGGTGTGGGGAGGCCTGCGTGCCACTTACAACCCCTATTCTTTTTTTGTAAAATTATTAGATTAGCGGGTCTATGTGCCTTTGAAAATCTTGTATTTTTTTAAAATTCTAGTTTTTAGATGATTAGAATAGATATGAAGCTGATACAAGAACCAAGAAGCAAGGAGCAGGGAGCAGGATTGGATGCTGGAGCCAGTGGGAGCTTCAGAATGTCATGCCATGTGTGTTGTGTTTTTTCTATTTAGGTTTTGACCGTCGGATTTTTCGTGTGGCTCACGAAACCGACTTTAGTTAAAGGGCAAGGCTAAGGTATAGTTGTTTATGGTTGTTTTATTTCTTTACATATTTTATATGCGTGGTTGTGATTCTCACGATGAAATAAAACAAGGGATTTAATAATAGTTAATTATTAAACAGTCGTCATTTTTTTTAAAGAAAATGGCAAAAAGTTTTTCTCGTCAAAAACTTTTGAAATCCTTTTTAGAAAAATCTTAGATCAGTGTGCTACCCACCTAATGGTACACCTTTCCTGTTAAACGGTACTCAGGTGTCAGAAGTGACCAAACCTTGGGCATTCGGGTTCAAACCATTGCGGGGGAGGGTGTGAAAGACTCTGTGATAATTGGGAGTCTTGGCCAGAGTTCACACTGTCTTAGGTGGTGCGATCTATTTTGGTGATAATTAGTAGTCCCGGCCCAAAAAGCACTAGAGGGACTAAACATGCACGGCTCTTGTAACTGATGTCCCGCGGATCTAGGAGTCGTGTCTAGATTGGATACGATTGGTATAGGTTTATCTACCATAAATAGCATTGTCCCGGTGAGAAGTGCCCAAACCTTGCATCGGGAAATGTGAAATATATATCTTAGTCTAATAATTTATTGTTTAAAAGGTAATAATTATTGGAAGATATAATCAATACTGAATCGGTTTTATCTTTTTCTTTTTCTGTAGATGTTTTTTATATCTGTTATTCCGTTCTATTCACCAAAGGAATCTCTAAGCCTCATCATCGGCAAGTGGAAGCTTTTAGGTCCAAACTTTACTGTTTGGAAGATGCATCTAAAGAATGTTTTGGATGTACAGGGAAAGCTTCACATCATAGAGAAATTACCTCCAGAGCGACCAGGGGTAGATGACCATGATGGTGAGTATGACGCTTATTATCAGTATCTAGCTGACGAGTCTGACGTTATGTCGATTCTCATTCTCACTGCGTCATCCGAGTTTACGGATGATCTCTGTGAGAAGTCATCTTATGAGGTTGTTTAGGGACTGGAGCGTAAGTTCAAGTATAGTGAATGGACATGTCGCATCCTACTGATGAAGGAAATTCTTTCAGCAAAAATGAAAGAAAACCAGCCGATTAGCGATCATCTCATTAATATGAGAAGGCTCTTAGATTGCTATGAAAGTTTTGGGTCAAAATCAAAACCACATGAGCTAGTTATGCTCTTGTTTGGTTCTTTATCGGATTATTACCAGAGGAGGGTAATGTATGTCCTCGGTGATTTTGAGATGACTGTCACAGGGTTGTACGAAATCCTTATGTGCATCAGCGATGAGATGAATCCAAAGCAGCTAGAGTCAACAGTTATGGACCCTATGTAGGAAGATGACTGCTTGGAAGAGCTTGGAGAAATTTGTTGCCCAGACTGTAGCAGCAAGGATTCATGCTGATAGTCCCATGTTTATACGGATGAAGCAATGCTAGATGATTAGTATGTATTTGTGTGTGTGTTTCGGTTGAGAGAGAGAGAGAGAGATCCGGGAGTTAGAGAGTGAATAACACAAACACAAGAGAGTAGAAATGCAAAGCTTGATTGATATTGGTGGGGCAAATGCCTTTTATAGCATTTGCCTAACTTTAAGGTATTTACATATTACACCCTCACTTTCATAATCTAACATTCTCCCCCTAAGTGAGGTATAATGATTCACAACAAATAAATACATAAAACTATTCATAGACTGATTTGTTGTGAATCCCGAATGCCTCTTGCCATTTGCGTATTTGCCTTCTGCTCGACAGTGTCGTTCTCATCTTTTCTACTGCACGATAGGCTTGAGCATATTCTTCATCAGTGAAGGCCGCCCGGTTATCCCATACTTTCTGATGTATCTTATGATGAAGGATCTTCAAGGTGCCGTCTGAATACGCCATTAGTTCATCAAGTCTGATGAATATCTTTTCACCTTTTGTATTCATGTAAATGACTCCTCGATCACCTTTAAAGTTTTCATGACCATCATAGATAACTGTCAACTTTTCAAGCTTTTCTAAGTCTCGATGGCTTTGGTTAGGCTTTAACAGATTGACTTTCAGATAGTTGTTTTCTGCTCCGAGTTGCAGATCGTGTTCCTCAAAATATTCCATTAGATTCCTCATATATCTCATCAGGGCCACTCTACCAAACTCTTCTTCAGGCCACTTTCCTCGCTTCTGACAGAGGGTGTCAAAGATAAAGCTGATATCTTCAATATTAACAAACCTTAGATCTGCTTAATTGAGGAAGTATGTCAGGTTGTTTGCTCTTTTGACGTGAAAGATGGCATACTTTATATTGAAGGAGGTTTGGGTATGGACATTGAGGAGTTCAACTATTGGATATTCTGATTTGATCTCTTCTGGTTTTGTACTGGACTGAGAGAGGATATGTTCGTATCTTCTTCTATGTTGGTCGTCCATGTTCCTCAACTCGGGAGAGATAACCTGTATTAGTTTAGTGTTGAATATTTCTGGAATTCTTTCTTCAAGATTAGCAGCATTAACAAAATATGGTTTCCAAATGGGTTGTTGGCCGGCACTTCTTGTGAGCATATTACCTGCATCAAGACCTGGATCTCCACGATACACTGGAGGAGCAGGTGGCACTATGAAGCTCCTTGGCAAGGGCCATTCTGATTCTTGTCGGGCTTTCTCAACTGCTTCTCTTTCTCTGTTTCTTTCTAAAATATCAGCAGCTGATTCTCGGAATTGACCAGGAGGAGGAGGGAAAGTTTGATAGACTTCTATATTAATTCCGCTGAGAACCCTGGATACATCAAACGTTGGTTTATTCTTTTTAGGCTTTCTCCTAGCTTTCCTTCTAGAAATTGCTAACCTTTCTTTCCTTCTACGTGCAAGCTCCCTTTCACTAGGGATATCATCAAACCTGCCAACAATTCTAGGTGAAGCTGGACGTGTAGCAACCACAACGTAGTCATCAATATCCTTGAAGAGTCCTTCTATCTCAGGATCCTCAGCTTCCTCCTCTGGTAGAGCAGAACTACTTTCTCCCATATGCCGTGCAGGTGATGTATGCATAGACTCATACAATTCCTCCGTTTCACCTGTAGAATCTGAGAATCCCTCAAACATCTCGGCATGGGACTGCTCTTAAGGTATTTCACCTTCTTCCAATTCTATTGGCCTCGGTTCAGATTGTGGAGGTACATAGAGTACAATCTGTTTATTAGCATCATCAGTTTGTTGTTCAAGAACTTCATCGGCCAATTGTTGTTGTTTACTCCCAGACCCAGCTGAACTTGTACCTGCAGAGGATAAGTATGTACGTAGTGATCTATAAACATGTCCAATAGCAACTACAGAGGGAGAAGTTGTTTGTATTCTTCTTCTTTTCTCCCCCTCGGGTTGATCATCAGGATCCTGATCATCCTGTCTCCTCTTGCTGCCTTGAGCCTGAGCCTGACAAGTTTGTTCCAGTAGTGTCAGCTTCTCAGTAACCTTCTTTAGAGAGGTATAGAAACCTCTGGTCAGTCCATCAATCTGTCTATTTACATCTTCATGAAACTCGTGAAAGTCATCTAAGGAGATACCCTGTGGACGATGTTCGTTGCGAAGAGTAGTCAGAAGGTCTTAATCGTGTGCAGATTCTGGCCTTTGCTCCAGGAGTCTAACGTACAGCAGGCTCTTTAGAGCATCCACGGACATAGTTGCAGGATCAGGTTGAGGCTGTTGTTCTGGCATTGGAGGCCTTGAAGCAAGGAGTGCTTCTATTCAACTTATTTGCTGTGCTTGAGCCTGGGAAGATTGTTAAATCCGATCCAACCTTTGATTTGTCGTTAGCAGTTGATGGTGGATTGGTGCCACTGCTTGTTGAATGTTATCATGAAGTTTAGCACTTGTGGCAAACCCGGAGTCACGAAGAGTTCCGGTTGAGGTACCCGCCACAGAGGCAGTACCACCTACTGGAGCAGCAGGGATGTTGGCTCCATCAGGATTTCCTTCTAATCCTCGAATGACACCTTGAGAGGTACCACCTATAGAAGTTGTGAAGACTTGCTGAACATACAAGCTTATTGCATCGATGGTTAGTCGGTGTTGATCAAGATATGCAGAAATCTGCGGTAAATCAACCTGTGCATTGAAAGGAGTCGAGGACGAGGGAGGCGGTCCTCTTTGTACAATAAGTCTAACACCCGATTAGGGTTGACTTAGTGTGTGTTATATAGCCCTGTGCAATGAAGACAGTGCCTGTTGAGAGGCACCGTAGTAGCTAGGTGGGGTAAAAGCTTGCACGGTTGGGATCACCGTGACTTGTTCAATATGAGGCATAACAATGTCAGGCCCCATAGTGGATGTCGCTTCCCGGCTTTCTTGGTGTGGGGGACATTCAGCACTCACATTTTGTTGTCTCACCTCCTCTCTATCACTCGCACTCTTAACAACAAAACTATCTTCATCATCACCGCTACCAGCACCATACCCCTCATATTGATCAGGTGGAATTAGAGAGTCAGGGGTGACAGAACCAGTTTCAACAGATATGCTCGGAGAGGTGACTGGAATGTCATGTTCAGGTGCGACTATGGCCCTTCCTGCTGGAAGTACTTCAGCAGTGTGGGTGGGAGGATTCAAAGTGATGACAAGCCCACCTGCTTGAGGAAATGAAGTGTCAGGGTGAGTAGTAGGTGTCACTTCAGGTGAGGTTGGTTGTGGTTCGGTTAATTTCATGAATGAGGGGATGCTTTCTCTAGGTTTTGTAATTGGGTGTTCAGGGGGTGCCCAAAGGTGATATAATTGGTTTAAGAAGAGGGGCACCACCTTGGTGAGAAGCTGACTCACCATGTGAGGATTCGGAACTGGATGACTCAGAAACGTCAAGACCAAGTTCAGTTAGTATAGCTTGGGTTTGGGTGATACGGGAGATGGATTGAACAAGGTTTTGAACATTTGTAGGATCATATGCATCCCCTCCCTCTCTAGTCTCATCACCTTCACCCGCTTCTCCACCCCTCTCAACATTTTCTCTCTCTACTTCCCTCTAAGCATCTCCCGCAGATGTCTGAGGCCTAGTTTCTAATTCCTCACCCGGTGCTACTCCTTCTTGGGTAGGTCTGGCCGGCTCTGGCACAACCTTGGGAGGTATTCCTACGCTCTCCCTATAACTCTTAACAATATCATTATGCTCACAAAGGTCTAAGAGAGATATAGGGAATGGTCTGAGAATTGGTAGGTTGGCCGGAATGGCAGGTTTAATATGTATGAAAATCTGAGGAGTGATAGAAGGTAAACCTACCCGTCGGGGAATGTCAGCATTCTGATCCATCAAATATTGGATGAACATGGGCAAAAAGTGGTGGTAAGGCAACATGTTTGCATCCTTCTTCTTTTGGGAGTTCTTCCTGAGCATAGTAGCTTTGATGTCCTGGATAAGAAGGAATGCATAATCCACATGCATATGAGTTGCCGCTGCTACAAAGATTTTGAGCTGAAGCTCCGTTGGGAATTCGTAGCCTGAATGCTTTGGGGTGAGACATTTTTGAAGCACAGTCATTAGATTGTTGTACTTTGTATGAAGACGTGTGCGTTTAAACTGATTCTTTCAGATGAGCTCACCATCATAACCCATCTCACGAATAGCAGCAAGACAAGCTTCCTGAGTAGGAATTTCCTCAAAGTTTGTTGCTAGAGGTCTGCTGTCTGCTCTTGGAAGTCTAAAAATTGTTCTGAGGCGATTTAAAGGTATATCTGTTGTATATTCATCAACCTCAGCATGAATGACCTCATGTCCTCGTTCATTGGTTCTGACATCATAGGTTTTCCAGAATTTCTGGACATAAAGCTCGGGGACATGTGTGCCAGTTGTGGATGGGTTGTATGTAAGCAGGTGGTTCAGGGGGTGTATTTTCAGTATCTCAGTGACAATGGGGTAAGTAAGGTTTTTAAGCTTGGCCAAGTCAATATAATGGTTGTTTTTATGAGTTTTGGAGTTTAGGAACTCAGCATGGGGCATTATCTCCTCAAGATCACGTATAGCTTGAGACATTTTATCTATACAGATAGATAAAATAGTTAAGTTAAAGATAAAGAGATATGCATGAAAACAACATTTATCTCTGAATGTTGGTCAATCTGTTGTAAGTGTGATAAAGTTGACCAATGTTGACCCAAGTTGACCAAAACTATAGGGGTAATCGCATGGTAAAACAACCTGTCTTATAGAAGTTTTGAATCGCATGTGATTCACCCTTTGGTATGTTAATCGCATGCGAATCACCCTTTGGTTTCCAATCGCATGCGATTCACCCTTTGTTTATCAATCGCATGCGATTAAGCCTTGGACTTGCTATCAATTGATTTTGAATCGCATGCGATTGGTCATTGATCCATATAGGTTAATAACATGCGATTAATTCCATGCGATTGATTCCCATGCGATTGAACCAATACTTGGAAAAATTTCTGAAAAATCAAGATATCTGAATTTTGAGATTTGAAAAATTGAATTTTTCAGATATGGTTGATTTGAATGTTTGTCTGAGACACTCCTCCTAGACTCTTGCATCTGTTGATGAGAATTTTCAAGATTTAGGGAATGTGTCAGTTGTATACTTCTCCCCCTACACATGTGCAGTATGTGTATGATTTTTCTCCCCCTACACATATGATACATGTGTATCTCGTGAAACTCACTTCCCCTAGAGTGTTGCATCATGAAGCTGCACAAAGAACAAACAGTGTAACACCTACTCTAAACAAAAAGGAAAGAAAAGGAAAAATGAGGCACCAGTTTGTTATATTTTCAAGTTTAGCATGCCTAAATTGGATATCAATTCAGTGAAGCGACTTTCGTCTAATGGTTTGGTAAACAAGTCAGCGAGCTGATTTTCAGTAGCAACATACTGGAGCTCAATTAGACCTTTCTCTACGTTATCTTTTATGAAGAGATAACGGATATCAATGTGTTTAGTTTTAGAGTGGTGTACCGGATTGTAGTAGATAGCTATGGCAGACTGGGAATCGCATAGCAATGGAATGTTGTCATAACTAAGGCCAAAGTCTGATAATTGTGTTTGTATCCAGAGACTTTGTGAACAGTACATTGCAACAGCAACATACTCAGCTTCAGCTGTAGAAGTGGATACGCAGTTTTGATTCTTTGAGGCCCAGCAGACTAATTAATCACCCAGGAAGTGTGCACTACCAGATGTGCTTTTCCTATCAATCTTGCAACCGGCATAGTCAGCATCTGAGTAATCGTGAAGATCCAGATTTGAATCTTTGGGATACCACAGACCTAGATCCATAGACCCTTTGAGATATCTGAATATCCGCTTAACTTTCAGAAGATGTGACTCTTTAGGATTCGCCTGGAATCTGGCACAAAGGTAGGTAGAGAACATGATGTCTAGATGACTAGCATTGAAATATAGTAGCGATCCAATCATCCCACGGTAAGTTTTCAAATCTACAGGAGAACCATCAAGATCTGCTGATAGCTGTGCCTTAGCAGCCATGGGTGTGGATATGGGTGTGCAGTTAATCATATCATACTTCATTAGAAGATCTTTGATGTACATGGATTAGCAAATAAAACTTCCATGACTTAGCTGCTTCATTTGGAGTCCGAGAAAGAATGACATTTCTCCCATCATACTCATTTGAAATCGGTTTGCCATGATCGTGGCAAACTCTTCACTGTATTTTGGATTGGTAGACCCAAAAATGATATCGTCCACATAAATTTGAACTAAAATCTTGTCTCTACCTTTGGTCTTTGTGAACAGAGTGGTATCAGTCTTTCCTTTTGAGTAGCCTTCACCAATAAAATATTTAGATAAGACATCATACCATGCACGTGGACCTTGCTTTAACCCGTACAAGTCCTTATCTAATATATAGACATGATTTGGATGTTTAGAATTGATGAACCCCTCTGGCTGTGAGACATAAACTTCTTCTTTAAGTACACCATTAAGAAAAGCTGTCTATACATCCATCTGAAAGACACAGAAGCTTCTGGAGGCTGCATAAGCAAGAAAGAGTTTGATAGCCTCAATACGAGCAACAGGGGCAAATGTTTCATCATAATCAATGCCCTCCTGTTGATTGTAGCCTTTAGCAACCAACCTAGCTTTGTTACGGATAACCACTCCATCCAAATCCCTTTTGTTCTTGAATACCCACTTAGTTCCAAGTACAGATTTGCCATATGGTAAAGGGACTAATCTCCATACTTTGAGACGATCAAATTGGTGTAATTCTTCCTACATTGCAATTACCCAATCCGGATCATCTAATGCTTCACAAGTCTTGGTGGGTTCAGTGATGCTTAAGAAGCCCGAGAATTGACATTCGTTTGCTGTTGGTGATCTTGTTTGAATGCCAACTGAAGGATCTCTGATGATGTTCTCTTCAGAGTGATGTCTGGTCCATTTAATTTAATGGGAAGTGGAAGATGAAGGAATGAGATATTGTAGGTATCGTGCTTCTACTTCATCTTCAGAAGAGAAATGTAGGTCTGAATCAAACACATGAGGACTCTCTGGGTCAGGAATCTGAGAAGTCACAGGGGGACGAGTGACGAAAACAGAAGGGGAATCCTCAGCATAGAGATCTGCAAATGGATTAGTCTCAGTGACCGTAGGAGCCGTTATAGTAACACTTGTTTGTACATCTGTGTTGTCCCTGTTGTCAGTTAAAACATGAGAAGATTCAGATCTAAAGAAATCAAACATAAAGTCAAGATTAGTATTTGAACTGGACGGATTGTTTGAATCTTTATTTTGAAGCACCGGTCCTTAACAGGTATGTTCAAAAGCGTTTTCTGCTGATTTGGGTGGAAAATCAGTAACATTCAATGTGTCATCAAATGTTACATTGATACTTTCAACAATGCTCTTTGTTCTTTTATTAAAAACTCTATAGGCTTTGGACTCAGTATAATAACCAAGGAAAATAGCATCATCAGCTTTTCGAGCAAATTTTGCTAAATTATCCTTGTCATTAAGTACAAAGCACCTATTACCAAAGGCGTGAAAGTATTTGATATTAGGCACTATTCCATTAGCCAGTTCGTATGGAGTTTTATTAAAGCGTTTATTAATGAAAGAGCGGTTATGCGTATAGCAGGCAGTGCTGATTGCTTCAGCCTAAAAGGAAGGTGGGAGCCTAGAATATGACAGCAGGGTACGGGCAGCATCAACCAAAGTTCTATTTCGTGTTTGCACGACGCCATTTTGCTGTGGAGTATATACTGCAGAGAACTAATGGTTGATCCCAACAAGGTCACAGAAGCTCTTCAGAGTATGGTTTCTAAATTCAGTGCCGTTGTCTGTCCGGAGGGAGACAACACTCTGACTGTGCTTATTCTGCTGTTGCTTGATGAAGGAAGTGATTGTTGGAGTGGCTTCATCCTTTGATCGCAGAAACTTGACCCAAGTATATCTAGAGTAGTCATCCACCATGACTAGAATATACTTCTTCCCACTTGTGGACTGGATTCTCATAGGACCACAGAGATCCATGTGCAGGAGTTCCAAAGGATTCGTAGTGCTAAATACTTGTTTAGATTTATGTGAAGCCTTCTTCATCTTTCCCTTCTCACAGTCTGCACACAGATGACCTTTCTTGAACCTTAACTTGGGAATGCGTCTCACCAAGGCACCCGTGACTAGTTTTTTGATATTTTGAAAGTTCAGGTGAGAGAGTTTTATGTGCCATTGCCAAGTAAGATCCGTAGATGCTTCGGACAGTAGACACACAGAGGTAGGGGAGTTATAGTTTTCCAAGTTAATGGAATACAGGTTAGCTTTCCTTGTACCAGCTAGTAAGTCATCCCCATTTTCAGTTAATACAGAACATTTCTTCTTCTTAAATACTACCTGCAGGTCTTTATCACAGAACTGTCCGATACTGAACATATTATGACCCAACCCTTCAACATAGGAGACTTTCTTGATTTTGATATGCTTCTTCACTATGTCTCCCTACCCCATTATTGGTGCAACATTGTCATTCCCAAAACGTACATTCCCGAAGCACTTAGGAACATAATTTTGGAGAAGACTTTTGTTGCCAGTCATATGCTTGGTGCGGAGTCTAGGTACCACAAGTTAGGCACCTGCAAAAAGAGAATAAAGCACGTTTAGGTCCCCATATATGAATGGATCCTTGATTGTTAGTCTCTAGAAGTGGTTGAGTAGGGATTGTATCTGCTTGGGTGGTGAAACTTCTAATGATCTATCCTTAAGTCACCATCTGGGTTTAATCGTTTGTCTAGAAGGACTAGATTTGGAGGGAATTGGCTTAGAAGGAGGTTTCGTTACCACTTTTGGTTTGAAAGTTGATGGAATTGGAGGTTTTGGATTCGGTAGAGTTGCGGAAGCGTTATGTTTGCGAATCCATGTTTGTGATGAATTCTTTAGAATTCGCTGTGGCCTCGGCACATCAACTTGCTTTTTCTGAACTGGAGCGCTGCGAGTAGTAGGTTTTGCTACTCATTGATTGGGTGATGGCTTAGGTTTGAAAGATTTAGAGATTTTGGATGGGGAATTGCGAGAACGCTTTTAAGAATGTAAGTGTTTATCCTGTGCAATCCAAGCCCTTTTAAATGCTTCGTAGCCCTGTAGTCTGTAGACTTCCAGTTCCTTGATCGTTAGTAGTCGCCTTGATTTGTGCAAACGTTTGAGTGCATGGGTTTGACAAGTTGTGATCCATTGGTGAATGATTATTCCTTTTGAGGTTATAAATGGAACACAGACTTGGTTATCGTAAAAGTCTGTCCAGTCCTCACATGGTTTAATTCCAATTTGTTTTCGTAATTGATCATATCACAATTAAATTCACAATGACCATGGAGGCAACCATCACTAATACAAAACATGGAAGAGGCAGTATTATCTTGCAAACTTGTATGATTACAGACTGAATCAAACATCATAAAATTTTCACATGATTGGCTAAAGTTTGAACATTTCCTATTGGACCTAGGAATGACCCTCTTCCAGTTTATGTTTATTTTACGCTCCACACTCCCGAGCTTCTTCACATCTGCAGCAGAATGTAAAACGTTAGAAATTGAGTCGTGGTCGACTAGCAGCTACTTTTGATGATTCAGGTATGTCAATGTTCTTACGAGAAATGTGATTAAAAGTGGAAGTGGATGGCTGTTTTGGTTTGAAAATCTGTTTGAGTTATAAATTTACCATAGAAGAATTATTAACAGATTTTATGGCAGGTTTTACCTCCTGAGAAGATGTGGATGCATGTTTGGAATCCTCAATTCGTTTCATCAACTGTTGATCCATATGGAGATAAAGTGAATGGAGCAGCTGGTTCCATTTGAGCTTCAACCTGCTTGATTCGCTCTTATAATGCGAAGTTTTCTATGCACAAGTCGTTAATGATCTTTCCATCAAGGTGAAAAACTGTTTGAAGACGCTTGTGGAGGATGGTATTTTCTTGATCCAATTTAGAGGGTTCAGGAAGGTGTGTAGAAGTGGTTTCTGTTTGAATGACTTTGGTGATATCTCCTTGTACCAGATGAGTGAAGCAAAACTCTTGTAAGGTTTGGAACCTTTGCTGTAATTCCTTGTGGGGAATGTATTGAACTTGAGGTTTTGGAACATCAGGAGCATATAGTTCCTCATCTGTATATACTTGTGTAGGGACAACAGAGTCAAGTGCTGGAATGGGGTAAGTGAAGTATGAATCATTGAGGTCAGAATAGTTGAAGGGAGTTTCTGTTTTGAGGTTTAAGGTTCGTTTGACATCCTCTTCAAGTCGTTATTCTTCTTGACCAACAAATTTCATTCGTTGAGTGAGTCCCTCACCAAAAAGATGTGTATTGTATAATTGTTTGGCTGATACTTGACTCAAAACACTTGGGTTTTCAAAACCAAGTCCATCGAATGTCCATCTTGAAAAAGGTCGTTTTTTTGTTTGTATAGAAAGATGGTTTGTTCACTTTGCCCCCTTTTAATGAGAAGGTCTTCCAATTCTTTTATTTTTAAACAAAGAAGTTGTTGATCATTTTTAAGAATTTCTGAATCCTTTTCCGCACCAACACGTTTTGCTTTAAGGTCATGTATGATGTTATTTGTTGTATTGGTTAATTCAAAAAATTCAGATTCTTTTACAGCTAGATGAACTTTTGATTCATCTATGTTTTTTCTCCAACTGTTTAATCGTAGCCTGTGCTTCTTTGTCTTGAGTGTGGATGACCTCTTTTAGCACTTGATTTGTCTTTGTTAGTTTGGTCACCTTTAATTCTAACTTTTTCATGCGGTTTAGTATGGTTTGTATATGTTCAAAATTAAAACCCATGTTAGAATTAGAAATAGAGGGTACCTTTCCGCTTTCTACGATCTCCTCCTCAGCATCAGAGAGATCACTACCATCTTCATCTCTACCACTTGTTTCACTATTCGTCATGAAACAGAACTGCGCATGATTTTCACCATCTAGATCACTCTCGGAGTCTGTGTCCTGCAGGAACTGGTCTTCCTCCACCATAAGTGCATTCCCAGCCTGTTTTTTTTTACAGGCGGTACTTTTGTCTGTAATACTTAGCATCTTTAACCTTCTTCTGTGGACAGTTCCTTATCATGTGTTCAGATCTCCCACAGTTGTAGCATTTGAGATCATTCTTCTTTTCCTCCTTTCTCTCATCTTTTGGAAACCTAGGCTTGTCAATAGGAGCAGCTCTTTCAAATCTTCTAGAGCCGGAAGTGAACCATTGTCTGTTGTTAGTCTTGTTAAACCGGTTCTTGAAGTTCTTGCTGGCAACTGTGAGTGCTTGAAATGCAGCTTCTACCGAGTCATCATCATCATCCTCATGGTCAGATTCACTGAGCATCACATGTTTGAGTTTGGCAGACCTTGATGAAGATTCCCTAGGGATCCTATCAGCTACAACCAAAGCAAGAGGGTCAGCAACTGGTTGTTTCGGGTGAGACTGCAAGACTTCATCTTGATACTGATTGTAACATCCTGAAAATGGGCCTAGTAGTACCTAGTTGTACCTCGTGCTTAAATAGTTGTACATTGATTTTAAGTAATTTAAATTAGTGTGTTTTAAGTTGATAACGCGTGTTATGTGTAAATTAGAGTGGTTATGTGGAAAGTGTCAAACGTGTATAAAAGTTATATGGTGTCAAACGGTTTCGAGTTATGATTCCGTAGCTATCCCCGTTAGTTGAAATGGGATAGCAGGTATTAAGTTGTAAGTTGGAAAGGGGAACAAGATACCCGTGTTTATTATTAGAGTTGCCTAAGTCGGTTGTGTGTCCTCCTTATCCTCTGGAGAACACAAATACACACACTAACACACATACATGTATACGTGAAAACACACACACATCCTCTCAAAGATTTGAAGGAGAAATCCAAGGGAAGTGTTCTTGGTGAGCTCAAGTGCTGAATTCAGTGTTCAATCAGCTGCTACTTCATCTTCTTGTAAGCGTTTTTGATTGAAGAACTCTATTTTTGTTGTTTGAAAGAGATGAGGTGATTTGATGGTGGATATTGTGTTCTAAGTGTTAATTTATGAGTCAAATGTGTTCTTAAGTGTTCATGGGTTTCAAACAAAGTATATAAGTGATTGAAACTCAGTATTTGATCGATTAAGTGCCAAAAACGCGACTTACAGGAGCTGTGTCGAAACAGGGACGAAGGTCTGCTGTTCGTGACCTTCCTACGGGCGTAGGGGATAAGCTCTACGGCCGTAGGAGGCCTGTTGTGTTAATACGGCCGCATGCATAGGTTTCTACGGCCGTAGCATGTGTTTTGTGTGGAATACCGTCTATGGACGATGGAACAAGGTCTACGGGCGTAGGTACGTAACCTACGGTCGTAGGTCACCAAAGAATAGCTACTACGGGTGTAGGAATAGGTTCCTGCGACCGTAGTGCATAATTCGTTGGAAAGAACTTTTGCGGGCGTAGGGACTTGGCCCTACGGCCGTAGTAAGGGGTTTGGGGAGTGTCCTACGGTTGTAGGACGTGTCCTCTACGGCCGTAGTTTCTGTCCAGTGCTGATAGTTCGTGTAACTTGTGTTTTGATCTAAGTGTCCTATGTGTAAGTGATAACCAAGCGTGTGTAAGATGTGTTAGGGATATCTATGGAACCGGAAGACACGAGTGGAGTATCTGCTTAGTGAGGACTTCAGGTGAGTACCGGTTTTCCCATGAGACTCAATAAGTAGGGTTATCTGTGGTGTGTTGAAACGTGCTATTGTGATAGGGACGTGTTGTGATATAACACGTGTAATATGATGGTGATAGTGACGATAGATAAGTGATAGTGACGTATTGTGATATAACACGTGTATTATGATTATGGTAGTGACGATAGATAAGTGAAGTGATACGAGATAGACCCACGTAGGGTTATGACTTATGTGACAGTTGTATGCTATGTTTAAAGCGTAGTTATATTCTGCTCATCAAGTATGAGCAGAAGCAAATGTGATATACTTATGCGCATGTAATTGGATCCTGATAGGATCAGCCTTGTTAGATTAATTAGACCTTGATTGGATCAGCCTTGTTATATTAATTGGATCCTGGTTGGATCAGCCATGCTAGTTTATTGTATACGCGCGTGTAAATGGATCCTTATTGGATCGGTTATGTGTTATTGTTATATGTCCGGACAATTGGGGGACTGTACCACAGATCCTGGGATTAGTTAAGGTCAGCCATGTAGGCTGGTCCCTGGGGGCTCAATAGGGTCAGGAATTGGGGGATTAACGGCACCAGGTGTATACGCTTGGTGATGGCTCTGCAGGCCACCGTTCCTTGACAATGATGGGGTTCTAGGCGAAAGCCGGAACTGGTATTGTAATGGGGTTCTCGCCGAAAGCCGGAAACTGGTTATGAAATGGGGTTCTCGGTGCAAACCGGAACTGGTAAACGTGATGGTGGGCTGCTCTTCGCTCCCCCACCTATGCGGATGGTCGTGACTGATTCCCCAGCTTGGATCGTTAAGCAAGGCTAGCTACCTTGCAAGATATGATCCCGCTGACATGTCGGCAAACCGCTATGTGATATCTTAGCTCTGTGTGTCATACTGCTTTGTGATAGCATGCTTATTGATGCTTATGTGTAAATTGGTGCTCACTAGCTAGTTGTAGCTAACGGTGCTAGATTTCCCTTTTTCACAGGTTAGTGACTGATGGCCTGGCGAGCTTGGGTTACTCGTGGGTAATTGTAGTGTTTATATTTGTGGAACACTAATTGTTAGATTTATGCATGTTATCCGATGGTCGGTTGTTAGTTGTGGTAACACCTGTTAATTGAAATGTTAGATAGTCAGATAACAATCTAATATTCTTGTAAATGGTGATTACATCCGCTGCAAGATTTTGATAAATAAGTTTTAAAAGTTTAAATTGGCACTAAGTTTAAGCTCGTGAAACACGGTGTTACAATTAGGTATCACAGCCTAAGTTTGAGGGAGTTGGACAC
Organism: Pulicaria dysenterica; assembly: GCA_947179395.2. Lineage (NCBI taxonomy): Eukaryota > Viridiplantae > Streptophyta > Magnoliopsida > Asterales > Asteraceae > Pulicaria > Pulicaria dysenterica. The sequence continues at coordinate 41,751,421 of OX359294.1, forward strand.
TCGGAAGAGTATTCGATCTCAAACTCGGGCCCGAACATCGTTAAGTGTTCCTATTGGGGTAATTGGGGCTGAGTGTGAGTGTTATGTGATTGTGATATAATATAGACTAACGCCCCATGTTAGTATATGTTAGATAAGTGATGTGTTAAGTGTGGTTCTCGTGTGTGTAGTGAGTAAGTGAGAATGTCAGAACAGCGAGTTGATGGTGAAAATACTCGTAAGCAAGTGGAGGACGAGGCATCACGTACTCATGTTGAAACTGAGAAGGAATCTTCTCGACGTGATACTCAAGGCTTGAGGCCGATTCTAGAGTTGCAGGCGTTTGTTCTGCATCTTGAAGAAGAACTTCAAATGACGAGGGAGATATTGTTAGAATCCGTCAAACGCAAGAGTCCGGAGCACTGTTCTTACAAGAAGTTCCTTTCTTGTGCACCCAAGGAGTTCGAGGGTAGTGATAATCCTTCGAATACCATACGATGGCTTGGAGAGACGGATCAAGCCTTCGAGTCTTGTGATTGTGAATCAGAGTACCGTGTTAAGTATGCAGAACGCATGCTAAAGGGCGATGCTATGTTTTGGTGGGATTATGTGAAAAATGCAGTGAACAGAGAAGTGATTGTTGCAATGACGTGGGAGCAGTTTTTTTAACGTGTGGCAAGGAAATACTGCACCGACTACGATTTAGAAAAAATGGAACGAGAGTTCAATGATCTCCAGAAAGGAGATAAGCCAGTTGAGGATTTGATCCATGCTTTTAAAGATAAAGTGAGATCTATTCCTCACCTAGTAGCAGATGAAAGTGCGAAGATTCGCAAGTTTGTGGGAATGCTACCCGTAGAGTATAAAGCGCATGTTAGATCTGTGTCTAGTTTGGATCGGGCTTTTGAAATAGCTCGATAAATTGAGGGAGATCGTCTTCAGTGTAAGGAAGATAAAACAGTTAAGGGCCAAAATAAAAAGGTGCGAAAGTCCTCTAAATCTGGTCCTGCCAAGGAACAGCCTTATGTAGGCGGAGAATCGAGATCGTGTAAGAAGCCCAAATTTGATGGTTCTTGGTGTTCTCAGTGCCGTGCGTATCACACTGGTTCTTGCTCCAAAGCTACAACCAGGTGTTTGAGGTGCGGACAGATTGGTCACATAACTGCGGAATGTGAGTTTAAAGGAAATGTGTGTTTTAGGTGCCACGAGCTGGGGCACCGAATTAGTGATTGTCTGATGAGATAGGATGGTGGAACTGGAGGATCAGTGTCAGGGCAAAGATAAAGGGCTCTTCCCGTGGAAAAGGGGTGAGCGTTGTAGATAGTGACAAGTGGAAGCTAGAAGGAGGCGAGATATATAGTTTTGGTTATTTTGTGTTTTGTAGGTTTTGATGAACTGTAAGCGTTTGTACTAGTGTTGACTGAACTCGTTTAAGAGTGTAATTTGTTGATGTTCAAGTAGTTGTAATTGTGATTAGTGTTTTATGAGTTGTTGTTGGCTATAGTGGGACTGTTTTCTTGTTTTTATTGTGGTTGTGTTTCTTCTGAGATTATGATGTTGTAACTGGAGTGGGTTGATTCGGCAACGATGTTGTCGAGGAAATCCAATTTAGTAAATGTGATAAAGGTTTTATTGTTTCATAAGACAAGTGTTTTACCTCGAGGTAGACAATGAAAAAGTATGATATTGAGTAATGATAAAGTATAAGAAAGTTAGTTAAGAATAAATGACAATTGTGTTAAATAAACGTGAGCGCGATAAGGTAAATAAAGTGATGTCGTTGATAATGTGAAATAATAGTATTAATGGTAATAAAGCAAGGTTTAATTAGTGTATTAAGAAATGATGTGTGTCAAGTGCGGACCGTGGAGAATGTCCGAGTATGATTGTATTGAGTTGGTGAAATAGTAGGAATATTTTAATAATGTTTTGTGTTTATACTAACTAAGAGTTCTTTGATTGCAGTGAGATGGATAGAGACGTGGATAACCCAGCTGGAAACGAGAATCGTGAAGAGATCCTGGATTTAACTACTATAGGAGAAGTCCAGGACTATATCTCTATTTATGGAAGTAAACGCAGGGCGGTGCCTACGCGTCACCTTCGAGAAGTAATGACAGATCAGTTTGATAAGTGCTTTAAGAAAAATATGCCTCCCATTATAGCGGGCATAAGAAATGAGGTAAAAGAGGAAATGAAGGACGAGATAAGAGACGCGGTACGAGAAGAATTTCGTACAATGAAAGTGGAACGAAAGGAAGAAGTTCAAAAGACGAAGACTCAGGCTGAGGCCGGAGGGTCTAGACGTCGAGTTACGTGTGAGATTTGCGGAAATAATCATGCCGGGGAGTGTAAGTACAAGGATAGAGTGTGTTATTCGTGTGGACTCCCAGGGCATTATTCTAGAGAATGTTTGGGTAAGTTTTGTGATAAATGTAATCAGTATGGGCATAACTTCTCGGAGTGCCCTAACTAGTTGAAAGTGTTGTGTAAACTTTGAGATGATAGTAGTTTGGCCTAATGTAATTAAGTGAAGTCTGTGTAGATGAAGTATGTGTTTGTGTACAAAGTGTAATGCTGCAGTTAGTCAAAATAAATAGAGTTTTGTATTAGTTGTTTTTCGTGTAAATTGTGGTTATGGCCTGACGTAGGATGATTGTGTTAATGTGTGATCATGTAAGTGATCATGATTAGATTCCGAGGACGGAATCCTCTTTAAGAGGGGTAGATTTGTAACATCCTGAAAATAGGCCTAGTAGTACCTAGTTGTACCTCGTGCTTAAATAGTTGTACATTGATTTTAAGTAATTTAAATTAGTGTGTTTTAAGTTGATAACGCGTGTTATGCGTTAATTAGAGTAGTTATGTGGAAAGTGTCAAACGTGTATAAAAGTGATATGGTGTCAAACGGTTTCGCGTTATGATTCCGTAGCTATCCCCGTTAGTTGAAATGGGATAGCGGGTGTTAAGTTGTAAGTTGGAAAGGGGAACAAGATACCCATGTTTATTATTAGAGTTGCCTAAGTCGGTTGTGTGTCCTCCTTATCCTCTAGAGAACACAAATACACACACTAACACACATACATATGTACGTGAAAACACACACACATCCTCTCAAAGATTTGAAACAGAAATCCAAGGGAAGTGTTCTTGGTGAGCTCAAGTGCTGAATTTAGTGTTCAATCAGCTGCAACTTCATCTTCTTGTAAGTGTTTTTGATTGAAGAACCCTAGTTTTTGTGTTTGAAAGAGATGAGGTGATTTGATGGTGTATATTGTGTTCTAAGTGTTAATTTGTGAGTCAAATGTGTTCTTAAGTGTTCATGGGTTTCAAACAAAATATAAAAGTGATTGAAACTCAGTATTTGATCGATTAAGTGCCAAAAACGCGACATACAGGAGCTGTGTCGAAACAGGGACGAAGGTCTGCTGTTCGTGACCTTCCTACGGGCATAGGGTATAAGCTCTACGGCCGTAGGAGGTCTGTTGTGTTAATACGGCCTTAGGCATAGGTTTCTGCGGCCGTAGCATGTGTTTTGTGTGGAATACCATCTATGGACGATGGAACAAGGTCTACGGGTGTAGGTACGTAACCTACGGTCGTAGGTCACCAAAGAATAACTACTACGGGTGTAGGAATAGGTTCCTGTGACCGTAGTGCATAATTCGTTGGAAAGAACCTCTGCGGGAGTAGGGACTTGGCCCTACGGCCATAGTAAGGGGTTTGGGGAGTATCCTACGGCCATAGGACGTGTCCTCTACAGCCGTTGTTGCTGTCCAGTGCTGACAGTTCGTGTAACTTGTGTTTTAATCTAAGTGTACTATGTGTAAGTGATAACCAAGCGTGTGTATGATGTGTTAGGGATATCTGTGGAACCGGAAGACACGAGTGGCGTATCTCCCTAGTGAGGACTTCAGGTGAGTACCGGTTTTCCCATGAGACTCAATAAGTAGGGCTATCTGTGGTGTGTTGAAACGTGCTATTGTGATAGTGACGTGTTGTGATATAACACGTGTAATATGATAGTGATAGTGATGATAGATAAGTGATAGTGACGTATTGTGATATAACACGTGTATTGTGATTATGGTAGTGACGATAGATAAGTTAAGTGATAGGAGATAGACCCACGTAGGGTTATTGTTGGAGAATGCCCACTGACACAAGTACATTGGTGTTACTGCTGATGAACTGCGAACCTATTGGGTCACAGGCCAAGGATTGATCTCGACAGCATACTGATAAAGAGAGAAGGTCCAAAAATCAAATTGTTTGATTTTAGGGCTTCACGGCCGTGAGGGATGCTCCACGGGTCGTGAAGCTTACTGCCCTCGCGTTTGACTTAATGACTCTCATATGGCTCGTGGAGTCTTCACGGGTCGTGAGAGGTCGTGGAGGGGTCGTAGAGGTGACGCCCTCACGAGTCACTCGAACGCGGCACGGGCCGTGAAGGACTATGGCCGGTCGTGGCGCATTTAGTCTTCACGCGCTCTTCACGGGCCGTGTGAGGCCTTGAAGGACCGTCTGCATGAAATTCTTATTTCTGACTGGGGCATTTTTTGGTCCAATAGAATGGAAGCTTCTAATCCGGCGTAATACGAGTTATTCAGGTCTGGATCAGTTTGACACATGCATGAGACTTCTTTTACTCTCTCTCAAGAGTTCTCTCTTTGGTACCTACATGCTATACACAAGATATTCACTAAGTTAGTAAGATCTTGAGTGTATTGAGTGTTCTTGGTGCAAGAGGAGACCATTCACGGGCTGTTCCAGAAACGCTAAGTCATTGTGGACGTTTGCGTAAAGGGGTACTAGCATACGGGGGTCAAGCTAACCTTTGTGTGGAGTAGCAATAGAGGAGGTACTCTTGGATCTCTCGTATATCCGGATCTCGCATTTGCTACAGCCGATTTAGGAAATGGTAAGGAGGTATTTTATGCCCTCTTTGTTTCCTTTAAGTTGCATTTTGTTTTGTAGAATTGATTCTCACTTTTGAACATGATACGGACCCGTTTTTGTACGATTTTTGAACTCTTTGTTTTCGCTTCTGCTGTGTTTTACTCCATACCGTGTTCCAACAGTGGTATCAGAGCCAACTCTACAAACAATTTGCACTTTGTTGGCTTGAAAACCGGACATTCTGTCCAAAATGTCTTCACGGGTCGTGAAGGCTTGTTCTTCACAGTCGTGAAGGCTCACGACCAGTCTCGTGGGGTGCTTGGTCGTGAAGGGTTTTTCACTGGTCAGGGTCGTGGAACTCATGGGCTTCACGGGCCATGACATGCCGTGAAGGCTTATGGGTTGTGAAGGAGCTCGTGAACAGTATTTTTGTCCTCTTGAAAAAGAAAATTGTTTTCGGTTTTAGCCTACTTGCGATTCTGTTTTTCCAGAATCCGTCCAAAGTGTTTGGATTTTTGTAAAGCCCCATATGTGTCTTGATTCATGCATTTATATGTATTGGGTGATTTTTGGCATGAAATGCACACATGCATATATTTGTATTGTGTATATATGAATATGTATTCTCAAAGTGTTTGGGGTACTAATGCATATGTACAAGGATTGTTCACTTTGTGCCTTGAGTGTTTAGCTAGGTTTGAACAATCTTAATCAAGATACATTTTGCACGGTTTTGTTGTGGCACACCGTGTTGTTGTTTGTGGTTGTTGTTTGATCCGGTAACACCTTGCCCAATAGACCTATGTGTTGGTTGTTTGGTTGTGTTTAATTATTCATTCATTTGGTGGTTTGTACCACAATTGGTTTGTAATAATTAAATTTATTCGGTCTTGTATTTTGTAATTTATTCTGGCTTGCATGCCGATTGCTTTTCTTTGTAATTGTTAGAATTAGTTTAGATTAGCATTTCGCGGCTTGCATGCCGTTTCTTTTCAAATATTTGTATGTATTTGTAAAAGAAGACCGAAGACAACCATCGAGAGTCGTGGAGGAGACGTCTCGGCTATGGTGGATCCGGAGGTTCATGGGAGATGACGGATTCAGTGGGAGCACTTCCAGCTGGGCCAAGTGGTTGTGTCCTTAGTTTGGCCTTGCTTTCCTTGTTTGGCTCACGAGGAAGGCGCATAGGGTTTAGGGGCATGTTACCGGATATTACTTGTGCGTGGTTGTTGTTTTGTTTAGTTTCTTGCGTGGTTGTTTAGTTTCTTTGCTCGCTTGAAAACTTTTCAAAATAATAAAACCAAGAGTTTTGAATTGGTTTACAAACCTCGCGCGCCACAAGACCACTTTAAAAACAAAATCCCGTTTTTATCAAATGTAAATCACTCGCCTCCTTTAAGATGACACCACCCAAATCAAGTGAAGCAAGATCAGTCGTCGAGCTTAGCCGAGATCGGTTTTGTGTAACTGTGTGGAAGGTGCGTGTGGCAAATCGCAAGGGTCGGTTGTCGAGCTTAGCCGAGCCGGCCATTGGGCTAGAGTACCACCGTGTATCTTGATGGTCGATTTACAATTCCAAGACTTAAAACCCTTGGTAGTTGTCGTGCTCATACCGAGGTATCAAAGTGGATTAATGAGGAATCGGTGAGAGAAGGGATCAAACATGCCAAAAGGGTGCTATGAGTACCTAGGATCCCGCAAGTGTCTAAGAGTTGTAATCCCGGATTGCAATTGGTAAAGCGTTTACCGGCCTAAGTAGCTCCATGAAGTGATCTGCGGCAAACCCGTCATGGATTGGGGTACTTTGAGGTTCTTAGCCCTTGTTAAGATAAATTGGTTTTCTTAATCAGCTGGGTAATTATTTTAACGAGGATAATATCGAAACTAACTAAAACGTGTACTCTTTTATAGATGGCAAATATTAACGACACCACACCAAACTTTAAACTTCGATTATTCCTAGAAAGGGAGAGACTCATAGGAGTGAACTTCGCTGACTAGTATCATGTATTGAGGATTGTCCTCCGTCACGAGTCAAAGTTGCACATCCTTGAGGAACCCTTTCCGGAGCCACCTGCTACCAACGCGAACTGGGCCACTCGATACGCTTTTGAGAACCGTGTTAGAGATACACAAGATATTTCTTGTCTCATGTTATCGACTATGAGCTTTGAGGTGCGTCAACAGCTTGAGCAATTGAGTGCGTATGACATGATAAACCGGCTAAAGGACATGTTCCCACAGCAGGTTAGACAAGAACGGTTTAAGTGTATAAAGGCTTTGGTCGGTTGTAGGATGCAGGAAGGTGAGGATGTAAATGTCCATTTTCTTATGATGAAGGGATATATGGACCAATTGAAGAGACTTGGACTTCCAATAGGGAGGGAGATTGCGGTCGATATGATCCTCCAGTCCCTGCCCGCGTCTTATTAGAAGTTTGTCAAGAACTATCACAAAGACAATTTGGATAAATCCTTGATCGAACTTCAAGACATGCTGAAGGCTGTTCAGTCTTACATGGTTGAGAAGGAACGTGTCTCGTCCACATCCACTATGGCTACTAGGGAACATACTAGCAAGAAGGAGAAACTGACCTTAAAAGGAAAGCCTTGTATGACTAGGCTATCCGTAACTGTGGAGTCGGAGGACAATGAGATTGTGGCTCAAGATGATGTTCCACATGGGGTAGTTTGCTACTTTTGCGGAGAAATTGGAAATTGGCGCCGTCACGCCTGCCCTAAGTGCCTGGAAGAGCTAAGTATCCTAAAGCAGAAGAACGTTAGCTCATCTTCAGGTACATTCATGATCAAACTCCATTGATCTTCTACTTCTAATGACTGGGTTTTGAATGCTAGTCAAAACGCTCACGTTTGTCACAAACTTGTTTGTTGCAAAGTGCAGGTGTTAATCAGAAGTAGGTAATGGATGCATGGAGAGCTGGATCTTAGAGAAGGGAAGCATGGTGCTTGTCCCTAACTAGAAGGATTGGAAGAAGAGTCTTGCCATTCCATCCAGCTATACTATTACTTCATTTAGATCTTTGTCTTATGCCCTGCGTGGCAAGAAGCATTGTATCTTTTATGCCTTTGATGATGATGAATATTACTTTGAATTTTGAAATTGTGGGTTTTAGAGATTTATTTCAAAGTTTATTCATGTCTTGGCATTTATTATAAGCGTTTGCTTAAAGAAGTAATGTAATGATTATGAATGATTATTGAATAGTTATCCTTATGAAATAGTTGATTTAACCATATAAACAAGACTTGAATCAACAAGCTCCATGTGGTTGGGAACTTGGAATCTTTTGACCATGGGTCAATTGCTGATTGCAAATCTTGCTTATAAGCCTAAATAACTAACATATGCTTCACTTGTGAATGTGAGAGGAATAAAGGCTTGTTCGATTTCGTTTGCACGTTTGTGTAAAGACCGTTCAAGCAAAATCATAAGGATTAACTATGTGTGATTTGTTACCTTTACCGATGATGGTAGAAGGAATGGGTAAGTCTAATTTATTAGACGAATGTCTGAAACCTGAGAGGTGTTCAAAACTCACCCTTAACAAATTTAAGATGAAGAGGGCAAAAGGGAATAAAGATACTCAAATCTTGTGAGATGTTAAGAATGTACATTCTTAACCATCAAAAGAATTATGAGTTTACCTACTCATAATTCACTTCTCCTAGGATACATGTTTTACATGGATCGCTTAGTGGAGTAATGGAACATATTGGTTATGGTTCCACCTTGATGGCTTAAACTTAAGTAACCTGCTGGATAGGTGTACTTGAGTAGTGACGAGCAATGTTCTTGTTATAAATCAACAAAGATGGTCAAATTAGCATCTAAGGAGATTCGATTAGAAAGTGTTCTTTGCTTGTGAATCTCATAGATCAGAGTTATCCAGTCTACATTTAGTGGGAGATGGATGAACTTAAAGAATGCCAATGTATTTAATAGTTCTTCTGAGTTTCAGATATTCATTTCATAACCTTTTGAGAACCGGTTTGGTGGCTCGAAAAGGGAAATGAACAACTGAAGCATTCCAGTGGAAGAACGTGATATTTAAATAAAAGACCTGATGTTAACACAAGCATTTAATCAGAAATGATTGAAACTCAACATGGCTATGTTGGAGTATCTGGCATAAAGTTATTACTTCTTCATTTGTCTTGTAAGAGTCGTCATAAGACCAGAAGAATATAATTTATTATATCTGAGGATGATGACTTATTGATGATACGTGATGTATGCATCAACTACTGGAAGCTGTAGTGGGCCCTTTGAGTCTGCTAAGAAGAGAAGTGTAATAACATAATATATATATTCCATGCTGGATTTTAAAGTTTTGAACTTGGTTAATCCAACATCTAGGTTTTGACCTGATGGTGTATATAGATCTTTTGGATATAAGATCTGCATGGATTAATTTGTAGATAACTTCAAATACTGACTGGAAGGAATTGGTTTCATGATGATTGACCATTGGGTAGGAATCATATGAAGACATTCATCCAGTAGTTATGTTGAAGTTTAAGCGGATGCTTATGCCGTTTTATGGCAATATGATGCAAAGACCGCATTCCGTTATAGGAATTTTATGAGGAAGTGTTCACAACACTGTCCGAGGGTCTCTTACATCCTGAGTATCTTTATGAAGTCTACAAATATGGAGTCCTTTTCGACTCTGAGTAAATCTAAGTTTTGGAATCTTTGCTAAGAAAGTCAAGTGTTTGAGTTTTCAGTAAGCAATGATGAAACTTGGATACATGCCAGAGCTAGTGGGAGCGTTGTTATAATCCTATTTGGTATGTCTAGGACATACTATATTTTGGAGATAATGTCTTGATTGAGCTTGGCAACAAGTGTAAATTGAGAATTATGCGTCCATAAGAAATATGGGATATTCAAAAGGGTTCATGGAATACAAGAAATATGAGTATATGTTCTTGTGGTGATGTAATTAGAAGAAGCTTAAAGTGAGTTGCTACTCTTGTGATGGCTTCTACTTGAAAGGAAAAACCGCCGATCTTGATTGGGGTTTGTGATCCTTTCCTAAATATGGTGTTGTTAATTTACGTGTTACTTAAAGCATCGTTGACTCTATTGAGTTCTTTTGAGGCAATGAGGGTACGATGGCTTATAAACGTTAATTTCTGTGGACCAAGCATTGTTTGCCTTATTGGGTTCTTTATGAAACAATGAAGGCATAACTGCTTGGACAAATGATCAAATCCCATCAACGCACACTTTAGAAGTGGTTGGTTGTAGTAGGGATATGATCACTGAGAATCAAGCATCGCTGACTTTATAGAGATCTTTATGAAAACTATGAGAGTACGATGGCTTATGTACATTAAAATTGAGACTCGAGCGTTATTTACCTTATTGGGTTCATTGAAACAATGAAGGTATAACGGCTTGAACAAATGATCGAAATCTCATCAACGCACACTTTGGTAGTGGTTGGTTGCAGTAGAGATATGATCAATGTCAGAGTACACACAGATAACATCGTGGATGGTCCGTTTACTGAGCTATAGTTGCAGTCTAGTGATGAATGTCATACTAAGGTCTGCATGAACTTGGCTTGAGTATGTTTTAGTCAAAGTTTTGATATGCTTTACTCTTTGGGAACATTAAGCAATATTGTGCTTCTGCTTGTATCGATTATCAAAGGGGTTTGGTAATGCGCGTGCAGCGAGTACTCTCAGTAAGCCTTATTGTGTTCCAACTTTGCATGTTTTACCTCTTCCCTGAATGTGTTTACATTCTAAATGTCCACAGCCAGTCATTCTTCAAGGGAAAGAAGTCTGAATGAAGGCTGAGGGAAGTGATTGGTCAAGTGTCCAATGGTGATTGGGATACAGGGACGCAATACTTCGCCTGTACTAGAAAGGGGTTTCAAGTGACTGGATGACCCACACCTGAATTCACTTTGTGGTACTTGTCATGAGTGATTCAGGATGATAATATCAGTTCATCCTCATACTGGATATGCATGTGTCTGCATCACTTTGGTTTGCTTTGCTCTAGTTGCTTTCAAACGCAGTCCGTAACTGGATGTTATAAAGGGAGTAGCTGATCAGAGTATGATTACTGTGGTGGGCAATGTAGTCAAAGGAATTTGTTCCTCTGTTTAGAGAGATATCCCTGGGCCCCTCGATGATTGGACGCTGACACCAAAATGCAGCCGTGCTCGAGTGTGCAAAGATTTAGGTAATCGATTACAACTTGTATATTTTTGGTCACCACCAATCTCGATCGAGAAACATAATCGTGAAGGACTGAGAATGACTTAGTACCATGTCTCGCCTTCGCATGGATATCGCGAACAAAAGGATGGTTGATCACTTATCTAGGGCCATTTCAAACCTTTCGTTGTGAATTGGTACTTGTCTATGGGATGACATACCTCGTACTGACTTGGGGGCAGGGATGCCATGCTAGAGGACGCTCCTTGTCTGTGATACCTCTGGGTACGTTGTGTCATGTGCAAGTGGGAGTCTGTTGGAGAATGCCCACTTACACAAGTACATTGGTGTTACTACTGATGAAGTGCGAGCCTATTGGGTCACACGCCAAGGATTTATCCCGACAGCTTACGGATAAAGAGAGAAGGTCCAAAAATCAAATTGTTTGATTTGAGGGCTTCACGGCCATGAGGGATGCTCCACGGGTCGTGAAGCTTACTGCCCTCATGTTTGACTTAACGAATCTCATACGGCTCGTGGAGTCTTCACGGGTCGTGAGAGGTCGTGGAGGGGTCGTAGAGGTGACGCCCTTACGAGTCACTCGAACGCGGCACGGGCCGTGAAGGACTATGGCCGGTCGTGGCGCATTTAGTCTTCACGGGTTCTTCACGGGCTGTGAGAGACTGTGAAGGACCGTCTGCATGAAATTCTTATTTCTAATTGGGCCATTTTGTGGTCTAATAGAATGGAGGCTTCTAATCCGGCCTAATACGAGTTATTGAGGTCTGGATCAGTTTGACACATGCATGAGACTTTTTTTACTCCCTCTCAAGAGTTCTCTCTTTGGTACCTACATGCTATACACAAGATATACACTAAGTGAGTAAGATCTTGAGTGTATTGAGTGTTCTTGGTGCAAGAGGAGACCATTCACGGGCTGTTCCAGAAACGCGAAGTCATTGTGGACGTTTGCGTGAAGGGGTACTAGCATACGGGGATCAAGCTAACCTTGGTGTGGACTAGCAATAGAGTTGATACTCTTGGATCTCTCGTATATCCGGATCCCGCTTTTGCTACATCCGATTTAGGAAATGGTAAGGAGGTATTTTCTGCCCTCTTTATTTCCTTTAAGTTGCATTTTGTTTTGTAGAATCAATTCTCACTTTGGAACACGATACGGACCCTTTTTTGTACGGTTTTTCAACTCTTTGTTTTCACTTCCGCTGTGTTTTGCTCCATACCATGTTCCAACAGTTATGACTTATGTGATAGTTGTATGCTATGTTTAAAGCGTAGTTGTATTCTGCTCATCAAGTATGAGCAGAAGCAAATGTGATATACTTATGCGCATGTAATTGGATCCTGATTCGATCAGCCTTGTTAGATTAATTGGACCCTGATTGGATCAACCTTATTATATTAATTGGATCCTGATTGGATCAACCATGCTAGTTTATTGTATACGCGCTTGTAAATGGATCCTTATTGGATCGGTTATGTGTTATTGTTATATGTCCGGACAATTGGGGGAGTGCACCACAGTTCCTGGGATTGGTTAAGGTCAGCCGTGTAGGCTGGTCCCTGGGGGCTCAATAGGGTCTGGAATTGAGGGATTGACGGCACCAGGTGTATACGCTTGGTGATGGCTCTGCAGGCCACCGTTCCTTGACGATGATGGGGTTCTAGGCGAAAGCCGGAACTCGTATTGTAATGGGGTTCTCGGCGAAAGCCGGAAACTGGTTATGAAATGGGGTTCTCGGTGCATACCGGAACTGGTAAACGTGATGGTGGGCTGCTCTTCGCTCCCCCACTGATGCGGATGGTCGTGACTGATTCCCCAGCTTGGATCGTTTAGCCAGGCTAGCTACCTTGCAAGATATCATCCCGCTAACATGTCGGCACACCGCTATGTGATAGCTTAGCTCTGTGTGTCATACTGTGTTGTGATAGCATGCTTATTGATGCTTATGTGTAAATTGGTGCTCACTAGCTAGTTGTAGCTAACGGTGCTAGATTTCCCTTTTTCGCAGGTTAGTGACTGATGGCCTGGCGAGCTTGGGTTACTCGTGGATAATAGTAGTGTTTATATTTGTGGAACACTAATTGTTAGATTTATGCATGTGATCCGATGGTCGGTTGTTAGTTGTGGTGACACCTGTTAATTGAAATGTTAAATAGTCAGATAACAATCTAATATTCTTGTAAACGGTGATTACATCCGCTGCAAGATATTGATAAATAAGTTTTAAAAGTTTAAATTGGCACTAAGTTTAAGCTCGTGAAACACGGTGTTACAATTAGGTATCAGAGCCTAAGTTTGAGGGAGTTGGACACTCGGAAGAGTATTCGATCTCAAACTCGGGCCCGACCATCGTTAAGTGTTCCTATTGGGGTAATTGGGGCTGAGTGTGAGTGTTATGTGATTGTGATATAATATAGACTAACGCCCCATGTTAGTAGATGTTGGATAAGTGATGTGTTAAGGGTGGTTCTCGTGTGTGTAGTGTTAAGTGAGAATGTCAGAACAGCGAGTTGATGGTGAAAATACTTGTAAGCAAGTGGAGGACGAGGCATCTCGTACTCATGTTGAAACTGAGAAGGAATCTTCTCGACGTGATACTCAAGGCTTGAGGCCGATTCCAGAGTTGCAGGCGTATGTTCTGCACCTTGAAGAAGAACTTCGAATGACGAGGGAGATATTGTTAGAATCCGTCAAACGCAAGAGTCCAGAGCACTGTTCTTACAAGAAGTTCCTTTCTTGTGGACCCATGGAGTTCGAGGGTAGTGAAAATCCTTCGAATACCATACGATGGCTTCGAGAGACGGATCAAGCCTTCGAGTCTTGTGATTGTGAATCAGAGTACCGTGTTAAGTATGCAGAACGCATGATAAAGGGCGATGCTATGTTTTGGTGGGATTCTGTGAAAAATGCAGTGACAGAGAAGTGATTGTTGCAATGACGTGGGAGCAGTTTCTGAACGTGTGGCAAGGAAATATTGCACCGACTACGATTTAGAAAAGATGGAACGAGAGTTCAATGATCTCCAGAAAGGAGATAAGCCAGTGGAGGATTTGATCCATGCTTTTACAGATAAAGTGAGATTTATTCCTCACCTAGTAGTAGATGAAAGTGCGAAGGTTCGCAAGTTTGTGGGAATGCTACCCGTAGAGTATAAAGCGCATGTTAGATCTGTGTCTAGTTTGGATCGGGCTTTTGAAATAGCTCGACAAACTGAGGGAGATCGTCTTCAGTGTAAGCAAGATAAAACAGTTAAGGGCCAAAATAAAAAGTTGCGGAAGTCCTCTAAATCTGGTCTTGCGAAGGAACAGCCTTATGTAGGCGGAGAATCGAGATCGTGTAAGAAGCCCAAATTTGATGGTTCTTGGTGTTCTCAGTGTCGTGCGTATCACACTGGTTCTTGCTTCAAAGCTACAACCAGGTGTTTGAGGTGCAGACAGATTGGTCACATAACTGCGGAATGTGAGTTTAAAGGAAATGTGTGTTTTAGGTGCCACGAGCTGGGGCACCGAATTAGTGATTGTCCGATAAGATAGGATGCAGGAACTGGAGGATCAGTGTCAGGGCAAAGATAAAGGGCTCTTCCCGTGGAAAAGGGGTGAGCGTTGTAGATAGTGACAAGTGGAAGCTAGAAGGAGGCGAGATGTATAGTTTTGGTTATTTTGTGTTTTATAGGTTTTGATGAACTTTAAGCGTTTGTACGAGTGTTGACTGAACTCGTTTAAGAGTGTAATTTGTTGATGTTCAAGTAGTTGTAATTGTGATTAGTGTTTTATGAGTTGTTGTTGGCTATAGTAGGACTGTTTTCTTGTTTTTATTGTGTTTGTGTTTCTTCTGAGATTTTGATGATGTAACTGGAGTAGGTTGATGTGGCAACGATGTTGTCGAGGAAATCCAATTCAGTAAATGTGATAGAGGTTTTATTGTTTCATAAGACAAGTGTTTTAGCTCGAGGTAGACAATGAAAAAGTGTGATATTGAGTAATGATGTGTGTCAAGTTCGGACCGTCGAGAATGTCCGAGTATGATTGTATTGAGTTGGTGAAATAGTAGGAAGATTTTAATAATGTTTTGTGTTTATACTAACTAAGAGTTCTTTGATTGCAGTGAGATGGATAGAGACGTGGATAAACCAGCTGGAAACGAGAATCGTGAAGAGATCCTGGATTTAACTACTATAGGAGAAGTCCAGGACTATATCTCTATTTATGGAAGTAAACGCGGGGCGGTGCCTACGCGTCACCTTAGAGAAGTAATGACAGATCAGTTTGATAAGTGTTTTAAGAAAAATATGCGTCCCATTATAGCGGGGATAAGAAATGAGGTAAAAGAGGAAATGAAGGACGAGATGAGAGACGCGGTACGAGAAGAGTTTCGTACAATGAAAGAGGAACGAAAGGAAGAAGTTCAAAAGACGAAGACTCAGGCTGAGGCCGGAGGATCTAGACGTCGAGTTACGTGTGAGATTTGCGGAAAGAATCATGTCGGGGAGTGTAAGTACAAGGATAGAGTGTGTTATTAGTGTGGACTCCCAGGGCATTATTCTAGAGAATGTTTGGGTAAGTTTTGTGATAAGTGTAATCAGTATGGGCATAACTCCTCGGAGTGCCCTAAGTAGTTGAAAGTGTTGTGTAAACTTTGAGATGATAGTAGTGTGGCCTAATGTAATTAAGTGAAGTCTGTGTAGATGTAGTGTGTGTTTGGGTACAAAGTGTAATGTTGCAGTTAGTCAAAATAAATAGAGTTTTGTATTAGTTGTTTTTCAAGTAAATTGTGGTTACGGCCTGACGCAGGATGATTGTGTTAATGTGTGATCGTGTAACTGATCGTGATTAGATTCCGAGGACGGAATCCTCTTTAAGAGGGGTAGATTTGTAACATCCTGAAAATGGGCCTAGTAGTACCTAGTTGTACCTCGTGCTTAAATAGTTGTACATTTATTTTAAGTAATTTAAATTAGTGTGTTTTAAGTTGATAACGCGTGTTATGCGTTAATTAGAGTGGTTATGTGGAAAGTGTCAAACGTGTATAATAGTGATATGTTGTCAAACGGTCTCAAGTTATGATTCCGTAACTATCCCCGTTAGTTGAAATGGGATAGTGGGTGTAAAGTTGTAAGTTGGAAAGGGGAACAAGATACCCGTGTTTATTATTAGAGTTGCCTAAGTCGGTTGTGTGTCCTCCTTATCCCCTGGAGAACACAAATACACACACTAACACACATACATGTGTACGTGAAAACACACACACATCCTCTCAATGATTTGAAAGAGAAATCCAAGGGAAGTGTTCTTGGTGAGCTCAAGTGCAGAATTCAATGTTCAATCAGCTGCTACTTCATCTTCTTGTAAGTGTTTTTTATTGAAGAACCCTAGTTTTTGTGTTTGAAAGAGATGAGGTGATTTGATGGTGTATATTGTGTTCTAAGTGTTAATTTGTGAGTCAAATGTGTTCTTAAGTGTTCATGGGTTTCAAACAATGTATATAAGTGATTGAAACTCAGTATTTGATAGATTAAGTGCCAAAAACGCTACTTACAGGAGCTGTGTCGAAACAGGGACGAACGTCTGCTGTTTGTTACCTTCCTACGGGCGTAGGGGATAAGCTCTACGGCAGTAGGAGGCCTGTTGTGTTAATACGGCCGTAGGCATAGGTTTCTGCGGCCGTAGCATGTGTTTTCTGTGGAATACCGTCTAGGGACGATGGAACAAGGTCTACGGGCGTAGGTACGTAACCTACGGTCGTAGGTCACCAAAGAATAGCTACTACGGGTGTAGGAATAGGTTCCTGCAACCGTAGTGCATAATTCGTTGGAAAGAACCTCTGCGGGCGTAGGGACTTGGCCCTACTGCCGTAGTAAGGGATTTTGGGAGTGTCCTACGGCCGTAGGACCTGTCCTCTACGGCCGTAGTTGTTGTCCAGTGCTGACAGTTCGTGTAACTTGTGTTTTGATCTAAGTGTACTATGTGTAAGTGATAATCAAGTGTGTGTATGATGTGTTAGGGATATCTGTGGAACCGGAAGACACGAGTGGCGTATCTGCCTAGTGAGGACTTCAGGTGAGTACCGGTTTTCCCATGAGACTCAATAAGTAGGGCTATCTTTGGTGTGTTGAAACGTGCTATTGTGATAGTGACGTGTTGTGATATAACACGTGTAATATGATGGTGATAGTGACGATAGATTAGTGATAGTGACGTATTGTGATATAACACGTGTATTGTGATTATGGTAGTGACGATAGATAAGTGAAGTGATACGAGATAGACCCACGTAGGATTATGACTTATGTGACAGTTGTATGCTATGTTTAAAGCGTAGTTATATTCTGCTCATCAAGTATGAGCAGAAGCAAATGTGATATACTTATGCGCATGTAATTGGATCCTGATTAGATCAGCCTTGTTAGATTAATTAGACCCTGATTGGATCAGCCTTGTTATATTAATTGGATCCTGATTTGATCAGCCATGCTAGTTTATTGTATACGCGCGTGTAAATGGATCCTTATTGGATCGGTTATGTGTTATTGTTATATGTCCGGACAATTGGGGGACTGTACCACAGTTCTTGGGATTTGTTAAGGTCAGCCGTGTAGGCTGATCCCTGGGAGCTCAATAGGGTCTGGAATTGGGGGATTAACGGCACCAGGTGTATACGCTTGGTGATGGCTCTGCAGGCCACCGTTCCTTGACGATGATGGGGTTCTAGGCGATAGCCGGAACTGGTATTGTAATGGGGTTCTCGGCAAAAGCCGGAAACTGGTTATGAAATGGGGTTCGCAGTGCAAACCGGAACTGGTACACGTGATGGTGGGCTGCTATTCGCTCCCCCACCGATGCAGATGGTCGTGACTGATTCCCCAGCTTGGATCGTTGGGCCAGGCTAGCTACCTTGCAAGATATGATCCCGCTGACATGTCGGCACACCGCTATGTGATAGCTTAGCTCTGTATGTCATACTGCGTTGTGATAGCATGCTTATTGATGCTTATGTGTAAATTGGTGCTCACTAGCTAGTTGTAGCTAACGGTGCTAGATTTCCCTTTTTCGCAGGTTAATGACTGATGGCCTGGCGAGCTTGGGTTACTCGTGGGTAATTGTAGTGTTTATATTTGTGGACCACTAATTGTTAGATTTATGCATGTGATCCGATGGTCGGTTGTTAGTTGTGGTAACACCTGTTAGTTCAAATGTTAAATAGTCAGATAACAATATGATATTCTTGTAAATGGTGATTACATCCGCTGCAAGCTTTTGATAAATAAGTTTTAAAAGTTTAAATTGGCACTAAGTTTAAGCACGTGAAACACGGTGTTACACTGATTGAGGTCTTCAAAGATGTTGTTGAAGGTGACAGATGTAAGATCTTTGTTGATCTGTTTGTACAGCCTATCATAGCCCTTCCACTCAGGACCTAATGAATTCAGAAAAACACAGTTCAAATCAAGGTCATTTCTAACAATTTGATTAGACCTCATCTCATTCTACAATTTGCAGTATCTACCATATGTTTCAGATAGGAGCTCATTCTCACGAGCCTTGAAATCATGGTAATTGTTGACCAGTTGAGTACGCTTAATGTACTCTCCCTGCTCAGTGCCTTGTAGTTGCTTTTTGATTTCATCCCAGATTTCCTTGGCAGTACCCAAGCTATCTATCTTCAGATAGATCTCAGATGAGAGACCTTGTTTCAGATAGTACTTGGCAAGTCTCTCACCCTTCTGTGTTTCCTTCTCAGTAGCAGTAAGCTCGTCACTGATCTTTTATCTTTCATGTCTGAGAATGGGGGGGATTGTTGGTTGGGTCAGCTTCAACGATCCTTGTGAACTTGGTGTTACCCTTGTGGATGCATTCTATAAACTTATCCCCGAAGAGTTCGTTATGCTCAAGGAAGTCCATGACCCTTCCTTTTCAGACGTTGTATTCACCTCGAAACAAAACTGGAGGTTTTGTATTGGTACCGATGGACATCATTTCATTTGAACTCGACATTGTTTTAATTTTAGAAATGATCGTTCACTTGTTTTGTATGGATTGACTGTTCGAAAACTTGATTGTTAAAATGAGGATCTAATTCTCTTTAATTCAACTTTGAATTATATAGAATTGAGTTAATTTTAATTCACCTTTGAATTATATCTCAGTTTGATTAAATTCAATTTTGAATTAGAATTTTAAGTTTAAGTCCGATTGACCTCTGTTTAAAGTTAAGTCCAAATGGTTCTATTACTTGTCCAATATTTCAAGGTATCTGATAGCGTGCGATTGAATAAGTTAACCCTTGAATGGTACTGAACAAATAGTGTGCAATTGAATCCTATAACACCAAACACAGAAATTGTTAATCACAATAGAATGCTATTCAAGTACGCTGAATAGCGTGCGATTTCCTTGGGTGTTTATGGTGATCGATAGATTGCAATAGGAACAAAACACTTGAATCGTACTGCCCAATAAAACGCGACTGATGACACTTAGAACTTGTTTAGTGCGGCTGATAGAAACCTTTGAGTAGGCCCAATCGCGTGCGATTCACTAAACTCGGCTGATAGCTTCAGTAGCAACACTTAGTAATTTCAGTTTAGTGCGGATGATAGAAACCTTAGAATAAACACAATCGCGTGCGATTCACTTTACCCGGCTTATAACTTTGAGAGTAACACTTTGGTGATTTAACTTTGAGAGAACTCTATAAGCCACCTATCAGGTCAATCGCGTTGACCACCAATCCGGCTTATAGACCACGAAATGTCACAATCAGATATGATTGCTTTACCTCTAATGATGCCTACCCATTTGTACCTTGATTGGTATGGGTAGTACTTGAGTTACCTTGACTAACACTTAAACTTGGAAGAATAAATAATTATTTTTAATTAAAAAAGCAGTATTCTTCTTCTTCAAGTCTGCATTTAAACCTCAAGAACACCATAAATGCATGATTTCCAGAAAATTTAATGCCATAGAATCGAGCATTAAATGAACTTTTGAACCTTTTTCTTTAAAAAATACCACTCGGTTTTGAAGTGTTCTTCAAGAAAGTCTCATAAAATAGTAAAATAATTCAAACAAGACCCGGAAAGATGATGAAAACAGTAGAGTTTTATACCTTTCTTGAACAACCTTGTTGTTGAATGCTTAGTAAAACTCGAATGCTTTTTTCTTCACTATGAACTTGAACTTTTCAAGATTTCCTTTGATGTTTTCGAACAATCGCGAGCCAAAAACAAGTTTGGCTCTGATACTAATTGATGGTCCCGTGTTTATACGGATGAAGCAATGCTAGATGATTAGTATGTATTTGTGTGTGTGTTTCGGTTGAGAGAGAGAGAGCCGAGAGTTAGAGAGTGAATAACACAAACACAAGAGAGTAGAAATGCAAAGCTTGATTGATATTGGTGGGGCAAATGCCTTTTATAGCATTTGCCCAACTTTAAGGTATTTACATATTACACCCTCACTTTCATAATCTAACACATGCGAGCACTCACTCGACATAGATCAGCTGGACATTGGTTCGCCCAATGACTCATGTATCTTTATGATAGATTGTCTTATTACTTCTTATGAATCATGGGTATTGGATACCGGATGTGGTCATCACATATGCAATCATTTGCAGGGATTCAAGAGAAGTAAGGAGCTAAGACAAAGAGATATGGACATGTGGGTAGGCGAAGGCTCCATGGTTGGTGCTGAAGCTGTAGGAACATATTGTCTTAGTTTGCCCTCAGGCATGGTCTTAGAACTAGAAACTTGTTATTATCTTCCTAGACTTGTTAAAAATGTTATGTCGTTTGATTTTCTTATAGACTATGTATTTAATTATGTTTTGAATGAAAAGGTTATTTCATGTTTTAAAAATGATATTTTCTTTTTTAAAGTTATTCCAGAAAATGGTCTATACACACTAAATCTAGATAACAATGGCATGTATCATATAAGTAAGAGATCCAAGAGTAACTTGAATCAAACTTACCTCTTGCATTGTCTTTTAGGACATATAAACGAGAAACGCATAGAGAAACTCCGAGATGACGGAATTCTAGAACCATTTGACTGAGAGTCATATGATATTTGCGAATCTTGTTTGTCTGGTAAAATGAAAAAGCAGCCTTTCAACAGTGAAAATGAGTTATTAGGGATTATACACACAGATGTGTGTGGACCCTTTACTCCAGAAGCTAGAGGAGGATACCGGTTTTCATAACCTTTACTGAAGACTTCAGTAGGTTCGGTTATGTCTACCTCACAAGACTCAAATCTGAAAGTTTTGACAAGTTCAAACAGTTTCAGAATGAGGTACAAAATTAGCTGGACAAGAAGATAAAGTCGCTTAGGTCGGATCGAGGTGGCGAATATCTGAGTCAGGAATTCGACGATCATTTGAAGGAATGTGGGATTGTTTCACAACTCACACTTCCGTATATATCTCAGATGAATGGTGTATCAGAAAGGAGGAATCGTACACTGCTTGACATGGTACGATGAATGATGAGTCGAAGTTCACTACCATTGTTGTTTTGGGGGCACGCACTCGAGACAGCGGCGATCATGCTGAACCGGGTTCCGACCAAATCGGTTGAAAAGACACCGTTCGAGGTATGGACGGGGAAAAAGCCCAAAATGTCTTTTCTCAAGGTTTGGGGATGTGAGGTGTATGTTAAGCGAACATTCACAGATAAACTCAATCCCAAATCAGATAAGTGTATCTTCGTGGGTTATCCCAAGGAAACCATGGGATACTATTTCTATAACCCAGATGAGAACAAAGTCTTTGTTGCTCGTAAAGGGGTGTTCTTGGAGGAGAAATTTCTTAACTCAGAAACTCCAAGAAAAGAAATAGAGCTTCAAGAAATTGAAGAGGAAGAGATAACATCACCACCGATAATTGAACCCCTGGTTCAACAAAGAGTTGTTGAATCTCAACCCGAGTCTGTGGTTGAGGAAGAGGTGCAAACACAAGACCTTCGCAGGTCTAGTAGGCCTCGCCATAAGTCAGACAGGTATCTGGGATTCCTAGTTGCTCAAGACGAAGGGGATCTTTTAGAACCCACTACCTACCAAGATGCTGCCTCAGGTTTAGAATCTGACAAATCGCTAGAAGCCATGAAGGCAGAGATACAATCCATGTATGACAACCAGGTCTGGGAGTTAGTAGATTTGCCTCAACACAGTAAAGCTGTTGGGAGCAAATGGGTCTTCAAGAAGAAGACCGACATGGATGGAAAAGTGCATACTTTTAAAGCAAGGCTAGTGGCAAAAGGTTTCACGCAAACTCATGGCATTGACTATGATGAAACTTTTTCCCAAGTGGCAATGCTTAAGACTATTAGGATTCTTACGGCCATATCAGCATATTTTGACTATGAGATATGGCAGATGGATGTCAAAACCGCCTTCCTTAACGGGAAGCTGACAAAGGACGTATATATGATACTGCCGGATGGTTTTGCATATCCAAAGAACCCTAATAAAGTATGCAAGTTGCTCTTCATTTATGGATTAAAGCAAGCATCTAGGAGCTGGAACTTTCACTTTGATGAGCGTATCAAAGAATTTGGTTTTACCAAAAGTGAGTTCGAGTCGTGTGTTTACACTAAATTCAGTGGGAGCGCGGTAACCTTCCTAGTCTTGTATGTTGATGACATACTATTAATAGGAAACAATATACCAGTGTTACAAGGAGTAAATTCCTGGTTAGGTAAATGTTTCCAGATGAAAGACTTGGGAGAAGCTGCTTATATGCTGGGTATAAATATCTATAGGAATAGATCTAAGCGGCTTATAGGACTTAGTCAAAGTACATATATTGACAAAGTCTTGAAAAGATTCAAGATGGATGAATCCAAGAAAAGATTTATTCCTATGCAATCTGGTGTGATTTTGAGTAAGGCTCAGTGTCCTGTGTCTGGTCAAGATCAGGACAAGATGAAATTGATACCATATGCCTCGGCAGTTGGTTCAATTATGTATATCATGCTATGTACAAGGCCCGATGTTGCCTACTCTATTAGTGTCACGAGTAGATATCAGCAAAATCCTGGTGAAGCCCATTGGGTAGCCGTCAAGAATATTCTCTAGTACCTGAGTAGGACGAAAGACATATTCCTAGTTTATGGAGGTTCGATGGATGAGCTCAGTGTAACTGGTTACAGTGATGCTAGTTTCCAGACCGACAGGGACGACTTTAGGTTGTAGTCAGGATTTGTTTCTACCCTAAACGGAGGAGCCATATCTTGGAAAAGTCAGAAGCAAGATAAAATAGCAGATTCTACTACAGAAGCAGAGTATATTGCGGCAAGTGATGCGGCAAAGGAAGCTGTGTGGCTGAAGAATTTATCTCGGATCTTAGAGTTGTTGCTAGTATCTCTAGACCGATCGATATATTCTGTGACAACTCAGGGGCTGTGGCGCAAACTAAAGATCCTAGAGATCATCAGCGGACTAGGTACTGTTGGGATTTCAAGAACACGCAACGGAAGCGAGAACATCATAAAACATGCATACAAGTGTTCAAAGCAATGAAATCCCAAGCATGGATCTACTCTATGTAACAAATAGCAATTAAACAAGAGAGTTAGAGAGTTATACCAGCTCCTAAGCTCCAATGATCTCGTGATGGTGGCTGAAATGTTGTAGAAGCAAGGAACTCCTTCTTCTTGTTCTTGTCTTCTCTCGAAATCACAAACCGGGCACAAGTCCAACTTCAAGTGCTAGCTAGCTTGAGAGAAAACTTCCTCCAGGAAACTTCACTCAAGAACAGAAAATAAGACCTCTGGAACCCTTGTTCTCTTGTTAACCAAATCACCAAGCTAGGTATCAAGTATAAGAGAAGTATGTGTGCTTGAGAGAGATGTTGACCAAGAGAGATAAAGGCTCCAGGCTTTTTGCCTTATATAGACCACCATGAAGCCATTTCATCTCCCCTTTGCCGGCCAAGATTGATCTAGAATCTCTTCCCCATTGGCTACAAGTGGAGGTGACTTGTACATAAAGTCCATGCAGGTTTAGCGGCGCTAACCAAGAGTTAGCGGCGCTAAACCTTAACCCGTAGCGGCGCTAACGCGGCCTGACTTCGATTAGACATAAAGCACATGCAGCCTTAGCGGCGCTAACCTTTAACAGTTAGCGGCGCTAACTCGTTAAGTTAGCGGCGCTAACGTGGCCTGCATTGCCAACTTCCACTTTTGCCATCTTTGGTCCCTCTACCTTATTTGCTGTCATGTTAGACCCCGGTTTGTGACCCTTATAGGCTCATACATCATCGGCAGTGCTTTAAGGCGTACATATATTATCGGGCAGATTCTAACAAACTCCCACTTGCACATAATATACTGTACCCAGGCAAGCACAGACAAAGAGCGGCCTCTAGCAAAGCATCAATGCCCCCAACTCTGTATGAGTTCTGAATACCTGCAGAAAACCATCATACTAAAGTAGTGGTCCTAGATAAGTGATCTTAGACATCCTTTTGTTCGCGATATCCTTGTGAACACGAGACATGGATTAATAAATGTCAATCTCCAGATCGTTCACGATTATGTTTCTCGATCTTGATTGGTGGTGACCAAAAGGTAAGGACATATCTGATTCTCAATCAATAGTCCTTGTGCATGGCCATGCAATATTTTGGCGTCAGCTCCCAATCATCGAGGGGCCCAGGGATATCTCTCATACAGGAGGAACAAATCCCTTTCACTGCATAATCCCATACCATACCTCTTGACTTACCTAGTCATTCCCTTTATCACAGCCATTTACGAACTGCTTTTGAAAATGGCTAAAGCAAGTAAGAACTATGATATAGCGATTCATACATCTCGGGTCTGAGGATGTAAGATTTTATCATCCCAAGTTACTCGTGACTATAATCCATGAAGTATACTTGGGTGTGGGTCTTCCAGTCACTTGAAACTCCTTTCAAGCACAGGTTACTGTTGCGTTTCATGCATTCAATCCTTGATTAATGCATAACCAACACCTAACCTCAGCCTTATTTCAAACTTCCTTCCCTTGAAGAATGACTGACTGTGGAAATTTAGAATGTATAAACATTCTGGGAAGTGGTTAAACATGCTAAGATGGAACACAGTAAAGTCTTATGAATGTAACCGAATCACTCGCATATCGAAACAAGCATAATTACAATACTGTCTGTATCGTTCCCAAAATAAATTAATACATATCAAATAAACTAATATATACAAATCAAGCCAAATCGCTAGCAAATCTTACACCTATCCCTCTAGTGTGAGATTCATGAGCTGCTTGCGGTAACAGCTTAGTGAATGGATCTGCCAAGTTTCCATTCGATGCTACTCTGCTAATGATGACTTCACCACTTTCAATTACATCCCGAATAAAGTGGTATTTGCGCGAAATGTGTCTTGTCCTCTTGTGAGCTCTTGGTTCCTTTGCCAAAGCCACCGCACCCTCATTGTCACAAAAGATCTCAATAGGGTCAGCGATGCTTGGAACCACTTGTAGATCTTGGATGAATTTCTTCATCCATACGGCTTCTTTTGCTGCTTCACTAGCCGCAATGTACTCCGATTCGGTTGTCGAATCAGCCACCGTGTCTTGTTTTGAGCTCCTCCAGCTGACAGCACCACCATTTAACAGGAACACAAACCCCGATTGAGATCGGCAGTCATCCTTGTCAGTTTGGAAGCTAGCGTCCGAGTAACCCTTTACTCTCAGCTCTTCTTCCCCACCATATACCAAGAACATCTCTTTTGTACGTCTCAAGTACTTAAGAATGTTCTTCACTGCCCTCCAGTGAGGTTCTCCTGGGTTTGCCTGATATCTACTAGTCATGCTTAAAGCACATGACACATCAGGACGAGTGCATAGCATGGCGTACATGATCGAGCCCACAGCCGAAGCATATGGAACTCGCTTCATTACTTCTATCTCCTCCTTGGAGGTAGGACATTGAGTTTTACTCAAAGTCAAACCATGCAACATAGGGAGGTTTCCTTTCTTGGATTCCTCCATCTTAAAGCGTCTCACGACCTTTTCTATGTATGCACTTTGAGAAAGCCCTAATAGCCTTCTTGATCTATCTCTATAGATCTTTATACCCAGAATACAGCTCGCATCGCCTAGGTCCTTCATTGAAAAGCAATTCCCTAGCCAAGCTTTGACACTTCTTAAGCTTGGGATATGATTTCCAATAAGTAGAATATCATCTACATATAGAACCAAGAAGACTATGGTGCTCCCACTAGCCCTGACATATACGCAAGGTTCATCTTTACTCTTCGAAAAACCAAACTCTTTGATTTTCTCATCAAAGCAAAGATTCCAGCTTCGAGATGCTTGCTTAAGTCCATAAATGGACTTCATAAGCTTACAAACCTTGTTTGGATACTTTGGATGTTCAAAACCGTCAGGCTGTCTCATATACACCTCCTCATTAAGCTTCCCGTTAAGGAAGGCGGTCTTTACATCCATTTGCCAAATTTCATAATCATGAAACGCAGCAATGGCAAGTAGTATCCTAATTGACTTCAACATGGCTACTGGGGAGAAGGTTTCATCATAATCAATTCCTTGCGTCTGAGTGAAACCCTTCGCCACCAGTCGGGCTTTGAAGATATCCAAGGTTCCATCTATGCCGGGTTTCTTCTTAAAAACCCATTTACACCCGACGGGTTTAATCCCTGGTGTAGGATCAACCAGTTCCCAAACCTGGTTATCCGACATAGATTGCATCTCGCTCTCCATTGCCTTCCTCCATTGAGCAGACTCAGGGCCTGCCATGGCTTCCTTGTAGCTGGTGGGATCATCATGATCCACCAATAACTCATTGCCCTCAGATATGAGAAACCCATATCTCTCTGGCTCAAAACGAGTCCTACTGGAACGCCTAGGAGTAGACGTTGCAAGAGTGTCAGGTACCGCAGCTTTATCTTGCTCGGTATTTTGGCTAGTGCCAACCTCAAGTCCCTTATCGGCCGACCCTTGATCTTCCTCAAGGTCAACTTCCTTACTGCCATGTTTGGATAGCAACTCCCTTTCAAGGAAGAATGCCCTTCGAGCAACAAATACCTTGTTCTCTGAAGGTTTATAAAATAAATATCCAACACCGTTAGGAGGATATCCGATAAAATAACACCTTTCTGAACGAGGTTCAAGTTTGTCTTCAGCCTCACGTCTCACGTAGGCTTGACAACCCCAAACTCGTAGGTATGAAAGTGTCGGTTTCTTACCATGCCACATTTCATAAGGTGTTTTAGCAACTTTCTTGGTTGGTGCGAGGTTAAGGATTCTTACCGCCGTTTCTAAGGCATATCCCCAGAAACTAATAGGTACCTCTGCTCGACACATCATGGACCTTACCATATCAAGCAAAGTCCTGTTCCTCCTCTCAGCGACTCCATTTAATTGTGGAGTCCTCGGAGGTGTTAATTGTGAAACCATTCCACAATTTTTAAGATGATCGACGAATTCGGTACTAAGATACTCTCCACCTCTATCAGACCGGAGTATCTTTATAGTCTTGCCCAACTGATTCTGAACTTCATTTTGGAATGTCTTGAACACCTCAAAGGTTTCATTCTTGTGTTTAACAAGATAGACATACCCATACCTACTATAATCATCTATAAAGGTTACGAAGTATCTTGAATTATTCCTTGTGACATGCTTGAAAGGTCCACATACATCCGAATGGATTATGTCTAAAAGGTCCTTTCCCCTCTCACTTGTTCCCGTGAAGGGTGCTTTTGTCATTTTGCCCAATAAGCAAGATTCGCATACTTCATTTGATCCTTGATCAAATGATTCCAAGATCCCATCCACTTGGAGCTTGGTGATACGAGTCTTGTTTATATGGCCAAGACGACTATGCCACATGGAATATTTATCCAAACCATTTTTGGAGTCAGAATCAATATTCATGATAGATTGTCTTGATTCAATGTATGCATTTGCCTCATATATGCCATGACATGGTAGAGCTTTAAAATAAACAATTTCATTTTTAAAACAAATGATTGTACCACTTACAAATTTAAAATCAAAACCATCATCATACAACTTGTGAAAAGAAATAATGTTTCTAGCCACATTGGGCGAATAGCATACATCCTTTAAAAAAATAGAAAAACCGGTCTTGAATGAAAGCTTCAAATCTCCTTTAGCTTCCACTGGGACAACTTCCGAGTTTCCCATGACAAGATCCAGTTCTCCCCGCTCCAAGCTCCTACTTTCCCTTAGCACCTGCACCATATTACATATGTGAGTGCCACAGCCAGTATCCAATACCCAGCCTTTAGAAGTAGAAGTATGGTGGAGTTCTATCATGAACGTACCTGACGTATCCGGACCCGATATGCTCATTGCCTTGAGCTTGTTGAGTCCCTCCAGGTACTTTGGGCAGGTACGGCGGTAATGGCCCTTGCCCCCGCAGAAAAAGCACTCCGCATCCTCCGGAGCCTTGGCTTGGGGAAGTTTCCCCTTGCCCTTGCCCTCGGAGGCCGGGTTAGGCTTGGCCCCGCCAACCTTTCCCTTTCCCTTCCTTTAAGAGGAAGAGGCGGCCTTCTTCTTCGTGATGCGGCCTTCCCGGATGGCGAGAACATGAGAGGTGGAGGAGGATGGCTTGTTCTTGGTCATGCTAGACTCAGCGGTCTTCAACATACCATGAAGTTCCATCAAGGTTTTATCCATGCTGTGCATATGATAACTCATAACCAATTGATCATACGCACCGGGCAGGGATTGGAGGATTAAATCAACCGCCATCTCCCTCCCTATGGTAAAACCCAACTTCTCCATGCGCTCGATGTTTGCTTTCATACGCAACACATGCGCGCTCACGTTCCCACCCTCTTGCATCTTGCAAGCAAAGGTTGTCTTGAGGCACTCGTACCTCTCTTGCCTCGCCTGCTGCTGGAACATGTCCTTTAGCTGCACGAGCAAGTCGTAAGCACTAAGATGATCCATTTGCTTTTGCAAATCTTGGTTCATCGTGCTCAACATAAGGCACGTGACTTCCTCAGTCTCCTTGAGGCGTTTTTCATACGCCTCACGGATAGCCCTTGTTGCACCGGCAGGAGGTGCCTCGGGGAGGGGTTCCTCTACGGTATGCAACTTTCCTTCATAGCGTAAGACCAACCTCAGTTGTCTATGCCAATCCATGAAATTGCTACCATCGAGTTTCTCCTTTTCAAGGAAAACCCTAAGAGAAACGTTGGTGGTGGTGTTTGTTGCGCTTGTTGATGCCATCTAAAATTTGCAAAGTAGATATTAGTTATTATGATATTTTATCTTGTTTAATAATTTACCCAATAAGAATTAGTTAAACAAGGCTAAGAACCGTATTTCATCCTACCATTTGACGGGGTTACCGCGGATCACATGATAAAACTATTTAGGTCGGCAACCATTTTGCCAATTGCAATCTCCATCGCAATCCTTAGCACATGCGGGATCCTACGACATCCAATGGTCGTTTGGCATGTTTGATCCCTTCTTGCACCAATTTTAAGTCTTGAAATTTTGGTTAACTCGTGCTAAGCTCGACAATTAACCAAGATTTCAAACCTAAAATTGCAAATCGTCCGTCAAGACATACGGTAACAAATCCACCAAAATTGGCTCGTGCTAAGCTCGACAACCAAAGTTGTGAATTTGCCACACTCACCTTCCACACAGTTTCATGAGAATTGGCTCGTGCTAAGCTCGACAACCAAATCTCATAAGACTAGATTCGGGTGGTATCGACTTACGGATGGTGCATGATTTACGTTTTGTGGAAAAACGGGCCTTTTGTTTCCGGTTTGGTTTTGATTAACTTATTAGTGACAAATCCTATTTTCACTAGGTGGGTTAATCAATGTATGTGATCGCGCGCGAGAGGAAACCAATTTTATCAAAAACTCTTGTGATTTTATTAATTCTATCAAAAATTTTCTAGCATGCGAAACCTACAATCCATGCATAGAATAATAAAATCACATCACACGCAATATACAACATAGTCGGTAATTCTTGCCAAAAAACCTATGCGTTCCTCCCGTGAGCCAAAACGGGAAGAACTCGGTCAATCTAAGGGACAAAACAATATTGACGCGAGCTCCCACTAGAACCACCATCGCCATCGGATTTCTTTGGCTTCTAAGGGCTCCATGCTCCATCTTGTTTTGCCTCCTCTTGTGTCTTCATCCCTCCATCATACAATACATAATACAATAGAAAATAAATGGCATACAAGCCACATAATTTTCCTATTTATCTAATACTTGTACATGGATGAATGAAATGGCATGCAAGCCACAAATTATTACAATCAATCTGAATTTAATAAATTTACAGCCTCAAATGTTGATTAAAACCACCAAATTGCATGCACAACACAATACAACCAAATGGGCCAAGGCAAGATTACCAACTCATGTTAACACATACAACCAAACTAATCATGCTACTACTGGAACAACATGAAAAACATCTTTGGAACAAATTTCCAGAAGGTACAAGTGCTAAAAAATCCCGAGACTTAAGCTGTTTTATTCAAAATTTCGAAAAACAATTTCCAGTAGCGTTAGCGCCGCTAACCCTAGAGACTTAGCGCCGCTAACTCTAGGATAGCGCCGCTAACCCTAACGGCAGAATACAAACACTTTGATTTCGGGTTTTTCAAGCCACCAAGTGCTATTCTAACATAGAGGTGGCTCTGATACCACTGTTGGGATTTCAAGAACACGCAACGGAAGCGAGAACATCATAAAACATGCATACAAGTGTTCAAAGCAATGAAATCCCAAGCATGGATCTACTCTATGTAACAAATAGCAATTAAACAAGAGAGTTAGAGAGTTATACCAGCTCCTAAGCTCCAATGATCTCGTGATGGTGGCTGAAATGTTGTAGAAGCAAGGAACTCCTTCTTCTTATTCTTGTCTTCTCTCGAAATCACAAACCGGGCACAAGTCCAACTTCAAGTGCTAGCTAGCTTGAGAGAAAACTTCCTCCAGGAAACTTCACTCAAGAACAGAAAATAAGACCTCTGGAACCCTTGTTCTCTTGTTAACCAAATCACCAAGCTAGGTATCAAGTATAAGAGAAGTATGTGTGCTTGAGAGAGATGTTGACCAAGAGAGATAAAGGCTCCAGGCTTTTTGCCTTATATAGACCACCATGAAGCCATTTCATCTCCCCTTTGCCGGCCAAGATTGATCTAGAATCTCTTCCCCATTGGCTACAAGTGGAGGTGACTTGTACATAAAGTCCATGCAGGTTTAGCAGCGCTAACCAAGAGTTAGCGGCGCTAAACCTTAACCCGTAGCGGCGCTAACGCGGCCTGACTTCGATTAGACATAAAGCACATGCAGCCTTAGCGGCGCTAACCTTTAACAGTTAGCGGCGCTAACTCGTTAATTAGCGGCGCTAACGTGGCCTGCATTGCCAACTTCCACTTTTGCCATCTTTGGTCCCTCTACCTTATTTGCTGTCATGTTAGACCCCGGTTTGTGACCCTTATAGGCTCATACTGTTGGGGTTTCGAGAACAACCAGCGGAAGCATGGTACAACAAAAGTAACATAATGTACAAGCAAATGAAGCATAAAAACAAGGAAACCCCAAGAAAGTGTACCAAACTCCATAACTAAGAAAAGCAACATGAAAAACAGAAGAGAAAGAAAGTTATACCCTTATTAATCTTCTGGAAAAGGTGAAGAACAAAGAAGCCGAAAAAGACTCCCTCTATTGAAGTCCACCCCGGGTTTGTTCAACCTCCATGTACTAGCATGCCATTGATGATCTTCAAGCTTGAAATCATCTCTGGAACAGCAACAAAGTGTTCTCCACGTTCTCCTCTTCCTTGAACACTCAAGAACACACCAAGAAAACTTAAGTTCTTCTTCAAAAGAGAGAGTGTCCTTTTTATGTATGGCAAGAGAGAATTATGCATGTCACTCTCAAAAATGAGACCTCCAGATCTATTTTAACCCCAAAAGGCCGGCGAAGAATGATCTGGAAGCAATCCCACTCGATTGGTGGAGAATGGAGGTAACATGCAAAAGTTGCATGCAATCTGACAGGGTTTAGCGCCGCTAACTCTGGGTTAGCGCCGCTAACTTTAAAAGTTAGCGCCGCTATCGCGACCAAGTTAGAGCCGCTAACCTTAAGGAGTTAGAGCCGCTAACTCTAAATAGTTAGAGCCGCTAACTCCCATCAGCATGCCAACTCTTTGCAATTTGACAAAATCAGTCCCTTCACTTAGGTTGTTGTCGAGATTGATCCCCGGTGTGTGACCCAAGAGGCCCATACATCATCGGTAGTGATTCATATGGCGTACGTGCGTCAGTGGGCATATTCTAACAAACTCCCACTTGCACATGACACACCGTACCCAAGAAACCACAGACAAAGAGCGGCCTCCAGTAAAGCATCTCTGCCCCCAAGTCATTATGGGTTTTGTCATCCTGAACAAAACTAAAAACCCCAAGAAATATGGGATGCCTATAGATAAGTGATCAAACATCCTTTTGTTCGCGATATCCTTGTGAACACGAGACATGGATTAATATGTCAATCTCCAGATCGTTCACGATTATGTTTCTCGATCAAGATTGGTGGTGACGAAAATTTAAGGACATATCTGATTCTCAATCAATATTCCTTTGCGCATGGCCATGCTTATTTTGGTGTCAGCGCCCAATCATCGAGGGGCCCAGGGATATCTCTCATACAGGAGGAACAAATTCCGTTGACTGTACAATCCCATAACATGAACCTTGTCTTACCCAGCTATTCCCTTTATAATAGCCAGTTACGAACTACGTTTTGAAATAACCAAAGTAAGAAAGTTTCATGCTATGGCAATTCATACATCTCGGGTCGAAGGACGTAATGATATTATCATCCCGAGTTACTTGTGACCATGATCCATGAAGTGAACTCAGGTGTGGGTCTTCCAGTCACTTGAAACCCCTTTCAAGCACAGGTTACTGTTGCGTTTCATGCATTCAATCCTTGATTAATGCATAACCAACACCT
Source organism: Pulicaria dysenterica (assembly GCA_947179395.2). Classification (NCBI taxonomy): domain Eukaryota; kingdom Viridiplantae; phylum Streptophyta; class Magnoliopsida; order Asterales; family Asteraceae; genus Pulicaria; species Pulicaria dysenterica. The sequence goes on from OX359294.1 coordinate 41,784,527, forward strand.
AACCTCAGCCTTATTTCAAACTTCCTTCCCTTGAAGAATGACTGACTATGGAATTTTAGAATGTATAAACATTCTGGGAAGTGGTTAAACATGCTAAGATGGAACACAGTAAAGTCTTATGAATGTAACCGAATCACTCGCATATCGAAACAAGCATAAATTACAATACTGTCTGTATCGTTCCCAAAGCTTATAAGTAAATCAAACATATACTAAAACGATATTTAAGCCCGGTCATAAGCATGAACAATGCTTTTATACCTAGTATGAAAGTCATCACTAGTATTTGACAATGGCTTAATTATGGGATCATTTACCCGATATCCCTTTGTTCTCTTTTGTATTCTCTTATTAAACCACTAGCGAAGTGTTTATTAAAGAGATCATTTACAAAGTTATCATAGTCATCATATCCTCAATGTTACAGAAGTCAACAATAGGATTAATGACACTTATGATTATCAGAGTCGACATACTCTCAATGTGACCGAAGTCCACAATAGGGTCGATGACACTCATTTAGGTCTAAATGTCGTATCTATACCACATACTTGATTAATCTAAACTTCGATAAAAAACGACAGTCTCATAAGCATAGATTTGCTTGCAGTAATAACTTACTCAAGACAATTCTACTTTCGTCGAACATCAAGAACATACATCAGTACTTCTTGAATTAGAAAATCCACTTGATTCCATATTTTCTATTTATACTCATAGAACAACAATTCCACCATTAGGTTGTAGAACAACCCTAAATTAGGACATTATTTTCATAGAGCATATTTGACTAGGAACACATGATGCTCCCACTAGCCCTGACAAGGGTATTTGGCTTAATCTACGCTTTCTAGAAAACTCATTCCTTTGACTTTCTCATAAAGCAGGATTACAGCCACAAGATGCAAGTTTTGCTGACCTTAGTCATGAACACAATTTGGACATAATGGATATATAAGGCCTCGGAACATGATTCAAACATTTCCTCAATTTAATCCTGCAAAGGATCTTGGCCTTTTATTTCAATGCGAGATTACTTGTTTCCCCATAGTGACAACAATGTTTCGCTTAATCCAGACTTAATCTGGTTTTTATGGATGAATGAGACCCTCGGAAAATGCCTTAAGTATTTCCTCAACTTGATCCTATGAAGGATTCAGATCTCTTTTGTCCATGTGAGCAAACTTGTTTCCACAAGGTGACAACAAAATTACACTTTATCCAAATTATCTTCAACATAACCACTAGAACTTGTTTCCATAAAAATCAATATGAAACACTTTGTCTCTAGTCGGTATTTGAAGTTGTCCATTATGGCATATATGTTAGTCCCTTCACCCTTCTTGAATTACACCTTAGGTGTGGGATTAACCCAAGTCAAGTACTTGGATGCAGCAAATAGGTTACACCATTATCTTCTTCTATTCACTAGTGAACACAGGGTCCCACTATGTTTCCGATGAATGGTAACATCACAATGATTTACCATCAAGCTGCTGTTAGTAAAATATGACAACCTCGTATCTAAACAACCTTCTTGATTACCATCAGATATAAAGAAGCAATGGATATTGTCAGGTTTTACCAGCATCTCTATGCTGATTAAATGCTAGTGTCAACATTAGGTCTTTTATTTAAGTTTTACGTTCTTCCACTGGAATGCTTTTGTAAATTGTACTTTCCCTTTTGCGCAACCAAACATGGTTCCCAAAAGTTCAAGAAACAATTATCCAAAACTCAGATGAACTACTTAAATATGTAGGCATCAACTTATAATTCATCCATCTCCCACTGAATGTAGACTGGATAATTTAAGTTATGAGATTGACAAGCAAAGAACTCTTTCTAGTCAATATCTCATTCGATGCTTAAGTGACCACAATGCTGTGTTTTAGATCGAGGACTTGGTTCATAAAATTAATGTATACCAACCACATTGAATACATGTTTTAGGCTTGCCTTTTACCAGATCATCAACACAGATATCCGGTTTTATTTAAAGTAACACCATGTGCAAATGTGTTTCTTCGGAAAAACGAATTATGGGTTAAACCCATGATTCATTTTATGTTTAAACCAATATAGATAAGAAAACTTAGCATCTATTCTAGATCTAAGAATTTATATCTATATGCCCTTATTGATTCTTAATTCTCTTTAGGTTAGTTCCGAACACCACTAGGTTTCAGACATAAGCCTTTTCTCTAGTAAACATTCTCTCAACTACTACCATAAAGATAGTGATGAAGAATTTCACTAGTGTCACTCTTTGTGGCATACTTGAACGGATTATCCACACAAATATGATCATATCCAACAAGTCACAATCCTTCCTTACCAATACTGGTGAAGGATTTCATTAATCATCCAATTCCAATAAACAAGATTTGTATCTTTCATTTAGCCCGAGGCTAAACTTTTACAAAGATCCTAACCACATGGATCTAAGCGATGCAAATGTTGTTTACTTGGTCAAGTTTGATTATGCCATAGAGCTAATATATCCAAATCACTTTTGGATTTAAGAATCAATTGTTCATGATTGTCTTATTACTTATAACGAGCCTTTATGTATGCAATGATATGGATAAGTTTTGATAAAATCATCTCAAGACAATTTTTCAAAATTGTTTCAATTCTAAGTCATATCCATCGTCATCAAATGTGTATTTAAGCACTAAAATAGTCAAAATAACACAAAAGCATAGACATGGATCGAATTTGAAATGAAACTATTAAAATGAAAAATCTTTATAAAATACAAGATTCAAAAACATCCATCATCTCCAAAGGAGCATACACTAAAGTAGTTCTTGCCACGCAGGGCATACAAACAAAAGTAATAATAAATCCGGATTTAATGGAGAGACCAACACTCCCATTTCTCTTGTAGAATACAATTAACAAAATTTCTTCTTCAGAGATCCGGTTCTTCAAGCTTTTCCTTTTTACAACGAATAGACCTACACTTTGCAACAAAAATAAATTTGTGACAAACGTGAGTCTTATAGCTCGGGTAAACATCCCAGCTTATAAGGAATAGCAATGAAGTATAATCATGAATGTACCTCAAGTAGGAAAATTAACTCTCTCTTGTCTGAGAAGTTTTATATCCTTTCGGCACGAAGGGCAGGCATGACGGCCCCAATCCCCAAATCTACCGCAGAAGTAGCAAACCACCCCATGTTGAGTCTCCTTAGGCACATCATCAATGTCCATAGACTCAAAACTTGAAGTAAGCTTGGATACTCCAACTTCTTCATTCGATGGGATCGATTTCTTTTCCTTGGCTAAAAGTTGTTCCTTAGAACCATGAATAGGAGTGGATGAGGATGATTCATGCTTGGACATGTTAGATTCTACAACCTTCAACATTCCATGCAATTCATCTATAGATATTTCCTTTCCATGCATATGATAGTCCTTTACAAACTTTTCATATGTGGCGGGCAGAGACTGAAGTATGAAATTCACACCAAGCTCCCTCCCTATAGGAAAACCTAATCTCTCCATCTGGTCCATGTATGATTTCATCTTCAAAACATGGGCACTTACACTCCCGCCTTCCCGCATCTTACAACCGGTTAGACTTTTAACACACTCAAAATGTTCTTGTCTAACTTGCTGTCGGAAAACATCCTTCAGCTTGTTAATCATGTCATACACAGTCATGTGCTCAAATTGCTTTCGCAGTTCCGAGCTCATACTTGATAACATGAGACTAGCAACATCGTGTGTATCCCGAACACGCTTTTCATACGCATATCGGATAGCCCATTCCGCATTGATAGCAGGTGGTTCAGGAAGGGGTTCCTCAAGAATGTGCAACTTAGACTCAGCACGTAGGACAATTCTCAATTGCCTAAGCCAGTCAACAAAGTTCACTTCCGTGAGTTTCACCCTTTGTAGAATCATACGAAGTGAAAAATTCGACGTGTTGTGGTTTTGATTCGACATCCTATATTAAAGTAGAGTACACGAATTAGTTAGTTTGATTTGAATCCTCGTTAAAATAATTACCCTTATCGTCTCGAAAAAATATTTTAACAAGGGCTAAGAACCATATTTCACTCCAATTCATGACGGGGTTGCCGCGGATCACTTCATGGAGCTATTTAGGCCGATAACCACTTTACCGATTGCAATCTCTATTGCAACTCTTAGACACTTGCGGGATCCTACGACAACCATCGGTCGTTTGGCATGTTTGATCCCTACTAGCACCAATTCCAAATTAAAATTCTTGGTTGACTCGTGCTAAGCTCGACAATCACTCAAGGATTCTAATTTGTAATTGCAAATCGTCCAACAAGATACACGGTGATACCCCGACAACTACCGGCTCGTGCTAAGCTCGACAACCGATAATTTCAAGATCCCACACTCACCTTCCACATAGATCCACATGGAATAACTCGTGCTAAGCTCGACAATCACTCCATGCTTCACTAGATTTGGGTGGTGTCATCTTTTGGATGGTGCAAGATTTACGTTTTTATGAAAACGGGCTTTTGTTTTCGGCTTGGTTACTGATTAACTTGTTTAGTGACAAAACCTATTTTCACTAGGTGAGTTAATCTTGTATGTGAGCGCGCGAGAGAGTTGTAAACCATTTTTACAAAATCTCTTGTGATTTTATTAATTTCGAAAAAAAATTTCTAGCATGCGAATCCTAAGCAAACCATGCAAGAATAAAATAAAATCACATCACACGCATATATACGAAATAAATTAGTAACCCTTGCCAAAATCCTATGCGTTCTTCCCGTGAGCCAAAACGGGTAGAACGTGGTCAACTAAGGGACGGAAGGTCTTCAATGCGAGCTCCCACTAGAACCGCTATCTCCAATGGACTTCATCGGCTTCTATGGACACGTTTCATCTCCTTCCGACTCCAAAGTGTATGTCTTCATCCAATTGTACAAAACATACAATAGAAATTTGAAATGGCGTACAAGCCACACTAATTTCCTATTTATCTAGTACAAATACACGGATGAATGAAATGGCATGCAAGCCACAATATTATTACAAATATAACAATTTTAATAAATATTACAGCCCATGTGATTAAAAATCACCAAAATGCATCCAAACACACAAAGTCAACCACAAGGTCAAAGGCAAGGTTTACCAATTTCAAATCTATCACATACAACCAAACATAATAAATGGTATTTCAAAATTACCAAAACATGCAAACATATTCTGAAACAAAATTCCAGAATCTACAAGAATGCCAAAAACCCGAGAACCAAAACTGTTTTATTTTAAAAGAAAAATCCGGTCCAGCGCGCGTAGCGCCGCTAACCCTTATGAGTTAGCGCCGCTAAACCAAAGTTAGCGCCGCTAACCCTTAGTTCCAGAAAACAAAAAGCTTTTGATTCGGGTTTTTCAGGCCACCATATGCAATTCTAGTATGGAGGTGGCTCTGATACCACTGTTGGGGTTTCGAGAACAACCAGCGGAAGCATGGTACAACAAAAGTAACATAATGTACAAGCAAATGAAGCATAAAAAAAGGAAACCCCAAGAAAGTGTAGCAAACTCCATAACTAAGAAAAGCAACATGAAAAACAGAAGAGAAAGAAAGTTATACCCTTATTAATCTTCTGGAAAAGGTGAAGAACAAAGAAGCCGAAAAAGACTCCCTCTATTGAAGTCCACCCCGGGTTTGTTCAACCTCCATGTACTAGCATGCCATTGATGATCTTCAAACTTGAAATCATCTCTGGAACAGCAACAAAGTATTCTCCACGTTCTCCTCTTCCTTGAACACTCAAGAACACACCAAGAAAACTTAAGTTCTTCTTCAAAAGAGAGAGTGTCCTTTTTATGTATGGCAAGAGAGAATTATGCATGTCACTCTCGAAAATGAGACCTCCAGATCTATTTTAACCCCAAAAGGCCGGCCAAGAATGATCTGGAAGCAATCCCACTCGATTGGTGGAGAATGGAGGTAACATGCAAAATTGCATGCAATCTGACAGGGTTTAGCGCCGCTAACTCTGGGTTAGCGCCGCTAACTTTAAAAGTTAGCGCCGCTATCGCGACCAAGTTAGAGCCGCTAACCTTAAGGAGTTAGAGCCGCTAACTCTAAATAGTTAGAGCCGCTAACTCCCATCAGCATGCCAACTCTTTGCAATTTGACAAAATCAGTCCCTCCACTTAGGTTGTTGTCGAGATTGATCCCCGGTGTGTGACCCAATAGGCCCATACATCATCGGTAGTGATTCATATGGCGTACGTGCGTCAGTGGGCATATTCTAACACATACATCATCGGCAGTGCTTTAAGGCGTACATATATTATCGGGCAGATTCTAACAGGCACGCACTTAGGAAATATCACCACATCCGAGAGATCATTGGAAGAGATGATATTAGATTGCAAAAGATACTGACGTACGACAACGTTGCTGACCCGTTGACGAAGCCGCTAGCAAGAGCTAAGTATGAGAGGCATGCGAGTTCTATAGAAATGCAGTACTTAGAACATCGCACCTAGTTCATGTTTTTTGATTATTACTATAGATGTAACTTGAAACTCTTTTATTATGTATTTACATTTCATGGGATTGAAATAGGAAGTATTAGCATAATTGTTTCTAGTTGTCTATTTTTAGCATGTTTAAACCTATCCATGACAACTCAAGTAATGAATTGTCTAAATACCCGTAGCTACTTAATATAGTGGGAGCTACATTTGGGAGGTAACGCTATTATGGATATTTGATGATTTATTTGGGGATGAATAAAAGTGCAAGGTTGTGACCAAATATTCATAGATATTTATCAGGGGATAAATATTTGGGGTGATCCGCATCGAGTTTACTTCATGGAGCATCAACATAAGTAAACTTGATAGGTTATCCTTAGACCTGAGATATTTGGTTTGGGGCATGGTAACTTCTGTACTTTAGTATGTTCTAACGTCACGCCGTAACATGGTGATCATAAGGGGCATGTCTAGGTGCAGCGGAAGCCATGTGCTCAAATTGCAAATAGTCAAGATGGGATTTGCACCTCCTTTTAGGAGAGATATTTTTCTGAGCTCCTCGACGATTAAGACTACTAAAAATGTGTGGCCGCGCTCGGTTAGAATGATAGTTTTCATTCGGCAAACCGTAACTGCAGAGTGTCGAGATCAGAGTCGAGAAAATCTGAGTATTTAGAACTCTAGCAGATGTTGTGGAACTATATGGAGTGGTGCGTCAGTAAAAGCGAATGCCAAAGGGCATTTTCTGATGTAGTCCACCCAGGCTTCATAGCCTCTGTTCCTTTTGCGTTCTGGGATTACCAAGCAGGCACGTTTATTATTGATTTTGAGTACCGGCATCCCGTTGTTCTTGAGCACAACACCGCTGGCCATCCTATCACTAAGAATGAGAATGGTTCTGTCCATTATCGTTTAATTACATAGAGTAATTTGTTAAAGAAGCACTTATGTAACACTGTATTTTCTAAAACATAAATTTGTAATACGCGCGGAAGCTAATAACATAATTACATATATATAATATTGTAAGTACAACTTTGCTAATTAACTTTACAAAACTACCACAGTGTTACTAATAAAAATAGGCTCTGTACAAAAACACTTTCAATATCAGAGTATGATCAGTCCACAATTCCAGTTACACCTTTATCTTCCACTGACCAGGAATATCCTGTAAAAGAGTTCAACAGTGGGGGATTAGCACAAAGCTAAGTGAGAGAATAGATATCATAAACATACAAGGCATAAAGCCCAAACAACAATGCTCAAACAAACAAGAGAACCGGCGGTCTTGCGGGACCTTCAACCAAATGCCGGCCAAAGCAAAGGTTTACCGATAGCCTAGTTACAACAGACAACAATAATAGCACTTCTTGATTACAACAAATGCTTATCAAGAACATTACTAATACTGTATATCTCTAAACATAGACCCAGCTAAATAACAACCGCCAAGCTGATCTCACAACCACATATATATATACAGTAAACAAGAGATAAAATCTCAAAGAGCAACAATCAGGTGATATATCTTATACATCCAAGATATATATCCACTCACCGATATCTTCAAAAGTTCAGGTAACTCAGTCTTTTTCTTACTACTGAGTCTTGTCTCCACCTGACAAACAACTAACAATCAGTATTTGCTTAATCAATATACAATAAGCACAATACTATAATCAAACACATATGTACATACAATCACAAGTACATATCAACTCATGTATATACAATCAATACACACAATTCACTATTACTCATTACTTTTTGTAATACAGTGAATTCATCCAACTCCTTAGCTTAGGTAATTCAAACATTCCTTTCATAAGCCAAGGCTACAAGTTCATGTTTATCTCCAAGTTATTCAAGAGTTGATCTTTCATAACACAATATTCACCAATTCCGAGCATAGGTATTGTTTGAATTCCGATTGTGTCCAAATCCGATAAGATCAAATCCGATAAAGTCAAATCCAATTAACATGAAATCCGATCATCCAAATCCAAGAATTAACAATCCGATAAAACAATCCCGAGCAAAGGCAAATCCGATATAATCGAATTCCGATACAATGCACAATCCAAGAGATGCCAAATCCGAGGATTAACAATCCGGTTAAACTTCAATTCCGAGAAAACATCAATTCCGATGGATAAGGCACAATCCGATACAATGAATCCCGAGAAAATACACAATCCCGATAGAATAGGATTCCGAGCAATGATAATTATCAAATCCGAACATTCTTCTCGGTTTTACATCAATCCCGATAAAAGCTAAGGCAAACTGTCTTCTTTTCTCGGATTCCTATCAATCCCGATAGATTTTATCGGTTTTCAATAATTCCGATTGAATCATACATGAATTCCGATAGCTTCAAACTCAAGAATACCGATACATTCAAAATCATACATAACATCAAATTATCAATCTGATTTTAAACATGCAACCTCATCTAAGTTTCCAGAACTAAATTTAAGCATGTATTGTTCATATAAACATCAAATACTAACAAACATACATTCTTAGATCATGAATTCATCACACATTTCATACAATCGGATTTTCACATATAAAATTATATAAATCCGAAATTAATTAACAATTAACATATGATTTTGAATTCTAACCTCTTGATGATGTAAATTACTTCAATTGAGCAGATTCACAAACAAGATCAACAATTAAATTCGATTCTTTCTTCTTCTTTCTCTTGCTCTGGGCCGAGACACACAAAACACACACAACACTTACTCAATTTGCATGTAATGAGTATTTGGTGTCAAGTTTTGGTGTAATTAGGTGTCAAAACCGACACCTAAGATTCCACTCACATAAAACACAATTATTTAAGTATTTACCATTATTTAATTAATTAAATTAATTAAACACTCAAACAATTAATTAAAGTAAACCAAATTAATTAAGATAAGTCAACTTGATTTACCTTAATCCTACTAGGCCGGTAAGGAGGGTGTTACAATTCTTTCCCCCTTAAGAAGATTACGTCCTCGGAATCTGATCGCACTCAAACAAGGTTGGGTATCGACTCCTCATATCTTCTTCAGTCTCCCAAGTCAAGTCAAAACCCAAGCTGTGCTTCCACTTTACCAAAACCATTGGTATCTTTTTATTTCTTAGCTTTGTTACCTTACGATCAAGTAATTCAACAGGTTCCTCAATCAACCTCTTGTTGGAATCTACACACCGATCTTGTATCGGCAAAACCTGTGTATGATCCTCTATATTGCACTTTCTCAGATAGCACAGATTGAAAGTATCATGAATACCTGCCAATTTATCGGGAAGATCCAATACAACCGTCTGATCATTCATTACTTTTCGAATTCTGAACGGACCAATATATCGATGAGCTAACTTTTCACGTTTCCCAAAACGTATCACGCCCTTCCATGGTGAAACCTTTAAGTAAACTCATTCTCCCTAAACAAAAGTCACTGGTCGACGACGTGGATCTGCATACATCTTTTGTCGATCTCTTGCAGCTTTCAACTTTTCCCGAGCCACTACAACTTTATCCGCTGTGATCTGAACAATATCTGGCCCAGCAAACTATTTCTCTCCTGCCTCTAACCAACAAGTAGGAGTTCTGCACGGTCGCCCATATAACATCTCATACGGCGGCATTCCGATGCTGGAGTGGTAGGAATTGTTGTAAGACAATTCAACAAACGGTAGATGCGAATCCCAAGAACCTCCAAACACTAATGCACATGCTCGAAGCATATATTCTAAAGTCTGAATTGTTCTCTCTGATTGGCCATCTGTCTGTGGGTGATAAGATGTACTCAGATTAACTCTTGATCGCAACTCTTGCTGTAGTCTGTTCCAGAAATTCGACACAAACCTCGAATCCCGATCTGACACAATAGACAAAGGAACTCCATGTCTCGATACTATTTCATTAATATACAGCTTGGCTAACTTACTCAAGTTTGCAGTCTCAGCAGTAGCAAGAAAGTGTGCACTCTTGGTTAATCTGTCAACAATAACCCATATCATATCGTTTCCCTTCTAAGTCCTTGGAAGTTTCATTACAAAATCCCATTGTGATATGATCCCACTTCCATTCAGGTATTGCTAACTGTCTCAAAGATCCATACGGCTTCTAGTGTTCGACTTTCACTTGTAAACATATTTGACATGACTCCACGAATCGAGCAACATCTAACTTCATAGTAGGCCACCAATAAAAGGTCTTCATACTATGATACATCTTAGTGCTACCAGGATGAACAGTCATTCTGGATTTATGTGCTTCAGTCAAAATCAATTCCCGCAAATTACCAAACTTTGGCACCCAAACGCGATTTTGATACATTTTCAATCCACGAGAATCAGTTGTTAACTCATGCTATCTTTTAACCATCAACTCATCTTTCAAGTTTTCTGCCTTCAGTGCTTCCAATTGTGCAGCCATCAACTGATCAGTCAAATCTGATTTGATCTCTAACCGCATAAACTTTACTGTATCTGCAGAACCTTTCCTGCTAAGTGCATCAGCAACCACGTTAGCTTTTCCCGGATGATACTAAATGTCACAGTCATAATCTTTTATCAACTCTTACCATCGGCGCTGTCTCATATTCAGTTCTTTCCGAGTGAACACATACTGTAGACTCTTGTGATCAGTACAAATCGTGCATTTTGTCCATACAAGTAATGTATCCACAGTTTCAAAGCAAACACTACCGCTGCTAACTCCAAATCATGAGTCAGATAGTTCTTCTCGTTGGGTTTCAACTGTCTGGAAGCATAAGCAATCACTTTACCTCTTTGCATTAGTACACATCTATCCCAGCATGTGAAGCATCACAGTAAACCACGAAATCTTCAGATCCTTCAGGCAACGCAAGAACAGGAGCCTGACACGGAAGTTGCTTCAAAGTCTGAAAAGCATTCTCCTAAGCCTCACCCCATTGAAACTGAACATCCTTTCTGGTTAGTTTAGTCAACGGACTAGCAAGCTTCGAAAGTCATTAATGAAACTCCTGTAATAACCTGCCAGACCAAGAAAACTTTTAATCTATGTCAGGGTCTTAGGAGCGTTCCAATTCATTAGAGCTTCTATCTTTGACGGATCCACTCTAACACCGTCTTCACAAATCACATGACCCAGAAAATTTACTTCACGCAACCACTGTTGGAGAATGCCCACTGACACAAGTACATTGGTGTTACTGCTGATGAAGTGCGAGCCTATTGGGTCACACACCAAGGATTGATCCCGACAGCTTACTGATAAAGAGAGAAGGTCCAAAAATCAAATTGTTTGATTTTAGGGCTTCACGGCCGTGAGGGATGCTCCACGGGTCGTGAAGCCCACTGCCTCACGAATGGCTCAATGACCTTTACACGGCTCGTGGAGTCTTCACGGGTCGTGAAGAGGTTGTGAAGGGTCATGAAGGAGACGCCCTCATGAGTCACTCGAACACGGCAAGGGCCGTGAAGGACGATGGCCAGTCGTGGCGCATTTTGTCTTCACGGGCTCTTCACGAGCTGTGAGAGGCCGTGAAGGACTGTCTGCATGAAATTCTTATTTCTGATTGGACCATCTTGTGGTCCAATAGAAATGGAGCTTCTAATCCGGCCAAATAGCGTTTTTTGAGGGCTGGATCAGTTGAGGATGCATGCAAGACTACTAACTCTCATTCTCTCTTGAATCTCTCTTGGCACCTAGTTGCAAGATACACAAGATACACTAAGTGAGTAAGATCTTGAGTGTTTTATGAGCTCTATTGGTGCAAGAGGAGAAGTTTCAAGGGTTGTACCGGAACATGAAGTAATTGTGAACGTTCATGTGACGGAGTACTAGCATACGGGGATCAAGCTAATCTTGGTGTGGACTAGCAATAGAGGAGATACACTTGGATCTCTCGAATATCCCGTGTGATACTTGCTACAGCCGTTTTATTACAAGGTAGTGAGGTATTTTTAGCCCTCTCCTTTGTTCTTTATAGTTGCAATTTGGTTTTGTAGAATACTATCACTTTGGAACACGATACGGACCCTTTTTGTACGGTTTTTGAATTTTTTGTTTTTGCTTCCGCTGTGTTTTGCTCCATACCTGTCCAGAATATCTTCACGGGTCGTGAAGGATTATTCTTCACGGTCGTTAAGTCTCACGACCGGTATCGTGAAGGTTTTTACTTCATGGTCGTGATGGCTTACGACCTGTCTCGTGAAGATTTTTCTTCACGGTCGTGAAGGCTCACGACCAGTTACGTGGGGTGTTGGTCGTGAAGGTTTTTCACTGTGTCAGAGTCGTGGAGTTCAAGGGCTTCAAGGGCCATGAAAGGCCGTGAAGGCTCCTGGGCCGTGAAGGCTCCTGGGCCGTGAAGGCTCCTGGGCCGTGAAGGCTCCTGGGCCGTGAAGGACGTTGTGAACAGTGTTTTTGTCCTTTAGTAAAAGAAAAATATTTTCGGTTTTAGCTCCTTGCGATTCTGTTTTTCCAGAATCTGTCCAAAGTGTTTGGATGTTGGAAAAGCCCCATATGTGTCTTGATTCATGCATTTATATGTATTGGGTGATTTTTGGCATGAAATGCACACATGCATATACTTGTATTGTGTATATATGAATATGTATTCTCAAAGTGTTTGGGGTACTAATGCATATGTACAAGGATTGATCACTTTGTGCCTTGAGTGTTTAGCTAGGTTTGAACAATCTTAATCGAGATACATTTTACACGGTTTTGTTGTGGCACACCGTGTTGTTGTTTGTGGTTGTTGTTTGATCCGGTAACGCCTTGCCCGTTAGACCTATGTGTTGGTTGTTTGGTTGTATTTAATTATTCATTCATTTGGTGGTTTGTACCACAATTGGTTTGTAATAATTAAATTTATTCGGTCTTGTATTTTGTACTTTATTTTGGCTTGCATGCCGATTGCTATTCTCTGTAATTGTTAGAATTAGCTAAGATCAGCTTTTCGCGGCTTGCATGCCGTTACTTTTCAAATATTTGTATGTATTTGTAAAAGAAGACCAAAGACAACCATCGAGAGTCGTGAAGGAGACATCTCGGCTATGGTGGATCCGGATGTTCATTGGAGATGACGGATTCAGTGGGAGCACTTCCAGCTGGGCCAAGTGGATGTGTCCTTAGTTTGGCCTTGTTTTCCTCGTTTGGTTCACGGGGAAAGCGCATAGGGTTTAGGGGCATGTTACCGGATATTACTTGTGCATGGTTGTTGTTTTGTTTAGTTTCTTGCGTGGTTGTTTAGTTTCTTCGCTCGCTTGAAAACTTTTCAAAATAATAAAACCAAGAGTTTTAATTGGTTTACAAACCTCGCGCGCCACAAGATCACTTTAAAAAGAAAATCCCGTTTTTATCAAATGTAAATCACTCGCCTCCCGTAAGATGACACCACCCAAATCTAGTGAAACAAGATCGGTCGTCGAGCTTAGCCGAGGTCGGTTTTGCGTAACTGTGTGGAAGGTGCGTGTGGCAACTAGCAAGGGTCGGCTGTCGAGCTTAGCCGAGCCGACCATTGGGCTAGAGTACCACCGTGTATCTTGACGGTCGATTTACAATTCCAAGACTTAAAACGCCTTGGTAGTTGTCGTGCCCATACCGAGCTATCAAAGTGGATTAATGAGGAATCGGTGAGAGAAGGGATCAAACATGCCAAATGGGTGCTATGAGTACCTAGGATCCCGCAAGTTTCTAAGAGTTGTAATCTCGTATTGCAATTGGTAAAGCGTTTACCGGCCTAAGTAGCTCCATGAAGTGATCCGCGGCAAACCCGTCATGGATTGGGGTACTTTGAGGTTCTTAGCCCTTGTTAAGATAATTTGATTTTGTTAATCAGCTGGGTAATTATTTTAACGAGGATAATATCGAAACTAACTAAAACGTGTACTCTTTTATAGATGGCAAATATCAACGACACCACACCAAACTTTAAACTTCGATTATTCCTAGAAAGGGAGAGACTCATAGGAGTGAACTTCGCTGACTGGTATCGTGTATTGAGGATTGTCCTCCGTCACGAGTCAAAGTTGCAAATCCTTGAGGAACCCTTTCCGGAGCCACTTGCTACCAACGCGAACTGGGCCACTCGATACGCTTTTGAGAAGCGTGTTAGAGATACACAAGATATTTCTTGTCTCATGTTATCGACTATGAGCTTTGAGTTGTGTTAGCAGCTTGAGCATTTGAGTGCGTATGACATGATAAACCGGCTAAAGGACATGTTCCCACAACAGGTTAGACTAGAACGGTTTGAGTGTATAAAGGCTTTGGTCGGTTGTAGGATGCAGGAAGGTGAGGATGTAAATGTCTATTTCCTTATGATGAAGGGATATATGGACCAATTGGAGAGACTTGGACTTCCAATAGGGAGGGAGATTGCGGTGGATATGATCCTCCAGTCCCTGCCCGCGTCTTATGAGAAGTTTGTCAAGAACTTTCACAAAGACAATTTGGATAAATCCTTGATCGAACTTCAAGACATGCTGAAGGCTGTTCAGTCTTACATGGTTGAGAAGGATCGTGTCTCGTCCACATCCACTATGGCTACTAGGAAACAAGTAAGCAAGAAGGAGAAACTGACCTCAAAAGGAAAGTCTAGTGTGACTAGGCTATCCGTAATTGTGGAGTCGAAGGACAATGAGATTGTGCCTCAAGATGATGTTCCACATGGGGTAGTTTGCTACTTTTGTGGAGAAATTGGAAATTGGCGCCGTCACGCCTGCCCTAAGTGCCTGGAAGAGCTAAGTATCCTAAAGCGGAAGAACGTTAGCTCATCTTCAGGTACATTGATGATCAAACTCCATTGATCTTCTACTTCTAATGACTGGGTTTTGAACGCTAGTCAAAACGCTCACGTTTGTCACAAACTTGTTTGTTGCAATGTGCAGGTGTTAATCAGAAGTAGGTAATGGATGCATGGAGAGCTGTATCTTAGAGAAGGGAAGCATGGTGCTTGTCCCTAACTAAAAGGATTGGAAGAAGAGTCTTGCCAATCCATCCAGCTATACTATTACTACATTTAGATCTTTGTCTTACGCCCTGCGTGGCAAGAAGCATTGTATCTTATTTGCCTTTGATGACGATGAATATTACTTTGAATTTTGAAATTGTGGGTTCGAGTTTTATTACAAAGTTTATTCATGTCTTGACATTTGGTTTTGCCTAAGAAGTGATGGATTGATTATGAATGATTATTGAATTGTTATCCTTATGAAATAGTTGATTTAACCATATAAACAAGACTTGCATCACCAAGCTCCATGTGGATAGGAACTTGGATGCTTTTGACTTTGAGTCAATTGTTGATTGTAAATCTTGCTTATAAGGCTAAATAACTAACATATCCTTCACTTGTGAATGTGAGAGGAATAAAGGCTTGTTGGATTTCATTTGCACATTTGTGTAAAGACCGTTCAAGCAAAATCATAAGGATTAACTATGTATGGTTTGTTACCTTTACCGATGATGGTGGAAGGAATGGGTAAGTCTAATTTATTAGACAAATGTTGGAAACCTGAGAGGTGTTCAAGACACACCCTTAACAAATTTAAGATGAAGAGGGCAAAAGGGAATAAAGATACTCAAATCTTGTGAGATGTTGAGCATCTACATTCCAAATTTCTAAACCATCATAAGAATTGTGAGGTTGCCTCATAATTCACTTCACCTAGGATACATGTTTTACATGGATCGCTTAGTAGAGGAATGGAACATATTGGTTATGGTTCCGCCTTGATGGATTAAACTTAAGTAACCTGCTTTATAGGTGTACTTAAGTAGTGACGGGCAATGTTCTTGTTTTAAATCAACAAAGATGGTCAAATTAGCATCTAAGGAGATTCGATTGGAAAGTGTTCTTTGCTTGTCGATCTCATAGGTCAGAGTTATCCAGTCTACATTTAGTGGGAGATGGATGAACTTAGAGGATGCTAATGTATTTAATAGTTCTTCTAAGTTTCAAATATTCATTTCATATCCTTTTGAGAACCGGTTTTGGTTGCTCGAAAAGGGAAATGAACAACTAAAGCATTCCAGTGGAAGAACGTGATATTTAAATAAAAGACCTGATGTTGACACTAGCATTCAATCAGAAATGATTGAAACTCAACATGGCTATGTTGGAGTATCTGGCATAAAGTTATTACTTCTTCATATATCTGGTAAGAGTCGTCATAAGACCAGAAGGGTATAATTTATTATATCTGAGGACGATGACTTATTGTTGATACGTGATGTATGCATCAACTACCGGAAGCTGTAGTGGGCCCTTGAGTCTGCTAAGAAGAGGAGTGTAATAACATAAGATATATTCCATGCTGGATTTTCAAGTTTTGAACTTGGTTAATCCAACACCTAGGTTTTGACCTGATGGTGTATATAGATCTTTTAGATATAAGATCTGCATGGATAAGTTTGTAGATAACTTCAAATACTGACTGAGAGGAAATGGTTTCATGATGATTGACCATTGGGTAGGAATCATATGAAGACATTCTCTCAGTAGTTATGTTGAAGTTTAAGGGGATGCTTATGCCGTGTTATAGCAGTATGATTCAAGGACCGCATTCCGTTATAGGAAATTTATGAGGAAGTGTTCACAACACTGTCCGAGGGTCTTTTACATCCTGAGTATCCTTATGAAGTCTACAAAAGGAGGAGTCCTTTTGGGCCCAGAATAAATCTAAGTTTTGGAATCTTTGCTAAGAAAATCAAGTGTTTGAGTTTTCAGTAAGCAATGATGAAACTTGGATGCATGCCAGAGCTAGTGGGAGCGCTGTAATAATCCTATTTGGTATGTCTAGCACATACTTTGTTTTGGAGATAATGTCTTAATACAGCTTGACAACAAGTGTAAATTAAGAATTATGCGTCCATAATAAATATGGGATAGTCAAAGAAGTTTGTGGAAAACAAGAAATATGAGTATATGTTCTTGTGGTGATGTAGTTAGAAGAAGCTTAAAGTGAGTTGCTACTCTTGTGATGGCTTCTACTTGAAAGGATAACCGCCGATCTTGATTGGTGTTTGTGATCCTTTTAATATGGTGTTGTTAATTTGCGTGTGTCTTAAAGCGTCGTTGACTCTATTGGGTTCTTTTGAGGCAATGAGAGTACGATGGCTTATACACACTAAACTTTGTGAATCAAGCATTGTTTACCTTATTGGGTTCTTTTGAAACAATGAAGGTATAACAGCTTGGATAAATGATCGAAATCCCATCAACGCACACTAAGGTCTGCATGAACTTGGGTTGAGTATGTTTTAGTTGAAGTTTTGATATGCTTTATCTTTGGGAACATTAAGCAATATTGTGCTTCTGCTTGTATCGATTATCAAAGGGGTTTGGTAATGCGCGTGTAGCGGGTACTCTTAGTTAGCCTTATTGTGTTTCAACTTTGCATGTTTTACCACTTCCCTGAATGTGTTTACATTCTAAATGTCCACAGCCAGTCATTCTTCAAGGGAAGGAAGTCTGAATGAAGGCTGAGGGAAGTGATTGGTCAAGTGTCCAATGGTGATTGGGACACAAGGACACAATACTTCGCCTGTACTTGAAAGGGGTTTCAAGTGACTGGACGACCCACACTGAATTCACTTTGTGGTACTTGTCATGAGTGATTCAGGATGATAATATCAGTTCATCCTCATACTAGAGACGCATGTGTCTGCATCACTTTGGTTTGCTTTGCTCTAGTTGCTTTCAAACGTAGTCCGTAACTGGCTGTTGTAAAGGGAGTAGCTGAACAGAGTATGATCACTGTGGTGGGCAATATAGTCAAAGGAATTTGTTCCTCTGTTTAGAGAGATATCCCTGGGCCCCTCGATGATTGGGCGCTGACACCAAAATGCATGGCCGTGCTCGACTGTGCAATGATTTGGGTAATCGATTGCAACTTGTTTATTTTGGTCACCACCAATCTCGATCGAGAAACATAATCGTGAAGGACTGAGAATGACTTAGTACCATGTCTCGTCTTCACATGGATATCGCGAACAAAAGAATAGTTGATCACTTATCTATAGGGCCATTTCAAACCTTTGGGTTGTGAATTGGTACTTGTCTATGGGATGACATACCTCGTACTGACTTGGGGGCAGGGATGCCTTGCTAGAGACCGCTCCCTGTCTGTAATACCTCTGGGTACGTTGTGTCATGTGCAAGTGGGAGTCTGTTGGAGAATGCCCACTGACACAAGTACATTGGTGTTACTGCTGATGAAGTGCGAGCCTATTGGGTTACACACCAAGGATTGATCCCGACAGCTTACTGATAAAGAGAGAAGGTCCAAAAATCAAATTGTTTGATTTTAGGGCTTCACGCCCGTGAGGGATGCTCCATAGGTCGTGAAGCCCACTGCCCTCACGAATGGCTCAATGACCTTTACACGGCTCGTGGAGTCTTCACGGGTCGTGAAGAGGTCGTGAGGGGTCGTGAAGGAGACGCCCTCACGAGTCACTCGAACACGGCACGGGCCGTGAAGGACGATGGCCAGTTGTGGCGCATTTTGTCTTCACGGGCTCTTCACGGGCCGTGAGAGGCCGTGAAGGACTGTCTGCATGAAATTCTTATTTCTGATTGGACCATCTTGTGGTCCAATAAAAATGGAGCTTCTAATCCGGCCAAATAGCGTTTTTTGAGGGTTGGATCAGTTGAGGATGCATGCAAGACTACTAACTCTCATTCTCTCTTGAATCTCTCTTGGCACCTAGTTGCAAGATACACAAGATACACTAAGTGAGTAAGATCTTGAGTGTTGTGTGAGCTCTATTGGTGCAAGAGGAGAAGTTTCAAGGGCTGTACCGGAACATGATGTAACTGTGGACGTTCATGTGACGGAGTACTAGCATACGGGGATCAAGCTAATCTTGGTGTGGACTAGCAATAGAGGAGATACACTTGGATCTCTAGAATATCCCGTGTGATACTTGCTACTGCCGTTTTATTACAAGGTAGTGAGGTATTTTCAGCCCTCTCCTTTGTTCTTTATAGTTGCAATTTGGTTTTGTAGAATACTATCACTTTGGAGCACGATACGGACCCGTTTTGTACGGTTTTTGAATTTTTTGTTTTTGTTTCCGCTGTGTTTTGCTCCATACCGTGTTCCAACAACCAGAACTCACACTTGGACAATTTAGCATACAGCTTGTGTTGCTTTAGAGTCTCCAAAACTTGTCGCAGATGCTGATCATGATCATCCTCTGTTATAGATTACACAAGAATGTCATCAATAAACATAATGACAAACTTATCCAAGAATGGTCGACACACCCGATTCATCAGATCCATAAATACTACAGGAGCGTTAGTCAAACCGAACGGCATAACGAGAAACTCATAGTGACCATACCGTGTACGAAAGGCTGTCTTCGGTATATCCTCTTCGGCCACCCTAACCTGATAGTATCCAGACTTCAAATCAATCTTCGAGAAGTATGAAGCTCCCTGAAGTTGATCAAACAAATCATCTATTCTTGGCAACGGATACTTGTTCTTGACAGTTCTGTTATTCAAATCTCTATAATCTATACACATACGCAGAGTCCCATCTTTCTTTTTCGCAAACAACACCGGTGCACCCCAAGGCAAAGAGCTTAGACGAAAAAACCCCTTATCTAACAGTAATTGTATCTGTGTCATCATCTCTCTGATCTCTGAAGGAGCTAATCGGTAAGGAGCTTTCGCAATAGGTGTACTACCAGGTATCAGATCAATCTTGTATTCGATATCGCGAACAGGTGGCAACCCTGGCAAATCATCTGGAAATTCTTCCGGTTACTCCCAAACAACACGAACATCGGTAACCGGACGCTTCTCTTTCTTCACATCAATAGCATAGGCTAGAAAGGACGCACACCCTTTGGCTAAAGATTTTCTAGCCTTCATGTACGAGATAATCGGAAGAGAAGATGGAGATCTATCCCCACAAGCCACGACATGCAACCCGCCAACCAGAGGAATAGTGATCAATTTCTTATGACACTGGATACTAGCCCTGTGGTGACTCAACCAGTCCATGCCTACTACTAAATCAAATCCAGGTATAGGCATCACCAAACAGTCTACAGGGAAACTAGTACCATTAATACTAATCTGAACTCCAGTCACAGAAGTGGTTACAGGTACTACATTACCATCAGCTACTTCTACCTCTAAAGGAATAGTGTTCACAGAAGCAGGTAATTTCAATTTATCACACAAAGTCATAGATATAAACGATCTATTTGCACCAGAGTCAAACAAAACACGTGCAGGCATAGAGTTAACTATGAACATACCGGTTATCACATCATCACTGCCAGTAGCTTCCTTGGCAGTCATCTTGAAAGCCCAACCTTCAGCAGAAGGTACAACCTTCCTCTTCTGACCTGCAGAAGACGATCCCCCGGTGTTACTTACCCCTGCACCAGTCCCCGCGGTCTTCAATTTAGGACACGCACCAGCCCTGTGCCCCTCTTCTTTGCCGTTCCAGCAGACAAAGGTGTTGAATTTACATGCACCGATGTCATGACATGTCTTACCACACCTCAAACATCTACGTGTTTGCGGTGTACACTGCCCGGCGTGACGAGACTTGCAACTATGGCACCACGGCTTATTCTGAGAAAATCCTGATCCCTTGGACCTCTGATCTGATTTACCCTGCTGATTCTGCCCTTTTCCCTTACTTTGGTTACCACTTGGACCTCCACCAAACTTGCTGAATGACCCACTGTTCATCTTCTCCCAATCTTTAGCATCAGACTATGCAGATCTTCTAATGTGAATGCCTGGACAAGCGATGTCGCCAGACGAGTGTTACCCCAATATTCTGTTAACAAAGCTTTTACAAAATGTGAACCTGAGAATGTTCATCAGGCACCCACTGTTTTGCAAACCTGAGAGTTACTTGAAACTTGCTGATCAACTCATCCACAGACATATTACTTGTCTGTGCCAAATCTAAGAACTCTCGCTGAATCTTGGTCATATCAAATGCATTACAAAATTGCTCACAGAACTTATCCTGGAATTGCTCCGAGGTAATGGCATTTACAACATCTCGCGGCAGATGTGTAGTCAGAGAATCCCACCACGTCAAGGCTTGATCTTTCAACCGTCTCATTGCAAACTTGACCCATTCAGCTTTCTCACAGTTGCAGGCTTCCAAAGCCTTCACAGTTTCTTTCAACCAGTTTAGGGTAACATTCGGGTTTGAGCTTCCCGAATACTCAGGTGATCCACACGCCACAAAATCTTTGAATTGGCATTTGTTCCTAGTTTCTTGATGAGGAAACCAAGGTATAATGAAGTTTTGCGGTGGTATCTGGTTTTAGGTAGACATTCCTTGTGGTATAGGGATAAAAGGAAAGGATCCGTAAGGAGTTGACACCGTACTCACAGTAGTTGTAGTATAAACTGGTGGTGGTATCGGTTGAGTAACTGAAGCTGTTACTGGAAGCATCTGAACCGAGGTGGTTGGTTGGGAACACTGGGTTTGGTTTAACTGTTGCTCAAGTTCAAGAATCTGATCCCTCTGAGTCAGCAAAGTGTCTTCCAGTTGTAACACATAATCTTGGTTATCTGACTCCCCATGATGAGAGGTACCCGCTCTGTGCTGCTCATTCGCAGCAGTAGATGACACGAAGGGATAAGTACCAGGTTCTCATTGTTATCAGCCATAATCTGTTCTACACAACATCTCACCAGTTGTCAAATTATAATCCGTTAGTACCACATCATATTCTCTATAACTACCTTACTAATTACCCACTCTGGAAATATTGGACTGATCAGAGCCTCAGTTCGAGTATTGCACAATTCAACAATGCAAATCCTCAAACCAGGGCTCTGATACCAAATTGTAACACTGTATTTTCTAAAACACAATATGGTAATACGCGCGGAAGCTAATAACATAATTACATATATATAATATTGTAAGTACAACTTTGCTGATTATCTTTACAAAACTACCACAGTGTTACTAATAAAAACAGGCTCTGTACAAATACGCTTTCAATATCAGAGTATGATCAGTCCACAATTCCAGTTACACCTCTATCTTCCACTGACCAGGAATATCCTGTAAAAGAGTTCAACAGTGGGGGATTAGTACAAAGCTAAGTGAGAGAATAGATATCACAAACATACAAGGCATAAAGCCCAAACAACAATGCTCAAACAAACAAGAGAACCGGCGGTCTTGCGGGACCTTCAACCAAATGCCGGCCAAAGCAAAGGTTTACCGATAGCCTAGTTACAACAGACAACAATAGTAGCACTTCTTGATTACAACAAATGCTTATCAAGATCATTACTAATACTTTATATCTCTAAACATAGACACAGCTGAATAACAACCACCAAGCTGATCTCACAACCACATGTATATATACAGTAAACAAGAGATACAATCTCAAAGAGCAACAATCAGGTGATATATCTTATACATCCAAGATATATATCCACTCACCGATATCTTCAAAAGTTCAGGTAACTCAGTCTTTTTCTTACTACTGAGTCTTGTCTCCACCTGAACAAACAACTAACAATCAGTATTTGCTTAATCAATATACAATAAGCACAATACTATAATCAAACACATATGTACATACAATCACAAGTACATATCAACTCATGTATATACAATCAATACACACAATTCACTATTACTCTTTACTTTTTGTAATACAGTGAATTCATCTAACTCCTTAGCTTAGGTAATTCAAACATTCCTTTCATAAGCCAAGGCTACAAGTTCATGTTTATCTCCAAGTTATTCAAGAGTTGATCTTTCATAACACAATATTCACCAATTCCGAGCATAGGTATTGTTTGAATTCCGATTGTGTCCAAATCCGATAAGATCAAATCCGATAAAGTCAAATCCGATGAACATGAAATCCGATCATCCAAATCCAAGAATTAACAATCCGATAAAACAATCCGGAGCAAAGGCAAATCCGATATAATCGAATTCCGATACAATGCATAATCCGAGAGATGCCAAATCCGAGGATTAACAATCCGATTAAACTTCAATTCCGAGAAAACATCAATTCCGATGGATAAGGCACAATCCGATACAATGAATCCCGAGAAAATACACAATCCATATAGAATAGGATTCCGAGCAATGTTAATTATCAAATCCGATCATTCTTCTCGGTTTTACATCAATCCCGATAAAATCTAAGGCAAACAGTCTTCTTTTCTCGGATTCCTATCAATCCCGATAGATTTTATCGGTTTTCACTCATTCCGATTGAATTATACATGAATTCCGATAGCTTCAAACTCAAGAATACCGATACATTCAAAATCATGCATAACATCAAATTTTCAATCTGATTTTAAATATGTAACCTCATCTAAGTTTCCAGAACTGAATTTAAGCATGTATTGTTCATATAAACATCAAATACTAACAAACATACATTCTTAGATCATGAATTCATCACACATTTCATACAATCGGATTTTCGCATATAAAATTATATAAATCCGAAATTAATTAACAATTAACATATGATTCTGAATTCTAACCTCTTGATGATGTAAATTACTTCAATTGAGCAGATTCACAAACAAGATCAAAAATTAAATTTGATTCTTTCTACTTCTTTCTCTTTCTCTCGGCCGAGACACACAAAACACACACAACACTTACTCAATTTGCATGTAATGAGAAATTGGTGTCAAGTTTTGGTGTAATTAGGTGTCAAAACCGACACCTAAGATTCCACTCACATAAAACACAATTATTTAAGTATTTACCATTATTTAATTAATTAAATTAATTAAACACTCAAACAATTAATAAACCAATTAATTAAAGTAAACCAAATTAATTAAGATAAGTCAACTTGATTTACCTTAATCCTACTAGGCCGGTAAGGAGGGTGTTACAACTTAGCAAATGAAAATTTGCACTGAGCGATTCGAAAATAGCACTTAGCAATTTAGGGTTTGAACGGACGTACGCACTGAGCAATTGAAGTATTTGCGAAAGGTATTTTATAAGGTGAGAAGTCTGTTTTGTAAGCGTAAACTTCTCTAAACCGGTTAGGGTCGGTATATATACCTTTCTGAGGAGAGAGAAAATTTACCGTTGAAATCCCTTTTTATCCGTTACACCGTAAAAAAAATTCAGGCTTTATGTAACAGTGAGAGGGTAGAACCATATTATCTTCCAACGGATACAAGGTAATTTAATATGATTAACTAATAATAATATTATAAACACTGATAAAGTATACCAATACACAATTGATATACGATGTGATTTGAAACGTACTCAAATACACATGTATAGATGAATTAATGACACTTAGTAATTAAATCATAGTTTGGACACACCAAGCTGAGTAAACTTATCACCCAGCCTAAGTCAAGCACTCAGCTTGAATTGAGCACTCAGCTTGAGAATGAAACTCAGCCTGAGTAGAGCACACAGCTCAGGCTTCATGACACTTAGTCATTTTCGTTTGAGACTGACTCAAACTTATATTTTAACTACACTGAGTAGTTAAAGTATGTTTGGAACACACCAAACGGGTGAACTAATCAAACAGCTTGAGTGATGTAAGTAGCTCAGACTCAATGACACTTAGTCATGTATGTTTGAGACTTACTCAAACTTGCATTTTAACCACACTGAGTAGGTAATTTATGTTAGGAACTTACCAAACGTGTGAACTCACCATTCACCTTGACGGGTTATTCAATTTATGAAAACTTATTTATAAACTGTGCACTCAGCTTAAGACACTTTGTCTTTGTCAAACTGAAATCTTAGATTTTAGACACTTAGCCAGGGGTTGAGCATACCCAATTCACTTAGCAGATACATAAACCTCTTTTCATCAAGGGGTTTAGTAAAGATATCTGCTAATTGGTCATCAGTGGAGATAAATTCAATGGCAGCTTTACCTTTTTCCACGATGTCCCTGATGAAGTGATGTCTAATTTCAATGTGCTTGGTTCTTGAGTGGAAGACTGGATTGTAAGTTATGGCTATTGCACTTTGGTTATCACAGAAGATAGGAGTTTTCTTGAAACCCATGCCAAAGTCTTGAAGTTGATGCTACATCCGCAGGATTTGAGCACAACAGCTTCCTTCTGCAACATACTTAGCTTCAGCAGTTGAAGTAGGCACTACGTTCTGTTTCTTACTAGTTCAGCTTACTAGCTTCCCTCCAAGTAATTGACATCCTCCAGTTGTTGATTTTCTATCAAACTTGCACCCAGCATAGTCAGCGTTAGAAAAACCAACTAACTCAAACCCAGAGTCCTTTGGATATCAAAGACCTAGATTTGGTGTACCTTTAAGGTACCTAAAGATCCTTTTCACAGCTTGATGATGTGACTCTTTAGGATTTGCCTGATATCTTGCACAAACACATGTAGGAAACATGATATCAGGTCTACTAGCTGTCAAATAGAGCAATGAACCTATCATTCCTCTAAAGGTAGACTGACACACAGATTTACCATCTAAGTCTTTACTCAGCTAGAATGCTGGTGACATAGGTGTTTTCATGGTTGAACTTGAATCAAAACCATATTTCTTTATCAAATCAAGAACATACTTGCTTTTATTGATAAATATTCCATCAGGCTTTTGTTGAATTTGTAAGCCTAGAAAATATGTCATCTCACCCATCATACTCATCTTGTACTTTTGTGACATCATTTTGGAGAACCACTCACACAGAGATTCCTTGGTAGAACCAAAGATAATATCATCCACATAAATTTATACAAGAATCACTTGTCCTTTACTCTTTTTAATGAAGAGTTACTTATCAATACTACCTCTGGTGAAATCCATTGATAGTAGATAAGTGGACAGAGTATCATACCAAGCTCTTGGAGCTTGTTTAAGACCATACAAAGCCTTGTCCAACTTATAGACATGATGTGGAAACTTTGAGCTTACAAAGCCAGGAGGTTGTTTCACATAGACTTCCTCCTGAAGTTTTCCATTAAGGAAAGCACTCTTCACATTCATTTGATAGACTTTGAAGTCTTTATATGCTGCATGAGCTAAGAACAGCCTTATGGCTTCAATTCTAGCAACAGGAGCAAAGGTCTCATCATAATCGATTCCTTCTTCTTGCTTATACCCTTGTGCTACCAGTCTGGCTTTGTTCCTAACTATCACTCCATCCTTGTCCATTTTATTTCTATAGATACACTTACTGCCTATAACTGTATGATCTTCGGGGACAGGGACAAGGTTCCAGACTTTGTTTCTCTAAAACTCATTTAATTCTTCTTGCATAGCATCAATCCAATCCTCATCCTCTAAGGCTTCTTCAGTCTTCTTTGGTTCCATTTGAGATAGGAAACCAAAGTGAGCAGCATAGTTAGTTGTAGCCTTGGATCTGGTCATAACCTTTTCTTAGACATTTCCATTGATCTGATCTTAAGGATGATCTTTGAGGAATTTGAATGTTGTAGTTGGGGAGTCTGTTTCAGAATCTGAGTGATGTTGAGAGCCCTGAGGTGAACTTATCTCCTCAGTCTCAACAGCAGCATCGTCAACAAACTTTTGATTACCAAGATCTTCAGTCTGAGGAATGTTAGCTCCAAACGGATTGATAAACTCATCATCCTTCTCAGCTTGAGAATCCATTTGAGCATGTGATGATTTCTTTTATGGACACACATCATCATCACTATCATCTCCTATAACATACGTAGGATTTGATAAGTTGGTTTCCTTAGGCCTTTCAAGCTCACTCAGACTGACCAAGTCAGCTTGACTTTTATCAGCTTGATCAAAACTGTCTTCATCAAATGAGACATGAATTGATTCTTCTATGGCCTTTGTCCTTGTATTATATATTCTATAAGGCTTGGAAATTGAGGAATAACCAACGAATATTCCAAGATCAGCTTTAGGTTCAAACTTATGGAGCTGATCTCTTTGATTCAACACATAGCATTTTGAACCAAAGATATGGAAATAACCTATATTGGGCTTTCTAGACTTATACATCTCATATGAAGTCTTTCCATGTCTTTTGACAATGATTGAAATATTTTGGGTATAGAAGGCTGTACTAACAGTTTCATCCTAAAAATAGAGTTTCAATCTTGCCTCACATAACATTGTTCTAGCAGCCTCAATTAAGGTTCTATTTCTCCTTTCAGCAACTCCATTTTGTTGTGGAGTTCTGACAGGTGAGAAATTTTGTAATATCCCTTTTTGTTCACAGAAGCTTTTAAGGGTTGAGTTTCTGAACTCAGTCCCATGATCACTTCTGAGTTGCTTTACAGACAAACCTTTCTGCAACTCTTCCTGTTTCATAAAACTGATTATCTCCAGGGCAGCCTCACTTTTGGCTTTAAGGAATATTACCCAGGTGAATCTTGAGAAGTCATCTACTATCATCAGTGTGTACCTCTTGCCACTTAGGCTTGGAGTACTTATGGGTACAAACAGATCCATATGTAACATATGCAGTGGGTCTGTTATTGAAAAATTTTTCTTTGATTTAAAGGACCCTTTATGGTGTTTCCCTTGTTCATAAGTTGAACACAATTTGTCTTTGACAAATGTGATCTTTGGTAATCCAAAGACTAACTCTTTATTGGATAGCATATTTATATATTTAAAGTTTAGATGAGATAAACGTTTATGCCATAACCAACTCAGCTTAGG
The DNA here is from genome assembly GCA_947179395.2 of Pulicaria dysenterica. NCBI lineage: Eukaryota > Viridiplantae > Streptophyta > Magnoliopsida > Asterales > Asteraceae > Pulicaria > Pulicaria dysenterica. The sequence goes on from OX359294.1 coordinate 41,812,679, forward strand.
AACATATTAGGAATACAAGCAGGTTTCATTATAGGGATTAGCAGAATTAAGATCAAGTAGATACACATCTCTCTCTCTCTTTTAGCTATTAATAAAGGCTTTCCCTTAGCATTATAAATTGTTCCTACTTTCTTCCTAAAAGTAACAATATTGTCTTCATCACACAATTGACTGATACTAATCAGGTTGTGTTGGAGACCCTTGACATATGCAAATTTCTGGAAAGTGACCTTGCCAGCTTGCATCTTCCCATAGCCTAGTTCTTCCATGGGAGTTGTCACCAAAAGTTACTTTAGGACCTTCATCTTCCTGGAAATCACTAAGAAGTCCTTTCCACCCGGTCATGTGCCTTGAGCATCCATTATCCATGTACCATTTACTTGAACCCTTATACATGGAAGCAGGATCCCAATCACTGAGCTTGCTGTTTTCCACAGCTTCCTTCATGTCAGCTTCAAAGATTGATTCGAACAGACCATAATCAACCTCATCTATTTCCAACTCTTCATCTTCTTGAGCCATCAGACATACATCATCATCTAAGGTAGATGATTCTGTATCCCAGGGTTCAGCATATAGTCCTGTTTCATTGGGTTTGTCTTTAGGCTTTCCTTTCTTGAGCTGAGTATATTTCTTCTTGTATTTGTCAGCTCTATAAGCATTCTTATCAACAACTGATGTTGATTCCACCTTCTTTGATCTTCACTCAGCAACAATGTGTCCCTTCGTCTGACTGTTGAAGCACACAGCATTCTTGGGATCAAAGGAACTCTTCCCTTTGCCCCTGGAAAATCTTCCTCTTCCCCTTTGAACTCTTCTAAAACGTCTGGCTAACATTGCCATTTGCTCAGTGATATTCTGAACATCATCAGAATCACCTGAGTCTGAGTCTGAGTGGTCAGCTTGAGATTCTGACTCAGTCTCATATTCAACAACTAGTGCTTTGGAACTTTTCTTCTTTTTATGTGCAACCAATGCAACATCAGTTTTATCCAGAGACTCCTTAAGTTGTTGTTGAGAAGTTCTTTTGTGTTCAGTTATCTGTTCATGATTTAGCAAGAACATAAATGGACTGTAGGTTGTACACATGTAGTGTTCCTCCAGCCCTCAGTGTCGTGGTTACTTCATTAAACTTTTATGGTAACACATCAAGAAACTTCAGCACGAGTTCAGCCTCATCTTTCCTTACACCCACACTTAGTAGGTCATTTATCAAGCAGTGAAACCTTGTGAACAAATCTGGCAAGGTTTTATTCTTCTTAGAAAAGAATTTTTATAAGATCTATTCAAGTGATTCTTCTTTTGCTGGTTGACCAGATCTGTGCCCTCATATGTAACACTCAGCGTATCCCAGATATCTTTTGCAGATTGACACCCAGTCACAGTACGCATGATCTCATTTGTCAGGGCATTTAATAGAACACTTTTAGCCATGTCATCCAGATTGTAGAGTTTCCAATCTTTATCAGTCAAGGATGCAGTAGGCTTTCTTGTTTCCTTTTCAGTTCTGCCAGGAGACGTATCACTGACAGTTATAGAGTCTTAGGGATGATAGGTCCTTTTGTAATGACATCGAACATATGATTGTCAATAGACTTGAGGAATAGCATGGCTCTTAAATTCCACATAGGATAGTCAGATCGCTCAAATATGGGACAGCCTTTGGCAGACATCTGTGGAAATTTTGAAGAATTGTTGCTTTTAGACATTGTAAACTTTCTCAGAATCTTGAACTTTCAACTTATGAAATCGTTCAACCTGCTCTGATACCAGTTGTTGGTCCCTTGGTGAGAATAACAACAAGAAACAGGTGCGTAGAATGGGGGGTTGAATACACTTTCTGCGAAAATTGAACAAATCAAATAAAAGTGTTACACAAAGTAAGTCAAACCACAATCGAATGCTTTGCTTTTCATTAATAAGAAGATGATTACAGACTCTATCAAGTAAGCAAATCTTGATATGTAAACACCTAATATAAATCTCTCAATCTCTCAAACTTAGCTATCTATAATCAACTTATGATTATAGATACTGACGACTCTCTAAACAGGATTTAATCACAGATTGAAAACTTACCAACCTCACAACTAATGTGAGTATTCGAACACACGAATAGCTTGGCAATCTGTGAGTTTCTTGATCATGTTGAATTGACAAACAATGATTCAAGAATCGTAACACATACGGTGAGGTGAGATTTTTGGCTCTGCAACACTAAGTTGTTCTTGAGTTAAAGTCGTACCTCTAAACTTATCAGGAGATAAGTATTTATAATCCTGTTCCTACGGTTCCTAACAAGTTAGACTTATCCTAATTTTCTAACTAACTATTCCTCAAGTGACACAACCTCATCAACCCCAGCAACAGAACTTCTTTATTCCTTGGTATCCACCGCAAGAAAGTTATAAGCCGAGATGTTAGTATAAAGATTTCATGGATTGTCAAGCACCAGAGTATTCTGGAAGCTCCGACCCTACTGTTACACTGAACTGGTTGAGGGAAACATTTAAGGCATTGGATGTCTGTAACTGTGAGGAATCTGAGAGAGTTAAGTTTGTAACCCGGAGGTTAAAGGGTCAAGCTGCAACATGGTGGGATTCACTAACAGCTCATTTTTTCCGGGAGACTTTGAACATTGTAACTTGGGATCAATTTCAGAACAAGTTTTGTGAACATTTCTGTAATAAATTTGATCTGACAATGGTGAAACGAGAATTCATGGACTTGGCACAGAATGACAAGATGTCCATTGATAAGTTGATTACCAAGTTTAATGAAACACTCAGATTTACAAAGCAGTGGGTGCCTGATGAACCTGCTCAGATTGAACATTTTGTTCAAGCCTTATTACCTAAATACCGGGGTAACACCCGGATGGCAACATCATTGGTTCAAGCATTCACTATAGCTCGAGTTGCTGAACGAGATGTGAATGCAAGGGAAAAGATGAACCGTTAGAAGGGATCGTTTGACAAGTCCGGTGGGAATCCGAGTGGAAATCAAAGCAAAGGCAAGTGGCTGAGTAACTAGAACAAAGGATGTCAGGATCGGATATAGATTATATCAAATAACAAGAACTAACTTTTAAATAATAAATCAGAGTAAAATAAAAGTTAATCTTTAACTATGATCACAATCAACTAAGAAGTTGCGGAATCACACTTAATTGATTAAAGAAGGTTTTAAACACAGATCAATTCAATCAAACAGTAGTTTTATTAACCAACCAGAATGATTACAAAAGAAAACTTCACCCCCAATCTAACTTATTATGTTAGACGAAGAACACAGACTGTTCTTAGGTTTCAACGAGAAACTTAGAGGCTTAGCACTATTCAGAAAGCAAAATTACAATTTTAAGAACGAACGCAAAATATAATCAATGAGTAGTTCTTATTATGAATTCTAATCTAGCATATATATACTCCTTGATCTTCCTTGATTTGCTGACAGTTAGGTAATCTTCTATCTTCTGAGATAATCTTGATGATCTTCAAAGTATTTCGAGATATCTTCAAAGATAGGATTTTCCAAATATAGCTCAACAGAAACTGTTTAATGAATACAACAGTTTTTTATTCTTCTAACAGTCTTCAGCTTCAAGGTCTTCAAACAGTTGAAGATGTTTATACTAACAGTTCTCAACTGTTTTCATATTTTCAACAAACAGTTTTAAACTGTTTCACCAACCTTCACCAAACAGTTCTCATCTTTATGTTCAATAACTTAGATTATTTCCCAACAAAGGAGACCAGAAATCTAAAGGCTCAGGATCTAGTCAGGGTAAGTAGTGGTGCGTAACATGCAAGTCTCGTCATACTGGTCCGTGCTCACCACAGACTCATAGGTGTTTGCGTTGTGGTGAGTTTGGTCATGAGCCTTCTGATTGTCGGTTTAAAACAAATGTGTATTGGAACTGTCACAAAGAAGGTCACCGAGCCGGAGCCTGCACAAAACAGAGATCAACGGGGACAGGGCAAGGGGTAGCTAATGTCAGGGGATCGTCTTCTGCAGGTCAGAAGAGAAAGGCTGCACCTTCTGCGGAAGGGAGAGCCTTCAAGATGACAGTTAGTGAGGCTACTGGGAAACATGATGTGATTACGGGTATGTTTTTGATAAACTATGTACCTGCACGTGTTTTATTTGACTCTGGTACAAATAGATCATTTATATCTGTATCTTTATGTGATAAACTTAAACTAACTGCTACTGTGATTGCTTCTCCCTTAGAAGTAGAAATAGCAGATGGTAAGTTAGTGCCTATAACTTCTTTAGTAACTGGGGTGCAGATAGACGTAGATGGTACTAGTTTTCCTGTTGACTGTTTACTTATGCCTATACCTAGGTTTGACTTAGTACTTGGCATGGATTGGTTAAGTCACCATAAAGCTAGTATTCAGTGCCATAAGAAACTCATTATTATCCCTTGGCTGACGTGTCGCATGTCGTGGCTCGCGGGGATAGAGCTCAATCTTCTTTTCCTATTATCTCATTTATGAAGGCTAGAAAATCTCTAGCCAAAGGGTGCACGTCTTACTTGACTTATGCAATTGATGCGAAGAAGGAGAAGAAACCAGTTACTGATGTCCGAGTTGTATCAGAATATCCAGAAGTATTTCCAGATGATCTACCAGGGTTGCCACCTGTTCGAGAGGTTGAGTATAAGATCGATCTAATACCTGGCATTACACCTGTTATGAAAGCTCCGTATCGTCTAGCTCCTTCAGAAATCCGGGAAATGATGACTCAAATCCAGGAACTGTTAGACAAAGGATTTATTCGTCCAAGTTCTTCACCTTGGGGTGCACCTGTGTTATTTGTGAAAAATAAAGATGAAACTCTTCATATATGTATTGATTAAAGAGAGTTGAATAAGAGGACCATCAAGAATAAGTATCTGTTGCCCAGAATTGATGATTTGTTTGATCAACTGCAAGGGACTTCTTATTTTTCAAAGATTGATCTAAGATCGGGATACTATCAGGTGAGGGTAGCAGAAGAAGATATACCGAAGACAGCTTTTCGTACTCGGTCTGGTCATTATGACTTCTTGGTGATGCCGTTTGGTTTGACGAATGCTCCTGCCATATTTATGGATCTGATAAATCGTGTGTGCCGACCATTCCTAGATAAATTCGTTATTGTGTTTATTGATGACATTTTAGTGTATTCTAAAACTGAGGATGAACATGATCAGCACTTGAGACAGGTTCTAGAAATTTTGAAAGAGAATAAATTATATGCTAAGTTCTCGAAATGTGAATTTTGGTTAAGTGAAGTTCAATTTCTAGGGCATGTAATTTTCCAAGATGGTATTAAAGTGGATCCGTCCAAGATCGAATTGGTATTGAACTGGAGTGCTCCGAAAACACCGTCAGAGATCAAGAGTTTTCTGGGATTAGCGGGTTACTACCGACGATTTATCAAAGATTTCTCTAAGCTTGCCGGTCCGTTAACAAAGTTGAACAAAATGGATATTCAGTTTCAATGGGGTACAGCTCAAGAGAATGCTTTTCAGGCTTTAAAACAACTTTTGTGTCAAGCACCTGTTCTTTCTTTGCCTGAGGGTTCAGAGGACTTCGTGGTTTATTGTGATGCTTCTCACGCCGGGTTGGGATGTGTTTCTATGCAAAGAGGAAAGGTAATTGCTTACGCTTTAAGGCAATTGAAACTGAATGAATGAAACTACCCAACACATGATTTAGAGTTAGCAACTGTAGTATTTGCGTTGAAATTTTGGAGACATTTTGTGTATGGAACCAAGTGCACAATTTGCACTGATCACAAAAGCCTTCGGTATGTTTTCACTCAGAAGGAATTGAATATGAGACAACACCGTTGGTTGTAATTGATCAAAGACTATGATTGCGATATTCAGTATCATCCGGGAAAAGCTAACGTATTTGCAGATGCACTTAGTCGAAAGGGGTCCTCGGAAACAGTGAGATTTATGCGATTGGAAATTAAATCAGATTTAGTGGATCAACTTTTAGTTGCTCAGCCTGAAGCCTTGAGCGTTGAAAACATGAAGGATAAACTGATGGTTAAACGACAACACGAATTAACTATTGAGTCACGTGATTTGAAGGTATTTTATAAACGTGTTTGGGTGCCAAAGCTGGGTAATCTGAGGGAATTGATTCTGAATGAAGCTCACAAGTCAAGATTGTTAATACATCCGGGTAGTACGAAAATGTATCATGATTTGAAAACTCTTTATTGGTGGCCGACAATGAAAATGGATATTGCCCGTTTTGTTGAGACATGTCACATTTGTGCTCAAGTAAAACCCAAACATCAAAAACCGTACGGATCCTTGAAATAGTTAAAAATACCTTAGTGGAAATTGGATCACATCACGATGGATTTTGCAACAAAACTTCCACGAACTCAGAGAGGGCACGATATGATTTGGGTTATAGTAGACAGATTAACCAAGAGTGCTCACTTCATTGCCACTGCCGAAACTGCATCGTTGAGTAAGTTAGCATAGTTATACATTGATGAAATAGTGTCTAGACATGGAGTTCCTCTTTCCATTGTCTCAGATCGGGATTCGAGATTTGTGTCTAACTTTTGGAACAGATTGTTACAAGATTTGGGATCCAGAGTTAACTTGAGTACAGCTTATCACCCACAGACAGATGGTCAATAGGAAAGAACTATTCAGAATTTAGAGGTTATGCTTCGAGCATGTGTGTTAGAATTTGGGGGTTCGTAGGATTTACATTTGCCATTAGTTGAGTTTGCTTATAAAAATTTCTATCACTCTAGTATCGGGATGCCACCTTATGAAATGTTGTATGGGCGTCCTTGTAGAACTCTGACTTGTTGGTTAGAGGCGGGAGAAAAGCAATTCGCCGGGCCTAATATTGTACAACTTACTTCAGATAAGGTAGCTATTGCCAGAGAAAAGTTGAAAGTTGCCAGAGACCGTCAGAAAATGTATGCAGATCTGCGTCGTCGACCGGTATCTTTTGTTGAAGGAGAAAAGGTTTATTTAAAAGTGTCTCCTAGGAAGGTTGTGATTCGTTTTGGTAAACGCGGGAAGTTAGCTCGCCGTTACATTAGACCTTTCAGAAATAGACGAGTGGTAAACTATCAAACGTTTGCTTTAGACCTTCCAGCTGATTTAGCCGGTATTCATGATACTTTCAATATATGTTATCTGAGAAAGTGTAAAGTAGAGGATCAGACACAGGTTCTTCCGATAAATGATCTTCGTATGGATACAAATCAGAGGCTTATTGAGGAACCAGTTGAGTTACTTGATCGTAAGGTAACTAAGCTGAGAAAGAAACAGATACCGATGGTTTTAGTCAAGTGGAAGCATAGTCTGGACTCTGATTTTACTTGGGATATAGAAGCAGATATGAGGAATCGATATCCTTCCTTATTCGAGAGCGATGAGATTCCGAGGACGGAATCTTCTTAAGGGGGGAGATTTGTAACACCCTCCCTACTAGCCTAGATTTAATAAGGTATTTAACTTATTTAATCTTAAGATTTATAATTGATTATGTAAAATTATTATTATTATTGTTATTATTATTTGGCTATTATTATGTGTTTATTAAATGTGAGTTTAATTAAATTAAAAATTGTGATTTATTAAACTATTGAGATGGTGGTTTATGAGGTGTCCCTTGTGTGTGTGCTTAATCACCAAAATCAACTCATCATCTCACATTACATGCAAATAGAACAAATCAAAGTGTGTGTGTTTCTTGGTGATTCTCGGCCGAAGAAAAGAAGAACAAGAAATCATCTTCATATTTTATGAAGGGTTTTGATCTGATCAAACCACCCTAAGACACAAACTGGTCAATCCTGGGTTTGATTCCACTAGGTCAATCCTAAAGCGGAACTGGATTGAACTCAACCCTCTAAACCCCAAAAGGGCTAGGATCTATCTAATGATCTATACTAGTTTCTCATAACAACAATCCATAGAAAAGTTCAAGAAAACAATACCTGATTGAACTTGGGATTGCTAAAGAAAGTCCACCACTACTGCACCACCAACGAACTGGCTGCTAGACCGCTTCTGGAATTACCCGATCAACAATAATCGAAATCTTGATTGTGTATGTATATGTGCGTCGACCTCCAAAAGCCGAAACACCCTTCGGTGTTGTTCATATGTTCGACGAGAAGGGAGAGAGCCAAGAGAGAGAGAGAGAGAGGGTGCGCAGGATAGGGTGTAGGAGAGTAAGATTCTTTTCTGAATTCTATTAAGAATATCTTAAGGAAATTAATCATTTTCTAGGTTTAAATACTTAAACCTTATCCAGGCCCAAGCCCATTCAATTAATGCCCATAACTTTAATTGAACGATCAATCCTTGCACTTTTACCCCCTGAACCTTACTAGTTAATTAATTAACTATTAATTAACTGGTCCGTTAAATATTAAACTTAATATTTAATTTCCCTTTAAATAATAAATAACTTTTTATTATTTATTTTCTTTATAATAATTAATTCAAACTGATTAATTATTTATTTCTCTCTTTAATAATTTTCCACACAAGATAATGGTAAATTCCGAACTGTTCTAATTGGGTGTGTAGCAGTATGACCCTTTAGTCTCTTATAACATTGCACACAATGCACCCATTAATTATCTCTGCACATAATCTCCCACTTATGCAAGATAAGTAACAGTCACTCAGTATTGTTAGCCTAAGGAGGTCCCTAGCCAGACGCTTATGATAACCAGGTTATAAGAACTCTTATACCCCAATGTAACGTGTGATAAAAGCTTATAAGCAAACTGCTTAAGTGTTACCTTTTATAAACTAACTGTTTATAAACTAACTGTCATAAACTACCTGTTTATGAACAAACTATCATAAACTACCTGTTTATGAATGGGTATGGTTTTTAGGTTTGTCCCTTGCAACGCGATATTTCAATTTTGAGCATGAGCATGGAGAGTGTCAACTCAAAATCTCAAGAATTATATTCATGATATACTTGATTTCAAAACTGCGTGATAAGTGACAAAGAACATATCAGTTCGTTTGGGCACGGCCGTGCACTTACCAGTTTTTCTAATCAGTCAAGGGGCCCGGAAATATCTCTCCTAAAAAGGAGGTGCAAATACCATCTTGCATATTTGCATTTGGCAATACGGCTCCCACTGAATATAGATACGCCCCTTATGGCCACCCTGTTACGGCGTGGCATTAGACCGCACTAAGGAGACAACAGTTACCGCATTTCAAACCAAATACCTCAGGTTTGAGGATAACCTATGTGATAAATACTTTTGATACGAATCCACGAAGTGTTTTCCACGGTGGATCAATCCAATATTCGTAACCCTAACGAATATTAGTCAATTTTGGTCCGCAAAAAAACATTTGCAGCTATATTCGATAATCTTTCGAATCTACCCCAAAATTACGATGACTTTATAAACCTATCAAGGTTCCCACCAAGATAAGTAGTCACGGATAATATTTTGAATAAACCTTGTTTATTCCTGGATGAACCAAAACATACAAAATGGTGAAGAACAACGAAACTAATTTCTTCATCCTCCATATTCCACCCTGGAATAAAGATGCATAATTTCTACCATTTCATCGACTCGATCACAATGTTTATATGAATTACTTATTATTTTACATTGTAACTTATCAGGGATTACAAAGAAAATAATATGTTTATAAACATTAAAACTCAAGACTAGTACCCTAAAGTATTCCTTCTCGGTTTTGCTAGAAAATATTCTTGCAACCAAAGAACAATTCTAGACTTACTTATTTTATAAAATTCCTTAAACTTGGAGAATCGGAAATAACTCCTAAGTTTCTGAGTTTATAAAATAATCGCCTTGTAATTAAAACTTTAATTACACTTTGTACATGTATTGAATCTTGCTAGATTCATACCCTTTTGAAACGATGAATCCCTTTTACACCTACTTGTAAACTTGAGATTAGATTCCCAATGTACACCAACACTTATCTAATTTCATTACTATGGATATTGAAGAACATCCTATTTTATCATTTCTAACATTTATCCAACCAACAATATTAATTATTCTGACTTTTGAACTGTTTAAAATGTATATAATCTTATTTAAGTCATAACTTGACTTAAAGTCTTGCAATGACATCTTTATTGAGTACCTCTCAATAAGTCATGTGGTCCCTAGATTAGTCCCTTTTCAAGAACTTACTATTTTAGATAACATCTAAAATTATCCGAAAATTATGTACTTTAAAAGTTCATTCTTGTATTTATCATACTGGTTAGATCAACCTTGATAACTTGATAAATACACTAGTCAGATGCTCCCACTATCTTTTATGAAAAGTGCATTACTTTAAAACATCCTTTTAGGTTTAGTCAATCCTTGACCAAGTCACCTAAAACCTGTGTTCTAAACACTTGTTTTAAACTTAGTTTTTGTAAGAAATTTAATTGTTCTATGAAACCAAAACTTGGATTTCCCATATATCCATCCTCCTAATCACGGAATGTGGTTTCATTAAACTTAACACAATTACAAGTATAAGACACTCGCAATGGTATTTTAAATTTCCTTTCTTAAAACATTTAGTATAAAACACCCTTGATCATAATAACTATTATAATCACCTTTATACTTTCTCAAATGTTTTATCAAAAACTATTTCACTTAAAAATAATAACTATTATTTCCACATGTTCAAAACTTTGAACATTCATTTTTCATAAAAATCTTGAAATACTTGAAAAATTAGAAAAACTATCTAATTTTATAAACACAACTTGTTTATCTAGGTATTTATATAGTGGGACTAGCATTTATGTAACTACAACAATTTACTGCATAAGATCACTATGAATCATCAATTAAGTCAAGACTTGACTTATTGGTATCCTTTACTGACAACTGGACTAACCTGATTCATTTAAAAGTACACGTGCACACATATAAGCTAAATAATTCAAACTTTCAAATATAATGTCAAACCAAGAGTTTTAAACAAACCAAGTAAATTCGAAAACTTTAAACATAAATTTAATAACTAAGATGAATTATCAAATATCCGAGCTGCACGTGGGATCTGAAAATGCTGGGCCACTTCACTTTCCATCACCTCCTGCAATAAACGATTGCAAGATATTAGAATAATCGTAAAAAACTTTTACAAGTGGAAAGTGAAAAAGAAGTTGATCACACGATACCTGAGGAGCCAGAATTGCCTCCAGCCTCGTGACCCTTCGGACAATCTCTTTTCCAATGTCCGGTCTCGCCGCACTTGAAGCACCGATTCTCAGTTCTTGCTTTGTTTGGCTTTGGCTTCTTGCCCATGTTGTCGTTACTAGCCCTAGGTGCATTCTAGCTGGGCTAGGCCTTTCCCTTTCCCTTTCCGTTACGCCCCTTCCTCTTCTTTTGTCCACCATTTCCCACCATGAGAATGTCCTTGGACTTGGTCCCGATACTCTGCTCCGCTGTCTTAAGCATCGAATGCAGTTCCGCCACGAATTTCTCCATGTTGTTCATGTTGTAGTTGACTATAAAAGGCTTATAGTCATCCGATAATGAATTGAGTATCGTATCCGTAGCTAGCTGCAACGGTATTGGGTGCCCAAGTCTCTCTAGGTGGTCTATGTACCCTTTCATTTTCATGATGTGGTTACTGACCGAAGTCCCCTTAGCCATCTTGCACGAGTTAAATGCCCTAGTGACATCATAACGCTCTGTGCGGGCTTGCTCCTAGAACATATCCCTCAGCTGGCGGATCATGTCATAAGCAGGAGTCTCCATCATGCTCGAATGCAACTCTAGACTCATTGTTCCAAGCATGAGGCAGCTAACATCGAGGGCGTCATTATAGCGCTTCTGAAAATCCTCCCTGACTTTTGCCCTAGCATTGTTGGCAAGGTGATTTTCTAGAGGTTGTTCTAGGACATGCCACTTTCTCTCGTGCCTCAGCACGATTCGGAGATTTCTCTCCCACGTGAGAAAGTTTGGCCCGGTGAGCTTATCCTTCTCAAGGATATAGCGAAGAGAGAGGATGTTAGTACTGGTAACGTTGGTTGCCATCTACAAATTAAAACCCGGTTTAATTAGTAATTGCAAATAAACTTTCTAACATATATCATTAAACCCATAAACAATATATATTAGACTTAGGACCCATATTTCACATACTTGACGCAAGGTTTGGTCACTTCCCGCAAAGTCCTGCTATTTCTGGTAGGTAACACCCTGTCCCAATCGTACCTAGCTGATACGACTCCTAGAACCTCGTAGAGTACTTAGACCTAGTCTAGTATGTTTAACTCTACTCTAGTGCATTTTGAGCCGGGACTCCCGATTATCACCAAAATAGATCGCACCACCTAAGGCAGCATGAATTCTGTCCGGGACTCCCGATTATCGCAGAATCTTTCATGCCCTTTCTCGCAATGGTTTGAACCCGGATGCCCAAGGTTTGGGCACTTCCGACACGCGAGTACCATTTAACAGCAAAGGTGTACCATTAGGTGGGTAGCACACTGATCTAAGATTTTCTTGGGTTTATAATTAAGTTTAAAAGAAAAACTTAATTTTCCAGTTTTTGAAAAACCATTTTAAAACTAACTGTTTTAAAAATACGATTTACATGTGTACCTAAACTAGGTGGACAAAACGGTTTTATAAGTTCCAAACTTATAACCTTTACAAAACATTAAATTTATAAAATTTTGTTAATATGACTATCAAACTGAAAACCGTATTCTAGTTTGTCATTAATCGTGGTTTTTCTCTGTTTAATAATTACCTATTATTAAACCCCTTTTTATTTAGCATCATACACATATCACATACATATATGAATAAGTAGTAAATAAAAACATAACCACGTAGATAATAATAAGCAGATAAAAAACCTATAGTTTTGCCAACTAATCCTAAGGTCAATCCTAAGGATAAGAGAACTCGGATTTGCCTTCATGATGCACCGCTCCCACTTGCCTTGACACCTCCTCCGAAGTATCCGAGCACCGTGCAAGCCATCACCTCCAAATCTTCTTCTTGAAATCCGTCTTGATTAAGGGATAAAACTACAACTATGCTATTACAAATACAATATCGAATGGGGTTGTAAGTGGCACGCAAGCCTTCCCAAACCAGTACAATATTAAAATTAAAAAAAAGGGATTGTAATTGGCACGCAGGCCTTCCCAAAACCAAAAAATAAAAGAAGAATAAAAATACGAATCCTAAGTCGGCAAAACTATAGCTATATATCACAACCACGCAATATATATAATCAACACACATATATATCAACCACGCAGTTAAAAAATATATAAACAGTAAACTGTGCAGTAAAGCACATAACCTGATTCGTTTAACCATTCTCATTTACCATTTTGATTAATAACTATCAATCAAAATGAGAATTATGATCTTCTGGAGCATTTAAATTTATTTGACCAAAATAGTTTTTCAATAAACTTTGAAAAAACTTGACTTTTTTCAAAACTTGAATGAAATCCTATGTCGGGTTTTTACTAGTTCTTACCGAAACTTAAACTCGACAAATTTGGTCATTTATTTAACTAACATCATCATGTCCATTTCTCCTTACATAAACTAGCTTTTGGAGTTTATTTATAATGTCTAAAATAGTCGTAATAAACAAACATCCAAAATATATATATATTTTTTCACTAGACTAATTAAAATATATATATAGTTACTAGTTTATATGAAATTGTATTTAAAATTAATAACTTTACATTCAATCCGAAAATTCATCTAGACCAACAACCCTTGGGTCGATGACATTCCTAGGCCGGATGTCCCTGGGCCGAGAACCATCTGGGCCGAGACCCTATCTGGACCGAACACCAACTAGGGCCGTAGACCCTTTTGGCAGGAAAAACACGTGGGCCGAAAAATTCCTTGGGCCGTAGCCCTCGTGGACCGAGGGCCGCCTGGGCCGAAACCCTTGCTGGGCCGTGACCGCACCTGGGCTGAGACCATATCTAGGCCAAGCTACCACCTGGGCCGAAGCCACTTAGCTCGCCGCCGTGGGATGTCGCCGACCTGCTGCCGTTCGACGACTGCCAACATCCTACCACCACCTGCGACGCCACTGCTGTCGCAGCTGCCGCCGGCCAGCGGTGGTGATCTCAGTCCTCTTAATTTCCGATTGAAACAAAAAATTAAATTTTAAATCCTAAACCCTTTTAATCTATTAAAACTAACCTGTTTTAATATCCTGATTAAAAATTGGATTTAATCAAAAACCAAAAACTATTAATTATTAATATTAACTAAAACCTGTTCTTATTAATAATTAATTATCCTAAAACTAGATATTAACCTTTTAAACAAAAACAGTTCAAATTTCTGTTTAAGATCAAGTTTTAGATAAAAGGTTTATCTTTTAACCGTTTAAACATAAACTTGTTTAAACTTATCTGATTTAAAGTTAATCCTTTTATTTATCTAGATAAAAACAGAAACTTATTTTTATACCCTTAGGTTTTTTATTTTCATAAGGAGAGGAACAAGATGAAGTAGAAGATCATACAACCTAAAACGAATCAATTAACTCGATTAACTAGGTTTAATTAATTAAAACAAACTGTTTAACTCTATCTTAATTCAAACTTGTCCTTATCCAAAAATGATAATCCTTTTAGCCGTTTAAACTAACTGTTTAAACTTTTTGATTAATAGGATTAAACCTTGTTGGGAAATTAACTAAGGCATTAAGACTGTTTAACATGCAAAGTTGAAATTGTTAGAAGAAGTGTTGAAGAAACAGTTGGAAACTGTTAGTTGAAAATATGAAAATAGTTGAGAACTGTTAGTGTAAACGTCTACAACTGTTTGAAGACCTTGAAGCTAAAGACTGTTAGAAGAATCAAGAACTGTTCTATTCATTAAACAGTTTCTGTTGAGCTATATATGGAAGAATCCTATCTTTGAAGATATCTCGAAATACTTTGAAGATCATCAAGATTATCTCAGAAGATAGAAGATTACTTAACTGTCAGCAAATCAAGGAAGATCAAGGAGTATATATAATAGATTAGAATTCATAATTTGTACGTACCTACTCATTGATTATATTTTTGCATTCGTTCTTCAAATTGTAATTTGCTTTCTGAATAGTGCTAAGCCTCTAAGTTTCTCGTTGAAACCTAAGAACAATCTGTGTTCTTCGTCTAACATAATAAGTTAGATTGGAGGTGAAGTTTGCTTTTGTAATCATTCTGGTTGGTTAATAAAACTACTGTTTGATTGAATTGATCTGTGTTTAAAACCTTCTTTAATCAATTAAGTGTGATTCCGTAACTTCTTAGTTGATTGTGATCATAGTTAAAGATTAACTTTTATTTTACTCTGATTTATTATTTAAAAGTTAGTTCTTGTTATTTGATATAATCTATATCCGATCCTGACAAGTGGTATCAGAGCCTTATCATTAAGGTTCCTTTGATCACCAGTTGAAGGTTTTTGCATTACCTTGCTTTATTTTTCAAAACTGTTTTTTTTTTTAAAATCAATTTGTTTCAATGGATTCGGGAGATTCTTCTGATAACAGTGGATCATGGTCCAACATTCGTGTTCCCATGCTCAAACCATCTGATTTTGAGATGTGGAAACTAAGAATTAAACAGCATGTCCAACTAATGGACTATGCTGTTTGGCAAATCATTGAAACTGTTCCCACTAATCCCATTGAACTAGATGAGAATGGAAAACCAAAGAAGAAACCACCACCAAAGACAGATGCTGAAAAGAAGGATAGAATGATTGAGATGAAAGCCCTCAGCATCCTCCAGATTGCAATTCCCAATGAGTATCAACATCAATTCAAGAAATTTGATGATGCTCATGAACTTTGGAATGCTCTGGAGAAGAGGTTTGCTGGAAATGCTAGTTCTAAGAGAAACCAAAGAGATCTTCTTAAACAAGCCTATGAGAACTTCACAAGTGGGAAGAATGAGAGTATCACCCAAATCTTTGATAGGTTTTACAAACTGGTGAGTCAACTGGAGAGTGCTAAGGTTAGGCTTGATCAAGATGAGATAAATAGAAAGTTTCTTAGGTCTCTAGGTGATGAATGGACTGTGTTTGCTACACAATGGAGAACCAAGGATTCTCTTGAAGACATAGAGTTAGATGACCTCTATAATAGTTTGATAGTGTTTGAGGGAGAGATAGAGGGAAAAAGAAAAACAGTTATCCCTAGCCACAATGCTGCTCTCCTGTCATCCTCAGGTATGGAATCAAACCATTCATTAACTAACTCTATTGATAGTTGTGCAGGTACTAGTTGTGCTGTTGGACTAGATATGAACACTCCAGATGCTGTTCTTGAAGCTTTTCTTGCCAGCCATGCACATTCAACCCTCACCAATGAGGATCTTGAACAAGTGCACCCTGATGATCTTGAGGAGATGGATCTCAAATGGCAGATGGCCATGCTTACTGTTAGAGCCAAGAGGTTCATTAAAAGGACTGGAAGGCAAAACATGAATTTCAGAGCTAATGGCAAGGCTGGATTTGACAAGTCAAATGTGAGATGCTTCAAGTGTCAACAACTTGGCCACTTTGCAAGAGAATGCAGATCTGGTGGACAAGTTCAGAATCAAGGACAGAGGCCAACTCAGAATCATACCTCCTCAGCATTGGTCTCACAAGAAGGACATGGATTTGATTGGAGTGATCAAGCAGAGGAGGCTACAAGCAACAAAGCTTTGATGGCATTAACTGACTCCTCCATCAAGATGGATTCTCCAGAATCTGAGGACATACAGGTATCTACTAAACTATGTCCTGGTGAATGTAGAGCTATTGTTAAGAGGTTTAGAGAGCACAATAAGAAAGTATGTGCTGCTCTAAGTAAAATGGAGGAGAGAAGGTATGAGTATATTGCTGTGATAGAAGATCTTGAAAAGAAAATTAAAGACTATCAGGCTAATGAACTGCAAATGGACTATGATAGAAAATATCATAAGTGGGAGAAAGAGCAGTTTCAAGATGAGATTGATAGTCTGAAAAAGAAATTGGTTGAAAAAGAAAGCAAGGTGGATGAACTCACAAAGAAATTGGAAGGTGTGGACATTGATCTTGGAATGTTCAAAGCTGCAAACCTTAAGCTTGAGACTCTGCTACAATCTCAAGTGAGAGACAAGGTGAAAACTGGACTTGGATATAAGGAAACCCCACCTCCATACAATCACATATACATAACACCCTTGTCTGAGGCACCTGATAGATATGTCAATGAACCTTTGGCAGATGAATTAAAGTCAGCTGATCCAAAGTTTGAGAGTTATGAAGATGAAGTTCTGTCTGTAGTAAGTGTTGAAGATATTGAGATAGTTGTGAAGAAAGATGAAGTGATTCCATATGAAAATCACATCTGTTGTGAACCCATTTCCACAAAACCATCCTTCAAGCCTGTGGTGTTTGTAAAAGCATCCACAGAATCCCTCATCACTGAGCCAACACCTTCAAAAGCTATCCAATCCATAGAAAATTCCACAACTGTTGCCTATAGTCCCCATTTTTACACTAGCAGTTCCAATAAGAACCCAAACAGTTCTAAGCTAAAAAGCCCAATTGTTAGTACAAAAGCCAAAGGAAAGGAGAAAGTTGGTGAGGTTGTGTATGCAAAGAAGAAGATGGAAGCTTCAAAATCTCAGGCTAAACCCAAGCCTATGAAAAGGCATACTGAAATGCCTGCATGCACATGCCAAAAACATGGTGTCCAAAAGTTTCCTCAATCTGCAGCTGTTAGAGGAAATCAAAGAAATCGAAACCAATTCTGGTCACAAAGAACTGGTTTACCTATTGTGAAAACCAAAAAGTGCTACATTTGTGGGAGATCTAATCATTTAATTCAAGCTGTTAGAGGAAATCAAAGAAATCGAAACCAATTCTGGTCACAAAGAACTGGTTTACCTATTGTGAAAACCAAAAAGTGCTACATTTGTGGGAGATCTAATCATTTAATTCAAGATTGTTACTATAACCCACAGACCAATGGCACTCAAAACTAAAGTCCCAAAAGACAAAATAACAGGTCTAAAACTGTTAAGTCAAAGCAGATCAACAGTTCTAAGACTGCTAAGCCAAAACTGGCAAACAGTTCTACAACTGTTACATCCAAACCAAGGTAACAGTTCCAAAACTGTTTTAACAAAACCAAAAACTGCTGGTTTGGCTTGGATGAAAATTCAAAAACAAACTGATTCTGGAGAGGGTAAAACTGTTCTTCAAACTGAAAATCAAAAGGAATCACAAGTTGATTCATCTGTTTTACCAACTCCACCAGCTGTTTGTTCAAAGGTGTCCACTGTTAATCACAACAGTTGGAAACCACATGTTCTTACAAAGTATTCCTCACACAAATTAGAGAAATCTAATTTGGATGAAATCAAAAAGAACCAAACTCTGTTTAAGTATTATGACTTGAATGGTGTACCCAAGACCTGCATGGCCTGGGTACTTCCTGCTACTAACTGATTTTATTTGTGCAGAGCATTCAGAGGGCCAATCATGGATCTATCTGGCATGTGGATAGTGGATACTCAAGGCACATGACTGGAAATCCACACTGTTTGAAGGATTTCAGAAGCATCAATGGTGGATTTGTAGCATTCGGCGGAAATGCTAAGGGAGGAAAAATCACAGGTAAAGGAGCTGTTGAGGCAGGTACACTAACATTTAATGATGTTTTCTTTGTTGAACAGCTTAAGTACAATCTGTTAAGTGTATCTCAAATCTGTGACAATGGAAACAAAGTTTTTTTTACAGATTCAGAATGCATTATTCTTTCAAAAGATTTTAAACTAAATGAGAAGGATGTTCTTTTAAGAACACCTAGAAAAGATAATGTATACTGTCTTGATACACAAAAGATTGCTAAACAGAATGTGTTAAGCTGTTTACTCTCAAAGGCATCTCATGATGAGTCTGCCATTTGGCATAGAAGGATGTGTCACATGAATTTTAAAACCATGAACTTGTTAGCTAAAAACAGTTTGGTAAGAGGTTTGCCCCAAAAAGAAGCAACACAGTTTGGTAAGAGGTTTAAAACCAGCCTGTCTCAAAGGCAAGCAACACAAAACTTCTTATAAGACCAAAGAAGTTTCTTCTATTACTGCACCTTTACAATTGTTACACATGGATCTTTTTGGTCCTACATCTGTGGTGAGTATAGGGAAGAAAGCGTATTGTTTAGTCATAGTTGATGATTTCACCAGGTTCACATGGGTTCAATTTCTTAGAACTAAGGATGAAACTGCTGAGTTAGTTAAGTCTCTTATTCTTAAAATTGAAAATCAATCTGATTTGAAGGTGAAAGTCATTAGATCTGACAATGGTTCTGAATTTAAGAACTATGAGCTAAACAGTTTTTTATGAAAGTAAAGGTGTTGAAAGACAGTTTAGTGCCCCTAGGACTCCCCAACAGAATGGAGTTGCTGAGAGAAGGAATAGGACTTTGATAGAGGCTGCTAGATCCATGTTAGCTGATTCTAGGCTTCCAATGACATTATGGGCAGAAGCAGTGAACACTGCCTGCTATGTTCAGAATAGAGTATAAGTAGTCAAGTCCAAAAGGAAAACTCCTTATGAGTTGTTCCTCAAGAGAAAACCTTTAATCAACTTCTTCAAACCATTTGGTTGTCCTTGCACTATCCTTAATACCAAATCACAATTAGGCAAGTTTGAGAGTAAGGTTGAAGAAGGTTTCTTTGTAGGATACTCCACTCAAAGTAAAGCTTATAGAGTTTTTAACAATGTCACTAGAATCATAGAAGAGAGTATGAATGTCTCTTTCAATGAGAATAGGATCAATATTGCAGGTAATGGACCTGATTGGTTATTTGATATTGATGCATTGTCTAAATCTCTTTCTTTTGAGTATTCTACTGAAACAGCTACAGGTACCCCAACAACTGCTGGTGAAAATCATCAAACAGCTTCCACCAGCCCGAACAGTTTTGACACTGTTAGCTCGAAACCAACAACTGTTGGTTCAAACAAAGTTACTGAAGACTTTGTTGTGATTCCTATGCTTCAACAAGAGTTCTCCAATGCTGTTGATCCATTGATTGATGCTGAATCTTCAAAGGACATGGAATCTCATGATCCTCAACAACACACTGACTCTGCATCCCAAACAGTTGCTGATCAAGTGTGTGATAATGCTGAAAATTCAAGTGAATGTGAGTTTGATCTGTCTAATCTAGGGAATGAACTGACTGAAAAAAACATTCCTACATCAAGAGTTCACAAGATTCATCCAATATCACAAATAATTGGTGATCCAACCACTCCTATCAGAACAAGGAATATGCTGCAAAATGAAAACAGTGGTGTGGATCTTGCCCAATTTGATGTGAATGCTTGCTTTCTATCTCAAATAGAACCAAAGAAAGCAATTGAGGCATTGAAAGACCCTTCATAGGTGGAAGCAATGCAAGAAGAGCTCTTACAATTTCAAATTCAGCAAGTTTGGAAGTTGGTTGAGCTTCCAAGAGGCAAAAGAGTAATTGGCACGAAGTGGGTATTCAGAAACAAGAAAGATGAAAGAGGGATTGTAATCAAGAATAAGGCAAGACTGGTTGCACAAGGCTACACACAAGAGGAAGGAATAGACTATGATGATGTTTTTGCACATGTCGCAAGGATTGAAGCCATTAGACTATTTCTTGCCTTTGCAAGCTTCAAAGGATTTAAGGTGTATCAAATGGATGTCAAGTCTGCTTTTCTCTATGGAACTATTGATGAGGAGGTATATGTGTGTCAACCCCCTGGCTTTGAAGACTCAAAGTACCCTGACAAGGTATATAGGTTGGATAAAGCTCTATATGGACTACATCAAGCTCCTCGAGCTTGGTATGAGACATTATCATCCTACCTTCTTGAGAATGGTTTTAAGAGAGGCACAATTGACAAAACATTGTTTACAAAGATTGTTAAAACAGAGATTTTGCTTGTTCAAATCTATGTTGATGATATAATCTTTGGATCCACTAATGACAGCTTGTGCAAAGAATTTGAAGTCATTATGCACAAAAGGTTTCAGATGAGTTCAATGGGTGAACTCACATTTTTCTTGGGATTACAAGTCAAACAGAAGCCCACTGGTATTTTTCTAAGCCAATCTAAGTATGTCAAGGACATATTGGACAAGTTTGGCTATCAAGATGTGAAGCTGGCAAGTACTCCAATGGAGACACACAAACAGTTGGGAGCAGATTCTGAGGGGGAGGATGTTGATATACACCTCTATAGATCAATGATTGGTTCATTAATGTACTTAACTGCTTCTAGACCTGATATAATATTTGCTGTTTGTGTTTGTGCCAGGTTTCAATGCAATCCAAAGATGTCACACCTGTTTGCTGTAAAGAGGATCTTTAGATACCTCAAAGGCCAACCAAAATTGGGACTTTGGTATCCTAAAGATTCACCTTTTGATTTGGTGGCATATTCTGATAGTGACTATGGTGGAGCCAATGTGGACAGAAAATCAACCTCTGGAGGATGTCAATTCTTTGGATCAAGGCTGGTTTCATGGCAATGCAAGAAACAAACAACAGTTTCAACTTCAACAGCTGAGGCTGAATATATTACTGCATCAAGCTGCTGTTCACAAGTGTTATGGATCCAAAATCAGCTTCTGGATTATGGTTTATCTTTCTTAAATACCCCTATTTATGTTGATAACACCAGTGCTATTAGCATAGTTAATAATCCAGTGAAGCATTCTAAAACCAAGAACATTGAAATCAGATTTCACTTCATAAGAGACTGCAATGAAAAGAGATTAATCCAAGTTATGAAAATTCATACTGATGATCAATTAGCTGATTTGTTCACTAAAGCTTTTGATGTGAGCAGATTCAACTTTTTGATTTCCAACATTGGAATGATTAACTTGGACTAACAGTTGTTCATTATTCCATGTTTTTCACACTAACAGTTTGCAACTGTTAGTTACGTTTTCTAACAACTGTTGTCTTTTAAGTATTCAGAGAAGGAAATGCAATTTCACACATCAGTTTTGGACATATCTGCTTACCTGTTTCACAAACAGTTTTCACACCCGTGACTGTCCCTGTTAAGAGGAAAAGGTAAATTCACTTTCTTGAATCAACAGTTCCAGACTGATAAAGGTGAGTCATTTTGCTTGTAATATAGTGAATTTGATATGACAAGTCACTGCATGCTATTAATGGAAATTACTGGACATTAATGGTCATTAATGGCTATTAAGGGACATTAATGCCTCCTAGTTTCTCTATAAATAGCCTTGCACCCATACTTCACAAATCACACCTACATTTGCACACACTTCTCTCTGCAAATGGCTACTAATTTCTTTCTCATAAACTTCAAAGAAATTAATGTTAGACAAAGTTATGTAACCATCCCTGCCCCATTTGTAAGAATGCATGAGCTTTGGCAATACTCATCATGTGTTCTTGAGATGCATGATGATCGAGATAGGTTCACCTTGACACAGCATCCAGATCCACGTAGGCCAAATAAACCAATTGATCATATTCGTATAAGAGGTGATTTTGAAAATTTCACTCTCTTCCATGAATTGCCTACACCATGTTGTCTAAGATTCGTCTTGAACCTGGCAGGCACTACAAACTCCGTAGTGTGGTTCAAAGTTTGAAGATATAATACTCATAACCACCAGAGGGGCTCGGATGATGATGCAGTGGAAGTCATTGTCATAGATGACTAGTTCCACTGATGTTGAATTGGTATCATTCACCATCTTCCCAAGAGGCAAATTATGATAATCGTCTCTGGTGGTGCATATGATGAGAAGGTCTACTGCACACCCATTGGTAGGTAGTATGTTTTGAAAATTGTTTAAGGCATGTCAACTGTTAACGGAGAAAGTTGTCTACCCTTACGGTGTAGATCATTGTTCTCCCACACCTACGAGACAGCCTTGCACAATTAGATAAGCAGTACCAACAATGGCTTGTGCATTACATGACCATTCTTTGAAGACAGGCTTCTCAGTAAGGCTATGGCGGCACTGTAGAGGCTATTC
The DNA here is from genome assembly GCA_947179395.2 of Pulicaria dysenterica. Lineage (NCBI taxonomy): Eukaryota > Viridiplantae > Streptophyta > Magnoliopsida > Asterales > Asteraceae > Pulicaria > Pulicaria dysenterica. The sequence continues at coordinate 41,835,735 of OX359294.1, forward strand.
TGAACTCGATTCTTAACTAATGAAGACATTCTCGAGCAAGAATGTGATGATGATTGTCTTTCCTTAAAGTTCAGATTTGATGATACAAAATGTTAACGATAATTTGTCACATGTAGATCTCGGAGTTAAGACAGTTCTTATAAGCTGTGTTTAGATCTATAGCAAAAGACAGTATTGTTTTCTCAAAATTATTGTAGCTCAATTGTGATTATCATGAATAAAATACATCTTATGTTGATGACTATGTTCACTAATGATTTGGTATTGTTGCTTCAGCATTTGACATATATGAGCTAAAAGTTTGTTTGACAATTGCACAATTCTGTTTCAATCAATACTAACAGTTTTCAACTGTTAGTATATGGCTTCCACAACTGTTAGGCAAAGTCCATGTGCAACTGAGGGGGAGAAATTCGTCAACTAAGGGGGAGAAATGAGAACATTTGCAAACACTAAACAACTGTTAATCCAAATAAATGATCAAACAAAAGGGAGTTAACTTTTGAATAACAGTTGTTACATCTTATGAAAACAGTTCCTCAACTGTTAGGTCATTTTGTCCGTCAACTGTTAAGCTATTAAAGGATGTTTTGGTCTTTGCAGAATTTTGGAAACTTTTGAATTGCATTCAACAGTCGAAACATATATAAGGCAATTCTCTCCTTATCGAGCAACTCACACGTCCAAAACGAACTTCGATCAGCAACAAACCCTAACCCTCAACAACTCTCAGAGATCGAAATCAAAATGTCTCCTCTTCCATTTGTCAAAGAGCACAATGTGATCGCTTATCTTGAAAAACCAGACAATCTTGACGCCTTCCACGTCATGATTGATTACCTCACGGTATCAAACATTCATTATGCTCTAACTGCCAACCCCACAATCTATACCTCACACATTGAGAACTTCTGGAAGAATGCCAAAGTCCAAGAAGTTGATGGAGTGCAACAGATTTCTACAACTGTTGATGATATTGAGGTTTCTATAACCGAAGACACTATTCGCCATGCACTACAACTGAATGATCTTAATGGTGAGTATTCTGATTCGGTTGCATTAGAATATCTACACACCGAGTTACTGAAACTTGGGTATGAGGGCCCTGGGGGTAAGGGTACCTTCTACAAAGGGCAGTTTTGCGCACACTGGAAGTTCATTATCCATACTCTCCAGCAGTGCATAAGCCCTAAGAGAACGGGCTGGAATGAGTTTGGGAGCAACATTGCTCTCGCACTCATCTGTCTAGCCAACATCAGATGTTTTAATTTTTCAAAATTGATATTTAATGGTATGGTAAAACATCTGGGGACCAAGTATGGTCTATTTTTGATGTATCCACGGTTTGTGCAAACTTGTTTAAACTTTTTGATTCCAAACCTTAAAATACACAAGAGGGTCATTATTCCCTCTGCTCATGTGGCTTCCACTTTGAGCAAACTGTTGGTTAATGGCAAGAGTTTCTCTGGTGCCATAACTCCACCACTCTCTGAAATGGTGGAGTTCCTTTCAAGAAACAGGACTGCCAGTGTTGAGCATGAAACCCATCGTATTGCTACACAACCAACACTGGAACCCACAGTCCAAGATACTCAAAATTCCCAACCTGCTTCCTTTGAAAAAGCTACAACACAAGCCCCTGCACTAAAAATATTTCAAAAGAAGAGGAAAAGAACTGTTGGTGCTCCTTCCACCACAGTTCTTGAAACTGAAACTGTTAGCCCTGAACAGGTGCATTCACCTGTGCAGAATATCCAAAGGGAATCCCTTGTGCTGTCTCCCAGGCACAATGAGGAGGTGGTCACTCCTTTTGAGGGTGATCATATGGTTTTTGAGGCTGACACTACTGTTTTATCCGCAAAGGATAACCAGGATAGTGTTAACATAGCTAAGACCTCAACCATGGCAACAGAGACTGGTAAAACAGTTTCTGGTAATCCCCAGAACCAAGAAAAGAGGGGTACTGATGGGGAAACTCAAGTGAGTAAACCACTAGTTAAATCTGTCAATGATATGCTAACAGTGGAAACACTGGATGACATTGAGACTAGACTGAAACAACAAGCATTGACGGATCCTAACTTTGCACCTTACTTTGCTGCTCACCTACACCTAAAGAAGAAGATTGCTTTTCAAAACAAGAGGATAATTAAACAAGATGAGAAAATAAAAGAGCTATCTGAAAAGTTGGAAAAGGCAAATGAAGTCATTAAGGTGATAGGAATGCATAATGAGGTGCTGATTAGACAAGACAAGCAGCTGAAATTTCTGGGAGAAACTCTTATGAAGGCAACTGATGTTCTTCATAATCATGAACAGCTGCTCAACAAACCTAAAGCCACAATGAGATCATCTTCAACCTCTCAAGCAAAAGGAGAAAGAAAGTCTAAGCAAGAAGAGGTTCAACAACAGTTCCGCAAGCTGAACAAACAGTTGTTGCTCCAAATGAGCAAACAGTTGCAACTTTAAATCAACTAACAGTTGCAAGTGTCCAAGCAGTTAATGAAGAAGAAGAAGAACAACTTTCAAGTGTTGATAGGGTGCTAATCAACAGGATGGTGTCAACTGTATATGTTCCAAGCACTGAGATTTTCAAATCTTGGTCAACAGTTAAGCAGAACTACTTGATTGATATTAGTGCTCAATATCTGGGAATAAGTTCTTCTAGAATGGCACAGAAAATCGATGATGGATGGCTTGATGGAAAGGTTGCTAATTTAGAATCTTTACCACCAAAGAAAGGGTATAAAGGCATAGTCATCCAGGAAGGAAAGAAAGAATCAAAGTTGCCTCCTGTTCCAGGCAAAGGTAAAGAAATTGTTGTTGTTTGTCCTAAGCTCAAACTTTCAAGACAACAACAAGAAGAGCGTGATCATGAATTTGCATTAAGGCTAGCAGCTGAGCAAAGAGAACAAGAACAGTCTGATTTTGAGATAGCAAAGAAGTTGGCTGATGAGATCACTGCTCAGATTGATGAGGAAGAAAGGGAGAAGAAAGCTGATAAGGGAGTGAAAAGAAAAAGAATTATAAAGAAGAAAAATGTTTCACCTCCTTCCAAGCCACAAGTTGAAAAGAAAAACGCTCAAATGGTTCAAACAATTCTCCAAGACCGACTGAGATCTGAGCTTGAAATAGGGATTGAAAAGTTGGAAAAAGAACAGTTGAGTCAAAAATCTCATATCACAGAATGGAGATTTGAGGTGTTAAGAGAGGACACTGGAAAGACAGGAGTAACTGTGGTTAGAGAAGGGTTGATTGAAAGTTACTCTAATTTCTATCAATTAGTGAATAATTGTACAAGGAGAGATCTTGAAGAAATGTATATATATGGGGTTAATCATTTTGCTAATACTGAGGAGATTGCTATAGAAGTGTTGATGAGGCATCTAACAAGCATATGTCGTCCAAATGAGATTATGCAAGTTTTGATCGCTGATGAAGCTTTTCCTATCAAGTCAATAAGAGTGTATGCTAAAGCTGAAGTGTACCATATGGTGATGGCTAACACTAAACAACAATGGTTTGCTTTGGAGTTCATAGAGCACAATAAAGTCAAGCTTCAGTATATACTAAAAGCAAAATTCTATGGATCAGATAGAATAAAAGATGATTTGTTCAAGAGATTGAAAGAAAGACTGGCATGAGTCAAGTCTATGTAAGTTTTCTCTCAATTTTGATTATAACAGTTTACTTTGCATAAATATATGGAATTCATTCTTTGCTTATGCTTAATTTGTCTGTGATTGAACCCTATGATCGAAAGAACTTAAAGAGTTTGATAAATTCTTTAAGTTAGGGGGAGATTGTTGGGAAATTAACTAAGGCATTAAGACTGTTTAACATGCAAAGTTGAAATTGTTAGAAGTGTTGAAGAAACAGTTGGAAACTGTTAGTTGAAAATATGAAAACAGTTGATAACTGTTAGTGTAAACGTCTACAACTGTTTGAAGACCTTGAAGCTGAAGACTGTTAGAAGAATCAAGAACTGTTGTATTCATTAAACAGTTTCTGTTGAGCTATATATGGAAGAATCCTATCTTTGAAGATATCTCGAAATACTTTGAAGATCATCAAGATTATCTCAGAAGATAGAAGATTACTTAACTGTCAGCAAATCAAGGAAGATCAAGGAGTATATATAATAGATTAGAATTCATAATTTGTACGTACCTACTCATTGATTATATTTTTGCATTCGTTCTTCAAATTGTAATTTGCTTTCTGAATAGTGCTAAGCCTCTAAGTTTCTCGTTGAAACCTAAGAACAATCTGTGTTCTTCGTCTAACATAATAAGTTAGATTGGAGGTGAAGTTTGCTTTTGTAATCATTCTGGTTGGTTAATAAAACTACTGTTTGATTGAATTGATCTGTGTTTAAAACCTTCTTTAATCAATTAAGTGTGATTCCGTAACTTCTTAGTTGATTGTGATCATAGTTAAAGATTAACTTTTATTTTACTCTGATTTATTATTTAAAAGTTAGTTCTTGTTATTTGATATAATCTATATCCGATCCTGACAAGTGGTCCTGATAACAAAAACAAACTTTTTTGTAACCTTCTTGATTTTCGAAAATACCAAGAACAAAGTAGGAGATCAAGAACAAAACCTTAATCCTAAAAGCAGATAAAACTAGAAACTTAAAGATCATAGAGCCGAGGCTCTGATACCACTGAAGGGTTTTGATCTGATCAAACCACCCTGAGACACAAACTGGTCAATCCTGGGTTTGATTCCACTTGGTCAATCCTAAAGCGGAACTGGATTGAACTCAACCCTCTAAACTTCAAAAGGGCTAGGATCTATCTAATGATCTATACTAGTTTCTCATAACAACAATCCATAGAAAAGTTCAAGAAAACAATACCTAATTGAACTTGGGATTGCTAAAGAAAGTCCACCACCAACGAACTGGCTGCTAAACCGCTCCTGGAATTACCTGATCAACAATACTCGAAATCTTGAGTATGTATGTATGTGTGCGTTGACCTCCAAAAGCCGAAACACCCTTGGGTGTTGTTCTTAAGTTCGACGAGAAGGTAAAGAGCCGAGAGAGAGATTGAGAGAGAGGGTGCGCAGGATAGGGTGTAGGAGAGCAGGATTCTTTTCTGAATTCTGTTAAGAATATCTTAAGGAAATTAATCATTTTCTAGGTTTAAATACTTAAACCTTATCCAGGCCCAAGCCCATTCAATTAAAGCCCATAACTTTAATTGAACTTTTAATCCTTGCACTTTTACCCCATGAACCTTACTAGTTAATTAATTAACTATTAATTAACTAGTCCGTTAAATATTAAACTTAATATTTAATTTTCCTTTAAATAATAAATAACTATTTATTATTTTTTTCCTTCTAATAATTAATTCAAACTGATTAATTATTTATTTCTCTCTTTAATAATTAATCCAACTGATTAATTATTTCCACACAAGATAATGGTAAATTCCGAACTGTTCTAATTGGGTGTGTAGCAGTGTGACCCTTTAGTCTCTTATAACATTGGACACAATGCACCCATTAATTATCTCTACACATAATCTAATATTTTATAAACTTTGGATTAATTGATTTGATTCTGCCATCTCTAATCCATAAGGTTAGTTTATTTGATTATTAATTGATGTTAATATTCGGTTTTAGAATATATATATGTTGGAGTATGCCCACTGACACACGTATGTTGTATCACTTCCGATGATGTACGGGCCTATTGGGTCATACACCTAACTTCTACCCAAATAGCCCTAAGTGGAAACAGCCGGTCAAAATGGTCAAATTCCAGTTGACCTAGGCTTCACGACCGTGAAGGATGCTCCACGGGTCGTGAAGCAAGGTGTCCCCACGAGTCCTTACACGAGCATTATGGCTCGTGGACCAGAGTGGCTTCACGGTCCTTCACGGACCGTGAAGGGATCGTGAAGGATAAATGCGCCACGGATACCTCTACGACTTGTAAAAACACGGCACGGGCCGTGAAGCTTTTAAGCTTCACGGGCCGTAAGAGCCCGTGAGAGGTCGTGAAGCCCGGAAAACTAAGTGGCACTTGAATCTTATTGGCTGTGGTTTAGTGGTCCAATTAGAATTCAAGCTGTGGCCGGCTAAGGGACTCCAAGTGACGAAAACATGGTTTATTTTAGGTGTTACCTTGATATCCATTTGATCCTTTTGTCATTTTTGAAAGCAAAACACTTAAACACTTCAAAGAGAAGTTCTTGTGAGGTTGAGTGTTTAGTTCCAGAGATTGGAGGGCTGTAGATCAAGAATCCAACCAAGAAGAGTGTGGGTTTTGATCATCTTGCTAGCACAAGGTAGAAGTACTTGGTGTATCACTTCGGTAGAAGTACTTGGAGGCATTTTCTTCAAGTTTTGGTTCATCCCATCCGAAAAACAACCTTCTCACAGTAGCAAGGAGCTAAGGAGGAAGGTATAACACCATTACTACCCTTGTTCTTGTTTGTTTTGGTTGCATGCAAGTTGTATCAAGTTTATACCATTCAATGGAGTTCAAGATCTTTTTGATGTAAATTTTGGCTTCCGTTGCGTTTCTGTGTTGTACTTGAACTTCTACAGTGGTATCAGAGCCATCTTGATGCATTGCATGCACCATTTTGGCCTGAAAATCATTTTTATGCAAGATAGGGCATTCTGTCCAGAAGGCCTTCACGGGCCGTGAAGGTTTTATCTTCACGGGTCGTGAAGCCTACATGACTTCAGTGTTGGGTTGGGGTCGTGAAAAGGGTTTTTTGAAATTTTTCATGAGTCGTGAGACGCACTGGCTTCACGGGCCGTGAGAAGCCGTGAAGGTCAGTGGTCGTGAAGGACGTCTGGAAATTGTTTTTGACCCGTTTTAAAAGAAAAACTTTATTAAAATGATTTGGCCAATATTCTGGTTTTTTCCAGTAGATTAACTTGGTCTTTTGACCATCTAGAAAACCCCATAATATCCTAACTCACATATTTATATGTATCGGGCGGTTTTGGCATGATAACGCGCACGTGTATATACTTGTGTTGTGTATGTATGAATATGGATTTTCAAAGTGTTTGGAATTCCTAATACATACATACAAGATTTATTCATTCGTGCCTTGAGTGTTTTAGGTAGTCTCGGAATAAATCTAGTTGGGATATTTTTGACACGGTTTGGTGTGGCACACCGTGTTGTTTTGTGATGTTTGTTGTGGTTGTTTGTAAATCCGGTAACAATGAGCCCATTAGACCCTTGTGATGTGTTTTGGTTGGTTGTAATTATTTATTCATTCATTTGGTGGTTTGTACCACATTTAGTTTGTAATAATTAATTAATTTATTCGGTTTATAATATTTAACGGCTTGCATGCCGATTTCTTATTCTTTGTAATTGTTAGAATTAGCTTAGAATAGATTTCGTGGCTTGCACGCCATTTCCTTTTGAATTTGTAAAATTGTAAAAGGAGAACCGAATACAACCAAAGAAGAACCGGGAGGAGGTGTCTTTGCTCAATCTTGGATCCGGAGGTCGGAAGGAGACGCAATGGATCAAGTGGGAGGAGCACGCATCAAGTTATTCGGAATTAGTCCTTAGATGACTTAGTCTTGTCTGTAGGCTCACGGGCAAGACGCATAGGGTTGGCTCGTTACCGGATATGTTTACATGCGTGGTTGTTTATTTATTTTGTCTTTCTTGCTTGGTTGTTTAGTTCTTCGCAAGCTTGAAAACTTTTCAAAATAAATTAAAACCAAGAGTTTTGATATGGTTAACAAACCTCACGCGCCACAACAAGAATTGGTTAAAATTTGTTTTAACCGGAGAAATCAAAACCCCGTTTTTCTCAAAAGTAAATCACACGCCAACCATAAGATGACACCACCCAAATCTAGTGAAACAAGATCGGTCGTCGAGCTTAGCCGAGATCGGTTTTGTGTAACTGTGTGGAAGGTGCGTGTGGCAACTCGCAAGGTCGGTTGTCGAGCTTAGTCGAGCCAGCCATTGGTCTAGAGTACCACCGTGTATCTTGATGGTCGATTTACAATTCCAAGACTTAAAACACCTTGGTAGTTGTCGTGCCCATACCGAGCTACCATGGTGAATTAATGAGGAATGGTGTGGAGGGATCAAACATGCCAAATGGGTGCTATGAGTACCTAGGATCCCGCAAGTGTCTAAGAGTTGCGATCGCGGATTGCAATCGGTAAAATGTTTACCGGCGTAAGTAGCTCCATGAAGTGATCCGCGGCAAACCCGTCATGGATTGGGGTACTTTGAGGTTCTTGGCCCTTGTTAATATAATTTGTTTTTATAAACAAGTGGATAATTATTTAACAAGGATTTTAATACGTCAAACTAACCAAACTTCGTATTCTGCTTGTAGAATGGCATTTACTAGCACCAGCACCAACACCGCAAACATGTCGCTACGACCTTTCCTAGAGAAGGAGAAACTTCAAGGACCAAACTTTATGGACTGGTTTAGGACATTGAGAATTGTCCTACGCCACGAAATGAAGATGGAGGTCTTGGAGTCTCCTCTTCCGGATCCCCCTGCTACCAATGCAACGAGGGCTGTCCGAGACGCGTATGAAAAGCGCGTCAAGGACACTAATGACGTAACTTGCCTCATGCTTACGACCATGAGTCCCGAGTTGCAACGGAAATTCGAGACTGTGAGTGCGTATGACATGATAACGCAGCTAAAGGACATGTTCCAGAAGCAAGCGAGGCAAGAGCTGTATGAATGCGTCAAAGCCTTCGTTGGTTGCCGGATGCAGGAGGGCGGCAACGTGAGTACACATATCCTTCGTATGAAGGGCTATGTGGATCAGTTGGAGAAGTTGGGGTTCCCGATGGGGAAGGAGTTGGCGGTTGAAATAATCCTCCAATCCTTGCCTCCATCCTATGGGCCCTTCATTGTGAATTTCCATATGCATAATATGGATAAGAACATAAAGGAGCTTCATGGCATGTTGAAGACCGCCGAGTCTAACATGGCCAAGACGAAGCCATCTTCCTCTACCGCCGTCCTTACGATCAATGAGGGTGGCAAGAAGCGGAAGCAACCCGCTTCGTCCTCCAAGGGTAAGGGGAAGGAGAAGGCCAACGTGGCAACACCAAAGCCTAACTCAACCCCGAAGGCGAAGGGGAAACAAGTGGCTGCCGCTGCCATCTCACCGGAAGAGGCAACCTGCTTCTTCTGCGGGGAAAAGGGTCACTACCGGTGTAGTTACCCCAAATACACGGAGGAGCTCAAGAGATTGAGATCTAAAGGTGCCGCTACCTCCGGTATGTATATGATTGAACTCCATAACACTTCTACTTCTAATGCCTGGGTTTTTTACAGCGGGTGTGGTACTCACATTTGTAATAATGTGCAGGTACTAACAAGAAGTAGGGACCTGGTGAGTGGAGAGCTGGATCTCATCATGGGAAACAAGGCGGTTGTCCCGGTTGAGAAGATAGGAAGTGTGGAGCTTGCGTTTCAATCCGGCTTATCTATTGTTTTATCTAATGTTTGTTATTCGCCCTGCGTGGCAAGAAACATTATTTCATTATATGCATTGTACGACGATGGATTTGATTTTGAATTTAAAAATGGTTCTATTTTGTGTTATAAGAATGGTTCCTTTTATTTCAAAGCATCTCCATGTCATGGCATATATGAAACAAGTGTAAGCTTGAGAAACAATAGATCAATCATGAATGTTGATTCGGGATCCAAAAGTGTTTTGGATAAAATGTCTCTTTGGCATGGTCGATTAGGCCACATAAACAAGAAACGCATCGCCAAGCTACAAGCGGATGGGATCTTGGAATCATTTGACCACGGGTCTAATGAAGTATGAGAATCTTGTTTATTGGGCAAGATGACCAAAGCACCCTTCACCGGTGAATGTAAGAGGACGAAAGACTTGTTGGATATCGTTCACACTGATGTGTGTGGTCCGTTCAAGCATGCCACTAGAGATCACTCCCGCTACTTCGTAACCTTTATTAATGATTATAGTCGATATGGGTATGTCTATTTGGTGAGACAAAAGTCCGAAACCTTTGAGGTGTTTAGGACTTATCAAAACGAAGTAGAAAATCAACTTGGGAAAAGGATTAAGATGCTTAGATCCGATAGAGGTGGAGAGAATCTTAGTTCCGAGTTCCGAGACCATCTTAGAAATTGTGGGATTGTCTCGCAATTAACTCCTCCTAGAACGCCTCAATTAAATGGTGTTGCTGAGAGGAGGAACCGAACATTGTTGGATATGGTTCGGTCTATGATGTTTCACACGGAAGTTCCCATTACATTTTGGGGTTATGCTATCGAAACGGCTGGTAGGATCCTTAACCTCGTACCAACAAAGAAGGTTAAGAGAACACCGTATGAAATGTGGCATGGAAAGGTTCCATCCATTTCGTATTTAAAGGTCTGGGATGTCCTGCCTACGTGAGACGTGAGGTGGAGGACAAGTTAGAGCCCAGGGCCGAAAGGTGTTTCTTCATTGGTTATCCTGCTAGTTCTATTGGATATTTGTTTTACAAACCTTCGGAGAACAAGGTATTTGTTGCTCGAAGGGCGGTCTTCCTAGAAAGGGAGCTGGTATCCAAGAGGGCTAGTGGGAGCAAGGTTGATCTCGAAGAAATTCGAGAGCCTACCGATGTAGAACCTGATGTTGGAACTAGCTCACAACCAGCAACGGTTGAGTCTCAGCATGATGACGCTGGAGATAATGATGTAGATCCGTTACCTCTAAGAAGATCTGGTAGAAGTCGGCACGAGCCAGAGAGATATGGATTTAACATATCTGAGGGCACCGACATGGTAGTTGTTTCTGATGAACCTACCAAATACCAGGACGCTGTGGTGGGCCCTGAGTCTGCCAAGTGGAAAGAGGCAATGGAATCAGAGATTAAATCTATGGCCGATAACCAGGTTTGGGACTTGGTAGATCCTGTACCGGGGTGTAAGCCCGTCGGGTGCAAATGGGTTTTCAAGAAAAAGATCGGCGTAGATGGCGAGGTAGACACCTTCAAAGCCCGACTGGTAGCTAAGGGTTTCACGCAAACTCATGGTGTAGACTATGAGGAAACCTTTTCTCCGGTGGCTATGTTGAAGTCTATCCGGATACTCATGGCCATTTCCGCATTTCATGATTATGAAATATGGCAGATGGACGTCAAAACCGCGTTTCTTAATGGAACACTGTCAGAGGAGGTGTATATGACACAGCCTGAAGGTTTTGTACATCCTGAGTTCCCGGATAAAGTCTGTAAGCTTAAGAAGTCCATTTATGGGCTTAAGCAAGCCTCTCGGAGCTGGAACCTGTGCTTTGATGAGAAGGTTAAAGAGTTTGGCTTCTCTAAAAGCAAGGATGAGCCATGCGTATACATCAGGGCTAGTGGGAGCATAGTTGTATTCCTGGTCCTATATGTAGATGATATTCTGCTAATTGGGAACGACGTCCCAACTTTGCAAGGTGTAAAAGCCTGGCTAGGGAGTTGTTTCTCAATGAAGGATCTGGGAGATGCAGCTTATATTCTTGGGATTAAAATCTATAGAGATAGATCCCGCAGGTTGATAGGCTTGAGCCAAAGTACATATATTGACAAGGTCCTAAAGAGGTTTAGGATGGAGGACTCCAAGAAGGGGTTCATACCTATGTCACATGGTTTGGTATTGAGTAATACTCAATGCCCGAGTTCCCCTGAGGAACGGGAAGTAATGAGGCGAGTACCTTATGCTTCAGCAATAGGCTCGATCATGTACGCCATGCTGTGTACTAGGCCTGATGTCTCTTGTGCATTAAGCATGACAAGTAGATATCAAGCCAACCCTGGTGAAGCACATTGGACAGCGGTGAAGAACATTCTTAAGTATCTTTGGAGAACTAAGGATATGTTCTTAGTATATGGTTGGGAAGAAGAGCTGAGGGTAACTGGTTACTCCGATGCCAGCTTCCAAACCGACAGGGATGACTGCCGATCTCAATCGGGGTTCGTGTTCCTGTTAAACGGTGGTGCTATCTCCTGGAGGAGCTCCAAACAAGACACGGTGGCTGATTCCCTTACTTTGGCTGGACCATAGAACTTGGCTTTCAATAGGTATTGGAGCTTGATCTGACTGTGTTCGATGAAATACATGTCAAACCATTCTGTAAATGCATTACCCATTACCATGTAGTATACCCTTGGCTTAGCATACACTCTAACAGATTGAACTGGAAAGGTTTCATTAGCCATCAGTATTGACATCACTTTCTTTGGGTTGCAAATACTTGTTAAATGTCTCATCAATATCATAATTGTAGGATGCTCATATCCTCCATAGTGCCTTGTTCCATACTCATACAATTCTTGTATGTCCCGCCTAGTAATGCTATCCATCATTTGTAAGTAGCCTGAAAACTGTTCGATCTGATCATTCTCCCTTACAATGATTACCCCTTCCTTCCCAGTATCAAACCGGATAACATCAAACTTCCATTCTTTGATGTGAGACTTCTGGCCTAAATGTTCTGCTACAAGCTTGTTAACACCTTCTTCAACATCGACCAAGAGCCTATCTTGAATGATAGTTTTAACCATTTTAGCTTTGATGGTTTGAACTGTTTAAGTTGGTTGGACAGCTTTGGACTTTTGGGATTTGGATATTTGGGATTTGGATTGTTGAGTTTGAGACTTCTTCTCAGTTGCTGGCTTAGGAAGTTGAGGTTGTTTCTTTTTCACAATTCTTTTTCTCTTAACTCCCTTAGCAGCTTTTTCTTGTTTTTCCTCCTCATCAATCTGAGTTGTGATCTCATCAGCCAGCTTCTTTGCTATCTCAAAATCTGTCTGTTCTTGTTCTTGAAGTTCAGCTGACAACCTCTGAGCCATCTCAAAATCTCTTACTTCTTGCTGTTCTTTGGTTAATTTGAGCTTTGGTAGTGCAACAGCTATCTCCTTTCCTTTTCCTTGTACAACTTGCAGTTTCTTTTCAACAGCTCTCTCAGAAATACTAATCCCTTTGAATCCAGGCTTTGGCTTAAGTGGCTTAAGCTTTGCCGACTTTCCCTCTAGCCAACCATCCTCAATCTTCTGTCTCATTTGATTGACACTGCAGATTAGCATTTCACTTCCCATTTTCACCAGATAATCTTGTTTAACCTTTGGCCATGATCTATAAACCTCTGTTGAAGGATAATCACCAGACAAAATTATCGTATTGATCAGCACTCTATCCACCGCTGATAGTTTCTCTTCAACTGTTGATTCACTGGGTGCAACGGTTAGTTCATCCACTACAGCTGTTTGTTCTGGCACTTCAGCAACTGTTCGTAATGAACTCTCCCCCTCTTTGATTGGAACAGTTGAAGGGGGTCTTGCAGCAGCTGTCAACTGTTGTAGTACTTGATCATGTAGCTTTAGCACCTCATTAGCATGCTTCAAACTGTTGGTCAAAACCTTGATTTGCTGATCTTGTTGAAGAATCCTTTTGTTTTGTAAGGCAATCTTCTTCTTGAGTTGCACGTATGCAGCAAAGAAAGGTGCAAAGTTGGAATCCGTCAATGCTTGGTGTTGCATTCTAGCCTCAATGTCAGCCAGTGTTGCCACTGTTAACATATCATTGACAGATAAAACTGGTGGTTCACTCAATTGAGATACCACACCAGTACCCCTCTTTTCTTGGTACTGGGGATTTCCAGAAGCTGTTTGACCAGCTTCTGTTGCCATGGTTGAGGTCTTAGTTATGTTAACACTGTCCTGTTCATCCCTTGCGGATAAAACAGTAGTGTCAGCCTCAAAAACCATATGATCACCCTCTAATGGAGTGATCACCTCCTCATTGTGCCTGGGAGACAGCACAAGGGGTTCCCTTTCGATATTCTGCACAGGTGAATGCACCTGTGCAGGGCTTACAGTTTCAGGTTCATGAACTGTGGTGGAAGGAGCACCAACAGTTCTTTTCCTCTTCTTTTGAAATATTTTTAGTGCAGGGGCTTGTGTTGTAGCTCTTTCAAAGGTAGCAGAGGGGATTATTTGAGTATCGTGAGCTGTGGGTTCCAGAGGTGGTGGTGTAGCAATAAGTTGGGCTTCATGCTCACCCCTGGCAGCTCTGTTTCTTGAAAGAAACTCCACCATTGCAGAGAGTGGTGAAGTTATGGCACCTGAGAAATTCTTCCCATTAACCATCAACTTGCTCAATGTTGAGGCCACATGAGCAGAGGGAATTAGGACCCTCTTGTGTGCTTTAAGATTTGGCATAAAAAAGTTTAACAAAACTTGCACAAATCGCGGGTACATCAAAAAGAGACCATATTTGGTCCCGAGATGTTTTACCATCCCATCAAAAATAAGTTTTGAAAAGTTGAAACAACGATTGTTGGCCAAACAGATTAAGGCCAATGCAATGTTGCTTCCAAACTCGTTCCACCCTGTGCGTTTAGGACTTTCACACTGCTGGAGAGTATGATTCAAATATTTCCAATGTGCACAAAAATGTCCCTTGTAGAAGGTACCCTTGCCCCTAGGTCCCTCATACCCAAGTCTAACCAACTCGGTATGCACAAAGTCTAGGGAAACAGAATCAGAATACTCACCATCGCGATCATGAAGTTGAAGAAGTTGGCGAATGGAGTCCTCAGAGATTGAAACATTCAAACCATCAACAGTGGAATCAATCCATTGCACTTCATCAGTTGTTCGAAGGGTAGCATGTTTCCAAAACTGATCAATATGAGAAGTGTAAATGGTTGGGTTTATGGTGAGAGCAGTGTGTAGAGTTGACATCGAGAGATAGTCAATCATGTCGTGGAAAGCAGTAAGATCAGCAGGTTTTGTAAGGAAGGCAAGCATATTGTGTTCTTTGACAAATGGAAGGGGAGCCATTTTGATTTGAGAACAAAATTCTAGGGTTTTAGCGTTTGATCAAAGTTCAGAACGAGTGAATGAACTGATGAGGAGGGAATTGCCTAATATATGTTTCGAATGTTCAATGCAATTCAAACATCCTCAAAATTCTGCAAAGACCAAAACACCCTTTAGTAACTTAGCAGTTGACGGACAAAAATAATGCTAACAGTTGAAGAACTGTTTTCATAAGATGTAACAACTGTTATTTAGTGATAACTCCCTTTTCGAACAGTTGTGTATTCTACACACTAACAGTTGAAGACTGTTTTTGTTAGAAAGTACAACTGTTATTGGAAGAGTTTCTCCCCCTCAGATGCACATGGATTTTGCCTAACAGTTGGGCAGTCTATATGCGAACAGTTGAAAACTGTTAGTAGTATTTCAAACAACTGTTAAAAAATATGTGCAACTGTCAACAAAACATAGCTCATACACTCATCATAAGCTGATTCATCATAAACAAACCATTAGCCAACACATATATCAACAAAATATGCATTTTATTCATGTTTAACACAGATGAACTACAAAGTACATGCATTTTCACAAGCCATTGTTGGTACTGTCTAGCTAATTGTGCAAGGGTCAACGAAATGCAGTCTTTTCTGATTTCAATTTCTACACCCATCTTGTTCTCTAACGGTTGTTTGTCTCTAATGGTTATGGCTTCCATTAGACTCGGATGATGATGATGAGCACTTGCCAATCCATCATCAGCTAAGACCATGATGTGCAATGGAACTAGTCATCGATTACAATGACCTCCACTGCATCATCATCCGAGGCTAGAACGTCATCATCAGCATCATTTCTTCGAACATTGAACCATACCACTGAGCCTGTAGTGCCTTCCAGGTTCAAGTCGAACCTTAAACAGCAGTTGGTAGGCAACTCGTGGAAGAGAGTGAAGTTTTCAAAATCACCTCTTATACGAATATGATCAGTCATTTTATTTGGCCTACGTGGGTCTGGGTGCTGTGTCAAGGTGAACGCATCTCGATCATCATGCATCTCAAGAACACAAGATGAGTATTTCCAAAGCTCATGCATTCGAACAAATGGGGCAGGGATGGTTACATAACTTTGTTTAGCATTAATTTCTTTGAAGTTTATGAGAAAGAAGTTAGTAGCCATTTGCAAAGAAAAGTTTGCTCTCTGGAATGCAAATGTAGGTGTGATTTGTGAAGAATGCATGCAAGCTAATTTATAGACAAACTTGTGGTTGTGAATTGGTCAATAATTTAGCATGCAGTGACTTGTCATGTCTATTCACAACACTACAAAATAAAGTGACTTACCTTTATCAGTCTGGAACTGTTCTCAATAAAGTATTTTACCTTTACCACATATCAAGTACATTCACCGATTTGAAAACTGTTTGTGGGATAGGCAACCAGATATGTCCAAAACTGGTTTGGGATTTGCACTTTTACTCTTCCCTAAACACTTAAAAGCAACAGGTGTTAGATAACAATACTAACAATTGCAATCTGTTAGTGTGAAAAACATTTAGTAATGAACAACTGTTAGTCCAAGTTAATCATTCCAATGTTTGAGATCAAAAAGTTGAATCTGCTCACATCAAATGCTTTAGTGAACAGATCAGCTAATTGATCATCAGTATGGACTTTCATAACCTGGATTAATTTCTTTTCATTGCAGTCTCTTATGAAATGAAATCTGATTTCAATGTGCTTGGTTTTAGAATGTTTCACTGGATTATTAACTATGCTAATAGCACTGGTGTTATCAACATAAATAGGTGTATGTAAGAAAGATAAACCATAATCCAGAAGCTGATTCTGGATCCATAGAACCTGTGAACAGCAGCTTGATGCAGCAATATATTCAGCCTCAGCTGTTGAAGTTGAAACTGTTGTTTGTTTCGTGCGTTGTCATGAAACCAGCCTTGATCCAAAGAATTGACATCCTCCAGAGGTTGATTTTCTGTCCACATTGGCTCTACCATAGTCACTATCAGAATATGCCACCAAATCAAAAGGTGAATCTTTAGGATACCAAAGTCCCAATTTTGATTGGCCTTTGAGGTATCTAAAGATTCTTTTCACAGCAAACAAGTGTGACATCTTCGGACTGCATTGAAATCTGGCACAAACACACACAGCAAACATTATATCAGGTCTAGAAGCAGTTAAGTACATTAATGAACCTATCATTGACCTATATAGATGTATGTCTACATCCTCCCCCTCAGAGTCTGCTCCAAACTATTTGTGTGTCTCCATATGAGTGCTTGCCAGTTTCACATCTTGATAGCCAAACTTGTCCAATATGTCTTTGACATACTTAGATTGGCTTAGAAAGATACCAGAGGGCTTCTGTTTCACTTGTAATCCCAAGAAAAATGTGTGTCCACCCATGGAACTCATCTGAAACCTTTTGTGCATAATGACTTCAAATTCTTTGCACAGGCTGTCATCAGTGGATGCAAAGATTATATCATCAACATAGATTTGCACAGGCAAAATCTCTGTTTTAACAATCTTTGTAAACAATGTTTTGTCAATTGTGCCTCTCTTAAAACCATTCTCAAGAAGGTATGATGATAATGTCTCATACCAAGCTCTAGGAGCTTGATGTAGTCCATATAGAGCTTTATCCAACCTATATACTCTATCAGGATACCTTGAGTCTTCAAAGCCAGGGGGTTGACACACATATACCTCCTCATCAATAGTTCCATAAAGAAATGCAGACTTGACATCCATTTGATACACCTTAAATCCTTTGAATCTTGCAAAGGCAAGAAATAGTCTAATGGCTTCAATCCTTGCAACAGGTGCAAAGACATCATCATAGTCTATTCCTTCCTCTTGTGTATAGCCCTATGCAACAAGTCTTGCCTTATTCTTGATTACAATCCCTCTTTCATCTTTCTTGTTTCTGAACACCCACTTGGTGCCAATTACTCTTTTGCCTCTTGGAAGCTCAACCAACTTCCAAACTTGCTGAATTTGAAATTGTAAGAGCTCCTCTTGCATTTCTTCCACCCATGAAGGGTCTTTCAATGCTTCAATTGCTTTCTTTGGTTCTATTTGAGATAGAAAGCAGGCATTCACATCAAATTGGGCAAGATCCACACCACTGTTTTCATTTTGCAGCATATTCCTTGTTCTGATAGCAGTGGTTGGATCACCAATTATTTGTGATATTGGATGATTCTTGTGAACTCTTGATGTAGGAATGTTTTCTTCAGTCAGTTCATTCCCTAGATTAGACAGATCAAACTCACATTCATTTGAATTTTCAGCAGTATCACACACTTGATCAACAACTGTTTGAGGTGCAGATTCAGTGTGTTGTTGAGGATCATGAGATTCCATGTCCTTTGAAGTTTCAGCATCAATCAATGGATCAACAGCATTGGAGAACTCTTGTTGAAGCATAGGAATCACAACAAAGTCTTCAGTAACTTTGTTTGAACCAACAGTTGTTGGTTTTTAGCTAACAGTTTCAAAACTGTTTGGGTTGTTGGAAACTGTTTGTTGATTTTTACCAATAGTTGTGGAGGTACCTGCAGCTGTTTCAGTAGAATACTCAAAAGAAAGAGATTTAGACAATGCATCAATATCAAATAACCAATCAGGCCCATTACCTGCAATATTGATCCTATTCTCATTGAAAGAGACATTCATACTCTCTTCTATGATTCTAGTGACATTGTTAAAAACTCTATAAGCTTTACTTTGAGTGGAGTATCCTACAAAGAAACCTTCTTCATCCTTACTCTCAAACTTGCCTAATGGTGATTTGGTATTAAGGATAGTGCAAGGACAGCCAAATGGTTTGAAGAAGTTGATTAAAGGTTTTCTCTTGAGGAACAACTCATAAGGAGTTTTCCCTTTGGACTTGACTACTTGTACTCTATTCTGAACATAGCAGGCAGTGTTCACTGCTTCTGCCCAGAATGTCACTAGAAGCCTAGAATCAGCTAACATGGATCTAGCAGCCTCTATCAAAGTCTTATTCCTTCTCTCAGCAACTCCATTCTGTTGGGGAGTCCTAGGGGCACTAAACTGTCTTTCAATACCTTTACTTTCACAAAAACTGTTTAGCTCATAGTTCTTAAATTCAGAACCATTGTCAAATCTAATGACTTTCACCTTCAAATCAGATTGATTTTCAATTTTAAGAATAAGTGACTTAACTAACTCAGCAGTTTCATCCTTAGTTCTAAGAAATTGAACCCATGTGAACCTGGTGAAATCATCAACTATGACTAAACAATAGGCTTTCTTCTCTATACTCACCACAGATGTAGGACCAAAAAGATCCATGTGTAACAATTGTAAAGGTGCAGTAATGGAAGAAACTTCTTTGGTCTTATAAGAAGTTTTGTGTTGCTTGCCTTTGAGACAAGCTACACAATGATCATCACATGAGAATTCTTTTTGGGGCAAACCTCTTACCAAACTGTTTTTAGCTAACAAGTTCATGGTTTTAAAATTCATGTGACACATCCTTCTATGCCAAATGGCAGACTCATCATGAGATTCCTTTGAGAGTAAACAACTTAACACATTCTGTTTAGCAATCTTTTGTGTATCTAGACAGTATACATTATCCTTTCTAGGTGTTCTCAAAAGAACATCCTTCTCATTTAGTTTAAAATCTTTTGATAGAATAATGCATTCTGAATCTGTAAACAAAACTTTGTTTCCATTGTCATAGATTTGAGATACACTTAACAGATTGTACTTAAGTTGTTCAACAAAGAAAACATCATTAAATGTAAGTGTACCTGCCTCAACAGCTCCTTTACCTGTGATTTTTCCTCCCTTAGCATTTCCTCCAAATGCTACAAATCCACCATTGATGCTTCTGAAATCCTTCAAACAGTATGGATTTCCAGTCATGTGTCTTGGGCATCCACTATCCACATGCCAGATAGATCCATGATTGGCCCTATGAATGCTCTGCACAAATAAAATCAGTTAGTAGCAGGAAGTACCCAGGCCATGCAGGTCTTGGGTACACCATTCAAGTCATAATACTTAAACAGAGTTTGGTCTTTTTGATTTCATCCAAATTAGATTTCTCTAATTTGTGTGAGGAATACTTTGTAAGAACATGTGATTCCCAATTGTTGTGATTAACATTTGAGACCTTTGAACAAACAGTTGTTGTAGAAGGTAAAACAGTTGAGTCATCATGTGACTTATTCTGTTTTGTAATTTGAGTACCAGTTTTACCCTCTTCAGAAACTGTTTGTTTCTGCAGTTTCACCCAAGCCAGACCAACAGTTTTTGGTTTTGAAAAAACAGTTGTGGAACTGTTAGTTGGTTTGGATGTAACAGTTGTAGAACTGTTAGCCTATTTTGGCTTAGCAGTTTTAGAACTGTTAATCTGCTTTGACTTAACAGTTTTAGAACTGTTATTGTTCTTTTTGAAACTTGGTTCTTTGGTGCTACACAGCTGTGGGTTATAATAACAGTCTTGAGCCAAGTGATTGGATCTCCCACATGTATAGCACTTTTTAGCTTTCACAATAGGCAAACCAGTTCTTTGTGACCAGAACTGGTTCCTATTTCTTTGATTTCCTCTAACGGGTGCTGACTGAGGAAACTTTTGTACACCATGTTTTTGACAAGTGCATGTAGGCATTTCAGTATGCCTTTTTACAGATCTGGGTTTAGTCTGTGCTTTTGCAGCTTCCTTCTTGGGCTTTCCAACTACAACTTCACCAACTTTCTCCTTTCCTTTGGTCTTGGTACTAACAGTTGAGCTGTTTGAGTTCTTTTTGGAACTGTTAGTGTAGAGATGGGAGCTGCTGGCTAGAGTTGTGAAACTTTTTATGGAGTTAACAGCTTTCGAGGGTTTTGGCTCATTGGTGAGGGGTTCAGTGGATGCTTTTACAAACATCACAGGTTGTAAAGATGATTTTGTGGGAATGGGCTCACAACAGATGTGATTTTCATATGGAATAACTTCATCCTTCTTCACAACTCCCTCATTCTTATCATCTCTCACTGCATACACAACTCCTTCCTCATCACTTTCAAATTGTGGATTAGCTGACTTCAGTTACTCTGGTAATGATTCATTAACATACCTATCAGCTACATCAGACATGGGAGTTATGTAGTTGTGATTGTATGGAGCTGGGGTTTGCTTATATCCTAAACCAGTTTTCACCTCGTCTCTGATTTGTGATTGTAACAAGGTTTCAAGTTTAAGATTTGTTGCCTTGAACATGCTCATATCAATATCAACACCCTCCAACTTTTTGGTTAACTCATCAACCTTACTTTCCTTCTCACTTAGCTTCTTTTTCAGACTATCAATCTCCTCTTGAAGCTGCTCTTTTTCCCACTTATGATATTTTCTATCATAATCCATTTGCAGTTCATTAGCTTGATAATCTTTTATTTTCTTTTCAAAGCTTTCAATGACTGCACTTGATTCATATCTCCTCTCCTCCATTTTGCTTAGAGCATCACACATTTTCTTATTGTGCTCTCTAAACCTTTTAACAATAGCTCTACATTCACCAGGACATAGTTTAGAAGATACTTGAATGTTCTCAGATGCTGGTGAATCCATCTTGGTTGAGGAGTCAGTCAATGCCATCAAAGCTTTGTTGTTTGTAGCCTCTTCTGCTTGATCACTCCAATCAAACCCATGGCCTTCTTGTGAGACCAATGCTGAGGAGGTTTGATTCTGAGATGGCCTCTGACCTTGATTCAGGACTTGTCCACCAGATCTACACTCTCTTGCAAAGTGGCCATGTTGTTGACATTTGAAGCATCTCACCTTTGACTTGTCAAATCCAGTCTTGCCATCAGCTCTGAAATTCATGTTTTGCCTTCCAGTCCTTTTAATGAACCTCTTGGCTCTAACAGTAAGCATGGCCATCCGCCATTTGAGATCCATCTCCTCAAGATCATCAGGGTACACTTGTTCAAGATCCTCATTGGTGAGGGTTGAATGTGCATGGCTGGCAAGAAAAGCTTCAAGTACAGCATCTGGAGTGTTCACATCTAGTCCAACAGCAGAACTAGTACCTGCACAACTATCAAAAGAGTTAGTTAATGAATGGTTTGATTCCATACCTGAGGATGACAGGAGAGCAGCATTGTGGCTAGGGACAACAGTTTTTCTTTTTCCCTCTATCTCTCCCTCAAACACTATCAAACTATTATAGAGATCATCTAACTCTATGTCTTCAAGGGGATCCTTAGTCCTCCATTGTGCAGCAAACACAGTCCATTCATCACCTAGAGACCTAAGAAACTTTCTATTTATCTCATCTTGATCAAGCCTAACCTTAGCACTCTCTAGTTGGCTTACCAGCTTGTAAAACCTATCAAAGATTTGGGTGATGCTCTCATTCTTTCCACTGGTGAAGTTCTCATAGGCTTGTTTAAGGAGATCTCTTTGGTTTCTCTTAGAACTAGCATTCCCAGCAAACCTCTTTTCCAGAGCATTCCAAAGTTCATGAGCATCATCAAATTTCTTGAATTGATATTGATACTCATTGGGAATTGCAATCTGGAGGATGCTGAGAGCTTTCATCTCAATCACTCTCTCCTTCTTTTCAGCATCTGTCTTTGGTGGTGGCTTCTTCTTTGGTTTTCCAGTCTCATCCAGATCAACAGGGGTAGTGGGAACAGTTTCAATGATTTCCCAAACAGCATAGTCCATTAATTGGACATGCTACTTGATCCTCAGTTTCCACATCTCAAAATCAGTTGGTTTGAGCATGGGAACACGAATGTTTGACCCAGAGCCATTGTTATCAGAAGATCCACCAGAATCCATTGAAACAAAGTGATTTGAAAACAGTTTTAAAGAACAAAGCAAGATTGAAGCAAAACCTTCAACTGGTGATCAAAGGAACCTTAATGATAAGGCTCTGATACCACTTGTCAGGATCGGATATAGATTATATCAAATAACAAGAACTAACTTTTGAATAACAAATCATAGTTGTATAAAAGTTAATCTTTACTTATGATCACAATCAACTAAGAAGTTGCGGAATCACACTTAATTGATTAAAGAAGGTTTTGAACACAAAGCAATTCAATCAAACAGTAATTTTATTGATTAACCAGAATGATTACAATAGCAAACTTCACCCCCAATCTAACTTATTATGTTAGACGAAGAACACAGATTGTTCTTAGGTTTCAACGAGAAACTTAGAGGCTTAGCACTATTCTGACAGCAAATTACAACTTGAAGAATGAATGCAAAAACTTAATCAATGAGTACGTACATATTATAAATTCTAATCTAGCATTTATACTCCTTGATCTTCCTTGATTTGCTGACAGTTAATTAATCTTCTATCTTCTGAGATAATCTTGATGATCTTCCAAGTGTTTCGAGATATCTTCAAAGATAGGGTTTTCCATATTTAGCTCAACCGAAACTGTTCAATGAATGCAACAGTTTTGGTTCTTCTAACAATCTTCGGCTTCAAGGTCTTCAAACAGTTGTAGTAGTTTGTACTAACAGTTCTGAACTCTATATAACAGCTTTGAAGTTCACAGCAACTGTTGGTTACAACTGTTTTCACAATTTTCACTAACAGTTCTAAACTGTTTCTTCAACAATTCTTCTAACAGTTTCGAACTGTCTTCCCAACATCCATTAATAGTCTTAACAGTTTTGATTTTTTCATGTATAACAGTTTCAATGACTTAGCCAATTTCCCAACAAGTAGGATCGATTATGTATGTCATGCTATGTACTAGACCAGATGTTGCTTACTCCATAAGCCTTACGAGTAGATATCAGCAAAATCCAGGTGAAGCACATTGGGTGGCTGCCAAGAACATTCTCAAGTATTTGAGAAGGAGAAAAGAAATGTTCTTGGTCTTTGGAGGATGCACGGATGAAATCAGTATAACTGGTTACACATATGCGAGCTTCCAGAAGGACAGAGACGACTTTAAGTCACAGTTTGTCTTTACCCTAAATGAAGTAGTTGTATATTCGAAAAGCCAAAAGCAAGATACAATAGCAGATTCAACTACAGAGGCTGAGTACATTGCGGAAAATGATGCGGCAAAGGAAGTGGTTTGACTGAGAAATTTTATCTCGTATCTTAGAGTTGTTGCTAGTATCTCTAGACCGATTGATATATTATGTGATAACATGGGAGCTTTAGCGCAAGCAAAAGAACCAAGAGATCACCAGCGAACCAGACACGTACTTAGAAAGTATCACATCATCCAAGAGATCATCGGAATGGGAGATGTGAGGATATGCAAGATACCAACAGATGACAACGTGGCTGATCCGTTAACTAAAGCGCTTGCTAGAGATAAGCATGAGAGGCATGCTAGTTCTATTGGAATGTAGTACATGGGACCTAGTAGCTAGTTTTCCGTATTTAATTAAATTGTATGGATTGAATTTTAAGACTCATGATTATGTATTAAATATTTCTACGTGATGGAAATAGAAGGTTTAATGTAAATATCTCCATTTTTAGCATATTTATCTATACATGATATACAAGTCTTAATATATCAAAATTACTCCGTAGCTACTTGATGTGGTGGGAGCCACATCAGGGAGATACTAACACTATTATAAACACTTGATGGATTATTCGTGAAGAGAATAACAGCACAAGTTTTGTGACCAAGTGTTTATAGATATTTGTCAGAGGTACAAATAATGGAGGTGATCCGCATCAGACTAACTTCATGGAGCCTTTGACATGAGTTAGCTGATTGGTTGTCCTTAGACCAGAGATGTTTGGTTTAGGGCACGAGGACTTCTGTACTTTGGAACGTTTTAACGTTAAACCGTAACAGGGTAACTATGAAGGGTGTATCTGGGTGCAGCGAAAGACTTGTGCTCAAATGCAAGTAGCCAAGATGGGATTTGCATCTTCTCTTAAAGAGAGGAGATATTCCAGGTCCCCTTGACGGTTAAGACTAAATGAAATATGTGTCCGCGCTCGGATAGAATGATGGACATCATTTGGTAACTCCGTAACTGCAGTTAGTCGACATCAGAAGTTAAGAAATATAATTTGGATTTGTCAGAATAGATTACATGTTCCATGTCTGGAATCCACAATACGGAATATCGCGATGCAAAAGGAAAAGCAGGGTAATCGAAGAAGAGGATTACAAAATCTCTTGATAATATAGAACCTATAGTCGTGGTTAACCTAAGTGTCTAGCTGGGGACCTCCTTAGGCCCATGATGAATAAGGGAGTGTAACTATCGTGCACAAGTGGGAGTCTGATAGATTATATGCAGGGATATTGTACACGTGTCATCATATCCATGAACACTATGAGTCACTAAACGGTCACACAGCTGCACACCCAACTGATGAACCAGAAAACAATACTATGTGTGTACAAGAGATAATTAATAGTTAATTAATTATCGAGAGAAATAATAAATAGACATTTATTATTAAAAGGAGATATTAAATATTAGTTGATATTTAATTAATAAAACTTTGGTTAGAATATATTAATTAATAGTTAATTAATTAATATTAAATCAAACGAGTGGGTTTGTTTTGTCAATTGATCAAAGTTGTTGATCAACGAACCGGGTTTCAGGTCCAAGGGCCGTGATCCATTTAAATTACTATTTATATGTATTAACCCCTTGTTTTAACCTAATTGCATTACAATTAACAAAAGGTAAAACAAAAAGTCCCTTGCTCTCTCACTCTGGGCCAAACACCACCACCACTCGAGGTGGTCGACGGAAGCCTCTGCGGTGGAGCAAGGCGGCGGTGGCCGACGATCGGCAGTGCCCTGCAACGGCTCCCCTTTTCTCGGCTATACACCCTACGGCCGAACCCTCCCTTTGCGGCAAGGGTTCTCGGCGGTGATCCACACACACCCCAAAGAGGTGGCTTTTGGTGGTGTACACACACGGGATCCTTTTCTCGAGTATTTGTTGATCCCTTGGTGAGAATAACAACAAGCAACAGGTGTGTAGAAGGGGGGTTGAATAAATCAAATAAAAGTGTTACACAAAGTAAATCAAACCAAAATAAATCGAATGCTTTCATTAAGAAAATGATTACAATGCTTTGAATAAGAAGATGATTACAGTAACTATCAAGTTAGCAACTCTTGATATATAACCACCTAATATAAATCTCTCAATCTCTCAAACTTAGCTATCTATAATCAACTTATGATTATAGATACTGACGACTCTCTAAACAGGATTTACAGAGATTGATAACTTACCAATATCACAACTAATGTGATTATTCAAACACACTAACAGCTTGGCAATCTGTGAATATCTTGATCACGTTGAACTTACAAACAGTGATTCAAGAATCGTAACACATACGGTGAGGGGAGGTTTTGGCTCTGAAACACTTAGTTGTAATTCTAAGTCGTCGTCGTACCTCTAAACTTATCAGGAGATAAGTATTTATAATCCTGTGCCTACAGAATCTAACAAACTAAGACTTATCCTAATTCGCTAACTAACTATCGGATAACCCGGAATCTTTAATCTTGAATCTTCTTATCTTGAGCCTTCAATCTTCAATCTTGATTCTGGAATTTTCTTATCCTTGCCGTAGATATAGAGAGATAAAAGATAAATTTAAAACATATTTAAATTATCTTAAACTAACTTCTTTAGTCGGGCTGAGTTACTCAGCTTGAAACTCATCAAGCTGAGTTCTTCGAGAACACACTCAAAATCACACATGGACTAACATGTATATTTATTAACTCATCCTTAGAAGTCCAAAGAGTTAACTAAAACATATTTAGCAACTTCTATTGAGTTGACTCAGTATACACACTGAGTCGCTCAGCTTGAGACTCATCAAGCTGAAACTCAATATATATATATATATATATATATATATATATATATATATATATATATATATATATCTTAGGTAACACACACAGTTTATCAAACACATTGATAATCTTACTAAGATATAGTCTAAGCTGATCAAACATATGTACAGCTTACACTCACCTTATTCTCAGTCTGAATCACTATGAGTGTTCAGTCTGACTAAGCTTTATTATTCAGTTTAAGTTATATGTAGAACACATCTAACAAACTTAACTTTGTCTCATCAAATCTAAACTGATGAGATCATTTTCCGAACAAACTCCCCCTATTTGATGATGACAAAACCATCAAACAGTTAATAAGTTTGTTTAACAGAATTATGTTTTAAATCTTAAACTTATTAAGATTTTTATATTTGAACTAACCAAATATTAATTGAACATATCAATTTTAACTGAACTTATCAATTTTAAGTGGAACAAACAAACTTTTAGTTGAACACACCAACTAAATACATTAATGAATAAGAACTATTCAGTTATTCATTTAAGTTGAACTTATCAGACATATAAATATGAACACATCACAACACAGTTGAACATACCAAACAAATATTTGTATTAATTGAACTTATCATAATACAAAAATATTGATCACTCAGATCATGCACACTTAGTGCTTACAAAAATTAGAACTAATCTAATTTACAATAGAACTAATATATTTATCTGATGAACTCACGATGTAGAAGTTCCCAGTTGATAATTTCTTTTGTTATCTCATCCAGTAATTTCACAGCTTCTACAGTTCTTCCAAGTTCCTTGTGGTGAACTTTGATGATCTTATTCAGCTTGTATTTTAAGAATTGATTTGACTCATCATCACCACAGCACCTTCTAATATGCACAGCATCCTTAGTTTTTAGATAGCAAATTTCATCAAATTTTATAAAACTAGGTTTGCCTGCCTGATCCTTTTACATGAATCCCTAAACAGGTGCATCAATAAATTGATTTTCTTTGAACTCCACACCTTCAGGTACTTCAAATAATTTTTCCCATTGCAGACCAGGAACTGGGACATATCTCAGCTCCTCGGCACTCTTTATCAGCTTGGAGACTTCAGCAAAGATCTCTTGCTTGATTTGGCTTCTTTTGAACTTCTTGAGCATCATCAGAATTCTATTCCACTCTATGTAGCCCATCCTATGAACATATCTCAGTTCCACCCCCATTGTTGATTTATCTTCAAATTCGAAGTTGAGGATGATGGCTCCATCGATTCTACTCAAGGTCATGCCTTTGATCTCTTCACTGATGCTCCTTCTGAAATAGCATTCTTGGATCTCTACATCAGTGTACTGTATAGGATCAGGTCTTGGACCAGTGTAGTCAGCTTCAGCTTCAGCCAAAGCTT
The DNA here is from genome assembly GCA_947179395.2 of Pulicaria dysenterica. Classification (NCBI taxonomy): domain Eukaryota; kingdom Viridiplantae; phylum Streptophyta; class Magnoliopsida; order Asterales; family Asteraceae; genus Pulicaria; species Pulicaria dysenterica. Next base: position 41,863,795 of record OX359294.1, read on the forward strand.
TTCTCTGTTTTGCCCTTTCTTGGTCTTTTGCTTCCTTTTCTTTTCTCTTCCTTAGCTCTTCAAGTGAAATGCCTAGTTCATTGGCTTCCTCCTGCTCGAGCATTTCAATCATGAGCCTTGTGGCTTTTTCCTCTTCCGTTTCCTGCTCAGTCTCAGAAACCTCTTCAGCCTCAGATTCAGAATCTATTAATTTTTGTTTCTTGGCTGCATGTTCATCTTCTTTTAATCCACGCTCCCCCTCAAGCTGAGCTTGACTCTCTGCTCCTTTAGTTAGTACTAGAAGAGCTTCAGCTTCATCTTGAACTAACTTGGTTTTAGTATCAGCTTAAACTTTCTCCCCCTTTTTGTCATCATCAATAGGGGTTGAAGTCCTTCGTTGTTGGAGTTCAGCAACTGAAGAGTTAAGCTCCTTTACAATCTTTGTCAGTTTCACAATTTTTGATAGATTTGATGTTTATCCTTATTCTGTTTCAGATATAACAGACCAAATTGAGCAGCAATGTAGTCTTGGAGCTGCTAAATGCCTGAGGAGGCTGGTTCAACTTCAGGAGAGTCTTTGGGTGCATCTTCCAAGGGTTGGTGTATACCCTCAAATTCATGTGTACCAAAGTGTGGACCCTGTGAATCACCTTGGTTTGAAAATGAAACATTGACAGGTCGTGCGACAGGGTGTGAGAAATGAAGAGAAGTAATGGGGCTCGAAATGTGTAGTGTATGTGTATGTGGTTGGCTTATGGGTATAGAGGAGGTGATTGACCCTGGGGATTGGTCATATGTTCAATGTTACCTGAGTGTGTCTGCTCTGGCACAGTAATGGGTTCTCTCATGGCTCGAGTAAGTGTGGGCTGAGTAGACACCACACCCGGTATAGGTATAGGGCTAGTACTGAGCCTTGAGGTTGACACCTGAAGAGTAGGCGTCTCCACCTCAACTCCTACTAGTAGAGGGATCAGTGTGATCTTAGCTCCAGTGATGCCTTTAGAAGTGGCACCACCAATGACAGTTTTCCTTGTATAGGTTGGGATATTCTCCCTAGCAGTAGTGGGCATGCTAGGGGTGGCTTCAGAGTGGGACTGTAAATGGAATGAAGGTGGAGGAGATGGGTTAGACTGGGTTGGTTGTACCACAGCCTTATCTCCAAAAGTGGATGGAGAAAAATGAGAGGAAAGAGAAAATGGAGAGGTCTTACCAGAAGTAGCTTCAGTGTGTGATGGTTCAGCTTGAGTAGAGTACTCAGCTTGAACCTCTGTGTCAGCTTGGGAAGCTCCCCCTTGATTGGATCCCTCTGCTTCACTTTCTGATGAAGCTTGCTCAGCTATCCATCTCATTGGATTACTCAACCTTCTTGCTCTGGAAAGATGCCATTGTTGAACATCTTTGAGCTTAGTGCTGGAGCAGGGAACAAATCTTTGTTAAAATATGCCCGATAATATATGTACGCCTTAGAGCACTGCCGATGATGTATGGGCCTATAATGGTCACAAACCGGGGTCTAACATGACAGCAAATAAGATTGAGGGACCAAAGATGGCAAGAGTGGAAGTTAGCAATGCAGGCCGCGTTAGCGCCGCTAACTGTTAAAGGTTAGCGCCGCTACGGCTGCATGTGCTTTATGTCAAATCGAAATCAGGCCGCGTTAGCGCCGCTAAGGGTCAAGGTTTAGCGACGCTAACCCAGCATGAGCTTTATGTATAAGTCACCTCCACTTGTAGCCAATAGAAGAGAGGATCTAGAACGATCTTGGCTGGCAAGAGGGAGCTGAAGTGGCTTCCCAGGGGTCTATATAAGACTTGATACCTGGAGCCTTCACTTCTCTTGGTGAATTCTCTCTCTAAGGCACACACATCTCTCTCTCTCACTATATACCAAGTTGGGTGATCTAGTGAAGGCCATCTCGGTTTCCAGAGGTTTATTGCTGTTCTTAGGTGATATTTCTAGCTGAAGATATCATCAAAGGGTGCTAGCACACATTGTTAGACTTGTACCCGGTTTGAGATTTTGTGAAAGGAGCGAGAAGAAGGAGGTTCTAGCTTCTCAACTACAATCAGCCACCAACAAGAAGATAACTGGAGCTTAGGAGCTGGTATAACTCTTTATCCTTCTTGTTTTGTTGCTATTTTGTACATAGAGTAGATCCACACTTGGGATTTCTTTGTTTTGAACACTTTTATACATGTTTCTTGTTTGTTTCACTTCCGTTGCGTGTTCATGAAATCCCAACAGTGGTATCAGAGCCACCTCTATCTTAGAATAGCACTTGGTGGCTTGAAAAACCCGAAATCAAAGTTTTTGTATTCTGGCGTTAGGGTTAGCGGTGCTACGCTGAGGTTAGCGGCGCTAAGTCTCATGCGTTAGCGGCGCTAACATTACTGGAAATTTTTTTTCGAAAAATTCGAATAAAACAGCTTTGGACTCGGGATTTTTGACACTTTTACCTTATGGAAATTTGTTCCAAAGGTGTTTTTCATGTTGTTCAAGTAGTGGCATGATATGTTTGGTTGTATGTGTTAACATGAGTTGGTAATCTTGCCTTGGCCCATTTGGTTGATTTGTGTTGTGCTTGTTATTTGGTGGTTTTGATCCACAAATGATGGTTGTAAATTTATTAAATTCTGTTATGATTGTAATAATTTGTGGCTTGCATGCCATTTCATTCATCCATGTACAAGTATTAGATGAATAGGAAAATTATGTGGCTTGTATGGGATTTATTTTCTATTGTTTGTAATTTGTATGATGGAGGGATGAAGACACAAGAGGAGGCAAAACAAGATGGAGTTTGATGCCCTTAGAAGCCAAAGAAGTCCAATGGCGATGGTGGTTCTAGTGGGATCTTGCTTCAAGATTGTTTTGTCCCTTAGTTTGACCGAGTTCTTCCCGTTTTGGCTCATGGGAGGAACGCATAGGTTTAATGGCAAGGATTACCGACTATGTTGTATATTGCGTGTGATGTGATTTTATTGTTCTATGCATGGATTTGTAGGTTTCGCATGCTAGAATTTTTTTTGATAAAATTAATAAAATCACAAGAGTTTTGATAAAATTGGTTTCCTCTCGTGCGCGATCACATACATTGATTAACCCACCTAGTGAAAATAGGATTTGTCACTAACAAGTTAATCAAAACCAAACCGGAAACAATAGCCCGTTTTTCCACAAACCGTAAATCAAGCACCATCCGTAAGTCGATACCACCCGAATCTAGTCTTATGGGATTTGGTTGTCGAGCTTAGCACGAGCCAATTCCCATGAAACTGTGTGGAAGGTGAGTGTGGCAAATTCACAACTTTGGTTGTCGAGCTTAGCACGAGCCAATTTTTGTGGATTTGTTACCGTATGTCTTGACGGACGATTTGCAATTTTAGGTTTGAAATCTTGGTTAATTGTCGAGCTTAGCACGAGTTAACCAAAATTTCAAGACTTAAAATTGGTGCAAGAAGGGATCAAACATGCCAAACGACCATTGGATGTTGTAGGATCCCGCATGTGCTAAGGATTGCAATGGAGATTGCAATTGGCAAAATGGTTGCCGACCTAAATAGTTTTATCATGTGATCCGCGGTAACCCCGTCACATGGTAGGATGAAATACGGTTCTTAGCCTTGTTAATTTAATTCTATATGGGTAAATTATTTAACAAGATAAAATATCAAACTAACTAATATCTACTTTGCAATATTTTAGATGGCATCAACAAGCGCAACAAACACCACCACCAACGTTTCTCTACGAGTTTTCCTAGAAAAGGAGAAACTCGATGGAAGTAACTTCATTGACTGGCATAGACAACTAAGGTTGGTCTTGCGGTATGAAGGAAAGTTGCATACCATAGAGGAACCCCTCCCCGAGGCACCTCCTGCCGGTGCAACAAGGGCTACCCGTGAGGCGTATGAAAAACGCCTCAAGGAGACTGAGGAAATCACGTGCCTTATGTTGAGCACGATGAACCAAGATTTGCAAAAGCAAATGGATCATATGAGTGCTTACGACCTGCTCGTGCAGCTGAAGGACATGTTCCAACAGCAGGCGAGGCAAGAAAGGTACGAGTGCCTCAAGTCGACCCTTGCTTACAAGATGCAAGAGGGTGGGAACGTGAGCGCGCATGTGTTGCGGATGAAAGCAAACATCGAGCGCATGGAGAAGTTAGGTTTTACCATCGGGAGGGAGATGGCGGTTTATTTAATCCTCCAATCCCTGCCCGGTACATATGATCAATTCGTTATGAGTTATCATATGCACAGCATGGATAAAACCTTGATGGAACTTCATGGTATGTTGAAGACCGCTGAGTCTAGCATGACCAAGAACAAGCAATCCTCCTCCACTTCTCAAGTTCTCTCCATCCGGGAAGGCCGCATCACGAAGAAGAAGGCCGCCCCTTCCAACAAGAGGAAGGGTAAGGGAAAGGTTGGCGTAGCCAAGCCTAACCCGGCCTCCGAGGGCAAGGGCAAGGGGAAACTTCCCCAAGCCAAGGCTCCGGAGGATGCGGAGTGCTTTTTCTGCGGGGGCAAGGGCCATTACCGCCGTAGCTGCCCGAAGTACCTGGAGGGACTCAACAAGCTCAAGGCAATGAGCATTTCGGGTCCGGACACGTCAGGTACGTTCATGATAGAACTCCACCATACTTCTACTTCTAAAGGCTGGGTATTAGATACTAGCTGTGGCACTCACATATGTAATATGGTGCAAGTGCTAAGGGCAAGTAGGAGCTTGGAGCGGGGAGAACTGGATCTTGTCATGGGAAACTCGGAGGTTGTCCCAGTGGAAGCTAAAGGAGACTTGAAGCTTTCATTCAAGACCGGTTTTTCTATTTTGTTAAAGGATGTATGCTATTCGCCCAATGTGGCTAGAAACATTATTTCATTTCACAAATTGTATGACGATGGTTTTGATTTTAAATTTGTAAATGATACAATTATCTGCTTTAAAAATGAAGTTGTTTATTTTAAAGCTTTACCATGTCATGGCATATATGAGGCAAATGAATACATTGAATCAAGACAATCTATCATGAATATTGATTCTGACTCCAAAAATGGTTTGGATAAATATTCCATGTGGCATAGTCGTCTTGGCCATATAAACAAAACTCGTATCACCAAGCTCCAAGCGGATGGGATCTTGGAATCATTTGATCAAGGATCGAATGAAGTATGCGAATCTTGCTTATTGGGCAAAATGACAAAGACACCCTTCACGGGTACAAGTGAGAGGGGAAATGACCTTTTAGACATAATCCATACGGATGTATGTGGACCTTTCAAGCATGTCACGAGGAATAATTCAAGATACTTGTAACCTTTATAGATGATTATAGTAGGTACGGGTATGTCTATCTTGTTAAACACAAGAATGAAACCTTTGAGGTGTTCAAGACATTCCAAAACGAAGTTCAGAATCAGTTGGGCAAGACTATAAAGATACTCCAGTCTGATAGAGGTGGAGAGTATCTTAGTGCCGATTTTGTCGATCATCTTAAGAATTGTGGAATTATTTCACAATTAACACCTCCGAGGACTCCACAATTAAATGGGGTCGCTGAGAGGAGGAACCGGACTTTGCTTGATATGGTAAGGTCTATGATGAGTCGAGCGGAGGTACCTATTAGTTTCTGGGGATATGCCTTAGAAACTGTGGTAAGAATCCTTAACCGAGGCACCAACCAAGAAAGTTGCTAAAACACCTTATGAAATGTGGCATGGTAAGAAGCCGACACTTTCATACCTACGAGTTTGGGGTTGTCAAGCCTACGTAAGACGTGAGGCTGAAGACAAACTTGAACCTTGTTCAGAGAGGTGTTATTTTATCGGATATCCTCCTAACGGTGTTGGATATTTATTTTATAAACCTTCAGAGAACAAGGTATTTGTTGCTCGAAAGGCATTCTTCCTTGAAAGGGAGTTGCTATCCAAACATGGCAGTAAGGAAGTTGATCTTGAGGAAGATCACGGGTCGGCCGATAAAGGACTTGAGGTTGGCACTAGGCAAAATACCGAGCAAGATAATGCTTCGGTACCTGACACTCTTGCAACGTCTACTCCTAGGCGTTCCAGTAGGACTCGTTTTGAGCCAGAGAGATATGGGTTTCTCATATCTGAGGGCAATGAGTTATTGGTGGATCATGATGATCCTACCAGCTACAAGGAAGCCATGGCAGGCCCTGACTCTGCTTAGTGGAGAAAGGCGATGGAGAGCGAGATGCAATCTATGTCGGATAACCAGGTTTGGGAACTGGTTGATCCTACACCAGGGATGAAACCCGTTGGTTGTAAATGGGTTTTTAAGAAGAAACCCGGCATAGATGGAACCTTGGATATCTTCAAAGCCCGACTGGTGGCAAAGGGTTTCACTCAGACTCAAGGACTTGATTATGATGAAACCTTCTCCCCAGTGGCCATGTTGAAGTCAATCTGGATACTACTTGCCATAGCTGCGTTTCATGATTATGAAATTTGGCAAATGGATGTAAAGACCGCATTCCTTAACGGGAAGCTTAATGAAGAGGTGTATATGAGACAGCCTGACGGTTTTGAACATCCAAAGTATCCAAACAAGGTTTGTAAGCTAAAGAAGTCCATTTATGGACTTAAGCAAGCATCTCGAAGCTGGAACCTTTGCTTTGATGAGAAAATCAAAGAGTTTGGATTTTCAAAGAGCAAAGATGAACCTTGCGTGTATGTCAGGGCTAGTGGGAGCACTATAGTCTTCTTAGTTCTGTATGTAGATGATATTCTACTTATTGGAAATCATATCCCAAGCCTAAGGAGTGTCAAAGCTTGGCTAGGGAATTGTTTTTCAATGAAGGACCTAGGCGATGCGAGCTGTATTCTGGGAATAAAGATCTATAGAGATAGATCTAGAAGGCTGTTAGGGCTTTCTCAAAGTACATACATAGAAAAGGTCGTGAGACGCTTTAAAATGGAGGAATCCAAGAAAGGAAACCTCCCTATGTTGCATGGTTTGACTTTGAGTAAAACTCAATGTCCTACCTCCAAGGAGGAGATAGAAGTAATGAAGCGAGTACCATATGCTTCGGCTGTGGGCTCGATCATGTACGTCATGTTATGCACCCGTCCTGATGTGTCATGTGCTTTAAGCATGACTACTAGATATCAGGCGAACCCAGGAGAGTCTCACTGGAGGGCAGTGAAGAACATTCTTAAGTACTTGAGACGTACAAAAGAGATGTTCTTAGTATATGGTGGGGAAGAAGAGCTGAGAGTAAAGGGTTACTCAGATGCTAGCTTCCAAACTGACAGGGATGACTGCCGATCTCAATCGGGGTTTGTGTTCCTGTTAAATGGTGGTGCTATCAAATGGAGGAGCTCAAAGCAAGACACGGTGGCTGATTCGACTACCGAATCGGAGTACATTGCGGCTAGTGAAGCAGCAAAGGAAGCCGTGTGGATGAAGAAATTCATCCAAGATCTACAAGTGGTTCCAAGCATCGCTGACCCTATTGAGATCTTTTGTGACAATGAGGGTGCGGTGGCTTTGGCAAAGGAATCAAGAGCTCACAAGAGTACAAGGCACATTTCGCGCAAATACCACTTTATACGGGATGTTATTGAAAGTGGTGAAGTCATCATTAGCAGAGTAGCATCGAATGGAAACTTGGCAGATCCATTCACTAAGCCGTTACCGCAAGCAGCTCATGAATCTCACACTAGAGGGATAGGTGTAAGATTTGCTAGCGATTTGGCTTGAGTTGTATATATAAGTTTATTTGATATGTATTATTTTATTTCGGGATCGATACAGACAGTAATGTAACTTATGCTTGTTTCGATATATAATGGGGATTATATATGCGTGTGATACGGTTACATTCATAAGACTTTACTCTGTTCCATCTTAGCATGTTTAACCACTCCCAGAAATATTATTTTATATTTCAAACTTTCCACAGTCAGTCAATCTTATGGGAGAAGGATTGAATCAAGACTGAGATAAGTAGATGATCTTGAATTCAAAATGGTTGAATTAAGATGCAATGCTTATATGTACTTGAAAGGAGTTTCAAGTGACTGGAAGACCCACACCCAAGTATACTTCATGGATTATAGTCACGAGTAACTTGGGATGATAAAATCTTACATCCTCAGACCCGAGATGTATGAACTGCTATATCATAGTTCTTACTTGCTTTAGCCATTTTCAAAAGCAGTTCGTAACTGGCTGTGATAAAGGAAATGACTAGGTAAGTCTAAACGTATGGTATGGGGTTATGCAGTCGAATGGATTTGTTCCTCCTGTATGAGAGATATCCCTGGGCCCCTCGATGATTGGGAGCTGACACCAAAATATTGCATGGCCATGCACAAGGAATATTGATTGAGAATCAGATATGTCCTTACCTTTTGGTCACCACCAATCAAGATTGAGAAACATAATCGTGAACGATCTGGAGATTGACATTTTCTAATCCATGTCTCGTGTTCATAAGGATATCGCGAACAAAAGGATGTCTAAGATCACTTATCTAGGACCACTGCTTTTAGTATGTTGGTTTTCTGCAGGTATTCAGAACCCATACAGACTTGGGGGCATTGATGCTTTGCTAGAGGCCACTCTTTGTCTGTGCTTGTTAGGGTACAGTATATTATGTGCAAGTGGGAGTTTGTTAAAATCTGCCCCATAATATATGTACGCCTTAGAGCACTGCCGATGATGTATGGGCCTATAAGGGTCACAAACCGGGGTCTAACATGACAGCAAATAAGATTGAGGGGCCAAAGATGGCAAGAGTGGAAGTTAGCAATGCAGGCCGCGTTAGCGCCGCTAACTTAACGAGTTAGCGCCGCTAACTGTTAAAGGTTAGCGCCGCTACGGCTGCATGTGCTTTACGTCAAATCGAAGTCAGGCCGCGTTAGCGCCGCTAAGGGTCAAGGTTTAGCACCGCTAACCCTGCATGAGCTTTATGTCTAAGTCACCTCCACTTGTAGCCAATAGAAGAGAGGATCTAGAACGATCTTGGCCGGCAAGAGGGAGTTGAAGTGGCTTCCCAGGGGTCTATATAAGACTTGATACCTGGAGCCTTCACTTCTCTTGGTGAATTCTCTCTCTAAGGCACACATCTCTCTCTCTCTCTCTCTCACTATATACCAAGTTGGGTGATCTAGTGAAGGCCATCTCGATTTCCAGAGGTTTATTGCTGTTCTTAGGTGATATTTCTAGCTGAAGATATCATCAAAGGGTGCTAGCACACATTGTTAGACTTGTACCCGGTTTGAGATTTCGTGAAAGGAGCGAGAAGAAGGAGGTTCTAGCTTCTCAACTACAATCAGCCACCAACAAGAAGATAACTGGAGCTTAGGAGCTGGTATAACTCTTTATCCTTCTTGTTTTGTTGCTATTTTGTACATAGAGTAGATCCACACTTGGGATTTCTTTGTTTTGAACACTTTTATACATGTTTCTTGTTTGTTTCGCTTCCATTGCGTGTTCATGAAATCCCAACAATCTTGTCCAGCTTCATATAGTTGGTCTCCCAACTCAGCTTTAATCACCAAGGATAAGAACCTTATAAAAGTTATATGGAGATCCCTTGGTGTCTTTAGCACTTGGACCTTGAGCTCATTGAAAAATAGCAGTGCGTAGTCTAGATTTCTGGCAAAGAACATGTTGTATAGCAATTGCATTTCAAACTCATTTACTTGGTCCAAGCCTCCAACCTTTGTTCCCAGTGAACGAATCACCATAGAAACCATAAAACCCCAACTCTTTGGACAGGTGGCCTTTTTTATCACACCCTCTGTTTGTGGGTGTCCTATACGGGGTAGAACAGACCTTGCCACCTGTCTTGTCACAGCAGGCTCGAACACATCATTAGCAGGAAGTCGAAGAACATCCCTCAGCCTCTAGACAGTAATAGCAACTGTTCTATCGCCATTTAGAACAGTGTCACTAATCTCTCCCCTGTTCTTCTTGTAGGTACAGGTATACCAGAACTCCAACAGATGTTGTGGAACTATATGGAGTGGTGCGCCAGTAAAAGCGAATGCCAAAGGGCATTTTCTGATGTAGTCCACCCAGGCTTCATAGCCTCTGTTTCTCTTACGTTCAGGGATTGCCAAACATGCACGTTGATTGTTTACTTTAAGAACCGGCATCCCGTTGTTTTTTAACGTAGCACCCCTTATCATTCTATCACTGAGATTCAGAACAGTTCCGTCCATCGTCAAATTAAGCTTGAGTAACACTAAGTAATTTCTAAAGTCGCACTGAGCGATTAGGGTTTAGAAAATAGATGAACGAGAGATTGCACTGAGTAATTTAGAGTCTACGAAAGGTATTTTAGATGGTGAGAAGTCGGATTTGTAAGTGTAAGCTTCTCTAAACCTATTATAAGCGGTATATATACCTTTCTGAGGAGTGAGAAAAGTTACCATTGGATTCCCCTTTTTATCCGTTACGCCAGAAAAATTTACGGCTTGATGTAACAGTGAGAGAGTAGAAACACATCATCTTCCAACAGGTATAAGTGTAAAATAATAATATTAACGAATAATAAGATTATAAACACTATTGAAATATACCAATACACAATTGATATACGATACGATTTGAAACTAATTCAAATACGCTTTGACAGATGACTTAATAACACTTAGTAATTAAATCATAGGTTGGACACACCAAGTTGAGTAAACATATTACTCAGTCTAAGTCAAGCACTCTGCTTGAATTACTCACTCAGCGTGAGATTGATACTCAGCTTGAGCGGAGCACACAGCTCAGGATCAATGACACTTAGTCATTTTCGTTTGAAACTGACTCAAACGTACTTTTTAACCAGACTGAGTAGTTAAAATATGTTTGGAACGTACCAAACGTGTGAACAAATCACACAGCTTGAGTTAACACATAGCTCAGACTTAATGACACTGAGTCATTTATGTTTGAGACCTACTCAAACTTACATCTTAACTACACTGAGTAGTTAAAATATGTTTGGAATGTACCAAACATGTGAACTCATTATTCAGTTTGACAGATTAATCAGTTTATGAAAACTTATTTATAAACTGTGCACTCATCTTAAGACACTTAGTCTTTGTCAAACTGAAAACTCAGATTCTAGACACTTAGCTAGGGGTTGAGCATACCCAATTCACTTAGCAGATACATAAACCTTTTTTCATCAAGGGGTTTTGTAAAGATATCTGCTAATTGGTCATCAGTGGAGATAAATTTAATGTCGCCTTTACCTTTTTCCACGATGTCCCTGATGAAGTAATGTCTAATTTCAATGTGCTTGGTTCTTGAGTGGAAGACTGGATTGTAAGTGATGGCTATTGCACTTTTGTTATCACAGAAGATAGGATTTTTCTTGAAACTCATGCCAAAGTCTTTAAGCTGATGTTGCATCCACAGGATTTGAGCACAACAGCTTCCTGCTGCAACATATTCAGCTTCAGCAGTTGAAGTAGCCACTGAGTTCTGTTTCTTACTAGTCCAGCTTACTAGCTTCCCTCCAAGCAATTGACATCCTCCAGTTGTTGATTTTCTATCTAACTTGCACCCAGCATAGTCAGCATCAGAAAAACCAACTAACTCAAATCCAGAGTCCTTTGGATACCAAAGACCTAGATTTGGTGTGTCTTTAAGGTACCTAAAGATCCTTTTCACAGCTTGAAGATGTGATTCTTTAGGATCTGCCTGATATCTTGCACAAACACATGTAGCAAACATGATATCAGGTCTACTAGCTGTCAGATAGAGTAATGAACCTATCATTCCTCTATATGTAGACTGACACACAGACTTACCATCTGAGTCTTTACTCAGCTTGACAGCTGGGGACATGGGTGTTCTCATGGTTGAACTTGAATCAAACCCATATTTCTTTATCAAATCAAGAACATACTTGCTTTGATTGATGATTATTCCATCAAGCTTTTGTTGAATTTGTAGACCTAGGAAATATGTCATCTCACCCATCATACTCATCTTGTACTTTTGTGACATTATTTTGGAGAACCAATCACACAGAGATTCATTTGTAGAACCAAAGATAATGTCATCCACATAGATTTGTACAAGAATCACCTGTCCTTTACTCTTTTTAATAAAGAATGTCTTATCTATACTACCTCTGGTGAAATCCATTGATAGTAGATAAGTAGACAGAGTATCATACCAAGCTCTTGGAGCTTGTTTAAGACCATACAAAGCCTTGTCTAACTTATAGACATGATGTGGAAACTTTGAACTGACAAAGCCAGGAGGTTGTTCCACATAGACTTCCTCCTGAAGTTATCTATTTAGGAAAGCACTCTTCACATCCATTTGATAGACTTTGAAGTCTTTATATGCTGCATAAGCCAGGAACAGCCTTATGGCTTCAATTCTAGCAACAGGGGCAAAGGTCTCATCATAATCAATCCCTTCTTCTTGCTTATACCCTTGTGCTACCAGCCTGGCTTTGTTCCTTACTATCACTCCATCCTTGTCCATTTTATTTCTATAGACCCACTTAGTGCCTATCAATTAAATGATCTTTGGGGGCAGGGACAAGGTTCCAGACCTTATTTCTCTCAAATTCATTCAATTCCTCTTGCATAGCTTAAATCCAATCCTCATCCTTTAAGGCTTCTTCAGTCTTCTTTGGTTCCATTTGAGATAGAAAACCAAAGTGGGCAGCATCGTTAGCTGTAGCCTTTGATCTGGTCATGACCCTTTCTTGGACATTTCCAATGATTTGATCTTGAGGATGATCCTTGAGGAATTTAAATGTTGTAGTTGGAGAGTCTGGTTCTGAATCTGAGTGATGTTGAGAACTCTGAGGTGAACACACATCCTCAGTCTCAACAGCAGCATTGTCAACAAACTGATGATCACTGAGATTCTCAGTCTGAATGACCTCAGCTCCAAAAGGATTAACGAACTCATCATCTTTCTCAGTTTGAGAGTCCCTTGGAGCTTATGATAATTTCTTGTATCAACACACATCATCATCACTATCATCTCCTATGACATACATAGGATTTGACATATTGGTTTCCCCTGGCCTTTCAAGCTCACTCAGACTGACCGAGTCAGCTTATCTTTTCTCAGCTTAATCAAGACTGTCTTCATCAAATAAGACATGAATTGATTCTTCTATGGCCTTTCTCCTAGTGTTATACACTCTGTATGATTTGGAGATAGAGGAATAACCAACAAATATTCCAGGATCAGCTTTGGGTTCCAACTTATGGAGCTGATCTCGTTGATTCAGCACATAGCATTTTGAACCAAAGATATGGAAATAACCTATATTGTGCTTTCTAGACTTATACAACTCATATGAAGTCTTTCCATGTCTTTTAACAATGATTGACCTATTCTGAGTATAGTAGGCTGTACTAACAGCTTCATCCCAGAGATAGAGTTTCAATCCTGTCTCACATAACATTGTTCTAGCAGCCTCAATTAAGGTTCTATTTCTCCTTTCAGCAACTCCATTTTGTTATGGAGTTCTGACAGATGAGAAATTTTGTAATATTCCTTTTTGTTCACAGAAGCTTTCAAGGGTTGGGTTTCTGAACTCAGTCCCATAATCACTTTTAAGTAGCGTTACAGACAAACCTTTCTGCAACTCTTCCCGTTTGATAAAACTGATTATCTCCAGGGCAGCCTCACTTTTGGCTTTAAGGAATATTACCCAGGTGAATCTTGAGAACTCATCTACCATCACCAGTGTGTAATTCTTGACACTTAGGCTTGGAGTACTTATGGGTCCAAACAAATCCATATGCAACATATGCAATGGGTTTGTTATTGAAAAAAAAATTTGATTTAAAGGACCCTTTATGGTGTTTCCCTTGTTCACAAGCTGAACACAATTTGTCTTTGACAAATGTGATCTTTGGTAATCCAGAGACTAACTCTTTATTGGATAGCATATTTATATTTTTAAAATTTAGATGAGATAAATGTTTATGCCATAACCAACTCAGCTCAGGAACAGTATGGGAATACAAGCAGGTTTCATTATAGGGATCAGCAGAATTAAAATCAAGTAGATACACATCTCTTTCTCTTTTAGCTATTAATACAGGCTTTCTCTTAGCATTGTAAATTGTTCCTGCTTTCTTCCTAAAAGTAACAATATTATATTTATCACACAATTGACTGATACTAATCAGGTTGTGTTTGAGACCTTTGACATATGCAACCCTCTTGAAAGTAACCTTGCCAGCTTGCATCTTCCCATAGCCTTTAGTTCTTCCATGGGAGTTGTCACCTAACGTTACTTTAGGACCTTCATATTCTTGGAAATCACTAAGAAGTCCTTTCCACCCGGTCATGTGTCTTGAGCATCCACTATCCAAGTACCATTTACTTGAACCCTGCACATGAGATGAAAACTAAACACATTAGTTTTGTTTAGGAACCCAATTCTTGGTGGGTTCAGATGAGGAGCACTTAGCACCTCCATCTGGTTGAACTGGCTATTCAGCTTGAGCAGGAGCTGAGTCATGTGTAGGCTGATCAGTTTGTTCTTGTTCAGGCCTTGAGATTTCTGCATCACAGTCCTTAGCCTCATGACCTCTACTTCTACACTTGTAGCATCTCCTTTTTCCAATGATTACAGGAGGTAGAGTGTCTAATAATCCTTGTGAGAACTTGCTCTCAGTCTTAGGATTATATGTGGTGGATAACTTTTCAACTTTCTTTGCAAGTTGATTCACCTGATGATCACTGAATTTGGACTTACCTTTGTCAGGTCGTTGTTTGTTATCCTTTTGATTAGAAATTTGACTAACAACCTTCTTTTCCATGACCTTGGACTTACCTTTGTCATGGCGACTGGACTCACCAGTTTCAACAGGTTTGGACTTACCACTATTGATCTTCTTGGACTTACCAAGATCTACAACTTTGGACTTACCATTGTTGTGATTTGACCTCTGACTTATAGTGGTCTTCCTATTCTTGTAACTTCTCTTCGAGCCAGATAGAGAATGTTGTCTTTTGAAAGGATTTGGATTAAGCCTTTCTATGACTGAAGTTCTTTGAATAAGCTAAGTGCCTAATCTGTCCTGCATAGACTTACCATGCTGTTTGGATGTTGAGCACTCATTTCCATGATCTTTAGCTTTCATAAACATATTGTATTTCAAGCTTGGATCATGTCTTTTCTCTGAGGCTGACTTCTGAGACTTAATCAGTTGTCTATCCTCCTCAGAGTCTGTACTTGCTATCTTATCATCAGCTACATAAGCTGCTGTTTGATAGTCACCTCCAAGTACAGCCTTTACCTGTTTAGGTATTTGTTGGTTTATGCACATTTTAGCAAGCTTTGATGACTTACACCAAGACTCAGTGACCTTTTGAAGTTGATCAGCTTTGTATTTAGCTTCCTGAAGTTCTTCACTTAGAAGTTTGTTAATGTGTCTTTGGCATTCAAGATCACATTATGCTTTCTTACCAACATCAATGAGAGATTGATTTTCCTTAATCTAAACTTTTAGTTTATCTATTTCAGGTTTGAGGTCATTTTGAGACTTAAGGCTAGTCTTGAAATCATTCAGCAGATAATCAAAAGCAAGACCCTTTTCTTCATCTGTGTAAGAGTAGAAATTACTTTCATCAATCATATAGACATGATTTATTTTGAAGACTGAGAGTATGAAGAGGCTGTTACATTCATGAGCAAGCACCATGATATCGCCAATCTGGATCTTTAAATTTCTATATAGACAATGCCATTCAATGCCATGGAACCCGATGGGGCTGCCATTCTTCCTCATAACTTCTAGCTTGTATGTTACCCCATTTGCTTCTACTTGGTGCACAGTTGATATGTCACATTTGGCTTTATCAAACCATTGTTTGTGAATGCACTGTATAAGAGTTATCATATTAAGCGTGTATTTTAATGATATTAAAGGTAATTTCATTTGTTCACATAACTTATTGTATAATAATAACTATCTGAAAACCTAACTATGTACTCGTCGGTCGCATGACTGGCTTGTGCATATGCATAAACTATTTCCCGTCCGTTCACGGCGTTGAACACAGGGCGCGCATTCATGTTGAAACTATTGTGGTGTATCAGCTAGATTGGGCCATCAACATGGACCTGGAAATGGAGGAAGTTGGTAGCAAGCAGTGACTTTGCATGAAGAATCCTATGCCACTCTCGTCCACACAGAATCCAATGGTCTGACTTCTGTTGCACGGTTGCACGGGCTTAACGTCTACCGAGTATTCATGATCTCCTGTATGTAACAGTATTTTTTACGGCCAATTGGTAAATCATAGATAAAGTAAACAATCAGTGGAATGTTATGTTGTTGATTGTTAGTTGTTTAACAAATAGCAAACATGTTTACCAGCCGGGTAAATATGTCGCCTGAACGTTGACACACGAATTTCATGTTTAGCTTGCAAGGAGTAATTATGTATAATTCAATATATCTGATGATTATATGCCCTGTTGGTATGTACTGTTGCAAGAGTAGTGTATCTTTGATCTAATTTACAGAATACGTGTATTGTATTGTAAAAGTAAGAATACATTGGATGTATCTTGTCAAGTTAGATGTACTTTGTAGGCTTCTATCAGTGAATAGAATAGGGTGGAAGACGACAGGATTACATATAGAACAATTGCAACTTCGTTTACATACCTGGCAATTTAAATCATGTTTCTTGTTTTAGAAAGGATGTACGCCCGAATAAGGACCTATGACCAAATTGGCTAATCAAATACAGGAGAATTTGATTGCATGATGGGATTGGTAGTGCAGAGCCATGAAATAGTTTTGAAGAGAGATTAACTCTGAGCTAAGTTTGGCAGTATTAAAAAGGGGGCAACCTCGTGGAATCTTTAAGCTTGTCCTTGTAAGTTGTAACCGTATAATATATTAATATCAAATAAATAAAAAATGATGGTGGTGTTTCGGATTTCTTTTATGCTGCTTTGCAATGTGTTGAAGTGATATGCTTAAGTTTATACATGTAGGATATGTCATAAATTAATTGGTCGAGTCCACTTCGCTTCTCATTTGTAGATTTCCAGTCAATCTTAATTAATAGAACAATGAATTACTTGAGATCTAGGAGTGACGTTCATCATATGTTTGTTCTTCAAACTACTACATTATGGACATGCTAATGTGCTTTAAAAATCAACTAAGTATTTGTTGAATTATTAAAATAGATTCGGACGTATTTTAAAGTCAGTCCTCTGTTGAGGCATTTTATCAAACATGTAGCAGGCATCAGGTGTTTTGATGTAGGATTGCTCGTCAGGAAAAATAAGCAATGTTATTTCAGTAGTTTTCTGTACAGAACAGATAGGGAATGAAAGCATAGACATCACTTACAATAACTATTAACTAAAAACCATGTATTGATGTTGTATCATTGTTATTGTATAACAGAACCGGAAATAACAGTAGGAAAGCTAACCTTTCTTCCAAGACGGTGGTAAGAATCGTCCGAGTAGTTTTGCGGTTTTGCTCGCCTGAAACGTAAACACCAAACCATGGCTAAACCCCTGTGTTAATCGTTTGGTTTTGTAAGGTGGAGTAGCCGATAAATCTTCCGTTCAATTAACGTATGCGTTACAACTTATAAATTAACAGTCAAGGGTTCATCTATGGAAACCTTTCAAATGACTTATAAAACGTGAAATTCATTCATTGCATTCAGTGATTATTTTGTATTTATTTTATAGAAGGAAATGTTGGGATATAATTTTATACCAATTGTTGTGTTAATCTTGAAAAGGGGAAAGATTTTATATATATATATATATATATATATATATATATATATATATATATATATATGTATGTTGGGGTTCTATGAACACAGCGGAAGCAAGGAATCACCATACAAATCAAGAGAACATGCAAACAAAGCATAAAACCCCAAAATGGACCAATCTCTATAACTAGTATTTGCAACATGGAAAAAGAAGAGAAAGATGATATACCTTCCTCAGCTCCAGAATCTGTAGAAGAAGATGGTGTTGACAAGAAAGCAAAGAAGCTTCCCTCTATTGCAAGTCCACACCGGGTTTGCTCAATCCACTTGTACTAGCAAGTTCTTGATGATCTTCTATCAAAGAAATCACCAAAGAAAACAGCATACTTTCCTTCTTCCTCTCCTGGACTCAACTCACAAGCACTCTAAAATGAAACCCACCATGGAGCTCTAAGTGAGTGAGAGAGAAGAACAAACCCTTGAGAGAGAAAGTTGAGAGAGTGAAAAAAACCCTTGAGAGAATGAATCATTCTCTGGAAATATCCACTGAAATATGATCCTTTAATTGCCCAAGGCCGGCCAGCAAAAAGCAAGGCCAACCATTGGTCCAAAAAGGAGGTGGAGCCAAAAGTTGCATGCTGTCAGACGTATTTCCGCGCCGCGTACCCGTAGGTTTCCGCGCCGCGGAACATCAGCGTCGCGTACACTAACAGGAACCGCGTCGCGTAATCTTTCTGCACACCAACTTCTCCACTTTAACACTTTCAGTCCCTCATCTTCCATTGCTGTCAGGATTGATCCCCTGTGTGTGACCCAATAGGCCCACGCTTTATTGGCAGTGATCCTAATGGCATACGTGCGTCAGTGTGCATACTCCAACAAACTCCCACTTGCACATGACACACCGTACCCATAAACCACAGACAAATAGCGGCCTCTAGTAAGCCATCTCTGCCCCCAACAAGCATGGGTTTTGTCATCAAGAACAAAAACCAAATCCAGAATCAGATACGGAATGGTCCTATAGATAAGTGATCATTCATCCCTTCGTTCGCAATATCCGAGTGAACACGAGACATGGTTAAATGTCAATCTCCAGATTTTTCATGATTATGTTTCTCGATCTCGATTGATGGTGACCCAAAATCTAGTTGGAATCGATCAAATATCATCGCAACTTGAGCATAGCCATGCATTTTACGTCAGCGCTCAATCATCGAGGGCCCATGGATATCTTTCTAAAACTAAGAGGAACGAATCCCTTTGACTACATTGCTCCGCCACATACACCATACTTTACCCAAAAGCTCCCTTTATAACAGCCAGTTACGAACTGCGTTTGAAAGCAATCAAAGCAAAGCAGATCCATGCTTTCGAACACATTTATCTCCAGACTAAGGACAAAATGATATTATCATCCTGATTTATTCGTGACAGAAACCATGAAGTAAATTCAGGTGCGGGTCGTCCAGTCACTTGACCATTGCAAGCACAGGCGAAGTGTTGCATCTCTTTTACCTAATCTATTATTAGATAGCGACCAACCACTTCCCTCAGCCTTATCTCAAACTTCCTCCCCGTGAAGAATGACCGACTGTGGACATTTAGAATGAAAAGAGCATTCTGGGAAGTGTTAAACATGCTAAGATGGAACACAGTAAGGATTCATAAAATATCCGCCCTTGGCGCACTATTAAATCACATTTAATAATCAATATAGTATGAAGTACAATACTGCTTAATGTTCCCCCTGATAATATATACCAAACATATAACTAAAACAAACTCAAGCTTTGTTCACCTAGGCCTAGTATGGTAAACATCACTAGCCCGTGACAACAGCTTAGTTAACGAATCTGTCATAAAGCCATCCGTGTTAACTCTGCTAGCGATCATGTCTCTACCTCAACCAATCACTCATAAAGTATGCGTTGGTGAGACCATGATGCTTCTTATAATTCATCGTACCTTCATTGTTTCAGAAGAACCCAATAAGGTAAATGATTACTCAGACTTTGGTTCTTATAGTAAAGCCATCATACCCTCATTGTCTCAGAAGAACCCAATAGGGTCATTGATGCTTTAAGAACCATTTTGATCAACAACACCATATTTTTGTAGGATCATGAACTCCGATTGAGATCGGCAGTTATCCCATTCTATTTAGAAGCTAACACTAGAGTAACAACTTACTCTTGCTTCTTTTACAATAAAGTACCAAGAACATATCTAAATATTTCTTGATCCCTTAAACCGGTTTTGTATATTCTATAGTCGTCATGGATGCATAATTCCTTACTTTATCTTTTGAACAATATAAGGTAAGGACATTATCTCCATTACGTTGCAAATATAGAATTACAACAATGCTCCCACTAGCCCTGACATTCATTCATGTTTCATCCTTGCTCATTAAAAACTCAAACAATTGATTTTCATATCAAAGAAAAGATTGTAACCTTGAGATGCTTATTTAAGTCCACCATGGGACTCCTTTTGCTTGTAGACTTTACAAGGATACTCTTAATGTAACAGACCATCGGATAGTGTTACGAGCACTTCCTCAGAGAATTCCTATTAAGGAATGTGGTCTATGCAATAAGTTGTCTTAGCCATGAAAGGCACTAAAATCACAAGTATCCGAGTTTACTTCAACATAACCACCAGTAGAGAATTTTTAGATGATACCCTCCTCATGGTAAATCATCGTAAAACTATCTCCTACTAGTCGGTATTTGAAGTTGTCTACGAACTCAATATTCGACATAACCACTGAGAGAAAGTCATCATATGATACCTTCCACATGGTCAATCATAGATCTTTCCTATCAGTCGGTATTCGAAATCGTACACTTATCCATGTTGGTCTCTTTCGACAAAGAACCATTTTTACCCTTAGAGTTTCAACCTAAGGGTTGGGTTTACCAAGTCCAAAACTTGGATGTCCCACATGGATTGCATCTCACTTTCATCGCCTCTTTCCTTCTAGCAGACTCTAAGCCCACTCTTGTTTTGGTAGCTTGATGTAAACATCATTAAGTCGTCTCCCTCAGATATAAAACTATATCTTTCCAACCTTATGAAAACTATTACCAAGTTTAAAGAGGTAATTATTTAATGTCAGGTGCTCCAGCATAGCCATGCTGAGCTTCAATCACAATTGATTGCTAGTGCCAACATCAGGTTCTTCCATTCAAGGTAAACTTTACTCCCACTGGCACCCGCAGATATTTGAAAACTTTTCTTTTGAACAACAATACTTCTTGTTCAAATATCCCATGGCCACAGCAGAATACCTAATGGAGTAGCACCTCTAGATTCCGGGTTCCTCCAATATCACCCTAAACACAGGTTGAGAAATCCGGACTTTGTGATGGACTAGCAAAGACATACTTTCTAGTATCATCATCTAAGGTGCACACTTAACCATCTTTGTTGGTTTGGCTTTTGGAACATTTCCCACCACTCTCAAAGTACTGCCAAACAATAGGGTACTTTGGTTAAACTCATCATAATCGGACCATAACTAGAATGTCTGGTTTCTCCACTTATCGACCATATATAACAATATGTCCTGGGAGGTTTGAATTATGAGACAAAACCATAATTCTTATGATGGTCACAAAACTCAGAACTACATCCTCAACATCTCTATTAGATTTGAGTATTATAGTCTTATGCCCTCTTAGTCATGTACTTTGTCGCGGATGTGTCTTGAACACCTCTCAAGGCTTCAGACGAGTGTCTAACAAATTAAACATATTCATCCTTTTACATTCACTGGTAAGTTAACAAAGTATCCAATGTTACTCCTTTGGTTTTGCTTGAACGGTCTACACACAAAAAGTGTGAACGAAATCCAACAAGCCTTCATTCCTCTCACATAAGTGTAGGATGTTTGAGTCATTCTACCCTAATAAATATGATTTGCATTCTACAATTCATCCTAGATCAAAAGATCCAAGTTCCTAACCACATGGAGCTTCGTGATGCAAATCCTATTTATATGGTTAAATTGACTTCAGCAATAAGAGTAACATGTACAAATCATTCACGATCAATCTATTACTTCATAAGCAAACGCTTACAACAAATGCCACAACATGGATAAACTTTCAAATAAGCCAACAAATATATCATCCAACACAAAAAAGTTTATCCATCGTTATCAAAAGGCATAGAAGATACATTGTTTTCTAGCCACGTAGGGCGTGAAACATATATCTAACAAAGTAATAGATTAGCTGGAAGGAGTGGAAAGATCCCGACTTCCAATCCTTTTCAAATAGGAACAACCATTTTGTTTCCCGTTATGAAGTCCAGCTCTCTACATCTTCTACTTCTCTATAACACCTGCACTTTGCAACAAACAAATTTGTGACAACGTGAGTGTTGTGGCTAGTATCCAAAACTTGCCTATAGAAGTAGATTAATAGTAGAGTTTGATCATGAATGTACCTTAAGCTTTGAAGCCAATATTTCTCATCTTGTGCATCCTTAGCTTATCAAGGCACTTAGGGTAAGCGTGGCGGTGCCAATTTCCATACTTTCCACAAAAGTAGCAAACTTCCCCATTAGGAGTCTCATCTTGAGGCGCAATCTCATTGCCCTTCGGCTCCATGAACATGGTAAGCTTAGTAGAACCAAGCTTCCCATTTGAGGTAGCTCGCTTTCCGGTAGCCTTAGTAAGAGTGGACGAGGTGAGCTTACTTTTGGCCATATTAGACTCAAGAGTCTTCAGCATGCCATGAAGCTCCAATAAGGATTTATCCATACCATGCATGTGATAATTCATAACGAATTGCTCATATGATGGTGGGAGTGATCGGAGAACAATATCCACCACCATTTCCCTCTCAATGGTAAATCCTAGCCTCTCCAAGCATTCCACAAGTGCTTTCATCTTAAGCACGTGAATGCTTACGCTCTCACCATCCTGCATCCTACAACCAAGTAGTTCATTTAAAGACCCATACCGTTTTTGCCTCGCTTGTTGTTATAACATGTCCTTCAACTCAAGCATCATCTCGTATGCACTAAGATCCTCTAATTGCCTTTGCAAGTTAGGGATCATCATGCTTAACATGAGACAAGAGACCTCGTTGGTGTCCTTAACGCGTTTATAATACGCATCAAGTAAAGTCCTACTTGCGTTGGTAGCAGGGACTTCCGGAAGGGGTTCCTCAATGGTGTGTAACTTGTCTTCGTGTCGTAGGACAATGCGCAATTTCCTAGACCAATCCATAAAGTTACTCCCATCGAGTTTCTCCTTCTCAAGAAACGTACGTAACGTGAAGTTGGTGTTGTTGATACTAGTCGACGTCATCTATAAAAGCAGAGTAGTTTTAGTTAGTTTGATTAAAATCCTTGTTAAAATAATTACCCCATGTGTTTAAGAAAAACAACTATTTTAACAAGGGCTAAGAACCCTATTTCACCTTGCACCGTGACGGGTTTTCCACGGATCACGTGGCAAAGCTATTTAGGCCGGCAACCATTGGCCGATTGCAATCCATTATTGCAACTCCTAGTTCCTTGTGGGATCCTACTTGACAACCATTGTGCCAAGTTTGGCATGTTTGATCCCTTCACACCGATTCTCAATTAATATTTTGCATAACTCGGCTAGAGCTCGACAATCATCCAAAATATTACATTTAAACCGTAAATCAACCATCAAGATACACGGTGGTACTCTCGCCAAAAATCGACTCGGTTAGAGCTCGACAATCGACCTTGCGAGTTGCCACACGCACCTTCCACATAGCTCATGCAAAGGCTAACTCGTCTAAAGCTCGACAATCAACCCTTACACGGCTAGATTTGGGTGGTGTCATCTTATGGCTGGTGTGCAATTTACATTTTAGAAAACGGGATTTTGTTTTCCGGTTAAAAAACCATTTTGAGTATGATTAACAAAGAGTGACAATAACCAAACGTTCTCACTAATCGGATACTAAACCATCATTAAATCCGTTTGTTAATCAAGTGTGTGCGCGAGAGTTGTTAAACCATCTTTAAAACTCTTGGGTTTTATTATTTACAAAAATTGTCTAGCATGCAATAGTCCTACAACTCTTGCGTTTTCCCGTGAGCCACTACGGGAAAACAAAGTCATCTAAGGACCAAAAGCCTTGACTTTGGATGTGCTCCCACTAAACCCGCTACCTCCATTGGGCCTCTCGGATTCGTGTTCGCCAAGACGTCACTCCATTGACTCCCGATGGTTGCTCCATATTACAATTATATAGAAAAAGAAATAAATGGCATGCAAGCCACAATTCCTAACTTCTAGTACAAATACATAATATGGAATATTTAAATGGCATGCAAGCCTCATATACAAAATTACATACCAAATAAATAAATTTAATTATTACAAACCATGTGACATAAAGTCACCAAATGAATGAATAATTAAAATACAACCAAACATCCACAACGTCTAGGGCATATCTATGGTTACCAACATCACAAGACCAAACAACCAAGTTCACTAATGAACAACAACATGGTGTGCCACACAAAACCATGTAAACTTATGTATAATGGTTAAGATTTTTCAAAAACACCCACGGCACTAAAAATCCCATGTACTTATGAATTAGTAACACCAAACCATTTTTGATGAAACATATTCATAAATACATAATGTAAGTATATGCAATTACCATTTTCATGCCAAAATAATAATTCACATATAAATACACCAATCATTATACAAGGCAACTTACAAAAACCAAATTTTAATTTTTGGACAAAAATTCCAAAAACCAAAATTTAGTGCCAAAAACCCAAAAATAATTTTTCCTTTAAAAAGTCAAAAAACAGATTCTGCCTAGGTAAGTTCCGCGCCGCGTACCACCATGGGGTCCGCGCCGCGGAGTCACACTGAACAAAAAGCAAAATCTGGTCCCGTCACTTTCCGCGCCGCTTACCAAGGCCAGGTCCGCGCCGCGGAAACCTACTGGACAGAAACTAAAAAATTTATTCATGGGTTTTTTTAGGCCACCATGTGCAAATACAGTATAGAGGTGGCTCTGATACCACTGTTGGGGTTCTATGAACACAGCGGAAGCAAGGAATCACCAGACAAATCAAGAGAACATGCAAACAAAGCATAAAACCCCAAAATGGACCAATCTCTATAGCTAGTATCTGCAACATGGAAAAAGAAGAGAAAGATGATATACCTTTCCTCAGCTCCAGAATCTGTAGAAGAAGATGGTGTTGACAAGAAAGCAAAGAAGCTTCCCTCTATTGCAAGTCCACACCGGGTTTGCTCAATCCACTTGTACTAGCAAGTTCTTGATGATCTCTACCAAAGAAATCACCAAAGAAAACAGCATACTTTCCTTCTTCCTCTCCTGGACTCAACTCACAAGCACTCTAAAATGAAACCCACCATGGAGCTCTAAGTGAGTGAGAGAGAAGAACAAACCCTTGAGAGAGAAATTTGAGAGAGTGAAAAAAACCCTTGAGAGAATGAATCATTCTCTGGAAATATCCACTGAAATATAACCCTTTAATTGCCCAAGGCCGGCCAGCAAAAATCAAGGCCAACCATTGGTCCAAAAAGGAGGTGGAGCCAAAAGTTGCATGCTGTCAGACGTATTTCCGCGCCGCGTACCCGTAGGTTTCTGCGCCGCGGAACATCCGCGTCGCGTACACTAACAGGAACCGCGTCGCGTAATCTTCCTGCACACCAACTTCTTCAGAGGTTCGTTCAATTGCCACAAAATATTAAACTCCGTATGTAAGTAAGAGTAGAAGTTCAATCATATAAGTCTAAAAATATGGTTAAATATTACAAAAACAATTCGTTTACTTCAGTAAATATAATGTAAAAAGTTTTATAAATTTTGAATAACAGAATATGATGCGTGCGATGTACTAAATATGGTTCATTTTGGAGCTAAAGTATGTATGGTTTGATACAACAAATATGGATAGGTAATTACAAAAGTTATAAATACCATTATTTTTTTCGGTTATACACATTGTACTTTATATTCTTAAAGTGTATGCCCATTACATTGAATTGAATATCTATATAACTATAATCATGTCAAGATAAAAATTGTAATATAAAAGTAAACGAAATAAGAAGTTTACCTTTGTTTTGTGACAACTTATCCAGACTGTGTTTGATATCGTCAACCAATAAATCCCAGATTTGAACCCAAACATTATTGGGGCGAGATAGGCTGTGCGCCGTGAGCAGCGTGACAAATAAGTAGCGTAGAAATGAACTGGTTCCCCAAAAACTGGCTTCTTTTATCGCATCAACATACTCTCTATCGTCATCAAGCAATCCACGCATATAACATGCTTCTCGAAACGTGTTACAATTCGAATCCCCAACCTTGCGAATATCCTCATAAGATTTTGGCCCTTTAACGATATTTAATAATATACGCAAGAAATAAGCTTCACCAGTTGCAGGGGGAACATAATGGATGCGCCCAACTGCATATCCCTTCGCTCTTTTCACCCATTTACGTGCTGCTCTCCAGACATATTTGGTTGGAAACTTAGCATATGTTAGTTTTCGTGCATCTGGGTCTTCACTGTTGCAATGCATCCATGCAGCGAACATTGAGCTTCTACCTGCCGCTTTGCCAAGTATATCATCAACGTTCTCCTCACCATCATATACGATAGGTTCCTCTCCTTCAAGATGAAATGACAATCGCTCTACTGCGCGGGGTTGCGAAAATGTATATCAAAACTGAAAATACGCCATGCTGCTTCACAAGCTGATATGTATCTGCAATCATAGTATTCACTAATTTCATCTTTATTCCTTTGATTGTCCTGTGCATTCTCTGTATTTTTATGTGACACTGCTACCGTAATGCGGTCATGGCCTTTGGTGATATACTTGAATAAGTATTTTATTGACTTAGCTTGTTTGCACCACTCTACATTAATGTGTCCCTCGTACCTCTTTAGAAGATATGCATTATATGGGACGACAAAACCATTATCCAGTTTTGCACCATTCTTTTCAACAAAACGTGCATCATCTCGCCTTCTATAGACGGGATAACCATTTCCATCAACAGTTGTTTGGGTTACTTTTCCTTTTGGAGAGCTTCTACTACACCTTCCATTGTGCATACATGGACAGTCCTTATTAGCCAGACCACAAGGCCCATGCATCATGTATTCTTTTACAAGAGTATAAAGATTTAAATCTGTGCTTTGATCCGGTATCTCAGCCGAAATAACACGATCGATATCCAGCGGTGTTGGTAGCTTGTCTTTTTGGGTTAAGAACAAACATATATGTACGTGTGGCAAACCACGCTTTTGGAATTCGATCGTGTAAACCACTGTTATTAAAAAAGAATTAAGTAATCTGTTTGAAATAAGTCTGCATACAGCATTGATATATGCAATGAAAAAAGAACAGTAGGCTGTAAATATTAAAAAGCAAGAACAATACAAAGATCGTACCTGCTCTGATCTGCCCAAAAACGTTATTACGCCTTAAATCTATGAGCAGCTTATCAAGCTTCATTTTAAAAACACGCGTAATAATGTCTGGTCTATCTTCAGGCTTCAAACCCATCCCTTTTAATAGTCGTGTTATCTCTGGCCATTTTGGATTACAAGTAAACGTGAGAAACAAATCTGGATAGCCGTACCACTTACAGAGCGCCATTGCATCTAAGTAATTGTGCATCATGTAGCGACTACCTCCAACGAATGAACATGGTAATATTATCCTAGTGCCAACTGACTGGGCAGTTGCATTGCCTTCTGCCAAAGAAGCATAAAGTTTGGTAGCTGTTGAGCAACGTAACCGTTGCTGTGAGTTACGAATGAAGCTCAACCGTTCAGATTCAATCATCGTGTATGCATCTACAATGAACTGTTGTAACAATCTCCTACCATGAAGAAGTAGCGAATATATTGATGGCCTATGTTGAAGTCTGTATGCAAAATACTCGCGCATCGTTAATCGGTCTCTCTTGTTGTTTGTACTGGTTTTGACCCCTTTATGCAAGATGCCTAATGTGTAGCCGTCATCTCCATATGGAAATAGCAGTGGATATTGAAGTGCTAGGTATGATGGATGTAATTTGCTAATTCGTTGTAGAGTACCAGTTTTTGTTTCAATTATGATATCTCGCTTATCAACAAAACGATCTACGTCTCCTACAATAAGCATTGCAATTTCTGATGCAGTTGATAAATTGTAAATACGCCCATCCTTCCCACGATTGGCAACTAAACGCAATGTTAGGTTTTGTTCGCCATCCCCTGCTAGTCGATCTCTAGCAGCTCTATAACTTTTAACCAGCTCGTTATCCAAATCTAAAATTTCTTGTATCATATTGATCAGGGTCGAATCAACCGCAGAGCTTGCATTTGTAGGAACCTTGCTGTAGAGAGATCATTCAAATATATTTCATTTTCAAAGTTACAAGGGAAGGAAATATTATTCATATTCTGTAAATTATACCTCGTTGCATTGAGTCGATTTTGTAGTTCATTTTGGGTATCAAATACATAGAGCTGTGCAAATTTAGGTACAATATCACCTGTTGGTAATAAGCTTCCGTGAATGTGATAATTTTGACCATGGATGCGATAGGTATAAGGGTCGCGCCCTTTGTTAACTGACATGTCAATTTTACCAGCCATCGATGTAAAAGCAAACATCATGTAATACCTACGTATATTATGAACAAATTGTTTTCCGAGCTCATCTTTACACTTGAACAACCTTTTTAATTTTTTGGGAGCCTCTTTTAACTCAGGCAACTGAACCTTCCCATGTAGGCAGCATATCCCAAACTGACCATCATGTCTGTCTTTATAGCCTCTCTCAGATTCAACAAACCAGAGACATGCACCACATCCCATGCATTCTTCTACTGGATCACCAAGGTCATAATACTCTGAGGAAAATAAATATGTAAGTCAAATTGCAATTGAGTAAAGACTATATGAGACTGATGTGAGAATGATTTGCTACCTTTAGACACGGGGGGTAAATATTCAGTTTGGCTTTTGATCATGGTATGCGTATTTACAATATTATTCCAATCATACTCGACGAAAACCTCATGCATTAAGTTTTCTGTGTATATTTAGCAAACACAAATGCACATTAAAACACAATTCAATTTAGGGAATGCAATTGATGTTAAAAACACGGGAATATAGACAGAATATTAGCACAACCTTCTTAACCTTGGCCTAGCCGAATCTGTTGGTTGTTTTTTGTCCTTTTATGTTGTAGGAATTTAAACCGTTTTTGCCTATTATCTCTTGAAGTCAAACTTTTTACAGCA
The DNA here is from genome assembly GCA_947179395.2 of Pulicaria dysenterica. NCBI lineage: Eukaryota > Viridiplantae > Streptophyta > Magnoliopsida > Asterales > Asteraceae > Pulicaria > Pulicaria dysenterica. The sequence goes on from OX359294.1 coordinate 41,892,813, forward strand.
GCAGGCGTCAAACCTATATGATAATTATAATATTCACAACATACTTCTTACCATTGTAATAAGTAAAGCAATTTATAAATAAGATTAATTCTAAACTGATTACATACCAGATATACGGTCGCTCTTATACGTCAATGGAACATCTATTAGTGTTGTTTGTCGTATCTGTTTACACTGTTTTTTATGTTGTAGAAGCTCTCTTCGATGTTGACGGGCAACCATGGAATGATATTTGTTAACATAATTTGTCCATGCTTTGATATGCTCATTGTCTAGACTTACACCTTATTGATAGTTTTATAAAACAAATCAGGATTAAGAAATATTAGTAATGAACATAACATGATAACTGATTTAATAATGTTTATGTGAGAGGAGCAAAGTTTTTATATAATGTTTATGAAAGTGAAGCAAATATTATATTTAACATACGTAAACGAACTTGTAGAATTGAAGAACGTAGATCAATATATAACCCATGTGGATAATCAACATATAGCCCACCTGTATGTTTCTAAATGCTTATACGTAATTCCATTTAAGAACAAATATGTAAGTCAGTAAAGCATGGATTAGACTATTTAATGTTAAATAATTGTTTATAATTTCAACTCCTCATTATCTACACGTGTACATTGTACGCAGTAAATATACCTGTAGACGGAAACAACGAATACCAATACAGGCAACATGTATGTTTCAAACTTCCTAAAATCTAATCCCACTTAAGAACAAATATGTAAGTCAGTAAAGCATGTGTTACCTATTGTCCCTTTTTTTGCCATGATTTTCACTCGACGAAGTTGGCGGGAGATTGTAGCGATATACTTTCTTGTAGGATATCGTCGACCGCAATCTATATAACGACATATAGCTAATAATAATAGCATGTTCATATTATAGGAGACCTTGAAAAATAAGTTATAATTTTACAGATCATACCATGCAAATGGGAACCTGGACCCATATTCTTTTTGAACTTCTTCATATACAATTACAGTTTACGGTGCTTTCGTGCTTCTCGAGCATAATAATCTCTGATAGTACCTATGATTCAATCATGAATCCATGAATAGTCATCGTAAGCGAGGAAATTTTCTAAAATATAAAGGGATGGTATTACATCAACAGTAAGTAACGTAATGATATGATAGATACATACGTGCTTGCAAATAAGCAACACTCGGGTACAACATCATAGGGTAGTTACATCTTTTCGTCATTCCGAATTTTTAGGCGAGAATGATCGAGAGCTGAGGTAGGGAATGGATTTGGAATCTACCTAGCCTTTAGAAGATGTATAATATGAGGAGTTGGTTATTTATAAGTATAAATGAATAATAGGGTATGCAGTCGAAGAGCCTTAGCTCTATAAGGGTAGTTATTGCTTAAGATGTGAGTTTAATGTGCATTGATAGTACCCATCATTCAATCATGAATGCATGAATAGCCATCTTAGATGAAGAAGAATTCTAAAATATAAAGGTATCGTACTACGTGAGAATGATTGACAACCGAAGTATGGGATAAGTATGGGATGGATTTGGAAACTTTGTAGCTCTGAGAAGATGTGTAACATGAGTAGTTGTTTATTTATAAGGATAAATAATTAACAGGGTATGTAGTCAAAAAGTCTAATTTCTATAAGAGTAGCTATTGCTTAAGATGTGATTTTAATATGCACTTTTCATTTCCTTAAGTTGTATTAGTCAAAAAGTCTAATTTCTATAAGAGTAGCTATTGCTTAAGATGTGATTTTAATATGACTTTTCATTTCCTGAAGTTGTATTAACTTATTCTAGTTATATACATATGCACTGTAACTTTTTTTTGCACAAGTTTATTTCTGAAGTATACTTTATATATATATATATATATATATATAAGTTTATTTCTGAAGTATACTTTATATATATACACACACACACATATATATACATATATGTTGTAGTCGTTTACACAACCACGGTTATTCCTTTATATGTATGAAATACTAACAATAACAGTTAACTTATCCGAATAGGTAATTTACACATGTAAATGTTATGAAATAAGCAAGCACACATGGAGTAAAAGAAGTGACATTTCAAAACACGCATTAGCATCATTGTTAAACTCAGACTGTTAAACCCACACTAAAGCACCTTATATTAGGGTGCAGAATGACAAAAGATCCATGTATCACATGCAGGAAAACAGTTGATTTATTAAAAGCGGAGAAAACCGAAAACGACCAACAAAACAATGACCATTCTTCTCGAGTTAAGGCTTTTCTTCCTTCACGAACACGAGCTTCCTTTTTACCGTGTTAGACCCTTCTGCCTCATTCTCTTTACGGCCCACATTACGGCGCTTACCAGCTGTGCCACTCGTGCTTGTTATGTCGACAGCAGGAGGTGTAACAACAGTACAATCTTCATCACAACCAACGCTTGTCTCACGACCGCTACCATCCTGCATTTGATTTGGTAAACTAATTAGCAACAGGGCACTTTGTGTCAAGCAATACAGAGTAAACCCACAGCAAGTTATTAGTTTACACGGCCTTATTATTTTAACAATCATTCATAGAAAGGATAAATACCCTCAATAGTTCAACCTCCATCGGAAAGTTTGCAAGCAGCTCCTGCTGATTACTAACATCAGATACCGTGAAGACATGGTAGCTGTTTGTGATATTATATTGGGCAATGCTCAATAAAAACAGATAGAGGTTTCCTACCATGACATTCAGATCATCAGGGAAGACACCGTCATCAACATCAGATGGTAGAGATTTGAAAAGCTCAGAAGCACTCTTGCCATTTAGTTTGAGAGCATCACGATGAAAGAGAGTGAGAGAGACAGAACCAGATGTGTCTTTGACGCGGACTTGCAGCTTATACCTAGAGAACAATTTACATATTTGTAATCTAGCATATTCTATAAATAATTTCAGTACATTTCTTAACAGAAGGTTTAATTCATACCGATAATCAAAGCCATGCCCACTCTCGTTACACTTGCCACACTTCCATTGCTTACAATCTTCAATGTTGTATTGACCCAGATCATCATCGGGAACAGCCTTATAGCACTTGCTACACCCGATATAATACCACAACTGGTCCTTCTGTATACAAAGTATCTTCCCAATAATTATGACTTTTTTTACCTATGAACAAACCCATTTCCTATTAATGGCTGGATACGAAAACCAAATTAGGTACAATAGTGTAAACATGGGAAACAGTGTTGTACCTCGCTTATATCACGTAGATTATTCACCAGAACGCGTTTACAACCTGGAGCAAACTCTGCTAGTGTGTAAGCAACATTTAACCTGTCAATACTTTGGTATTTTTCGGGTGTGATAGGGATTTGCTGGGTTGCCAAAACACTACAATATTAAAGACGCATAAGCAAAAAATTAACATCAGATAATGAATATCATGAATATCAGGGAACATCTAAAACCAAACCATGTGTATTTACAGCATACACAAAGTTGACCCATCTATTTACTTTTGAATTGGTACTTTAAGTTCTCTTCCAACGGAGCGAATGTCACTAACGTGGGTACAAAGTTGATTAGACAGCCGAAATTAAGACCCAACATACCGTGCTTGGAAGCCGAGTACGGACGGATCATCAGAACCAAAAATAACATTAGTGCCAAAGTAACAGTTTGATACTCCAGCCTTCCCTACATTGAAGCACACAGCGGTTAGAGTTTGCTTTCCAAAGTTGGAACCTTACAACAAACCATCCACATAAAATAGATAGATAAAATTCCATCAAATAAATTTGGATAACCAAAATGCATAAGATGTGCCACACAGATTAATGTGGGTTTATTATGTGTATGACTTGTTAATTTTCACAACAGTATACACCAGAAACTATCATTAATCGAAATGTGGCTATGGCTTGTGTTCCTTTTACTATAAAAAGTGTAAAAATGATGAGCGGGTTGCAAGTACTTAGCCAAGGCCGATATCTCACGAGCTGCAGAACAACAATTATATGGATATCCTCATCACATTTTGGCAGGAATTCCATAAAGTAGTCCGCATGTTCAGCCCATAGAGTACACCGCATCCGTTGTTTGCTGTAGTGATTTTCTATAATTATTCTTCTCAAATAGTTTAACAGGATAACCACAAGTAACAGTTGTATGATACAATATGCATGTACGAATCTATAGAAAATAAGTCCAAATGCAACTCTAATAACTACATCATAATATAGTTTGACATACTGCAATTATGTTTTAATATTCAAGGAGCAAAGCCCTTGCAAAGATTATAACAAACGAAGATTAGCTGTATCGCTCATTTAATAGCTGAAATCCAACCCTCCTAGTAGAGCGGACATCGTTTGATGTGTCGATAACGTCGGTGTATCCACCAAGAACGCCTACAATATCTGCAATTTAGAAAGCAAAATAACATATCAATCATTAACCGTTATTGCCCTCATTTAACTAAATAAAAAGTATTAAAAGCGGTGACCTATGGCAAGGTCTTCTCCTATTTTTTTGTCGATAATGGACTGGAACTCTGTGAATGAATAGATGTTGTGCTCAGTAGGGAAACCTTTCACCACTTCCTTAACACGAGTAGTTGGAAGGAAATGAACACGATAAGGGTGAATTGTCATCCTAAACTTTCCATTGTTATCTGAAAGGCTAAATTTTGAAATAGCATATACTTTCCCTTGAGTGAGCAAGTCCCTGAACTTCAGTATCAGGCTTTTCTTAACCGTTGCATGAATCCGACAACTCTGCAGGTGCATAGTAATTAATCAAACACATAATGTAACCTACAATTGACAATCAAAAGTAACCCTTCCATGCTATACACCAGATCATTACCTCTTCATCCATCAGAGCCATTTCAATACGGGAAGCGTCGGAGGGCCTTTCAAAAGCATGTGATTCCCAGAGGCGGACCACTCTAACTTGCAATTTCCAACCATCAGCATCAGGGTTCACTTCATCCAACAGGTGGTATTTGGAGGCCATGATTTTTTCTACGCAGTACAGGGGAAGTTGGCTGATGAGAAAGCAGTGTGATTGGAGGAAATTTATACGGCACAAGACGTGGTAAAATGTGACTATAGGCTAATTTAAAGAAAGATGTTCCATTTTCCCTTTCATAAAAGCAATCACCAGTTTCAAAATGCATATATCACATATAACATTAAATCATATTGATTGAAACCCTTGAATTAATGCTTCATACATGATATGAGTAGCTGAAAGGAAGAATAGATAATCACCTGATTAACTAACACAATAAATGGAGGAATCTCCATTAACTCCTGCAGGAGACCTAAGTCGATTGTCTCTTTGATCACCCAAAACGAAACGGCCCGAATATTAAATAGTGAAGTCGTCTGCCCGTTGAAGAACACACCTGCATCGCCGGCGAAAAGTATCTAGGACCGCAGGGTTAAGACAACTGCCGACGGGAAACAACATCAGAACCGTCGTTCACGTAGACTGTAGGTTTTCTTGGCCAGATAGAAATTAATAACGCTTCAGTAAATGTTCATCATATATAATAATGTATACATTAATGCCCCAGTGAGCCCATCGACAAGGCTAGCCCATTCCTGCGTTTTTAAAGGCCCACATTCTCAATACTATGCTAACTCAGCATGAACACTCTTCTAATTTCGTTCTAATCAGGATTATCATTACAAAAATCAGTGCCACATAGGATTCGAAAGATCCTGTTTTATATAGGATATAGATAGATACATGGAATTATATGCATTATTTGCATACTTTAATTCTAGAAATTGATTTCAGTAATTTAAATGTGCAGTTGGTTTCTACATGTTGTGAATAATGTAAATAGGTTGTATGCTAGACGGCATGTATTTTATAATGATTTATATGAGTTGGTCGTATTGGGTGTGTTTTGACCCGCTTGTGAAATAACTTGGTTTTTGAGTTATTCGGAGACATTATTACTGATTCGTATTGTTATGTTTCTCAACAAACGCAATGACTCGGTAGTTAGATAACTGAGTGGGACGAAGTTTGAGAACAAGATGAGTGGACGTTAACTCACAGGTGGTATTAGTTGTAACTGTTATGGTTGCATGGATTTGTATGATTGATGTTTTGATAGACTGTTTAGTCTGCTAATGATTGATTGATTTGCTACGTGTTGATTAATCGTTGAGTCCAAGATATGTGCATATGGCATGATAATGTGTACATGATTTCTGATAAAGGTCAGCTATGCTGGAAATTAGGTTGGGCTTGTTTGCTATTGGTTGAGCAGTTTTAGATCTTCTGATGCATTGATTGCAATAGAAAGGGTTTAACTGTGCCAATTAGCAGATGGCTATCGGTAAACATATGATTTGGCCAACATTTGGTTGAAGGTTCTGCGCCGAACCGCCTGTCTTTGATTTGTGTGATTACCTGTTTCTGTTATAATCGTTGTAATTCTGTTGATTATTATTGTGGTTTTAACTTCCATTCACTTAGCTTTATGCTAATTCCCCACCTTAACTCTATTTTTTGCAGGTTTTTGGTAAGTGCGGTCGTTTTGCTTTGCTGGGAGTTCGTGTGTATAGGGAAAGTTTGACCGTCACTCTGATATACTTTTGAAAACGATGAGCCATATTTTATATCTCTTTTGTAACACGAAACGATATATTGTGTTTATTGTACAATATGTATTGTGGGTGTTGCTATTTCTATTATTTTATTGCAATGCTTCCGCCTTGTTAAAAAGATAGCTTTTGATTTGCGGTGTTACATTAACTAGATCCAAAGTGGATGAAACTCTAAAAAATACTCTGTTAATTGTCGCGGGGGGGCGGGGGGGGCACTTTCTGAGTAGTTCCAGAAGTCCTTGATGTAAATCTTGCACTCACTATGCATCACAGGGGTAATGGATCTGATACTATTTGGATTATAGTAGGTTCAGATCTTAATGTGGTTGTATTAGGTACATTGAAAAAGTTAATATTTTTAAGTTCGATAATGACAGGGTAACAAATTTTAATATAATTACCTTATGAAATAAAACCTGATATATAAGCCCGCATTTATGCGGGCCTATCGCCTAGTTTTCATTTGTATTTTAAATATTTGTGTTTGAATGATAGTTTTATATTTTGCTATCTGTAGTTTTTTTGGGCAGCAACAAGCGGATAATGGTAACTAGTTATTGGTGATGTTCGGTGAAGGCTTGTGCTGTTCAATTCATAGCTTTTATATTAGGAGGATTATGAGGAATTATGCTTTTATTAATCCTCTTAAGATTTTAACACTCGAATAAGAACGACCGAAAATTATAAATACCGGAATCCCAAACATCTATAATCTAACGTCAAGGGATTTATACATGACATATCTGTTCTTAAATAAACTAGGATTTTATAGCCCGCGCGTTGCACTGGGTTTTACATATCTACATTTTTTGTATCACAGTAAAGTATAGGATTAATTATCTACATGATAATATATATAAAAAACTTATTTGCTAGTCTGTAAAATATAATTAATAACGATGTATTAAATCTTGACCTAACGATCAAACTATAATATGATACATACCTATAAACAACCAATATAAATATTAAGTTTAATGGTTAATAAAAATAAATTTAAATTTTTATGCTTAAACAATTCAAGAATAAAGGTTATTGGTTACACCAAAATAAGTGTAAATTTTAAAGTTAAAATATTATAAAAAATTTTAAGAGTTTAATCGAAATAGAGTTTAAACTATTTTTAACCTTAATCAGAACTTTTAAATGAATAAATATATTACTTATTGTTTATATAAAATTATAAAAAACATATATATGAAATCTACATTAAGCAAAAGAAAATCAAAAAAAGGTAGACATGATACTTTAAGAAAATAGAAGTTAAAAAAGGGTTAAAAAAAGTCTAAAAAGAGTTTAAAAAAATTGAATTTCAAGTTTTAAGAAATTAGAATTTAAAATAGACCAAAAGGGTTAAACAAATAAAAAGGTAAAATGAAGTCAAAGCAGCAAAAAGATAGATTCAAGATTTTAAAGTGATGGAATTCGAACCTAGCTCTCTTGGGTAAGAATAGGGCTGTAAACGAACCGAACGAATACGAACAAAGCTTGTCCTCAAGCAAACTCTAATGCAATAGGTAAAACCAAAGAATTTCTAAAGGTAGCACATTAGTGCAAACATGTATCATTCCGACATAGAAGAGATCTAAAAGCATGACAAACATTTTAAACGCAGAGTTAAGAGTTGCTTTCATGTATTGAGATAAAGAAAGGCAGATTCAACACGCATACAATGAGTTATGACAAGTATCTGACTTTATACCTCACCGGAGATCACTCTAGCACTCAATGTGTATTTGGGTTAAGTATATAAGTGCTCGTGTGCTAGATTGAAGCAAAGACTCGTATAAGCTTGATCACGTATCACATCTCCACCAATCAACATAATCATATACAATTATCAAGAAGACTTTTTCGGGTTGTAACGTGGCTAGTGCTAAGGGTAGGAATGGGAATATATAAAAGTGGCTAAAATAGAATCCAGAAATCAAGTTCAAAATCGTCAAAGCTGCTATTATTGAAGGAATACAGAATATCACACTATTTCTGGCGAGAATACAGTTCATCAAGTAGAAATGGAATCAGAATTCTCTGAATGATGGCTAACAACCAGGTAATACCGACAAAGAATTACTACTCAATGTATGACAGGCTCAAAAATAGCCAAGGAAAGCATGTCAAGCAACTAAATTTCTCAATTTTCTCTTTTTCTAAATTTTTTTTTTCTCAGAAAACTCAGTTGTATGCAGCATGAAACGGAACAAACCAAGGGACATGTATTTTATTTATATCCCACTAATTGGTGCATGAACAACTGACGAACAAAATACAACGGAACTAAGCAGCGAGAAAACAGGTCAACTGACTCTGGAAACATAAAAATAAAATAGACTAAAACAGGATAATCATGGGTAATGAAATGAAAGGCTTAGGATCAAAGTGGATAACTAGGGGTAAATATATAGAAATTGGCTAAAAATAAAAGTATATAGGCTGAAATGGGGTTTCCTAGTGCTTCTATCACTTAACTGCAACAGTTTAGTTCATGATCTCGACATGCATACTAGTAAGCAAGTTCTACAATCAAAGCAACAATCAGCATATAAGTGGACAATTCCATGAGCTAATCATGTAAGAAATGAAGTGTAGTGGCTCAAATGCTCAGGAATGCATATCAGGTGTGGCTTGTGCAATTGAAGTCAAACACTTGTTAAAACTCAAGAATTCGTGCAAAATCATTTTCATAAAAGCTGAAATGTTACTTGTTTAAAGTCTATCATGCGAGAGGATCTAAACATGTCCAAAATGATATAATTTTGCGAAAAAATTACGCCTAAATCAATTGTACGGTTTAAAGCATAGTTAGCATACAAGAGTTTTCAACAGGACACAGAATAGCAGGCATGTTATATTAATCCCTCCCCACACTTAAAAGTGTACATTGTCCCCAATGTACTAATAATAAGCAATAAAGTGCGAGAAAAGAGCTTTAAGAACTCCCTGAACAGCAATTGTGCGTCTGCATTTATTAAACTCCGAAGGCGTTGGCTTCCTCCCCACACTTAAGCTGAGCTGCCAAGATATCACGAATATTCTTGCAAAACAACAACTCAACCAAAAGTGAAACATAGAGAGGGGCAAAAACATCACAAGCTATGGCAAGCAAAAAGGAAACGAACTACAATAAAAACATAGCCGAAATAATGTACAAGTGCTTTGATGTCATACAGATATGCAAAAGTAAGTACAGAACATCAAACACATCAAAAAGTGGCATGTACTACAAACAACCAAAAGCGTACAGCCAAGCTAATCTAGAAATACATACAAAGAAAACTACTACACAAACTATCCCCACAAAAAATAACTATCGCGGAGGTGGCTGCGAAGGCCCGGCTCCATCAGTGAAGTCCCGGAGCCTCTGCGGATAAGCTGGCGGCTGTGGCAACTGCTGTGAAGATGTCATAGTGTCTGCCGCAATGAGCTGCACCATGCTGATCATATACTGTCGATGAGCCTCGGCATGTGCATACTCAACTCTCTGGATCTCCCTGGATTCCCGCTGCATCTCGACCAGCTCACAAACTGACCTCTCCAACCTCCCAATCCGAGCCCTATAATCTTTCGTGTAAACCTGGGCTGGCTGCTGTCGGAGAGGTGGTGTCGACCCAAAGAGATCCTCAATAGTAAACTCATGGTGTCCATGCTCTGGGGCACCTCCAGCAGCTACTTCCTCTGCTCCTGCTCCTGCTCCTCCTGCCTCTCCCCCACCTGCTGCCTCCTCCTCGACTACTCTAGGAGGCTCCCAAATTGACCCATCAGGGTTGATCAATCTCATACGGTTCTGGATCCTAGCAGCGACTTTCATACGCTGCAGGACCCCTAAATCTATCGGAGCGGCTCGAGCGGAGCGAACGAGATCATCAGTAATCTCGGCAGTCAGGAGGCCCATAGCCTCTGCTAAGATAGTAACGTACCCCCCTCCATAGATAGCCTGCGATACACGGGTGGTACGTACCTGGAATAGAAAACGGGCCAGGCACAGAGCGAGCTGGCAGGGCCTCTGGTGAACCATCGTATATAGATAAAACAAGTCAGTGAAAGTAACAGAACCAGAGGACGCGCTGCGAGCGGTCATGCTGTGGACGATCGCCCGATGCAGAATTCGGTGCAGAGGATCCTGGAGCTTCGTGCTCTTCGGCACGATGGCGGTGTTGTAGGCGCCAGAGCCAACCTCATCCCAAAAAGAAATCCCGCTGACACCCTCGGGCCAATCAGTGATGCCCTCGGCAAACGCCGGAGTGTCCAACTCCTCGTGCGTATATAAACCCATATAAACAGCAAACTGCCGCAACGAAATCCGCCTCTCCGCCCCTAGTAGGCGGAAGGTCAAGGCGTCTTCCCGCTCATAATCCATCAGCGGGGTAATCACGTGGATGGTGGAGAAGAACTCCAATGCAAGCTCATGGTAGACCGCCCCCTCAAGACTGAAGAGCCTCTGCCAATGAGGGCCACAAGTGGTCTGAGCGCGGCCTCTGATGTGAAGAGTGGCCAAATCATCCCAAACCAGATACCTGATGGGCTCGTATCCGTGACTGTCAGCGCGCCCCATCAGGATATCTCTATCAGCACGATCCTCCTCACGGTCGAAGCGGAGAAAAGGAGGAAGCGAGGCATCAGCTGGCCGCTCGACCGGAACTCTGTCAGGGTCGACTAAACGTGGGAACTTGCGAGGAACTATCCGCGGCTCTGGTGAAGCCTGTCTGCGCACACGTCGAGGAGGCATAGCTGAAATGAACATAAATCAAAGTAAGACGTGCGTACGATGAATAGATATCCTATCGATCGATACGTGTTTGCTTTGGTATGCTGTGGGTCCCCGAGTATTGAAATTGTCCAAAGGATGAACAAATTTGGAAAATAGTTAAAAATGGGGTCCTACGGCCGTACCATTATGTTACTACGGTCGTAGCAAGCAAACCAAACAAAACCCTAAAAGATACATTGTACGGCCGTAGTCTAATCTTACTACGGCCGTAGCAATCAGTTTAAAGCAAAACCCTAAATTTAGGACCTACGGCCGTACCATATACATACTACGGCCGTAGGAAAGATACGAACAGCAGAAAACGGGCGGCTAGGGTTTTGTTTTATCGATCGAAATATGGGCAACTATAATGGAATCAATGCACTACATATTGAACGCAAGAGTGAGAGGAGCATTTTAATACCTTGTTTTCGAAAAATGGCCGGAAAATGAACGAGATATGGACGGAGAGGCTTCGGTGGTCGTCGGGTGCGTTTTTGAGAGAGAGAGCGTAGGAGAGAGAGAAAGCGTGCGAATGAAATCTGGAATGGGGATTTTTATAGGAATGTTCCTACGGCCGTAGTAGGTATGCACTACGACTGCAGAGAGCTCAGAAAGGTCCTACGACCGTAGTAATGTTGCACTACGGCCGTAGAAGATGAATTTTGACAAAAACCCATTTTACATCAGATTTTCAGTTTAAACAACTTTTTGGTAAACGCTACTCTCTATAGGCCTCTGGAGAATGTACGGTGAATGTGCTAGTAGTACGGAATTGAAAGCACACAACTAGATTAGCGAAAATGCAAACGGAAAGGGAAACGAAAACCCGGAAAGTGGGCATCCGACAAAAAGACAATATGTTCAAGTAACACACTATTAGTACGGTGTGTAAGCGAACACTTAACGCGTTGAAATGCAGAGTGTTTTCCTGTCTCTCCAGACTGAATGAGAATTGAAGTGAGAAAACATGAGGAGCTATACGACACGAACATAGGCATGACCTAGGGATTCTAATGGGGCTTAGGCTCGAGTTTGCTTAGCCGGAGACTTACCAACTCATCAATCATTGCACCAGCATTACTTTTAGGACGTAAGACCCCCTCGGCTTTTAGCTTAACGGGGTCTTCTCAAAGAGCACTGGCACACTCTGACTGAGATATCGTCGGCAAATTCCTACAAGCGCCCTCATGCAACAGAGCACCGCATTTCCAACATTTCCCTACATATTTGGCACGCCTTTTTGCCGCATAGATGGAAGTGCCTCGATGAAATTTGGAAAAGTTTTGGTCTCTCCTCACGTGTTTCTCATGTCTCATGACAATATCGCGCAAAATATCAGAGGGCAGTGATGAACGCAGAAAAAGGCAAGAAAGGAGGGAAAGAGAAGCGGAGGAAAGCATATCCAGTTCTTTAAGGTCTGCCGGTAAAAGACCCAACTCACCCCGCTAAGGTGCGGCGGGGTGAGGCCTTGGAACTGCTCTCGGATTAGGATCCGTGTTGCTCGGGAGACCACCCTGTGGTCTTTCAGATAAGAGTTTGGAAATCTGGCCTACTTGATTTTCATGATTTTGGAGCGAGGCCTGGTGATTTCTTAAAGTGGCTTCCACCTGATTGAGTCTAACATCGGTTTGGTCGAATCGTTGCTCAGATTGTGTTAGATATTGCTTCACAAGATCCTCCAGATAGGAAGGTCCTGAAGATGATGATGAAGATTGATTGGGAGGCGGTGGTTGAGTGTTATACTGACGTGGTTGCTCATATGGTTGCGGTTGTCGATTAAACTGTTGAGGCTGACGATCGAACTGCTGAGGCTGTCGTGGTCTCTGTGGGTATGGAATCCCTGGAGGGGGTTTAGTGGTTTGGTTATGATAACTGAAGTTCGGGTGATCCCTCCATGCATGATTGTAGCTAGGTGCATTGGGATTATACTGAGACCTTGGCTGATTAGTAATGAAATCGACCTCCTCGTGAGCAGGAGTTTCCTCCTGGCATTGATCACTAGGATGTGGCCCTGAGCAGAAATTACAAGTAGCCTGTTTAGGAGCACACATCTGATCCATTCTCTTTGTCAACTTCTCTACCTGAGCAGAAAGATCAGATAAAGTGTCTACATTGAACACTCCACCGTTCTTTGACGGTTTTTTAGTCTCGTGGAGGGGTTCCATTGGTAGCTGTTGGTTGCCATATCTTCGATAAGATCATAGCACGCTTGTGGGTTTTTGCTACCCAATGCACCTCCTGCGGCAGCATCTATCATCTGCCGAGTGACAACGGATAAGCCATTATAAAATATGAAAATTTGATTCCATAGCTCATATCCGTGTGAAGGACATCTCCTCATGAGATCCTTGTATCTCTCCCAGGCATCATAAAGACCTTCCCCGTCAGTCTGCTGAAACGATGATATATCATTACGCAGTTTGGCCGTTTTGGCCGGCGGGTAGTATTTAGCTAAGAATTTGGCAACAAGATCATTCCATGTAGTGATGGAATTTACCTGGAGAGAATTAAGCCACAGCTTGGCTTTGTCTTTTAAGGAAAACGGGAATAAACGCAAACGAATGGCGTCATCAGTAACACCATTGATTTTAAACGTATCGCAGATTTCGAGAAAACTGCGGATGTGAGCGTTAGCATCCTCGTCGAGTAATCCATGAAATTGAACAGAATTTTGAACCATTTGAATTACATTTGGTTTGATTTCAAAATTGTTCGCTATCACCCTAGGTTGAATGATGGTGTTCTGGATATTGTTAATATCCGGACGAACATAATCGTTAAGTGTTCTAGGTGGTGGTGGTTGTTCTTCCGCCATGTTTAGTAAACGTTCTCTTTGACGTTGGCGTTGAAGGCGTCGGCGTCGAAGGCGTCGGCGTCGTCGAAACTCACGCTCCGGTTCTTGAAAAGGCTCAATTTGTTCAGAATAGAACAAACTGACAGAGGGTGCGAGAAAGAGGTAGAGAAAAAAAAACAAGTGACTACCTAATCAGGCACACCTAACTTAAGTAACAAGTAACAAGATCAAATCAACAATTAAACTATTTCTTAGAATTTCCTGTCCCCGGCAGCGGCGCCAAAAACTTGAGGTAAAGCAAGACTGCTGGTTTTTCTGGTTATAAAATCTTGGGACACAACCTCGTTTTAAATTTATAAAAACGATGTTACTAAGCAGATACTACACACGACTCAGGCAAGTATAACCTGGTCAATAGTAGTATAGACTCGGTAAGACCGGATGTCGTTCCACCAGGACAAGAAGCTACCAATACTTAAGTCTCATTGTTGTTTGATCAGCAGGATTAATATTAAGCAAGTGACAGAATGAACTAAATTAATCAGGAAATACAGCAACTAAAACAGATTAACACTGAAGACAAACAGACAGGATAACAGATTCACTCAGGCTTTCGAATCATCGAGACTAGTCATGGCAATGACACAATACAAAACATAATATGAAGACTTGAATAGATTAAGCGCATAGCATGCTGTTCTAATACTTGACAAAACCATATTATCATGCATAAATCTTCACTCGAGTTATCAAGACTCAGATTCAACACTTAAACATAATTAAGCAAGTAACGGCATATCAGAATTCAACTACAGATCCACCGGATCGCGTCCAAATCAGACTACAAAGACAAACATCTTTTCAAATGATTTGTCCAGTAGTCCTCAGAACCCAAAAAGGTGTCAAAGCAGTTAAATTAGTTAAAACAAGCAAAAACAGCACACTGGTGGTGAAAATGGCTCCTACGGCCGTAGTAAGTAGGGACCCATCCGACAGAACATTCAAATCTAACATAAAGGCATTCAACAACAAATTACAATCTAGACTTTAATCTCAGATCATAAACACATGTAAACTGGTACAATGGGGTCATAAACTCATCTAAACTCAAACCTCACAATTAAGGGATTCTTAATGTTTAGTCACATGATTTCTAAAGATATGAACATGTTAAACCTACCATTTCTAGTATAGCCAACACTTCTTAAAACATGAATCATGTGATATGCACATTGAACACTAAGACAAGCATAACAAAGGCATACATGTGAGTTCATTTCACCATCTAAACATACCAACAAACATCTTTGTGAATCCTTTAATCATTAGTAGCATGTTTAACCCATAAATACACCAAATAACAAGATTTTCATCTATAATCATAAGGCATGCATAAAACCAACATATGATTAACATAACCAATAATGGATGAACCTGAAATGATTCAAATCATATTCCAAAAATGACATCTAATGACAACCATGCAAGATGTATCATTTCTAATAACAAACTCAACATGGAATTAATAAAATCAACCATCATTCTTGAATATTCATATGTTAAAACATGAATGAGTTATCATATACACATTATCACACATGAACATGGTTAGATTAAACATACTAAGTTGATAAAACACATTTGTATTCAAGATTAAACATGCATATATGAATCAAGTCATCATAAAAGTCAAATATATTGCCATAACTTAGCCAAGAATCATCTTGGCCCAAGTGAAATGAGTTTAGTTATCCATATACAATAATAGTAGCATTACAACATCTGGAACACATGGGTACATGATTGATATAATAAATGGAAAGAGTATACCCAAACTAGCAATGATATAACTAATGAATCCAAGCTCCAAATGTTGTTCCAAGCCTTCAAGATCCAAGCTCTCCTCCTTAGAATCACCAAGAGAAGTCCCCTGGAGTGTTAGGATATTTAGAGAGGGTATATGGATGTGTTTTTCCGGAGTGGAGGTGAAAATTGTAACCCTTTGCAAAATGGCAGAATTCTGAATTTAATCTGCTGTAAGTGGGCTTTCTACGGCCGTAGGAATAAGCTACTACGGCCGTAGGAAATCATGACTGGATTTTCTACACACGCAACGTTAAACCATTTGTCCGGGACACGCAAGATCTGGCAGGCAATGATGGATTCTAGAAGATGGCTTCCTACGGCCGTAGGGATTATATCCTACGGCCGAACACTGATATATGCGTTTTTATACATGTTTTACATGTTAGAATACCCCGTACTTAGCCCAAATACAAGGTGAATACTTCTAATATGGATCTAATATGTTTAACATTCATCATGCAGGTTACAAAGAGCTTCAAGCAAGATAAATGGGCAAAACAAGGAAAGAATTGAAGAAAATAGAAGAATAGTGAAAAAATGATCACTACGGCTCGTTTAATTTAGCCGAACAAATAAACGAACAACGAACACGAACGGATAAGAATGGATTTCTGTGTTCATGTTCGTTCATCTAACTTTAGCCGAACAAATAAACGAACACGAACGAGTATGTGTGTTCGATTGTTTAAAAGATTGGTTGATTCATGTAAATTTATGTTCGTTCATTTAAATGATAGACAAACGTAAACGAAGGAACACACATTATAATACAAATCCAACATTTTTAAACACAAATAAACACTATATTTAAACATACAAATATAATATAAATATAAATATTTATATAAAATATAAACGAACATAAACGAACGTTCACGAACATAAATAAACGAACGAGAGCTCTGTTCGTGTTCGTTAGTTTAATTAAATAAACGGAAAATCTTGTTAATGTTCTTTTGTTTAATAAATAAATGAACATAAACGAACTTCCCGTCGAACAATTTCACAAATGGTTCATGAACATTCGTTTCATTTATAGTTCTAAGTAAGAAACATGAGCGTTACCACTCCCCCAGCCTACTTTTAGTTAATCTACGTGTTGTTTAATATACTAGTATTTTACCCGCGCGATGCGGCGGGGTAAAATAGTTTTATTTGTCGACATAGGGGTGTTCAAAATTCGGATATAAACCGTTTTAACCGTAATCCGAACCGCTCCGTAACCGAAAAAACCGAAACTGTTTTCAAATTCGGTTTTCGGTTCGGTTTAAAAACCGAAACCGATTACCATAAACGGTTTTCGGTTCGGTTACGATTTTAGAAATTTTCAAACCGAATAAACCGAATTATATATTATATAATATATAAATGTTTTTAAATTTTTTTAAAGTACCCTCTCCCTGGCTCCCTCCGACCTCTCGCCTTTCCTGTCATTAAATTCAGTACAGTTTTTGTAAACATTTAAAGTGTATTTAAATTCTGACAGTTTTTTGTAAAGCATTTAAAATGTTTTTAACTTCAGGAGAGTTTTTTTGCAAAGCCTTTAAAGTGTTTAAGATTATTGCTTAAACATATTGTAAATAATGTTATTTGAGTTGTACATTTTTAAAAGTGTTAAGATTGTTACTGGAAGTTGATCAACTCAACTTAACCCCAAAAATCCGAAAGAGGGTTAGGATCTAGCAGTCTCAAAAACTGATTATATAAAAGAAAAATATGATATCATAGTTACTCAAGCAACCACAAACAAAACAAACTGTTTGTTTGTATGCGTGTGTGTGCGTCTAACAAGAAAAAAACCGACCTGGTTTCTTCCTCCTTTGTGATCGGGCGAACCAACAGGGAGAGGGGAAGAGAGTTTTTTGGTGACCTGTTTCTTAAGCTATCTCATTAACTTATGAGGTAAAATTAAGTTAAATCTATTTTAAATACCATTTTATTTAAAATAGATCAAGCTCAAATTTAGCCCATATGGAATTTGGTTCAAATAAAAAGTGAATTAATGTAAAATGTGTAAGAGACATTCACAAGATGACATGTGGCAAAAACCATAAAAGGGTAAATTAGACTTTTTATATCGTTTATGATGCATTTAAAAAAATTTAATTAGTCAAACTAATCCATATTATGTTGGTAATTATTCCCGTCTGTTTTTATCCTTTTCTCCAATATTTCTTTCTGATTTTCATGAGCACTCTCTAGTTTCTTTATATTGGTTTAATTCTGTTTCATGTCTACTTACAAATTGATTTAAGAATATGTATAGTGTTCATCATTTTAATCGAACAAAATAATATATTCATCGATTTTTGAATATATGATAATCCATCAATTATTTACTACGCAATCATCAATTTTTGAAATAAATTATGAAGTTGGGCATCCTTCAATTTTTGAAATATATGATAATTCACCAATTACTTAATATGCAGTCATCAATTTTTAAAATAAATGAAGTTCCACATTTTTCAATATTATTGTATATTAATTTAATAACATAAATGAAGTGTGCGTACTTTTTCTTTCCGATGAATCATTTCCTTATGATAAAACAGTCTTCTATTTAACTAATCGTATGAATTCCGTTTTCCAAACAATCGAGAGTGCTAGAAGCCACGTAGCATATTTCTCGGTATTTGGGTAACTGAATTGATCATTTTATTCTAATTTTGCCCTCGCGTCTCAATTAAACCGTCCTTCCATGTCATCAATTTTGACCGACGGAAATTGACTTTTTATGGCAATCTGACGGTTAGATTGCCTCTTACCCTTTTTACATTTTCACACCTTTTACAATAATGACACTCTATATATACATATTATCCCAAAAAACATATTTTACCCCGCCGAATCGCGTATGGTTGTGAATCAGGACAATTTAAGTATGAATTGTGACTTGTAAAGCCCAACAGTGGTATCAGAGCCTCGGCTCAGTTTATCACAGTGTTATGATGCCCTGTGCGAAGGGCGCTATTTATGCCCCTATGTACGAAATTTACTACGCGGAAACGAGATATATAACATATATATAAGAACAAAAAAGTAACATAATATTACCTAAAAAGTTTAAATCGCATAAAAGTTACAAACTACCTAAAACGATGCCTACATGCATTCTTTGTAGCAAATTCATCAATAATCTTATCGTTAAATCAAGCAACAAAGCAATCAAGTAACTAAGCTATCAAGCAACAAAACATATAAATTAATTAAGCAAAGAAGACTTTTAATATAAATCACATACAAAATAAAGCTTAAGCTTAAAAGGATAAAACCTGATCTAGCCTCAAGCCTTCAAACATCAAAAGTTGTATACTTGTGTAATTGAACTTTGTCTCTTTTAGGCATCTTTGCAGATGAACTTTGTCTCTTTTAAACCAGCAAGACTGCAACCATTTTCAATGAACAAACCACAATCATATTCATAAAATACTATAATTGAATTTCTAAAATCATGAAAACAGATTTGCTATCTCATCTTTTCATTGATACATAGAAACTATATGCTAAATTGCTTTTTACTACTAATATGTTAATAAACTTTGATTCATAAAACAGATTCACAGAATGATAGAAACTACTAAACTGATATATGCTAAATTGTTATTTGCTATAACAGATTTAAGAGAATAAAATTGCAGATTTAAAAAACGAAAAAACATATTAATTCATCATTCATTCACTCATCAATCATCAGATACAAAACAAATTGATTCCATTAATATCACTAGGAATGCTAAACAAATTGATTCATCAGTCACTTACACAAAAATAATAATTCATCAGCGAGGGGATTGGCAAATGGCAAGTGAAATTAGCAAATTTGTTTAAAAAATTAAATTTACAGACCTTTAGTTTCAGTCGACGGCGATTGCAAGGGAGCAGCGATGGGCGACGAGTGACCAACGACGGCGATGGGCGACGAGTGATCAGCGACGGCGACTGTGAGTATGTGACTGCTCGGAATGGATGGCGAGTGCCGGTGGGTGAGTGCCGACGGCGATTGTACTGCGGCCACGGATGCCGGATGCGACTAAAAGAAATCGGCAGGCTGCAGACGATGGTTGGTGGTATGCGCGATGGAATAAACGGCCAAACGGGAGCAAGATCGTGGAGTAGGAGAGTAGAGACCGAAGGAAATGGGAAAGCCATTCAATATCTCGAAGTCGAAGTTGACCATTCGACTTCTGCCTGCCCGCCATTTCGCCTTCTTCGCCCTTCGATTCCTTCACGATTCACGCGCCTGCCATTTCGCCTTCTTCGCCCTTCGACCATTCGACTTCTGCCTGCCTGCCCACATCGACGCCTCGTTTCTCCCCGTTTCTTCATCCAAAGTCTGTAAAATTTCTTTTTTTTTTAATTGGACCTAGGTAAAAATATAGTGGACAATTTTTTGATGCCCCTGGCCTAGATGATGCCCTGGGCTTGTGCACGGGCTGCACACCCTCTGGGCCGGCCCTGTATATATATATATATACCCGCGCGATACGGCGGAGTAAAATATGTTTTTTGGGATAATATGTAACTTTTGAAGTAAAATTAAAAGAAGAAGAGTGTGATTATCGATAATATGTGTTGTCTATATTAAAACCATTTTAAAATGACTAAATTTAAGATAAGTAATCAAGATATAATTTAAGAAATCTTTTTTTTAATAAAATTTATGTTAAATATAATATTATTTAAATCACAACAAAATTTTAATAACTTAAAGAAATATTTATTAATTTTTGAAAACTATTTTAATTAAGTATTACAATTACTAAAAGATTACTTACAATACCTTAAAGCAATAAATTATTGAACTAATCTTGAGTTTAATTTAATATACAATAAATCATATTAATTGGTTACAATAATTTGAAATTAATGTAATTAATTAGTTTCTTTTGTAACTTACAATTAATTATTTTTCATAACTTCAATGTTTGAAAATATTGCTTTAATGTATTGTAATATATGTTAAATGTGTTATACTACTTATCTTAAAAAAATCTTAAAAATAATAAGCTAAATAGTTTATAAAGTAGTAAAAATATTATAAAGATGATTTCTTTTTGTTTAATAAATATATTTTTTTAACCGCTAAACACACACCCTAATTTAAACACCGTATACCTATAGTTACATAATTTTCACCATCGCAAGTCCCACCTTTCTCAGCCCTTCACCGACCATGGATCTCCGCCCTAAGCCCCTACTCACTGTACCGGCATAGCTGAACCCTTCATATGAAAGGTTCCGTCGACTCTGATAATACGTTGACATCTGAACACATATTAATTGCTGGTAATCTTATTATTAGGGCTTCATTCTTCCGTGACCTCTGTTGTTGAAACACAGCTCCGACACCCTTTTCTTGATGAAATTTAGGTTTTGAGTTTCTCTAGTCAAATTTTTCGTTGGGGTGCTCTGGATTAGAGTACCCTTTAGATTTATGTTGTTGTAAGTTTTAAGCACAATATTCGATGCTAATATATTAACTTTTGATTCAAATTTGCTCCTTTTTTCTTCAGCATGCAGGAGTGGTGATTTATAATTGTGAATGGCGTGGAGGGAGCTTAGGAGAAAGGTTAGTGCCTTCTGTTATGGCTCTTCACTTCAAATTTTGAGTTTTCACCTAGAATAAATGAATATCATGGCTTTTGATTTTGTTGTAACCAAAATGAGCTAGCAGATTCACAAAGGGCTTCTCTTTTTCCTTAGTCACCAATTTGTTTTTTTTTTCCTTTGAATAGTTTTGATATAATTTTTTTGCGAAGTTTGCATCCTGATCAATAACAGTAGCTATTAGATTCAATTTGAAAGAGAGTATGAGTCGGTTGATAATGAACAAAGGAAAATGATTGAGAATTGGGACCAGTGTACATGTAATGAAGGATGAGTACCAAGTGTTTGATAAAATGACAAGTCCAACAGAAAGCGTACAATTTCCAGTTGGTAACAGCTGAGTGAAACTTGATTCTATAAAGAAAGGGCTGCTTAATCAAGAAGTAAGATAGATGAGATGCTTCATTCCCCTGATTATTAGGATGGATAAGGCGGACCGGCTTTTCATCCGTATTGTGCCAGCATATTTTCTGGCTTTATGAGGATTCATCCTGCAATCGGACTTAAAGAGAAGGGAAGACTTAAAGAAGCTAACAGCAGATGGTGTTAACTAAAGCCTATTCTGATCTCTAAAAGAGTTTGCAAGTCTTCTATAACATGGATATTTTGTAACATAGAGCTGAATCCAATTATTTGTTATTGTTTAAAAGAGGATTCTCCTAAAAATCTCTTGAACTACATGTTTCTATGTTCTTTTCCATTTTTATTTTTATCATTAAGAAGCTGATAGTGTAGCACAGGAAATCTCCAGCTGTTTGTGGCTTATTCTCTTCACAGGATTTCCCCCATCTATGCCATAAATGATTTCATATGCCTGCATGTTGATATTCAGGAGTCTTGTGTAAACTCATGTGAAGTTGTGAACCTTTCGTTTCTTTAACTCCCGTTTAAGTTAACTGAACTAATCAAGTGGTTATAGGCTTATAGCTTGCAAAATTTTAAAACTCGCTCCACTTTCTTAACAGAGCATTCATGCCAGTCTTTCAAGGATCCTGATTTCAAAAGCATTCAGAGATACTGCTGTGCAAAATTCTTTCTCTGGTGCAAATTTAAGTTTTCTTTCAGCTTCAGTTCGACACATTAGAGGTAATTTAAGGTTTTATACAAAGTCCACTTTATTTAGCGGGTATCTTTTGCTTGTTTTTTAAGATTAATGTTCTGTGTTTCCATTAAATCAAATCTTTTTGGAATCAATAATTATTCACACCTTCCTGAAATTGATATATATAGACTCATTTGCTGCAGGATATACCCGCAACTCTGCTTTACTTAGTGATGGCACTTTAAGCTTCTTGACAAGCAAATTCATCATACGGTAACTTATAGTAGGTTGTTTTTTCTACGAACTTTTGGTTGAAACATGATAACCCATTTTCAGAACTTTATAGGCGTTTTCATGCGAGCTCAGAACTACTGGGCAGAAGAGGTGAAGATGTAGTTGGATTACAAACACCTAAAAGAGGGAAATTTAAGAAGAAGCCCAAAGATGCAAAACCACCAGTTGAAACTCCATACGTGCCTCCTAAAGTTAAAAAATCGTCCTCAGATAGAAACATTGAAATATTTGACGGCATGACAACTGTTGAACTTGCTAAGCGGTGTGGTCAATCAGTGGCCACATTGCAGAATATTCTTGCAAATGTGGGTGAAAAAGTTGGATCAGAATTTGACCTGTTGGGCATTGATGTTGCTGAGTTAATTGCAATGGTATTTACTTCCCTGTTAGATCAATTTTGACCCGTCTTGTTAGTTTTTTTTCATTTGACCTGATTGAGATACTACGTAACCTAAATTGACTCACCCCCAAATGTTAATCAATATATCTTGTTCTTAATCACTATTTGTAATCCGTATATTGCAGGAAGTTGGGGTAAATGTTAAGAGACTCCATTCATACGAAGGATCAATAGTTCTTCCCCGTGCACCGGTTGTTACGGTCATGGGTCACGTTGACCATGGCAAAACATCGCTCTTAGATGCCCTTCGTCAAACATCAGTTGCCGCCAAAGAAGCTGGTGGCATAACACAACATCTCGGTGCATTTGTTGTCAGCATGCCATCAGGTGCATCTATAACATTCCTCGACACTCCCGGCCACGCAGCTTTTAGTGCCATGAGAGCAAGAGGTGCTGCCGTCACCGACATTGTTGTGCTAGTGGTAGCCGCTGATGACGGTGTGATGCCACAAACCATTGAAGCCATGTCACATGCCAAGTCAGCTGATGTCCCCATAGTGGTTGCAATTAATAAATGTGATAAACCTGCATCTGACCCAGAAAGAGTAAAAGTTCAACTAGCTTCAGAAGGATTGCCACTTGAGGAAATGGGTGGTGATGTACAAGTTGTTGAAGTATCTGCGGTTACTAAAAAAGGGCTTGATAAGTTAGAAGATGCGTTGCTTCTTCAAGCAGAATTGATGGACCTTAAAGCCCGTGTAGATGGAGCAGCTCAAGCTTATGTGGTTGAAGCAAGACTTGACAGAGGGCGGGGCCCGTTAGCTACTGCTTTAGTTAAAGCCGGGACATTAGTTTGTGGTCAACATGTTGTTGTGGGTGCTGAATGGGGAAAAATAAGGGCGATTAGGGATACTTCGGGAAAATTGAGGGATCGGGCCACACCTGCTATGCCTGTGGAGATTGAAGGGATTAAAGGGTTGCCGATGGCGGGTGATGATATTACTGTTGTAGATACTGAAGAGAGAGCTAGGATGCTTAGTTCAGGAAGGAAAAAGAAATTCGAACAAGATAAACTTAGAAAGATGAACGAAGAGAAGATTTCCGCTCCTGAATCATTAGAGGAGGAATTCGAGAGGGTTGAAATGCCGATTATTGTAAAGGCTGATGTGCAAGGAACTGTTCAAGCTGTCACGGATTCACTCAAAACTTTGAATAGTCCCCAGGTATGTCTTGTTTAACATTTATGGAGATTATAGACCTTTTCTTTTTTTCTAATTTGTGAAATAATCTACTCTTCGTGTGCAGATATAACATGCTAACTTGTAAATATAAGGGGTTTTTGGATGTGAATTTTGAAAGTTATTATCTGATATTAGATAATCAATTATCCAATAATCAATTGTAAGAAAATGGGGGCATAGGATATGATATATGCTTTTGCTGCATAAAGTTGTCATAATAAGATAACTAGATGTGTAAGTGTTTCGAATTCTGATTATTTATGAAATACATAATTGGGATATGTGTGTGTGTTATTTTTTCTTTTTTTTTTATGTATAGTGCTTACTTTTGCTGCATTAAGTTGTGATAATGAGAGAACTAGATGTTTGAGTGTTGCGAATTCTGATTATTTTAGAAATTAATTACATTGGATGAACAAATAAGAGAATCTTCTTGTTAAAGAAGAGTTGATTTGTGAGGCGGGGTAAAAGTTTCTCAAATCAAGTAAAAAACGGGTACATAATTTACATGTCCGATTATCAGTTTTGTTGTGGATGATATGAAACTAATTATCCAAAACTGATTATTTAACCTCTAAATCAGTTGGTAACTAGGTTCCACAAATGTTCATGTAATCCTCAAGTTATTTAATATGTTCATTTTATGATGTACATTAATGCTTATTAATATATTTTCATCTTAACACACTTCACTATCATGTTCATGTAATCCTCAAGTTATTTAATATGTTCATTTTATGATGTACATTAATGCTTATTGATATATTTTCATCTTAACACACTTCACTATCATGTTCATGTAATCCTCAAGTTATTTAATATGTTCATTTTATGATGTACATTAATGCTTATTGATATATTTTCATCTTAACACACTTCACTATCATTTTCTAAATCAGGTTTATGTGAATGTCATTCATGTTGGTGTTGGAGCCATTTGTCAATCTGATCTTGATTTGGCACAAGCAACTGGTGCATGTATTGTTGGATTTAACGTGCGTATGCCACCAACGTCTCTCACTTTGGCTGCTGCTAAAGCTAATATAAAGGTACTAGAGTAAATTCCCGTGTGATACACGGGTTATTTAAAAAAATAAATATTAAAATTAAATTAATAAAAAATATTAAATAATTATAAGACATGAAAAAATAATTAAAAACTCTGATAAATAATGCTAGCTTATTTTATCCCCCCTATATAAAGATTAGTATTTTATATTTGTAAATATTAAAATTAGTTTATATTGGTATTAATATCTTAATACCTATTTTAATTTATTAATTATAAGAGTTTATGTGTATTACACACATGTTTTTTGTTAAACGTGTATAAGATTATTATTTTAAATTTAATTTGATTAAGGTTTATCTTTATCTTAATTTATATTATTTAGTCACATTAGTTTGACTCTAAAAAGTCAAAATCAAAATTTTAAAATTAAAGCAATGAACGGCTGAGATTAAATCTTTTATTAAATGAAGGGTCCAGATCATCTAATAATTTTTTTCTAATTAGTCTTTTATATATATTAGAAGATATGCAATACTAAACAAATCAGAATAAGATCTCATACAAACGAAGTAGTGTTTGGATTATGATTTTTAAATCCTGTTGTAGATCAAAGTGCATAGAGTGATTTATCATCTTTTGGAAGATATTGGCAACTTCATAGTCGAAAAAGCCCCTGGAACATTTGAAACAGAGGTGGCTGGTGAGGCACAAGTGCTAAACATATTTGAACTCAAAGGTAGAAGCAAATCCAAAGGAGCAGATGTCAAGATCGCCGGTTGCAGAGTCATGGATGGCCACGTCAGCAGGTCATGCACCATGAGACTCTTGAGAAGCGGTGAAGTTGTATTTGAAGGGTGTTGTGTTTCGTTGAAACGCGAGACTCAAGATGTTGAAACTGTCCAGAAAGGAAACGAGTGCGGTCTTGTTCTTCGTGATTGTCTCGATTTCCAGGTTGGTGATGTTATTCAGTGTTTGCATCAAGTTAACAAGAAACCCAAGTTTATTTCTTCAGAAAGCGGGGCTGTTCGTATCGAATGCTAGCAAGAAATTATACAAGAAAACTGGCAGGTTTGACATTTCAAACCTGCAAGAATTTTGTGATTTATTGAGTTTCTATGTACAAGTTTTTTGCAGACTTTGGGGCTTATTTAAAGATAGAATTGATCATAATTTGGTGGTTCAATGTACACGGACTGCAACTCTAGTAGCCAGTAATTAGTTAAACACCTTTTGGGGTAGAAAGCGGCGAAGGATAGAATCATTTCGATACCTTGGGATTTTTGCTATGTCTCATACAAATGAGAATTTCTTCCTACTTGGACTTGTATTCATGTTACAGTACATATACATATGTTTATCATAACGTTTATTTGGCTTTTAAATCTCTTCTGTGTTCTCTGTTTCGCGTCGTTATTTAGATGCGATGAAAACCCGCTTTTCTTTGATATCTTTTAAAAGACATTATCTTGCTTAATGTTGATACTAACTTTATATCGGTTAGATCTTGTATTTGGTTACGGAGGTGTTGCATGTTAAGTTTCACTCATAGGAGAACACAATTCCACACTTTCATCCAATCATATATGGTAAAGTATCAGCGTAGATAAGCAGAATCTATGGTGGTGGTGTTACATGTCGAGAACTAATCTGAGCCGTCTAATTTTTCCTTCTTCAATGTTATTGCCCACCTATGAATTTCTCACATGCACTCTATCACACTCTATTTCTCCACACTCTCCATCCATGAACTTCCCATATCCGGGAACGGCTGAGATTGGTTCTCGCGGTTCTCGCGCTAACAACGGTTCTCGAATGAACCCTCCACAACATCATATTACCTGACTTTTTTCATTCTCGTCTTAAAAGGAGTTATTATATGTATTAAGATTTACTTATATAACACTTGTGACTTGTGAGTGCATGGGTCCTCCTCAAACTAGTTAATGGATAAATCAAGTTTTTCAAAAGACATATCTTATAGTAAAAAAAAAAAGGGAAATAAAAGAGAATTTAAAAACCTAAAACGATCTCTTAGGGAGTAAATGCATAGATTTATACAGAATTTGAAAACCTAAATAATTGTAAGTTCCTTATTAAACATTTATATATTTTTTAGTTTTTATTTGGGATATTTAAGTAATTTAAAAGGCCATTTTTTAGTTTTATCCTGGATTCCGAAAATGTTTGAGACGGCCCTGTCTAAATATTCCTTCATCCCGAACACACCACCTTCGTCGATCAAGCCAACCATTTGACACCACTTCGGCCACATCCTTTATCACTCGTCTCTTTCTCCCTCTCCTTGCTTAGGCCATCGTCGCCACTCTTTGTATAAAGACTAATTTTTTTTAGTTTGTCATATAGCATCTCAGTTTGATTACAAACCATATGAATTATATACATAAAAGCTACCCAACTCAGAAAGCTAGTGCCTTGCACTTATCTTTCCTTGAGCCACCTTAAATACATGGATAAGCTTTCGCTTAGTAAGCATACTCAATTATTGTTGGGGAGATAATTATTTCATCTCAAATATATAAATACGTCTATTGGAATACGTATGATTTGATTATAACAAAACCATACATTCAGTTTGACTTAGTATGAGTTAAAGCATGTGTTGCTTAAATCTGACTTGAAGAATGCTAAGTATAAAATATCAGCTGAAGACGTGCTAAGTACTGAGTATGAGCCAAAGACGACATCTGAGATCAACTAAGGAAAAGACAAGTGTAGAAGACCATCAGCTGACCACTACTGTGATCAGCTGAGCAACAACTTTGATCAGCTAAGTAACCAAGTGATTAGCTGTGCATCAATTTCAATCAGCTAAGTAAGTCTTTCAACACTTAGTCTATTTTCTATAAGCTTATCATTCTGAATGATCAATTGAGCAGCTGATCATCTAGGTTGATTAGCTTATGTCTTATTTTGGTCTAACAGTTGATCAGTTGAGCATCTCTACGATGAGCTGAGCATCTGTTATCAGCTAAGTCCTATATGATTTGCTGATCATCTGTAGGACCGTGGGGGATGGGGTTCTAAACTAAACTAAAACACCCTTACGCTAGGACTGATCTAGGATGAGAAATAGCGCGGAATTCTATTTCCCAAACCTCCTAAGGATACTATGATCTGCTTAGGTGTCCGGCACACAGTAACACACAGAAAGAATTAAGAACAACTCTAAGAACTCACACAGAGATGCTTAAGGCTGCCCTTGGTTTTCGTATTGATCACTAAGATTACGAATTACGAGGTCAAAATCGCGATTACTAAGGCTTAAGGTCGGATAAGGTCAATGTCGTACGATAGAAAGTGATTATGCGTAGTTACGAACGATTACCGATGCTAATGCGGGGTTAAGCTCTATTTATAGAGTAAAATCTTCACTACGCACGTGGTGCAGAGCACTGCGTACGTAGTTGGTTCAAAACGCACGACCTTAAATATTTTAATGTTAATTAATTACCTATTAACCGACTTAATCACCACGTGCGAGTTGAGCTTCACTACGCACGTAGTGTACTCACCACGCACGCAGTGAACACATCACGCACGTGATGAACTTTCACACAGACTTAAACTTCCAAACTCACATCAACACATGATTAAGTACTTGTAAGCTTAAGATAATCACATAGAATCACTAAGAATGTATATACATGCAAACCATTAATCAAAACACATTTGAATTAATAAACTATGAATATATTTTATTGATATGAACCAGGGATTTACAAATATTCACCAACAAACTCCCCTTAAGACCTAGTTCTATCAATAACCATTGCACTAAGCAAACATTCCACAAAGTAAAATGCACAAAGCAAAATGCACACAGCAGAATGCACACAACAAAATGCACACAACAGAATGTACTAAGCAAAAATTTGCACAAAGCAAAATTCATACAGCAGAATGCTAAACGAATACCTTTCGTCATGCCCTTACCTGCACTACGCACGATGTGAGCTGTAACTCGTGCTTAGTGGGGTTCCATTTCGCATGTAATGAGTTTCTCATCTGTGAACCTTAATTACTGTTAGTACTGCACTCAGCAATAAACAGTCAGTAACTTCAAGATCACTTATAAACATTTAAGCAAAAACACATCAAAGTGAGATGAAGGAAATGTAAACAGAACAAATCACACTAAGAGAAAATAAAACATACTAAAAGAAATAAGAAACACACCAAAAATCTTTTTGTATTTTTCTGATTATAAAGAAAATGAAAATGCAAAAGTAGACTATTAACGAATTAAATCCTAAAGAACAGAATTAAAAATACTAAGAAAATTGCAGGAATAAAATTACTGAAAATAAATCTTTTTGTGAGAAGGTTCCAAGATGGAGTCAGTACTAGCACATCTATACTTAGTAATCATTCATTTCAGAACCTTGGGCATAAACATATTCTCTTAAACTCTGTCTGTCAACCTATCTTTCTTCAGATAATAA
Source organism: Pulicaria dysenterica (assembly GCA_947179395.2). Lineage (NCBI taxonomy): Eukaryota > Viridiplantae > Streptophyta > Magnoliopsida > Asterales > Asteraceae > Pulicaria > Pulicaria dysenterica. The sequence continues at coordinate 41,922,843 of OX359294.1, forward strand.
CAGATTTTGTTTCAACATTTTCAGATTGTCTAGACTGGATACATGATTAAGACTATCTCTTTCAAAGTCTAACAGTATTTTGATTCACTCAGTAGGTTGCATAACTTAATTACCAAAACCACCATGCTTATGTGATATGTTAATTTGTCAACGCATTTTATGCTCTTTGACATGGAGGTCGATTTTTCACCTCTCTAGACATTTTTCTTGTTGAGCTTTTGTCAATGCATTTTATGCTCTTTGACAGTTTATCATGATAGATCAATGTATCTATATCTTTTGACATTCTCAAATTGGGGTCAATTTTTCACCCTCTTTTACATATAGCTCAATGTCATTTAACACATTAGGCATGGTAACAGGTGTGTGCATCAAACTAAGTCATTCTCAACTGTTATTGACTTATAGACTTGGAATGTCTCGATAGTTTAAATCTATGATTGATTTTCACATGCATAACCATTTATCAGTCTAGACTTTCCTTATATGTCTTACACACTATCTGTTTCTTATCTGATTCAACTAGATTTTCAGACAGTTTTCTCAAAAGTATGTATGTGCCTTCAGTTCTAATTTTACTAGACGACTTTGTATTGAGAACCAGTGTGCCATCACTCTCCATCTAGGTTGGATCAACTTCTTCTTTTCTTTTTTTTTTTTATGTTTTCTGTTTTTTTTTGTATTTTCTATGTTTTCTGAATTTTTTGTATTTTCTATGTTTTCTGATTTTTTTGTATTTTCTATGTTTTCTGATTTTTTTTGTATTTTCTATGTTGCACCAATCTCCCCCTAAAATACTAAAGAAACTAAAAACTAAGAAAATAGAAACGCAGAAGCACACAGGAAATAAACACAAAGACAAAAGAACAATTTAGTCACACAGAAAATAGACACACAGTCACAAATACCTCACACTTGATTATAGCGGTTGACACCCTTCACATAGAAGAAAGAATTAGAAAGCATTAGGAACCCAAGCCCGAATAGTCATGGGTTTCCCGTCTTCTCCAATCACTGGAAGTTTCATCCAAGTTCCAGTCTTCTCAGCAGCATTGCTGAACCTGTCACTCGAATCCTTAGGCATTTGAACACACAGTTTGTTAGTCCACTTAGAAGTCTGATTGAGCGAAGATTTTCTTTTGCTAACAACTTCGGGATTTTTAGATTTTCTTATGGTATCCCCGTTTGTCCTTTGATGCTGAACTGGAAGAGTTGAGTTTTGATTGTTTTTAGTAAACGTTTTATTCTTTTGATAAGTCTCAACTTTCCTGTTACAGCGCTTATGTGGCTGCTGATCACACTCGTAACTGAGGTGACCAGGTCTCCTGCACACATAGCAAATCCTGTCTGGATATTGCTTTACAGAACCTTTCGACATCCTTTGAGATTGATACCCTAACCCTTGATGTTTGGGTAAGATTTTGACCTCTTGGTATGGACGGGTATCAGGAGACTTTACACCCTCCTTTTCAAATTTCCGAAGGGCATCGTGGATACGATGCATCAACGGATCTTTGACATTAGAACTTGCCAACAGTTCTCTCATTCCTGGTTCAGCCTTTTTAATTTCTTCTTGCTGAACCTCATTCTTCTGAGGCCCACCCACATTCTCGTGTAACTTTAAATCCTCTTTTGGGGTTGATGCAGAAGATTCATCAACCTTTGTGAGTAGTGGGTCAGATTCAGAGTGAACATCATCATTCACCAGTTGATTTAACACTGGTGGTGGACATTTAGAGTATAACTTCTTGTTCTTTTCTGAATCAGTACCTTGACCTCTCTGATCGATTATGTACTCAAATAAATAAGAAGACGTGGAATAACTTTTGAGTTTTTGACTCAGAGTCTCATAATCGACCTTTGAAGTAGCAAGGTCTCGTTTCAACTTATCAATCTCATTTATGTAAAACACTATAGCATCCTGTTTATTTAACAGAGCCACACCTAGTTCATGCACCTGTTTGCCTAAACTTTCATTCTTTTCTTTCAACTGTTTTTCTCTTTCTTTTATCAACATGTTTTTATCTAACTTAGATGTGAGCTCTGAAATTGTAGACTTTAGGAACACTATCTGTTTTACATAATCATTACAAGAACCACAAGGTAACCCAAAAGTACATACCTTTTCCTCGGATGATTGACCACAACTGCACACCTTTTGGTTTGACTCATTGGCACGAACTTTCACTGGTGTCTTTTCTGCAGCTGGAACCGAGGCTGGTTCATCATCAATGCTGGCAATTGATTCTTCCTCACTTGAGTAACTTTCTGTCTCGGATTGAGAATCTTCGTTCAACACATGAACATTTGCCACATTAATATCAGCACCATCATTCCCAAATTGTACTGACCAGTCAATTCCCTCGTCCTTTTGAACAACTGCCATTGCCTTAGCCGGTTTTGGAGTTGATTCAGACTTTATGGTTGAAGAGGAAGATGATCTACTGCCAGGACTGGTTTTGAAAGGATACTTCGGTCCCACACTCTTCGGCTTATCACATTCTCTCGCGAAATGACCTTTTTCGCCGCAATTATAGCATGTTACCGCAGACTTATCAAAACCAAGGTTGGTATCCTTTGTAGCTGATATTTGCTTTCCTGTTCTTTTCTCATATGCTCTCGCCCTCCTGACTAAGTTAGCATATGACCAGAGGATATCTTGTCTTTCCATCTCATCATCATCGATCTGGTCATAGTCCTCTTGTGTCAGATGAGCATTACCAATCTTCCCCTTCAGTAGATCATCATAAGAGGAGACGAGCGCACTTAGCATGCTCATATATGCTGTTACTTCATCCGCACTCCCATACTTGAAATGCTTGGCATTGAATCCAGAAGTAGACACAGTATAGGATGGCCCAGAAGATGAAGCTTCAGATGTAGATCTGCCAGATTCATGTACATTACTCACATAGGCAGATTGTAAGGGGACATTTGAAGAAGTGGATGACGATACAGGTGTTCCAGAGTAGTAGAGAGAAGGATTTTGTTGATAACCGGACATGGAATCCAAATTTTGTTCCTCCTGCTCTTGCTCTTTCAACTTTGTGATGAAATCATTTAGATCCATCCCGTCAAAGCCATCACTATTCTTCAATATCATAATATATGGCCGCCAGCTCTTGGGCAAGGCTTTTGCCAAAATTTCCACCTGCTGCTTCTCTGGAACAGTAACACCCAGACTGTCCAGTTCACTAAGAAGATGATTATATCTTGTAATGAGAGAAGGAAGTTTTTCATCTCTAGTAGCCATGAAATGATCTAATTCCTTTCTCAATTGACTTGCTTTCAATTCCTTGAGGGCGGCATTTCCCTCATTTCTCTTCTCTAGTGCTCTCCACAGGCTGTGGGAAGTTTTATTTCTTCTGAATTGATGGAAGATCTCATTTGGAATGGCCTGGATTAGTTGAGCATAGACCTTCTTCTCTGCATCATGACTGCTCTTCTGTTCAACAGTCATTCCATCATAGGGGGTTTCAATATTTCCCTCCCCCTTGGGAACCATATAATCGGTGCTTATTGCTCTCCGAAGTCTACAGTCAAGGCCATCGAGGAATATTTCGAACCTGGGCTTCCACATAGGATAGTCTTCCATGGTTAACAGTTTAGGTACTTTATTGGTACTCCCTATTTCACTGTCTAATAATAAGTTGTTTAAAACTGTTGTCTGTTTTGATGCCATTTCAGTAATCAAGAGCTGAGAACACATAGACTAAAATTAGGATTTGATAGACCACACAGATTCAATACGCACGTAGTGGGAGCTACTACACACGAACACGAAGCACTACGTACGGATTGACACGAGAACACACATATGCTCCTACGTACGAACTGGAAGTCTACCACGCACGGATTGAGAACCTAGGACGCACGGAGTGCAGATGGTACGCACGAAGCAACAAAATAATTTTTTAAAGACAAAGTAAACCACACAGACTCAACTCGCACGAACTGGATACACCACGCACGCGTTGAGGACCTACTACGCACGGAATGAACACACAGCTTGACGAAGATTCTAGATGATCTACGACACACTACGCACGTACTACGGGCACTATGCAAGGGTTAAAGACTCCCTTCGCACGGGTAAAACTCAAACAGTTAACGTAAAACACGACCTTTTTAACGCAAAACGACCTATTTTTGACCTAACAACCGATTAAAAACGACGAAAAGGACAAAACACACAGGCCTAATCGACACCTAGATCACGAAATCCTAAAGGAAAAATAATCAATCAAAGCACAAGGCTCTGATACCACTTTGTAGGACCGTGGGGGATGGGGTTCTAAACTAAACTAAAACACCCTTACGCTAGGACTGATCTAGGATGAGAAATAGCGCGGAATTCTATTTCCCAAACCTCCTAAGGATACTATGATCTGCTTAGGTGTCCGGCACACAGTAACACACAGAAAGAACTAGGAACAACTCTAAGAACTCACACAGAGATGCTTAAGGCTGCCCTTGGTTTTCGTATTGATCACTAAGATTACGAATTACGAGGTCAAAATCGCGATTACTAAGGCTTAAGGTCGGATAAGGTCAATGTCGTACGATAGAAAGTGATTATGCGTAGTTACGAACGATTACCGATGCTAATGCAGGGTTAAGCTCTATTTATAGAGTAAAATCTTCACTACGCACGTGGTGCAGAGCACTGCGTACGTAGTCGGTTCAAAACGCACGACCTTAAATATTTTAATGTTAATTAATTACCTATTAACCGACTTAATCACCACGTGCGAGTTGAGCTTCACTACGCACGTAGTGTACTCACCACGCACGCAGTGAACACATCACGCACGTGATGAACTTTCACACAGACTTAAACTTCCAAACTCACATCAACACATGATTAAGTACTTGTAAGCTTAAGATAATCACATAGAATCACTAAGAATGTATATACATGCAAACCATTAATCAAAACACATTTGAATTAATAAACTATGAATATATTTTATTGATATGAACTAGGGATTTACAAATATGCACCAACATCATCCAATACTTAGGCTGAGCCAACATATTTTAGTAGTTTATTATATTTTGTTAACTGAGTCGCGAATTTGTACTTCCAATGTACCGTTTACTTTATAATTGTTTATATAAGTCAAAGGCAGAACATGTGTTGTTGTATTATGCCTTAAATCTTTCCATTGTAAAAGTATAAGCACTTTTTGAATCAACAATGAGCCAAAAAGGGTAGATCTTATCTTCTAGAAAAAGATAAAAGATATTTTCGAAGAGAAGATCCCGAAGATTTGTTCACCAACTAAAGCATGGTTGAAAATGAAGGGTTTTGTAGGGTATAAAAACAGATAATAATATCATGCATCATAATAAAACTCAAAAACCCCCTCCAGTAATCTCATCTATCTCATACAAGAAACTTAACAAGTAGAGGATAAAAATTATACCTTTATGAACAATCTTGAAACCAGAATGCTAAAGGTTAAACACCGCTACTGCACCACCTCGAACAAACTGCTAGACCTCTACAGGACTTTACCAAACGATCAAAATCACGTGTCTCGTGTGTGTGTGTTGTGCGCCGATCGACCCCAAGTGTTTCCTCACCCTCCAGGGTTGTAAACCTCGGAAATTGTCGCATCTATGGCTAATCATAGATTAGGCTTGTTTTCTCAGACTTTGTTTGGTTATTTAAGCCTGATTATGGGCTAAACTCATCCTGTATTCACCTTATGAGTGAACCCTAGTGGGGATATGCTTTGATTTCTTTGTTTACTGTTGGATTGATACTAGTTGCTTGTTTGATCAATGAAAGTTTGGATTTTTATGGTTTTCATCTTCGTTTCTGGGTTTATGGTTCATATTGAGTATGAATAGAAAGTTTATATGATGTATGTTCCTCTTTAAATGGTTTGTCTATGAATCGTTTAAGGGTTTACTAGGAAAAGTAATCAGAATCTAGATTCCATAACCTAAACCTAATTTTCTAGGGCTTTGCAACCGAGGAAACGGTTGGTTTATATTAAACTTGTTTTAATATGCTTGTTGAATTATGCACTAGGTTGTGTGGATTTAGATGATCAATAGGAAGTTGTTATTCTTTATCCGTCTCACAATAGCCGTATGAAATAGGAAGTGGAGTATAGCTAAGTCAATCCAGGTAATCAATTCAATTGATTTGAAGTATATCACAACAGGGGGGAAAGATTAAGGTGGGTACTTGTTTTTAATCGGTTGTTTGCAAAAGTTCATTTATTTGCTTTGTTTATTTGCTTTTAATTAGTTATTTGATATCCTTCTTAAAACTGAAAAACCCCCATTTTAGGTTGATTATTAGTCTGCTTCACTTTTGGCGTTGCACTGCTCCTTGTGGATTCGACACCCATTACTTGCCTGTCTCTGTGCTAGTTCACGATTAGGTATACTTGCCTAGTGTGTGTGCATGCTAGATTAGATGAATATTGGACATAAATTATATAACAAGATTTCACACATCAAGTTTTTGGCGGCGTTGCAAAGAAGACAAGAAAGCGACAAACTCGGAGAATTAATAATAATGAAGATGTTCCCTCCCTAGATTCAACTCAACTCTTTTCATGGCAATAAATTCATGGCAAGATAAGCTAAAGATACTTAAAATATTCATGCATCGATTTCTAAAGTGATTATAATCTTGGTCCGATCATAATCGTCTAACTACCCTAATTATGGTCAAAAGTGCAATTAAATAGTTTAATTAGCAAATTAATTCGATTAACAAGTTAAACCATAATCTTAATGCTTGTATGATTAACAAAACATCAAACTAACATATAAAGTTCATTATATGGACATCACATACAAAAGATTCTAACTTTAATTGCTTAAAACATAGGATTTGGTCAATCACTATTCCTTAATCATCTATTGGTCCTAGACAATCAAGATTCAAACTTCATGATTCAACTGGTCTCTCAAAACATAAAAATCAGATTCTAAGCAATCAAAACAGATTCATAAGCATGGATAAACATAGATTAGGCTAAACTAAGAACAAACATGAATAAAGTATCAAAAACCATGAATTAAACAAAGCCATTACATGAGTTTCATCTCCTCTAGGGAGGAAAACAGAAGATCTAGCCAAGAATGTTCATATATAAGATCTGGAGATTAAGAACAAAGATGAACATGATAAGAAAGAACATTAAAACCGTAAAGGCCGAATGATCTTCACTTTAATCTTCAAAATCAAGCCTCCTATGCTCCAAGCTTTGCTCCAAGCTTCCTCTGCTCTCTAATGGTGTTTTCTGATGATTTAGGGTCTAAAAGTAGGAACCCAAAGCTGCCAATCCGAATGAGAAATCGAAACAATTTATAGTGTAGAAACTGCGCCTTTCGCACCGCGAAGTCTGGCGTCACGCCGCGACGCATGCTGAGTTCGCGCAGTGACGAGCTAAAAACGGCAGAAATGCATGATTTTCAAATATTTCATCTCTATCTTGGATTTTATCCATTTTTCTTCATCCTTATCACCATAATTCCGAATTTTGACCTGGATAATAATAATTAAACATATTAAACATATATCAAACATATTTTAATGATTTGTAATAAAAAACAATCAAATATCGCCTTAAAAATGTATCTAGAAATCGCGATATCAAAATACCCCACACTTGAACTTTGTTTGTCCTCAAGCAAATCATAATTTTATCCAGGCTAAGACATTCAAATAAACAACATCATTCTCATAAACACCAAATACCGCTGAAAAATGTCAACACGTTTGATAAGAAACAAGTCATCGATTACACTCAGATTTATGCATATACCTGTGTTGTGGTCCTCTATTAACTTCTCACCATCCCAAATGCATTCTCTTTTTATCAATAACCAACCCTTAATTAATGAATCTTTTATGGCTAATTTACCCCTTAAGAACCCCCCAAACTCAAGGTCTATCGCAGATTTCTCAATTCTACTTGACACATGCTTCATTCTTGCTCATATAAGTCTATGACTTTCGATGGAACCCATGTAGCGAACTTTCTACCCAACCGATCCCAAACCAGTTGGCTTTAGGTGATTAGGTGTAGAACACCCCTCAGAGCTTACTTGTTTGAGTCCCAAAGGCCACATGTTTGACTTATACTACTAGCCTTTTGGCTTTATTGCTGCTCTATTTTTTTTTCTTTTTCTCATTTTCTCAATTTTTTTGGATTTTCTCAATTTAGCAAGTACATGATTAGTAAAAGAGGAAATTCACACTCAGCCTATTTTTGTCGAGCTTAGATTCAGAAAGGGCTTAACCCTTTATTTAAATTCAAAAATTAAAAGTTGGTTACCATAAATGGAACTTTCTCTGGAAAGGTGAAAAGCCACTAAATACTATGCATAAATACCAAGTATAACCTCTGAACTTGTTCACAAATCAAACATTTGACATCTTCAACAAATACCTAACACTTACTCGAATGATATTAAAAATTTAAAAATTATAGCCCAAATACCATCATGATTTAATCAAGGACAAATGAAGTTCAAGCTAGGAATCTTTTTCTAACCCCCTACCCCACACTTAAATCGTACAATGTCCCCATTGTACACAAAATCAAACACTAAGGTAGACAAATGTTAGAGAAAACTCCCTTCGGGTATTCACATGGAGCAATAAAAGATAATACTGAGCAAAATCCAGCATAAGCGCATACTCCATAACCACCTGCAAGAAAAAACACTCGGAGCAAAATGATAAGATAGATCACGACAAAGAATCAAACAACTAAAACACACAAAAAGAAAAACAAACCTAAATCACTTTCGTAGGAATCACGGTTGCATTTAGCGCATGCAACAAGCCTTTAAACCCCTCGGTAGCCCGAGTGGACGAGTTGTAGTCTCGTGAGGGTTTCTAGACAACACACCCACAAAGTTGGAAATAGAAAGAAAAACAAAAAACCTAGACTAAACACAGGTTGCCTCCCAAGAAGCGCTTGTTTTTGAAGAGTCACTAGCTTGACTCCCAACCCCACACTTAGGGTTTTGGCCTGGAGAGGCCTTCGTCCTCACCTCCCCTCTTGTCGGTGCCTCCCTCCGAGTAGTGTTTCACTCGGTTCCTGCTCACCTTGAAGGTCCTCCCTTTAGGATCAAGTAACTCTATAGTGCCATTCAAGAATACCTCATTCACCTCATAAGGTCCGTACCACCGGGTCTTCAGATAACCCGGACACTTCTTCAACCTCGAATTAAATAACAGAACTTTATCCCCAGGGTCGAAGTGTTTACCCCCCTTCTCACGAGTCTTTGGTTGGTCTTTCTCGGGGTCGAGAAGACTCTCTTCTTTCGGTTTTGGGCGCTCGGCCTCCTCAGCTCTCTCCTCACGCAGCTTCTTGTCCCGCAGAGTATCGGAAACTCTTATAAAGAAGGCAGAGTCATCGAGACATTTAGAATATCTCACAGACTCGTTAAGTCCAAAAGTGATGGCATCGGACCCTACCCTGAGCGTCAATTGTGACTCGTGAATGTCAACTAGAGCTCTAGCTGTACTCAGGAAAGGTCTGCCCAGAATAATAGGGACTTGATTATCATCCTCCATGTCTAAAACAATGAAGTCCGTGGGGAAGTTGAATTGATCTACCTTCACTAATAAATCCTCAACTATCCCTCGCGGGTGAGTGACGGATTTATCTGTGAGATGGATGGACATGTGAATGGGCTTGGGATCAGGCAGGCCCAGTTTGGCAAAGAAAGAATATGGCATGAGATTCACGCTTGCGCCTGAATCAGCCAACGCTTGAGTAATGGGCAAGTTGCAAAACTGGCAAGGTAGAGTAAGACTCCCGGGATCAGTCATTTTTTTCGGGATCTTTCGGAGCATGGCTGCTGAGCACTGATCGTTGAGCGTGACGCTCGAGACCTCTTCAAGTTTCTTACGATTAGCAAGTAGGTCTTTCATGAATTTTGCATACTTGGGCATTTGAGCCATAGCCTCAACAAAAGGGATGTTGATATGCAAAGATTTCAAGTGCTTGAGGAATTTCCGATATTGTTGATCCTGAGCATCTTTAAGAAGACGCTGCGGATAGGGTATCGGTGGACGGTACGGTTTCACAGGAGGTGGAACAGGAGGTGTATTAAATGGGGCAACAGGTGGTGTAGCTGGAGGTTCAGGAGTTACCTCCTTATCTTTCTCTGGCTCAGGCTGCGGAAGCGGCTGCACCTCAGAATCAGTGAATAGACTATTAGGTGATGGATCATGGATTCTTTGATTTTTCCTAGTAGACACTGCTTTGAGATCGGCTTTTGGATTAGTCTCGGTGTTGCTTGGAAGAGTTCCGGGGAAGCGGTCCTGGAGAACCCGAGAGATTTGCCCGATTTGGGTCTCAATGTTATGGATCGAAGCCTGCTGATTCCTGAGTGCTGCCTCGGTAGTCGATCCGATCCTCTTAACTAACTCTTCAGTTTCCTTGTGCCTCTGATCGGACGCGGTTGCGAAGCAGTTTAGAATCTCCTCGAAATTAGGCGTCTTCACTGGCTCCTTCGGTTGTTCTCGTTGATAAAGTCACGGGCCCTGCTGCCTATATTTCGCTTCCATCTCCTTGCGGTATTCGGGATAATGTTTCCGGTTCACCTTACGGTTGCGAAAGTATGCCTCATCCTCCGGATAATCATACTTATCCCGAGAAGAATAACACGCAGATTCCTTGAGATTCCCACTCTCGTCATACGGGAAATCTCTCGCAAGATGGAGACCGCTGCAGTTGTCACAACCGAATTGCATGGCGTGCATGTTTTGTTGAACTGCTTTCATATCCCTCCTTAATGCATCCAGCTTGGCATTAAGGGCTGCCATGTGGTCCGGCCTGTCGGTGGAGGAGGAAATGTTTCTACGAAGGGAAGGGTCTCTCGCAGAATGACACTGGTGGGAGTACTGAGCCAACTCCTCGACGATGGCATACCCCTGAGCTGGGGTTTTCTTCGGTATCGGTCCTTGAGAATCGACCATTTTTCTTGTGCAGACGTTAATACCATTGTAGAACGTTTGAACAACCTGGTGAGGATTTAGATCGTGCCGCGGGCAGTTCTGCAGCATCTCTTTGTAGCGGTCCCAGCCTTCATAAAGAGTCTCGCCCTCCACTTGCGTAAAATTTTGAGTTTGCATTTTCATTTTGGCAATCATAGAGGGAGGACTAAACTGCTTTATAATTTTGCTTTGAGCGTATCCCATGTACGGATGGGTGGCTTGGATCTTAGCCAACGTTTGGCTGCGCCTTGGAGTGTTATCGGGAACACTCGCAGCATGACGGCATCTTTCGTTACTTCCGGGATATGGAAGTAATCGGCGATTTCGAGAACGGACTCGACATGCTGGTTGGTGTCTTCATAATCCTTTCCGGTGAAAGGAGTCTCCCGCAATAAATGAAGGAACTGCCCCTTGATCTCGAAGTTTGTTTGCTCGGGAATTTCGGGACAGTGAATCCTTGCTGCATTGCCTTCTCGGATGCGACTCGCGTACTCCACGAGGGATAGATTTGCAAGATTTTCTGCCATCCTCTGTAAACGTTCTCGCTCGCGTGCAGCTCTCCTTAATCGATTAAACTCGCGCTCCGGTTCTTCAAATGGTTCAACAAGATCGGCCTGCGAAGCACGGGACATACACTAAAAGGAAACCTAAGGGTGTCTAAGGAGCAGAAAGCGCTACCCTAACAGGCCCGGAAAACAGAAACTAAACCTAGAAACAAAAAATGAGAAAAACGAAAACAGGCAAACCGCCAGCGGCGATCGCGCCGCTAACTAATGCAGGTTAGCTCCGCTAACCGCAAAAAGTTAGCGCCGCTATCTAACCAACAGCGAACAGAAGACAACTACGCTAAACTAGGCAAGCAAACAGAAAGTTTAATAATAAATTACTATAATAAAATCAAATGAAACCGTTCCCCGGCAACGGCGCCAAAAACTTGATGTGCGTTTTAAGTACTAGTTTTTTATTTATAAATCCGTGTTAATTTGTACTAAAAACGACACGAATAGGCAAGTGTACCTAATCAGTTTTTATAGTATAATTAGTAAGCACGGGTATCGAACTCTTGGGGAACGGATATGATTTGATAAGATTATAATGATTTAAATACTAAACAAACTAAACTAATCAAAAGTAAACTAAAAATCAATTAAATCTAAACTAATGACAAGAAAATAAAGAAAGCAATTAATAGGGGATTTTTGTGATAAAGATGTGAACTTGCAACCAACTCAAACTACTAAACAACCTAAAAGCACTAAAAGCATGCAAAGAAGACAAGAAAGCGACAAACTCGGAGAATTAATAATAATGAAGATGTTCCCTCCCTAGATTCAACTCAACTCTTTTCATGGCAATAAATTCATGGCAAGATAAGCTAAAGATACTTAGAATATTCATGCATCGATTTCTAAAGTGATTACAATCTTGGTCCGATCATAATCGTCTAACAATTAATTACCTTTATGGTCAAAAGTGCAATTAAATAGTTTAATTAGCAAATTAATTCGATTAACAAGTTAAACCATAATCTTAATGCTTGTATGATCAACAAAACATCAAACTAACATGTAAAGTTCATTATATGGACATCACATACAAAAGATTCTAACTTTAATTGCTCAAAATATAGGGTTTGGTCAATCACTATTCCTTAATCATCTATTGGTCCTAGACAATCAAGATTCAAACTTTATGATTCAAGTGGTCTCTCAAAACATAAAAATCAGATTCTAAGCAATCAAAACAGATTCATAAGCATGAATAAACATAGATTAGGCTAAACTAAGAACAAACATGAATAAAGTATCAAAAACCATGAATTAAACTAAGCCATTACATGAGTTTCATCTCCTCTAGGGAGGAAAACAGAAGATATAGCCAAGAATGTTCATATATAAGATTTGGAGATTAAGAACAAAGATGAACATGATAAGAAAGAACATTAAAACCGTAAAAGCTGAATGATCTTCACTTTAATCTTCAAAATCAAGACTCCTATGCTCCAAGCTTCCTCTGCTCTCTAATGGTGTTTTCTGATGATTTAGGGTCTAAAAGTCGGAACCCAAAGCTGTCAAACTGAATGAGAAATCGAAACAATTTATAGTGCAGAAACTACGCCTTTCGCGCCGCGAAGTCTGGCGTCGCGCCGTGACGCATGCTGAGTTCGCGCAGTGACGAGCTAAAAACGGCAGAAATGCAGGATTTTCAAATATTTCATCTCTATCTTGGATTTTATCCATTTTTCTTCATCCTTATCACCATAATTCCGAATTTTGACCTGGATAATAATATTTAAACATATTAAACATATATCAAACATATTTTAATGATTTGTAATAAAAAACAATAAAATATCGCTTTAAAAATGTATCTAGAAATCGCGACATCAGGGGTGTTTGTTCGGCCGACGACGAGGGAGAGGGAGAGGGCGGCTAGGGTTTTCCTTGATGCAATTTAATGTCTCTTATGTGATTCCTTAAGGCTTAATAAGATATTTATACATTATCCTTATTAGGCCCAAGCCCGTTTAACTAAAGTCCAACTTTAATTAAACTATTAGCTAATTGCAAAACAAAATCTTTGACCTTTCTAATTAATTAATAACTATTAATTAATTGGTTCAATTAATATTTAAACTAAATATTAATTACTCCTTTAAAATAATAAATAACTTTTATTATTTTTTCTCTCAATAATTAATTAACTAATTAATTATTTCCACACATAACTTGGTAAAATCCAATTGGTTCTAATTTGGTGTGTAGCAGTGTGATCCTTTAGTATCTTATAGCATTGGACACGATGACACGTGTTATCTATCTCTGCACATAATCTAACAGACTCCCACTTGTGCAAGATAAGTAACACTCCTTGTACACTTTTAGCCTAAGGAGGTCTCCAGCAAGGCACTTAGGTTAACTAGGCTATAAGATCTCTTATATCTAGAGATATAATCCATGCTTGGATTATACAAGCTTTTCCTTTTGTATCGCGATATTCCGTAATTTGAGTATTAGACATGGAGCAGGGATCTTATCCTAAATACTCATATTTTCTCGACTCTGATTTCGACACTCGGCAGTTACGGTTTACCGAATGAAACCTATCATTCTACCCGAGCGCGACCACGCATTTTCAGTAGTCTCAACCGTCGAGGGCCCTGAAACATCTTTCCTAAAAAGAAGGTGCAAATTCCATCATGACAATTTACAATTTGAGCACACAGCTTTCACTGCACCTAGACACGCCCCTTATGATCACCATGTTACAAACCATATGAATTATATACATAAAAGTTATCCAACTCAGAAAGCTAGTACCTTGCACTTATCTTTCCTTGAGCCACCTTAAATACACGGATAAGCTTTCACTTAGTAAGCATACTCAATTATTGTTGGGGAGATAATCATTTCATCTCAAATATATAAATCCATCTATTGGAATACATATGATTTGATTATAACAAAACCATACATTCAGATTGACTTAGAATGAGTTAAAGCATGTGTTGCATAAACCTGACTTGAAGAATGCTAGGTATAAAATATCAGCTGAAGACGTGCTAAGTACTAAGTATGAGCCAAAGACAACATCTGAGATCAGCTAAGGAAAAGACAAGTTTAGAAGACCATCAGCTGACCACTACTGTGATCGAGCAACAACTTTGATCAGCTGAGTAACCAAGTGATCCGCTGTGCATCAATTTCAATCAACTAAGTAAGTCTTTCAACACTTAGTCTATTTTCTATAAGCTTATCATTCTGAATGATCAATTGAGCAGCTGATCATCTAGGTTGATTAGCTTATGTCTTATTTTGGTCTAACAGTTGATCAGCTGAGCATCTCTATGATAAGCTGAGCATCTGTTATCAGCTAAGTCCTTTATGTTTTGCTGATTAGGCTGAGCCAACATATTTTAGTAGTTTATTATATGTTGTTAGCTTAGTCGCGAATTTGTACTTCCAATGTACCGTTTACTTTATAATAGTTTTTTATATTTGTTCTTAAGTCACATGCAGAACATGTGTTGTTGTATTATGCCTTAGATCTTTCTATTGTAAAAGTATAAGCACTTTTTGAATCAATAATGAGCCAAAAAGGGTAGATCTTATCTTCTAGAAAAAGATAAAGATATTTTCGAAGAGAAGATCCCGAAGATTTGTTCACCAACTAAAACATGGTTGACAACTCCGTTGACAACTCCATCTTTGGTAAAGTCAAATCTCAAAGAAGCATGGCTGTTGATAAAAATACAGACATGAAAAGAGAAGTTTATAGTTACTAGAGAAAATGTATGGTAAATAATATTATTATATTGCGAGTGAGTTGGACTTTTTCAGAAAAGTACATTTACTTTATTCAATCCTTTAAAAAAGTAAGTTTACTTTTCACTTGCTAACTTTATAATTATATATTATATTTTTTGTACTATTTGTCCATTTCCTTCCTTCAACCGGATGCCAGCTGCTTCTATAAATATCATTGCATCTTCTATATGCAAATAACCCTACACGAAGGCTACTTCACTGAATATACTTCAAAAGCAAGAACAAGTTTTAGAGTTTTAAGCTTAGTGTAGTCAAACTCGTCCATGTGTTGGACCTTCATAACATTAGTTGTTGTGAAATAGCTTTGTCTATGCGTTAAGCGTTTAGTTGCACATTTTATTGTGCTTAGAATTTTTGCTTCTTAGTGCATGTAATTCTTGATTCATTATAAAAGAGAATCATATTAAAAGTATGAGTGTGTGCATTTAAATTTTAAAAAACTAGAGTTCGTATTTAATCCCATTCTAGAAAAATTTGTTTTTGTACTCAATCTGGGACTAACAACTATCAATAGTGTAACATGCTAGCGGGAAGTTCACATAATGAATACCTCTAAAGGTCCAATAACAAATACCGGAACCCAAAACTGTAACGACTGGATTTTTGTAAGAATTTATTATGGAATAGTAAATAAATAAAGGATGATATTTGTAAAATTCAAGTGTTTAATAATTACAAGAGAGATGTTACTTGTATTTATATTAAGAAGTATATTACTGTCGTATGATACCCTGATGCACGGTGAGTTCGTGGAGAAATTTTTGAAAGATATGAGGAAAAAGGGGTTAAATTAGTAAAGATATATATACATAAAAAATGGAAAATGGTGGAAAATGCAGGATCGCGACGCGACGCGTATACGGTCACGGCACAACGCGGGTCTGCGGGACAGGTGGTGATAGCTGGGACACGTGTCGGCAGAGAAAGACGCGTGGTAGGAAGCAGGGACGCGTGGCAAGCGGAGGTGACGCGTGGCACCAGATCGCGGTGCGACGCCTTTTTGGCCGTGGCGCGACTCGTCTATCAGGCATCCTATAAATAGTTGTCTATTTCAGCAATTTGACACATTTCACTCACATTTTGGCCAAATTTAGAGCAATTCTAAGTGTAGAAAGTGTGGGTTTGTGTTGTGGCTTAGTTGGTTCGTGTTTGTAAGGATCGGGAAGCACGATAACACCGTTTCAGGTTATATTTTGACGCGACCTTCGTTTTGTGGAGATCTTCAAGGGTTTTTGGGGCATGCAAGTCTGATTTTCGACGATCTATACGCGTAGCTAGTTAGATCTACTTTTGTGACGGGTTATTTCTCAGGTTTGAGGTAAGTTCAGTTGTTTTACAAAACCGAGCATGAAGACAAAATTTATTTTCAAAAGAGTTAACGATTTTTATGATGATATATCTACATCTGAATATTTATGATTGATTTATGATTGTTTATTATGCATGCAATATGTATATGATGATATGCGTATGATATACGAGGTGTAATGATGCATGCATGTTTACACATAGATACATGAACTGATGATTGTGATGGCTTAATATGATGATAGGGGTGCGGGTAATTATACTCTTAGTTATAAAGATGATGTCTAATAGGAAAAGTGTGCCTTCTAGGTTATGCTAGCAAAGTGATGTTTAGTTGTAGGGTTTCTAGATAACCATGACAACACATGGTGTATTTGTACTTGATGTGCTTGTACACTAGAGTGGTGTTTGACTAAAGATGGAGGTCAAAATGCATGACACCAGGAGGATGAAAGGAGGGCTTAATGATGTGGGCACAGTTTGTACTTTCATTTGAACGACTTATGTCAGAGTAGCTACAGCGGACAGATGTTGGTCCCTTGGTGAGATAAACAACAAGCAAGTATTGTGTAGAAGGGGGGTTGAATACACTTTCTGCAGAAAACTGAACAAATCAATAAAAAGTGTTACAAAAATCAACTTGAATAAAACTGAATGCTTTTGTAACATCCCAAAATAGGGCCTAGTTGTACCATGTTTGTACTATATGCTTATATACTTGTACATTGATTTAATCAATGTATTTTGTTGCTAAATGTGTTATTTGTTGATTATACATGATAAAAAGGTGTTATGTAAGATAATTATAATAATAGATAAAATTGATAAGTTAGTAACCGGTTTTAGATAATGGTTCCAAAAATATCCTCGTTAGGTGAAACGGGTTAACGAGGGATTAGTTGTAAGTTAAAAAGGGGAACAAAATACCGCGTGTTAATAATTAACCAACCTAAGTCGGTCTTCTTTTCTCCCTTATCCCCTGGGAAGATACAAAACACCCACATAACACACACACATATGCGTAAACACACACACACACCATAGGCTCTTTCAATTTCAAAGAAGAAAATCAAGGAGGAAGCTTTGATCTCGAGTTTGTCTACTGATTTCCTTGCTAAAGTCATCATCTTCAGCTTGTGTTGTCTTCAATTTGAAAGTATTTTGTACCAAAAGTCTAGTTCTTGAGCTTAGTGAGGAAGATGATCAATTTTGATGGTTTAAGTTGTGTTTTGATGTTTTTCTTTTGTGTCTAATGTATCCATAGCTTCAATGGATGTCAAGTAATGTTTATGAACAATTGTAATTGAGTTTTGGTCGAATTCCATGCCAAAAACACAAGTTACAGCCGCTGTGTTCGAACAGAGACGAAGGCCTGCTGTGCAGGAACCTCCTACCCCCGTAGGAGAATGTTCCTACGGCCGTAGGAGGGGTGTTTTTCAGATTTGTAGAAATTTAGTTCCTACCCCCGTACGAGAATGTTCCTACGGCCGTAGGAGGGTGTTTTTCAGAATTATTGAAATAAAGCCTTCTGTGGATGTAGGAAAAGGTTTCTACGGCCATAGGAGGGTATTTTATATGGTTTACCGTCTACGGACGAAGGAACAAGGACTACGGGTGTAGGTACATAACCTACGGCCGTAGTTTACCATAGAACAAATCCTATGGGTGTAGGAATAAGTACCTACTGCCGTAGGGTTCGGTTTAATGGAAAGGAGCACTACGGGCGTAGGGCTTTGTCTCTACGGCCGTAGGATGAATTTGTTATACCTTTTGCGGCCATAGTACCTGACCTCTGCGGCCGTAGGACCCTGTTCAATATGAATAACTTGTAATTCGTATTACGTGATAAGCATTTAAGTGTTGATGCACTTGTATATGATATGGCAGGCACTTCTGAGGAACCAGAAGATACCGAATACTAGGTTTGCCTGCTGTAGCTGTTAAGGTGAGTACCGGTTAACCTTAAGTTTCGTGATAAACATGTTGTAACAAGCTTAAGGTAAGTTATGGTTTATGTGTTGTTTATTTGCTATGGTATACGCTGCTATGAACTTATGTTAGGCTTGAGTAGGCCAATCATGTTATAAACTTGGTATATGCTGGTATTATGGCCTTTTGTAGGCCAATATGTTATGTTATGGCTTTTTGTAGGCCAATATGATGTGTTATGGCTTTTTGTAGGCCAATATGATATGTTATGGCTTGAGTAGGCCAATTATGTTATGATGCGGCCAGAGTCGGCCAATACGTGTTCGTGCCGGCACTTTGATGTTGTCTGGGGTACGGTGATTTGCGGCCGCAAATCGGGGTTCTGCAGAACCTACGTGCCTCAGCTAGGGGCTCTCACCAGATTTCCCGGCTCGTTAAAGGGGCTCTTATCATACTTCCCCGCTCGTTTATGCAATGGTGGGCTGCTACCCGCTCCCCCACCTGCGCGATATAACTGATGTATTAAGTTTCCCCCAGTTTGGATCATTGAGTCGGGCTTACAACCCTGCAAGATGTGACTCCTCCTGGACACCGGAACATCGCTAGCTGTTTGGATAGACTTGTTTGTTATTCTTTGATATCTTCAGCATGCTATAACATCTTTGTTATGATGCTTATGTTTAGTCGTTACTCACTAGCTATTTATAGCTAACCCCCTCCATGTACTCCTTTCTAATTGCAGGTAAATAGTTGTTGGTGAGAACGGGTTGCCATGCTATGGTTATTTCATTGGTAATTTTGGGGAACACTTCTTGCTCTCGCTTTTGTTTACTCTGATGTTGATTAATGGTCGGCCGATATTGGTAACACCGTTGGGTATTTTGTTAAAATTTATACTACAATTTGTAAAATTAGTTAGTTAAATACTTCCGCTGTGTTTGTTAAACGATATCTTTTGGTTAAACAATTGGTGTCTTAATTATATTTTATTAATTAAGCTTCTGAAAACCTGCGGCGTTACAAGTTGGTATCAGAGCCTTGGTTTGAGGGAATTGGGTACTTTGAGGAGTATTCAATCTCAAACCCAGGCCCGACCATTATTAAGTGTTCCCTGGGTGGTATTGGGATGTGATGAGCGTTATATGTAAATTGTTATGTGTTAAATTTGTACTAGTATGTGATAACTGTTAAAATTACTAGAGTTATAGCTAGTGTTCTTGTTTTGGTATAGAAACTGAATCAAATGGCTAGTTCCTCCGGTAACGAAGACAGGGATGCCTACATTCGTCTGTTAGAAACTCAACTGAAACAAGCAAACGATCGGGAGTCGCTACGAATCGCTCACGAAGTTTCTAAATCATTTGGTTATAAGAATTTCATGAGCTGTAAGCCTCCGGTTTTCAATGGTGTAAGCGATCCTTTTGTTGTGGAAACTTGGATTCGGAACATACGAAATGCTTTCGAGTCCAGCGAGTGTGAAGAAAAGAAGAAGGTTACTTTTGCTAGACAGATGTTAAGTGATCGTGCACTTACCTGGTGGGATACGGTTGTGAGTGTTACACCGCCAGAGGTTCTGGATGCTTTAACTTGGGAGGATTTTTGGTAAAGCTCCGAAAGAAATACTGTTCAGATTACGACATGCAAAAGATTGAGGATGAGTTCCGAGCTCTTCAGAAAGGCGATAAACCCGTGGAGGATCTGATATCGAAGTTTTCGGATAAGATGAAGTTTGTTTCTCATCTGCTACCAGACGAGAGAACTAAGATCAACAAGTTTGCCAATGCCTTGTCGGTTGAGTACCGCTCTGCTGTGAGGTCTGGAGCAACACTGGATGCGGCTTTCGATATAGCTCGGCAGACCGAGGACGATTATAGACAAAAGCCAAAGGCAGAACTACAACAACAAGGAGGAGAGAACAAGAGAAAGTTTGAACAGTCATCTGGTAATAGGAGAGGTGATAATGGATCTGGATATAAACCAAGTGGTGATTCGTCTCAGAGATTTGAGAGTTGGGACGTGATTAAATGTGGCAGGTGTGGAACAAAGGGTCACCAGACGCGTGACTGTAGATTCAAAGATAACGTCTGTTTTAAGTGTCATAAGTCTGGACACAGAATAGCTGATTGCTCTCAGTGGCAAGGTTCGGGTGCCGGTGGATCGTCTGGAGATGTTACCCAGAAAAAGGGAAGTGCTTTTCGTGCACAAGAGAGAGCCTTTCAGATGACTACAAATGAGGCAAGGAATGCAGGTGAACAGAGCGACTCTGACGAATGAGACGATCATGATATCTGTTTACTGTAGCCTTTAGCCTCTTTGATGATGCTTAGGCGCGTTAGATTGGGTTACAGCTGGTTTTAAGTATGTTTTTGGGAGGAACACTTATCCTTGTATTTATGTCTGTATGTATTTGTTTATATAGTCGGTGGACAATGTCAGTAACATCAATAGTACTTTATGTATAGTGGCTAATTTTGCTTGTAATTAATAGCCACTTTTAGATATTCCGCTGTTTAGGTAAGTTTTGAAAAAAACACGTTCGGTCTAAGCTAAGTTTACAAGCGGATCCATGAAGTTTGGATTCTTGAATAACTATCTTAAAATGAAATAGTATCTTTTGAACTTCCACGTGAGTTGTCTAATATTCATAATACATTCGATGTGTGTTATTTAAGAAGCAGTAAGGACGATGATGAACAAATTGGTCCTAGTTAAGTGGAAGCACAATTTAGGTCCTAACCTGACTTGGGAGGCAGAGAATGAGATGAAAGCTCGATACCCTCTTTTGTTCGCGGTAGAACAGATTCCGAGGACGGAATCTTCTTAAGGGGGGTAGATTTGTAACATCCCAAAATAGGGCCTAGTTGTACCATGTTTGTACTATATGCTTATATACTTGTACATTGATTTAATCAATGTATTTTGTTGCTAAATGTGTTATTTGTTGATTATACGTGATAAAAAGGTGTTATGTAAGATAATTATAATAATAGATAAAATTGATAAGTTAGTAACCGGTTTTAGATAATGGTTCCAAAAATATCCTCGTTAGGTGAAACGGGTTAACGAGGGATTAGTTGTAAGTTAAAAAGGGGAACAAAATACCGCGTGTTAATAATTAACCAACCTAAGTCGGTCTTCTTTTCTCCCTTATCCCCTGGGAAGATACAAAACACCCACATAACACACACACATATGCGTAAACACATAAACACACCATAGGCTCTTTCAATTTCAAAGAAGAAAATCAAGGAGGAAGCTTTGATCTCGAGTTTGTCTACTGATTTCCTTGCTAAAGTCATCATCTTCAGCTTGTGTTGTCTTCAATTTGAAAGTATTTTGTACCAAAAGTCTAGTTCTTGAGCTTAGTGAGGAAGATGATCAATTTTGATGGTTTAAGTTGTGTTTTGATGTTTTTCTTTTGTGTCTAATGTATCCATAGCTTCAATGGATGTCAAGTAATGTTTATGAACAATTGTAATTGAGTTTTGGTCGAATTCCATGCCAAAAACGCAAGTTATAGCCGCTGTGTTCGAACAGAGATGAAGGCCTGCTGTGCAGGAACCTCCTACCCCCGTAGGAGAATGTTCCTACGGCCGTAGGAGGGGTGTTTTTCAGATTTGTAGAAATTTAGTTCCTACCCCCGTACGAGAATGTTCCTACGGCCGTAGGAGGGTGTTTTTCAGAATTATTGAAATAAAGCCTTCTGTGGACGTAGGAAAAGGTTTCTACGGCCATAGGAGGGTATTTTATATGGTTTACCGTCTACGGACGAAGGAACAAGGACTACGGGTGTAGGTACATAACCTACGGCCGTAGTTTACCATAGAACAAATCCTATGGGTGTAGGAATAAGTACCTACTGCCGTAGGGTTCGGTTTAATGGAAAGGAGCACTACGGGCGTAGGGCTTTGTCTCTACGGCCGTAGGATGAATTTGTTATACCTTCTACGGCCGTAGTACCTGACCTCTGCGGCCGTAGGACCCTGTTCAATATGAATAACTTGTAATTCGTATTACGTGATAAGCGTTTAAGTGTTGATGTACTTGTATATGATATGGTAGGCACTTCTGAGGAACTAGAAGATACCGAATACTAGGTTTGCCTGCTGTAGCTGTTAAGGTGAGTACCGGTTAACCTTAAGTTTCGTGATAAACATGTTGTAACAAGCTTAAGGTAAGTTATGGTTTATGTGTTGTTAATTTGCTATGGTATACGCTGGTATGAACTTATGTTAGGCTTGAGTAGGCCAATCATGTTATAAACTTGGTATATGCTGGTATTATTGCCTTTTGTAGGCCAATATGTTATGTTATGGCTTTTTGTAGGCCAATATGATGTGTTATGGCTTTTTGTAGGCCAATATGATATGTTATGGCTTGAGTAGGCCAATTATGTTATGATGCGGCCAGAGTCGGCCAATACGTGTTCGTGCCGGCACTTTGATGTTGTCTGGGGTACGGTGATTTGCGGCCGCAAATCGGGGTTCTGCAGAACCTACGTGCCTCAGCTAGGGGCTCTCACCAGATTTCCCCGCTCGTTAAAGGGGCTCTCATCAGACTTCCCTGCTCGTTTATGCAATGGTGGTGTTGGGAAATTTGCTAAGTCATTGAAACTGTTGGACATGCAAAGTAAAACTGTTAGAGTAATCAGTGAAAACAGTTGTAACTAACAGTTGTTGAAAGTTTTACAACTGTTAGTACAAAAGATCAGAAATGTTAGTTCAGTTATACACAACTGTTTGAAGACCTTGAAGTGAAGACTGTTAGAAGAAATTCAGAACTGTTTATTCAACAAACAGTTGCTGTTGAGCTATTTATGGAAAATGCTATCTTCGTGGATCTGAAGTATATCTTTATCAAAGTTGAAGATTATCAAGATTATCTCGGAAGATAGAAGATTACCTAACTGTCAACTATTCAAGGAGGATCAAGAGTCTATAAATACTTGGAATAGAATATCGTTTTAGTATCTCTTAATTTTTGCAATTCTACGCATTCATCGTTTATTGTTAACTTGTTTTCAGAAAGTGTGTTAGCCTCTAAGTTTCATAGAAACCTAAGAACAAACTGTGTTCTTCGTCTAACAAAAGAGTTAGATTAGAGGTGTTGGTGAATATTGTAATCATCATTGGTTATTAATAAACATCTGGTGTTTGAAACTATTTTCTCGTGTTGATTCTTGAATTGTTCTTGTGATAAAACCTTATACATCAATTAAGTGTGATTCCGCAACTTCTTAGTTGATTGTGATCAAACTGAAAGATTATCTTTAAACAACTCTGATTTAATTCTAAAGATAATTCTTGTTATTGATATTTGATAATATCCGATCCTGACAAGTGGTATCAGAGCCTTTTCATTAAGGCTCCTTTGATCACTATTTGAAGGTTTTTCACAGATCTGCTGTGTTTTGTTATTTAAAGTTTGTCTGAATCTTATCGTGCGTTTTTCATTCATATTACTGCAATGGAGTGTGTTGGATCTTCTGATAACACTGGATCTGGGTCAAACATTAGAGTTCCCATGCTCAAACCAACTGACTTTGAGATGTGGAAACTAAGAATCAAGCAGCATGTCCAATTAATGGACTATGCTGTTTGGGAAATCATAGAAATGGACCCCATTACTCCTGTTGATTTAGATGAAACAGGAAAACCAAAGAAGAAATCACCACCAAGAACAGATGCTGAGAAGAAAGAAAGGATGATTGAGATGAAAGCCCTCAGCATCCTTCAGATTGCTATTCCCAACGAATATCAGCATCAGTTCAAAAAGTTTGAAGATGCACATGAACTTTGGGTTGCCTTAGAAAAGAGATTTGCAGGGAATGCTAGTTTCAAAAGGAACCAAAGGGATCTTCTGAAACAGGCTTATGAAAACTTTTCAAGTGGAAAGAATGAGAGTATAACTCAAATTTTTGATAGGTTCTATAAGCTGGTTAGTCAACTTGAGAGTGCAAAAGTTAGACTAGAGCAAGATGAGATCAATAGAAAGTTCCTTAGGTCCTTGGGTGAAGAATGGACAGTTTATGCTGCATAATGGAGAACTAAAGATTCTTTGGAAGATATAGAATTAGATGATCTTTACAACAGTTTGATTGTGTTTGAGGGAGAAATAGAGGGAAAAAGAAATACTTTGATCCCTAGTCACAATGCTGCTCTCCTTTCATCCTCAGGTATGGACTCAAACCATTCTTTATCTAATTCTGTTGATGTCTATGCAGGTAACAGTTCTGCTGCTGGATTAGATGTGACACCCCTGATGCAGTGCTTGAAGCATTTCTTGCTAGCCATGCACATTCAACCCTCACCAATGAGGATCTTGAGCAAGTGCATCCAGATGATCTTGAGGAGATGGACCTCAAGTGGCAAATGGCTATGTTAACTGTCAGAGCAAAAAGATTCATTAAAAGAACTGGCAGGCAGAACATGAACTTCAGGGCTGATAGGCAGGCTGGGTTTGACAAATCCAAAGTCAGATGCTTCAAATGTCAACAGCCTGGTCACTTTGCCAGTGAATGCAGATCTGGTGGACAAGGCCAGAATCAAGGACAAAGACCAAATCAAACCTCATTAGCATTGGTCTCACAAGAAGGCCATGGGTTTGATTGGAGTGATCAAGCAGAGGAAGCTACTCACAACAAGGCTTTGATGGCTTTGACTGATTCCTCCATCAAATTGGATTCACCAGAATCAGAAGACATACAGGTATCTACTAAACTATGCCCATGTGAATGTAGAGCTATAGTAAAAAGGTTTAGGGAGCACAACAAAAAGGTGTGTGCTGCTCTGAGCAGAATGGAGGAGAGAAGATATGAAACTAGTGCTGTCATTGAAAGCTTTGAAAAGAAAATTAAAGATTATCAGGCAAATGAATTGCAAATGGACTATGATAGGAAGTATCATAAGTGGGAGAAGGAGCAGCTTCAAGAAGAAATTGATAATCTTAAGAAAAAGCTGAATGAAAAAGAGAGTAAGATAGATGAGCTAACCAAAAAATTGGATGGTGTGGATATGGATTTGAGTATGTTCAAAGCAACAAATCTTAAGCTTGAGACCTTGTTACAATCACAAATCAGAGATAAGGTTAAAACAGGCTTAGGATACTAACAAACCCCACCTCCATACAATCACAACTACATAACTCCCATGGCTGATGTAGCTGATAGGTATGTTAATGAACCATTAACAGAGGAATTGAAGTCAGCTGATCCGCAATTTGAAAGTGAAGAGGAAGGAGTTGTGTATGAGGTGAGTGATGATAAGAAGGAGGGAGTTGTGAAGAAAGAAGAGGTCATTCCTATTGAAAATCACATCTGTTGTGAACCTACAGCACCAAAATCCTCTTTACAACCTGTGATGTTCATTAAAGCCTCCTCTGAACCATCCACCAGTGAAACAAAACCTTTCAAATCTGTTTATTCTATAAACAGTTCCACTACTGTTGCAAACAGTCTCCAACATTACACTAACAGTTCCAAACATAACCCAAACAGTTTTAACCCAAAAATCTCAGCTGTTAGTGTTAAGACCAAAGGAAAAGAGAAGGTTGGTGAAGTTGAAATTGAGAAGCCAAAGAAGGAAGCTTCAAGAACACAGTTTCAACCCAAATATGTGAAAAGGCATACTGAAGTGCCTGTCTGCACATGCAAACAACATGGTGTACAGAAATTTCCTCCTTCAGCACCTGTGAGAGGAAATCAAAGGAATAGGAACCAGTTGTGGACACAAAGAACTGGTTTGCCTATAGTCAAAACCAAAAGGTGCTATATATGTGGGAGAGCAAATCACTTAGCTCCCAACTGTTATTATAACCCACAGATCGATAGCACCCACAAGCCAAGTTACAGAAAACAGGCTAACAGTTCCATAACTGTTAGGCCAAAACCAAAAACTGTTGGTTTGCCAAGATACAGAAAACAGGCTAACAGTTCCACAACTGTTAGGCCAAAACCAAAAACTGTTGGTTTTGCTTGAGTGAAATTGCCGAAACAAACAGTTTCTGAAGGAGCCAAAACTGTTAATTTAACTGTTAATCAAATTGAGTCACAAACTGACCCAACTGTTTTACCAAAATCAAAAACTGTTTGTTCAAAAGACTCAACTGTTAATCACAATAGTTGGACACCACATGTTCTCACTAAATACTCTTCACACAAGATAGAGAAATCTAACTTGGATGAAATAAAAAAGAATCAAACTTTGTTTAAGCATTATGACTTAAATGGTGTACCCAAGACCTGCATGGCCTGGGTACTTCCTGCTACTAACTAAGTTTTTATTTGTGCAGAGCATTCATAGGGCCAATCAAGGAGAAATTTGGCATGTGGATAGTGGATGCTCAAGGCACATGACTGGAAATCCACACTGCTTGAAGGATTTCAGAAGAATTAATGGAGGACATGTAGCATTTGGAGAAAATGCTAAGGGAGGAAGAATCACTGGTAAGGGAGCTGTAGAAGCAGGTACACTTACTTTCAATGATGTTTTCTTTGTTGAACAACTCAAATACAATCTGTTAAGTGTGTCTCAAATCTGTGACCATGGAAAGAAAGTCCTGTTCACAGACACAGAGTGCATTATCCTTTCAAAAGATTTTAAAGTGGATGAAAAGAATGTTCTTTTGAGAACACCTAGAAAGGATAATGTATACTGTTTGGACACTGAAAAGGTTTCTAAACAGAATGTATTAAGTTGTTTACTCTCAAAGGCATCTCATGATGAGTCTGCTATTTGGCATAGAAGGATGTGTCACATGAATTTTAAAACCATGAATCTGTTAGCTAAAAACAATCTGGTAAGAGGTTTGCCCCAAAAGGAATTCTCATGTGATGATCATTGTGTGGCTTGTCTCAAAGGCAAGCAACACAAAACTTCTTATAAGTCCAAAGAAGTTTCTTCTATTACTACACCTTTACAACTGTTGCATATGGATCTTTTTGGTCCTACATCTGTGGTCAGTATAGGGAAGAAGGCCTACTGTTTAGTCATAGTTGATGACTTCACCAGATTTACTTGGGTTCAATTTCTTAGAACTAAGGATGAAACTGTTGAGTTAGTTAAGTCTCTTATTCTTAGAATAGAAAATCAATCTGATTTGAGAGTTAAAGTCATTAGATCTGACAATGGTTCTGAGTTTAACAACTATGAGTTAAACAGTTTTTGTGAGGAAAAAGGGATTGAAAGACAGTTTAGTACACCTCGGACTCCACAACAGAATGGAGTGTCTGAGAGAAGGAATAGGACTTTGATAGAGGCTGCTAGATCCATGTTAGCTGATTCTAGGCTCCCAATGACCTTCTGGGCAGAAACAGTGAACACGGCCTGCTATGTTCAGAATAGAGTACAAGTAGTCAAGTCCAAAGGGAAATCTCCTTATGAGTTGTTCCTTAAAAGAAAACCATTGATCAACTTCTTCAAACCATTTGGATGTCCATGCACTATCCTTAATACCAAGTTTCAATTAGGCAAATTTGAGAGTAAAGCAGAAGAAGGATTCTTTGTAGGATATTCCACTCAGAGTAAAGCATATAGAGTTTTTAACAATGTCACTAGGATCATAGAAGAGAGTATGAATGTCTCCTTCAATGAGAATAGGATCAATATTGCAGGTAATGGTCCTGATTGGTTATTTGATATTGATGCATTGTCTAAATCTCTTTCTTTTGAGTATTCTACAGAAACAGTTGTAGGTGTTCCTACAGCTGTTAGTGCAAATCCACAAACTGTTTCAAACAGTTCTGAAACTGTTAGCACAAGTCCAGCAACTGTTGGTGGAAACAAAGCCACTGAAGACTTTGTAGTGATTCCTTTGTTTCAAAATGACTCTTCCAATGCTGTTAGTCCAATGAATTATGATGCTGAACCTTCAAAGGATATGGAATCCCCTGATCTTCAACAAAACAATGAATCTGTTAATCAAACAGTTGCAGATCAGGTATGTAATTCTTCTGGGAATGAAAGTGAATATGAAATTGATATGTCAAATTTAGGGAATGTACTGACTGCAGAAAACATCCCTACATTAAGAATTCACAAGAACCATCCCATAGAGCAGATTATAGGTGATCCTACCCTCCTGTTAGAACTAGAGGTATGATGCAAAGTGACAATAGTGGTGTGGATCTTGAACAGTTTGATGTGAATGCCTGCTTTCTATCTCAGATAGAACCAAAGAAAGCAGTAGAGGAATTAAAAGATCCTTCATGGGTGGAAGCAATGCAAGAGGAACTTTTACAGTTCCCGATTCAGCAAGTTTGGAAGTTAGTTGAACTTCCAAGAGGCAAGAGTGCTATTGGCACCAAGTGGGTGTTCAGGAATAAAAAGGATGAAAGAGGTATTGTAATCAAGAATAAGGCTAGACTAGTTGCACAGGGTTATACACAGGAGGAAGGAATAGATTATGATGATGTCTTTGCACCTGTTGCAAGGATAGAAGCAATTAGAATGTTCCTTGCCTTTGCAAGCTTTAAAGGGTTTAAGGTGTATCAAATGGATGTCAAATCAGCATTTCTCTATGGAACTATTGATGAGGAGGTATATGTGTGTCAACAACCTGGTTTTGAAGACTCAAAATATCCTGATAGGGTATATAGGTTGGATAAGGCTTTGTATGGAATACATCAGGCTCCTAGAGCTTGGTATGAGACATTATCATCATATCTGATTGAGAATGGTTTTAAGAGAGGTACTATTGATAAGACATTATTTACAAAGATTGTAAAACAGAGATTTTGCTTGTTCAAATCTATGTTGATGATATAATCTTTGGATCCACTGATGACAGTCTGTGCAAGCAGTTTGAAGGCATAATGCAAAAGAGATTTCAGATGAGTTCCATGGGAGAACTTACATTTTTCTTGGGTTTACAGGTGAAGCAGAAGCCATCAGGTATATTTCTCAGTTAGTCAAAGTATGTCAAGGACATTTTGGACAAGTTTGGCTATCAAGATGTGAAGCTGGCCAGTACTCCAATGGAAACACACAAACAGTTGGGAGCAGATCCTGAGGGGGAGGATGTAGACATACACTTGTATAGGTCTATGATAGGTTCTTTAATGTACTTAACTACTTCTAGACCAGATATTATGTTTGCTGTGTGTGTTTGTGCCAGGTTTCAATGCAGTACAAAGATATCACACCTATTTGCTGTAAAGAGAATCTTTAGATACCTGAAAGGCCAACAAAAACTGGGTCTTTGGTATCCTAAAGATTCACCTTTTGAATTGGTGGGATACTCTGAAAGTGACTATGGAGGAGCTAATGTAGACAGGAAATCAACTTCAGGAGGATGTCAATTCTTTGGCTCCAGGTTGGTATCTTGGCAGTGCAAGAAAGAAACAACAGTTTCCACTTCAACAGCTGAGGCTGAATATGTTACTGCCTCAAGTTGCTGTTCACAAGTTTTGTGGATCCAGAATCAGCTTCTGGATTATGATATGACTTTCTTGAATACACCTATCTATGTGGATAACACAAGTGCGATTAGTATTGTTAACAATCCTGTGAAGCATTCTAAAACAAAGCACATAGAGATCAGGTTTCATTTTATCAGAGATTGCAATGAGAAAAGGTTAATTCATGTTATGAAAGTCCATATTGATGATCAGTTAGCTGATCTGTTCACCAAAGCATTTGATGTGAGCAGGTTCAACTTTCTGATCTCCAATATTGGAATGATTAACTTAGAATAACAGTTGTTTGCTTGTTTATCTGTGTTTCTGTGTTTTCTCTCACTAACAGTTTGAAACTGTTAGTATTAAGTCTAACAACTGTTTGTGTAAGTGTTCAAGGAACAGCGGTACATAGTGCCACTAACAGTTTTCAACTGTTAGTACATGGAATCTACAACTGTTAGGCAAACTGAATGTTCATTCAAGGGGGAGTATTTCTTTTCAATAACAGTTGTAGTATATTAAGATAACAGTTCTCAATTGTTAGTTCTTTTGTTTATTTCAACTGTTAGTTTCTTTAAGGGTATTTTAGTCTTTGCAGGGAATTTGAGGGAATTTGAATTGCATTGAACATGCGTAACATATATAAGTCACTCCCTCCTCAAAGCTTTCTTTACGCTTACTGAACTTCTTGCAAACGCTAAAACCCTAGAATTTCACTTGCAAATCGCCATGGCTCCCCTTCCGTTTGTTAAGGAACACAACATGCTTGCATTTCTCTCGAAACCTGCTGATCTAAATGTCTTCCATGATATGATTGACTATCTGTTGATGTAAAATCTCCGCACTGCTCTCACCATCAATCCAACTATTTACACTTCACATATTGATCAATTATGGAAAAACGCTACAATCAGAGAAGAAGATGGAGTGCAGTGGATTGACTCAAATGTTGATAATGTTGCTGTTTCCATTTCTGAGGATATCATACGTCAACACCTTCAACTTAATGATCTCAAAGGTGAGTATTCTGACTCTGTTTCCCTGGAATATCTGCATGGTGAGTTAGTTAAACTGGGATATGAGGGTCCTAGGGGAAAGGGTACCTTCTATAAAGGGCAATTTTGTTCACACTGGAAGTATGTGATTCATACTATCCAGCAGTGTATCAGCCCCAAAAGAACTGGCTGGAATGAATTCAGGAGCAACATTGCTTTGGCCTTAATTTGTTTGGCCAACAACCGTTCTTTTAACTGCTCTAAAATGCTATTTGATGGAATGGTAAAACATCTTAGGACCAAATATGGTCTCTTTTTGATGTATCCCCGATTTGTGCAAGTTTTTCTAAATTCTTTATTGCCAAATCTCAAAATGCACAAGAGGGTACTGATTCCCTCTGCTCATGTGGCCTCCACATTGAGCAAATTGTTGATAAATGGCAAGAATTTTTCTGGTGCCATAACTCCACCACTCTCTGCAATGGTGGAGTTTCTGTCAAGAAACAGAGCTGCTAGAGTTGAGCAAGAGGCCCACATCATTGCTACACCCACAACTTTGGAACCCCCAGCTCACGATACTCAAACAACTCCATTTGCTACCTTGATTCAAGCTACAACAAAAGCCCCCACTCTTATAACATTCAGAAAAACAAAAAGAACTGTTGGTGCTCCTTCCACCACAGTATCTGATGCCCAAGCTGTAAGCCCTGCACAGGAGCATTCTCCTGGGCAGAATATCCAAAGGGAACCCATTGTGCTGTCTCCTAGGCACACTGAGGAGGTGATCACCCCATGGGAGAGTGATCATGTGGTGTTTGAGGCTGGCACTACTGTTTCATCTGCAAGAGGTGAGCAGGACAGTGTCAACATCTTTAAGACCTCAGCCATGGCAACAAAAGTTGTTCCATCATCTTCTGGAAATCCCCAGTACCAAGAAC
Source organism: Pulicaria dysenterica (assembly GCA_947179395.2). Taxonomy (NCBI): domain Eukaryota; kingdom Viridiplantae; phylum Streptophyta; class Magnoliopsida; order Asterales; family Asteraceae; genus Pulicaria; species Pulicaria dysenterica. Next base: position 41,954,723 of record OX359294.1, read on the forward strand.
AGAGGGGTACTGGTGTGGAATCTTCTAGGAGTGACACACCAGTTATTTCTGCCAGTGATATGTTTACATGGACAACACTCCCTGACATTGAGGCTAGTATGAAACAAAAGGCATTGACGGATTCAAATTTTGTACCATTCTTTGGGGCATACATGTATTTGAAGAAGAGAAATTCTTTACAAGACAAGCTTCTGGCTAAGCACAATGAGCTCATCATCAAGCAGGACAAACAAATCAGATTTTTGTCAGACACTTTGAAGAAGGCTACTGATGTGCTTCAAGCTCATGATCACGTAATGAAACAGTTCACTGCTAGACCCCCTCCACAAACAGTTCCAATAAAAAATGGGGAGAAAACATCAACAGTTGAAACCATTTTGAAGCCAGTTGCTGAGATTCAACAAACAGTTTTGCAAACTCAACCAACAGCTGCTGATATTCCACAAACAGTTGTGCAGACTAAACAAGTAACAGTTGCACCAAGTGCCCAAACAGTTGTAGATTCAAAGAAAATAGTTGCATTGGATCAACAACAAACAGCTGCACCAAGTTCAGAAACAGTTGTAGAAAAGCTGTCAGTAGTTGACAGAGTTCTGATCAATAAGATGATTATGTCTGGGGATTACCCAACAATTGAAGTATTCACAACATGGTCAAAAGTAAAGCAAGATCATTTGATTGCAGTGGGTACTCAAACTCTAAACATAAGTGCACTCAAAATGAAACAAAATATAGAAGATGGATGGCTGGATGGTAAATCTAAAAAGCTGGAACCAATTGCACCAAAGCCAGGATTCAAAGGAATTGCTATTACTGAATCAAAGAAAGATGAGAAGATGCCTTCTGTGCAAGGTAAGGGAAAGGAGATTGGTGTTGAAATTCCAAAGTTATAACTTACCAAAGAACAGCAATAGGAGCATGATCATGAATTAGCAAAGAGGTTGGATGCTGAGCTTGAACAACAAGAAAAGAAAGATCTTGAATTAGCTAAAAAGCTAGCTGCTGAATTTACAAAGGAGATAGATGAAGAAGAAAGGGCTAAGAAAGCTGGTAAGGGAGTGAAAAGAAAGAAAGTTGAAAAGAAGAAAACAGTTCCACCTCCCAAGCCAACAGTTGAGAAGGAAAAACAAACAGTTCAGCCTCAAACAGCAAAAGCAGACATGGTAAAAACTATTCTTCATGATAGACTCAGGGTAGAGGTTAAAGAAAGAATTGATAAGTTAGAAGTAGAGCAGCTTGGCCAAAAATCCCACATTACTGAGTGGAGATTTGAATTGTTGAGGATAGAGACTGGAAAGAAAGGGGTTACAATTGTCAGAGAACTAGAACCGATTGAAAGCTACTCTAGTTTCTTACATTTGATGGAAAGTGTGACTAGAAGGGATATTCAAGAGATGTATGTATATGGAATAAGTCACTATGGGGGAGCTGCATAAATTGAAATCAGAGTTTTGATGAGGCACCTAACAAGTATATGCAATCCACTGGAAATAATGCCCATTTTGATAAGTGACGAAGCCTTCCCAATAAGTTCTATGAAAGTATATGACAAGTCAAGAGTTTATCATATGGTGATGGGAAAGGGACAAACTCAGTGGTTTGATTTTGAATTTATTGATCATGGTAAAACAAAGCTTCTGTATATGTTGAAAGCAAAGTTCTTTGGCCCTGCAAACATGAAGGAGGATCTGATGAAGAGGCTGAAGGAAAGGTTGGAGCTCATTCAGTCAAGTAAAAAGTAATTTTCTTTATATATTTTGATTGTAACAGTTTAACTTTGCATACTTAATGTAAATATTTTCTTTGCTAAGTTGATTTTTCTGTGGTTGAACCCTATAAAACAAACAACTTGAATGTATTGTTCAATACTTTAAGTTAGGGGGAGATATTGTTGGGAAATTTGCTAAGTCATTGAAACTGCTGGACATGCAAAGTAAAACTGTTAGAGTAATCAGTGAAAATAGTTGTAACTAACAGTTGTTGAAAGTTTTACAACTGTTAGTACAAAAGATCAGAAATGTTAGTTCAGTTATACACAACTGTTTGAAGACCTTGAAGTGAAGACTGTTAGAAGAAATTCAGAACTGTTTATTCAACAAACAGTTGCTGTTGAGCTATTTATGGAAAATGCTATCTTCGTGGATCTGAAGTATATCTTTATCAAAGTTGAAGATTATCAAGATTATCTCGGAAGATAGAAGATTACCTAACTGTCAACTATTCAAGGAGGATCAAGAGTCTATAAATACTCGGAATAGAATATCGTTTTAGTATCTCTTAATTTTTGCAATTCTACGCATTCATCGTTTATTGTTAACTTGTTTTCAGAAAGTGTGTTAGCCTCTAAGTTTCATAGAAACCTAAGAAAAAACTGTGTTCTTCGTCTAACAAAAGAGTTAGATTAGAGGTGTTGGTGAATATTGTAATCATCATTGGTTATTAATAAACATCTGGTGTTTGAAAGTATTTTCTCGTGTTGATTCTTGATATGTTCTTGTGATAAAACCTTATACATCAATTAAGTGTGATTCCGCAACTTCTTAGTTGATTGTGATGAAACTGAAAGATTATCTTTAAACAACTCTGATTTAATTCTAAAGATAATTCTTGTTATTGATATTTGGTAATATCCGATCCTGACAGGTGGGCTGCTACCCGCTCCCCCACCTGCGCGATATAACTGATGTATTCGGTTTCCTCCAGTTTGGATCATAGAGTCGGGCTTACAACCCTGCAAGATGTGACTCCTCCTGGACACCGAAACATCGCTAGCTGTTTGGATATACTTGTTTTTTTATTCTGTGATATCTTCAGCATGCTATAACATCTTTGTTATGATGCTTACGTTTAGTCGTTACTCCCTAGCTATTTATAGCTAACCCCCTCCATGTACTCCTTTCTAATTGCAGGTAAATAGTTGTTGGTGAGAACGGGTTGCCATGCTATGGTTATTTCATTGGTAATTTTGGGGAACACTTCTTGCTCTCGCTTTTGTTTACTCTGATGTTGATTAATGGTCGGCCGATATTGGTAACACCGTTGGGTATTTTGTTAAAATTTATACTACAATTTGTAAAATTAGTTAGTTAAATACTTCCGCTGTGTTTGTTAAACGATATCTTTTGGTTAAACAATTGGTGTCATAATTATATTTTATTAATTAAGCTTCTGAAAACCCGCGGCGTTACAGCTTTCATTAATAAGAAGATGATTACAATAACTATCAAGTATGAAACACTTGATGTATGAACATCGAACATAATTCAACTCGCTTAATCTCTCAAACTAATTGATCAAACTTACTGTCTATAATCAACTAATGATTATAGACACAACCTAATTCTCTAAACAGGATTTATTCACAGATTGATTACTTACCAACTTCACAACGAACGTGAAGATCGAACACACGAACTCTTGTTGGCAGTCTGTGAATACTTGATCACGTTGATCAACAAACAATCAATGTATCAAGGGTGGTGAGGTGTTAAGGTGTTACCTCTATCCTGGTTAATAGGTTAGTATTTATAGCCCTACTCTACGCATTTTAACAAACTAGAACTTATCCTAATCTGTTAACTAACTAGCGGATAAACTTGACATTTGAATCTTGAATCTTGAATCTTAAATCTTGATTCTGGAATCTTCTTATCCGCACCGTAGATATAGGATAACAGAATTTAAAACATATTTAAATTATATTAAACTGACTTCTTTCGTCAGGCTGAGTTTGTTAGTACAATATAACAAGTGGATCAAGTATTATGTAGGATAGATTGAAGGTTTGTATGTAGAACTAGAGAGAATATGTTTTACACCATGAAAAACACATAGTTCATTATTCAATTATGCCCAAAACCTTACACATTACAACATGTCATATCCCTATATATACTCCATGAGTATATTACATAGAAACTCCTAATTCTATACAATATATGAATTTACATTCTCCCCCTTTGTATTGAAATAGGAGTGTACACGCCAGTAACCTAAGTCTTCCTTAGATTATATAAGCAGTTTTGGATGTAGCGTCCCACCAAATACATCAGTCTGAAACATTGTTTTATCTTAAGCCTTTGACAGCGGAAGCATAAACACTTTTGATGTGTTGGGAAGAATCTTCTTTTTGTCTCCCCCTACAATGTAGCTCAGATTGTTTCCATGTCTTCATAAGTGTGATAATCTTGACTCCCCCTAGACATCATATAGACTGATGTTTCTTTTTCTCTCTCCCCCTTGAGTAGACACCCTCAACAACTGAATCAACAATGTAAAATTTCTTCACTTTTTATTCTCCCCCTCATGATGATTATAAGACTTTATGAGCATCATGCAGAAAAGACATCACCATGAGATTCAGTTGCAAAAACATGGAAGAGGGGTGGGGAGGATCCTACACTTCAAGTCAAAATAATCTTCAAACATTCCCTGACTTGAATAGATACTTGAACCACTCTTGACCGTTGAGGAGTGGTAATGATTTGATCTGAATTCTTGAAGATATATAACTCTGTGTTGGATGTAATTTGATATTGGAGATTGATGTTGTCAAGTAAGTATCCCAATACCGTGTAATCAACCTTCACCAGATCACAACAAGTGGAAAAAAATTCTGAAAGACATACGGATGCAAACAAACTTGGGTACACGTAAGAGGATATTTGACTGTGAACTGTAATAAGATCAGGGAGTCGGATACATCCTTATTTGAGAGCACACGAATGAACTTACAAAATCTTAAAAAAACAGATGAAACCTGGTGTTGGTTAATCCTTCAACAAATTTCACCAACACTGTGATATGGAACATCGGAGATGACTGATAAAAGATAACCAAGATTCAAAAGAAACAAGGGATGGATGGTCAAAATCTGGTTTTGAGACCAAAAATTGGTGACACTAAGAAAGAAGACCCAAAAATCAGTTAAGAAAGAGCCGGATGACTAGACATAAGGGATTAGACATTCCAATATATGGTAACAATGACCCAAAGCAAACCCGAATCTAGAAACATCAGAATGATAACTGAAACTTTGAGAACTCCTGACTCAGCCAAAAAATCCAATCACATGACTTAGGAACAATGTTAGTTCTCCGATTTAGAATTCGAAAAGCCTTTTTGTCATTAGAGTACCCCAAAAAGATTCCTTCGTCTGCTTTTGGATCAAACTTGGATAGTTTATCTGTTTCATCAAGATTTCAAAAGACTTTGGATTTCTTCAAGGTTCTAACTTTTGGTTTGGTTTTCAATTGCGAATCTCATGGTACACCTCGATTTCTCTGTAGTGTATTACATCTCTATGTATGTTTGAATTAGTAGGCTGAAAACCCTGTTTTGTCGCTGATCTAATCTTCTGATTTTTGTGCTTATTTCTTGTTATTCAATGTGTTTGTGGCTTGGGTATGCTTAGTTAAACATGTTACATGTATTAGTACTGTTAGATTACTTCTATTGTCTCTGTTTAAGATGGATTTGAGTGACGTTTAGTCTGATTTGCGTAACTGGGTTACGGGCTGTACATTGAGTATTTAGCATGTCTAATGAACACTGATGGGGATACATGTTTTGTTAATAATGCTTAGAAGGACAAATGCTACAATCGACATGAATTTGTTTGTTGAAATTTTTGAATTTTCAAAGTCTGATTTTGGATGGGTGGTTCACTGGTATGATTCTATCGGATTGTTTGAAACTCGTCGGATTCCGATACTTTTGATCGGATTCCGAGACTTCTGATTGGATTCTGAGACTTTTGATCGGATTCCAAGAATTTTGATCGGATTCCGAGACTTTTGATCGGATTCCAAAACTTTTGATCGGATTCTAGGCTTTTGTCGGATTGCAAGTCAATTTGATCAGATTCCGAGAATTTTGAGTTTTGATCAGAATCCTACTCTAAAGGAGTTTTATCGGATTTCTCTTAAGTGTTTATCGGATTCTTCAAATCCGGTAAAAGACTTAGAAAATTTTTCAAATTTTTCAAATTTTTCGAAATGTGAATTTTTCAAAACAGAAAAGGAAACAACTTTTCTAGTGTTATCTGCTGGACATTTGATCATTAATCATTAGTATTATTCTCTTCTTGCAGATGGTTAATCATAGTAATCTTGTTCCTTCTGACCAACTGTTTCCTCGAACCAATTACTTACCCTATCTCATGAACAATCATTGTTTTGACTCTCTAATCACCACCACTCAATTTCCTATTCTTTCTGAACTAATAGCCTCACATCCACTATACCACATTTTAACATATAACCCTATTGCTGATGGAGAAGAACCTCATGTTCCAGAGGTATATGTGCAACAACTGTGGCACTCTTTGCATACTTCTGTTAATGATGAAGGAGAGGAGATCTTGGCTGGTCAGATTGAAAATTTCAAATTTTCTTTTGGTGTTGATCAGCTTCGGACTATGTTTAAACTCCCATCTGAGAGGGGTACTTATCCTAACAAAACAAGATTTGATCCTATTATATCAGGCAAAGCTATCTTTCCACATGTCAAGGATCTTGGGTTTAACGGAGAGTTCACCAAGACTGCTCAATTCAAGAGAAATAATATGGTACCAATCTGGCAGTCTCTGTATGCTATCATTAATCGGTGTCTTACTAGCATTTCAAGAGGAGTTGATGGTCCTAGTTCAAGTTCGTTTCAAATTCTGGTCTCAATGGTCAAACACTGGCATGTCGACTATGCATCTATAATCTTTCAGGACATTTATACAGTTGTACATCAAAAACAAATACCACAAAAGGCTAAGAAATTTCTTCCGTATCCAAGGTTTCTATCGATGATTGTGCAATGTGTCATGCTAGAGCACCCTAATGACATCAATCTAAGGGATAATGATCATATGCCAACGGTGTACGTTATGCAGAAGCTGTATAAAATTGAAAAGACAATTGATGTTCAGCCATTTGTCATGCCTGTTGATTTGTTAATGTTAATGGATTTAGATGATCCCATAGTGCTGGCATATGTGAGTGATAATAACATAGTTCTTCCGGATCGACAAGAACCTGTTGATCCTACCCAAAGAACAGTAGCACCTGAGGGATTAGTTGTTAGTGATCAGATGTCATCGGGTGACTCTGACAGGGGTGAGCAGAGGGAAAATCTCGAGAGGGGAGGTGAAGTGAATGAGGGTGATGTGAGTATAGGAGAGGGAGATACAGATGATGATATGCCTCTAGGGTTGTTCCTTTCCAAATCTCAATCTCAAGAAACTCCAGATAGAGGTGTTGAGTTAAATACTGAATCTTTGCTTGTTGCTCCAGTTTTTGAACATGATGATATGTTTGACATATATAATCTTGATACTGGAAGCTTGGATGATAATGTTGAAGTAGAAGTTAAACAGTTAAAAGAAACAGGACATGAGAATGTGAGAAAAGAACAAATGAGTGATGAGAGTTCTCTAGCCGTAAAAAGCCGGGAAACCACATCTGTCATCGGGTCTGACAGGGTCAGTCCTGGTGTTGAAAAAGACTCTGGCATCCCACCAGAGCATGCACAAACCCCACCAAGCTACTCAGAATCCTCTCAAAAGGATATTGTTTCATTTTTCCACGGGGATTTATCACATGATCTAGCGAAGTCTCCTTTTGAGACAGTAGGTATTGAAAAAGGGACCACTTCTCCCCAGGCACCCGAAGTTCATTTGGATATGCACATTGATGACCAATTTCTTTTTCAATCAGATGACACATTTGTCCCACCAAGTGGTGTTCTCTCGAAAGAACCCATCGGAACATCTATAGAAGGCACTATTGCGAGTGTTCTTCAAGGATTGGATGGAAATCCCACCACAGTCAACACTGGACCAGCTGTGAACGTGGGTGGCTCTACTTCTGCAGGATTTGTTCCTCAAGTTGTAGAAGTCTCAACGGGCAATCTAAGTGATCCCGGCTTTGTTACACTAACACCGGTTGTCTCTGAATTTGTTTCAAAGACTGACCTTGATACTATTCTTGCAGCTGTGAATGCTAACATGGATCGAATACATCAAGATCTTTCTTCCAAGGTGAATGCTGTGAATGAACAGGTGTTGGCTACCAATTCTAAACTTGCTAAACTACAAAAGGAAAATGCCTCGATAGATGAAAAGCTTGATCGGTTATTGGCAAAGCAGGGTCCAGATGTGAGCATTGATGAGCTTAAATCTCAGTTGTATGTAAAGTTGATGGCAAGACCAGACAACAATGAGGAAGATGTCACTTTACTTGATTTGGTTCGTAATGAATATAAGAAATCTGATTTTGAAAGCTTTAAAAAGGAAATGAGAGATAGTATAGCAGCTTTTGGGGTTGCTTTTCACAAACGCATGGATGCTATGGATCCCCTTAAGGATGTTGAGGGTGAAGCTTCTCCAGCTTTTGTTCAGGGTGAGACTTCAGGGAGAATTAATGATGAAGAGGAAGCTTCTCTTGCTGCTGCACTTAAGGCCTCTCTTGAGGAAACCTGTCAAGCACAAGAAAAGAAGCGAAAGCATGATGATCAAGATCCTGATCCCGATCATTCTGAGGGGGAGAATCGTCGTGCAACTGTGCTTGTTACATCTCTAATATCAAAGCTACCTGCTGTTTCGTCTTCACAAAGCAAACAACCAATAACTCCAAAGAGAGGTAGAGGCAGAGGTAAAGGTAAAGGTAAAAAGAAAATGCAGTTAGTTGATGAGGTGGATGAGGCATTTGATTTTATTAATGAGACTGATAATGTATTTGATGCATACGGGTCATTTGAAACTGATACTGATACTGGCAATATGACTCTACAACAACATATAGAAAAGATCAAAGCCACAACAGTGAATACAACACCAAGGGTTGAAAAGCCTGTGGTAGAAGAGATACCTACACCAGAACCTCTCAATATTACAGCTGTTTTGAGAATGAATAAAGAGGTTGCTGATCTGTTTCCTCCATCTCCAGGAAAATTTAGACAATCCGCTAGAGATTTGTGGGAAGAACAGAAGAAACAGAAAAGATTGAAAAGATTAAGAAAAGGGGCAGAGTGGAAAGTACGTGAAAACTATCATCCAGATCCTATCCAAACAAAGAGCTTAAGAAATTTTAGGAAAAGATATGTGCTAACTACAAAGGCTCTGAGAAAGAATGAGAGAAATTGGAGTGAGTTTGATATAGCTGTGGCTTTTCTTGAAGAAAAAATTCCTGGAATTTATTCAGATCAAATTCAACCTGAATTATCCATTGATCTTCTAGGAGCTGTTGATGCCTCTGATGCTGGAAAAAGAATACTTATGAATTGGCATGGAAAATCAAAAGCTGAAGACTTCTAAAAACATCCTATCTCCAAAGTAAGATGCTCGTTTGGAAAGGTTGTCAATGTAATTTGGATTCATTTTCAAGTTTTGAGAACATATCAAAGTCGACATTGGTTCAGTCAAGTGGACCTAAAGCATTTAAGTTTGGCAGATATTGAAATCATCATGGATGAGCTTGAAGTCAAGAAACACAGTTCTAATGCAAACAATGCAGGGTACAAACTCATTCTGGATTTCATGAAACAACGAATCCGACTTGCTGAACGAAACGACATCCAGCTTGGTGCTGAGGCTGATAAAGCAAAGATAAATGTTCAAAGCCTAACACCTCACATCCTAGAATTGAAGAGCTAGAAATGTATCAAGTAATTTGGAAGGATGTTGAGTCTGGAGAGGATGACGAAGGAATAGTGTTGTTTAACAGCAAGAAGGAAAAATTCTTTCTAAGAACCAAAGAACTTAATGCTTATTCTGATGGGTCTCTCAGAGTCTGGTTAATAAAGATCAGAGAACACAACTTTAGCCTTAAAGATGAAATGGATCAATCTGCAAGAGTTAGCCTAACAGGGATTATTGAACAAATGGAGGAAAAGATGCAGGAAAGAGCTACTATTCGCAGGTGGCAAAGGATCTTGGGTGATAGACACGTTGTCTAGATCGAATCAAGGGGGAGATTGTTAGATCTGTGTTTGTGATTAGATCTAGACAATACTTTTGTAATTTAATAGTATTTGTGGTTAAGGTATACATACCTTGTAACCTTTTATCCAATGTAACCTTTGATATTTTGAAATAGAAACCACACACTTAAAGGTGTCATTGCCATATTCTCTCTACTTGCATATTCGAATTCATCACTATACACTCAATCTTGACTTACAGAGTTACTCAGCTTGAAACTCATCAAGCTGAGTTCATCGAGAACTAACTCGATATCAAACATGTACTAACATGTATAATGACTAACTCATCCGTAAAAGTCATAAGAGTTAGCTAGAACTGACTTAGCAACTCTGTTGAGCTGACTCAGCCTAAAGGCAGAGTCACTCAGCTTGAAACACATTAAGCTGAATATTTAACCTATACCTTAGGTAACACACAGCTTATCAAACATATAGATAAACTGACTAAGATATAGTCTAAGATGATCAACTATAATGCTCAGCCTATACTCAACTTATGCTCAGTCTGAAACACTATAAGTGCTCAGTCTGACCAAGCTTCATAATTCTGTTTAAGTTGTATTTAGAACATATGTTACAAACTTAACTTTGTCTCATCAAATCTTAACTAATAAGATCATTTGACCAACAAACTCCCCCTATTTGATGATGACAAAACTATCAAACAGTTTTTTAAGTTTGTTGAACAGAATTATGTTTCAAATCTTAAACTTACTAAGATTTTATTTTTGAACTAATCAAATTTTAATTGAACTTATCAATTATAAGTTGAACATACCAACCAATCATATTAATGAACATGAACTCATCATATTTTTCATTTAAGCTGAACATATCAGACTAACGAATATGAACATATCATAAACATTTGAACATATCAAAATAATACTTGTATTAAATTTGAACACATCATAATACAAAAATGTGATCACTTAGATCATGCACACTTAGTGCTTACAAAATATTAGAACTAATCTAATAATTACAATAGAACTAATCTATTATAAAATTTCAATATTAGAACTAATCTAATATTTATCTCTTGAACTCTGGATGTAGAAATTTCCAAAGTATAATTTCTCTGTTAATTTCTTCTAACAGCCTTTCAGCTTCTGCATCCTCTCTGAGTTCTTTCTGTTGCATTTGAATGATTTTATTCAGCTTGTACCTCACAAAGTGATTCGTGCTCTCATCACCACATCAACTTCTTATTCTTATGGCATCCTTAGCTTTCAGATAACAAATCTCATAAAGCTTGATGAAACTAGGATTGCCTTCCTGATCCTTAAACATAAATCCCTGAACTCGTGTATCTGTAACTTAGTTCTCTTTAAATATCACACCTCTAGGTACCTTAAACAAGCTTTCCCATTGCAGACCAGGAACTGGAACATATCTCAGCTCTTCAGCTCTAGAAATCAGCTTAGAGACTTCAGTTGTAATCTCTTGTTTGATTTGACTCTTTTTAAACTTCTTGAGCATTAGCATAATCCTTTTCCATTCAATGTAGCCCATCCTATGAGTATATCTTAGATCCATTCCCACTGTTGACTTATCACCAAATAGGAAAGACTGAATGATGGCTCCATTGGATCTGCTCAGAGTCTACTCTTGATTTCTTTGCTGTAGCTTCTTCTAAAGTAGCATTCCTGAATGTCTACATCTATGTATGGGATTGGACCAGGCCTTGGACCAAAGTAATCAGCTTCAGCTTCAGCTTGAGCTAAAGCTTTCCTTTCCACTTCTTTTTCTTTGTCCCTTTCCTCATTTTCTCTTCTCCTTCTAAGCTCATCAAGAGATATGCCAAGTTCATCAGCTTCTTCCTTTTCAAGTTGTTCAATCATAATTCTTGTGGCTTTTTCTTCTTCAGTCTCAGAAACATTGTCAGCTTCTTTTTCAGATTCCTCTACAATTTTCCATCTCTTTACTGCAGGTTCCTCTACCATAATTTCTAACTCTCCCTCAATCTGAGTTTGCTCCTCTGCTGCTTTGGCTAGAACTAACTTAGCCTCAGCTTTCTTTCTTACTTCAGCTTGAACTAACTTAGCCTCAGCTTCTTGAACCTTCTCCCCCTTTTTGTCATCATCAATAGGGGATGAAGTTTGCAGCTGTTGTAGAGCAGCAACCTCGGATGTAAGCTCTCCTGACATCATTGGTCAGCTTGTCAATCCTTTGATAAATCTTCCTTTTGTTCTTCTTTAGCTTGAGGTGAAACAGAGCAAATTGAGATTCAATAAATGATTTTAATTCCTGAATGCTCGATGAGGGAGTGGCAATCTCTGCTATTGTTTCCAACACCTGTGGAGACTTACTCCTTCTTTTGAGCTCAAAATCTTGGTCTTCTGAAGTAAAAGAATCTATAACTTCGGTTGGAGTAGCAGGAGATATACTTGTTGAGTGTTTGGGTACATCATCTAGGAGTTGGTATTTACCCCCAAATTCATCTGTACCAGACTGTGGACCCTGTAACTCACCTTGGTTCCTAGGTGAATCATTGGCAGGTCGTATAGGAGAGTGTGAGAAGTGAATGGAATGGGTTCGGCTTAAAGTGTGATGAGAACGGTTTGATGGTTGTCCAGTTTGATGAGTGGGGGGTAGTTGACCCTGGGGATTTGTCAAGACTTCAATGTAACCTGAGTGTTTCTACTCAGGCATAGCAACAAGCTCTCCCATGGCTCTTGAGAGTGTGGACTGAGTAGACACCATACCCTGGCTTGGCTGTAGGGTTTGTGTGAGCCTCGAGGTTGGCACCTTAAGACTAGGTGTCTCCCCCTCAACTCCTGCCTGTGGAGGTATCAATGTGATATCAGCTCCAGTAGTATCTTTAGGTGTGACACTACTTTTGGCAGTTTTTCTCATATAGGTTCGGTAAATATCCTTGGCAGCAGTGGGTACACCAAGGTTGGCTTCAGATTGGTGTTGTAGATGGATAGAAGGTAGAGGAGATGGGTTAGACTGTGTTGGGCTAAACACAGTCTTATCTCCAAATGAGGATGGAGAATAATGAGAAGAAGAAGAGAGTAGAGGAGTCATACCTGTGTTGGGTCTTCCAACCAATGGAGACTCTGAAGATGGTAGAGGGAATGAGGAATAAGTGGCAGAATCATCCTCAGCTTCAATTTCTAGCTCAGCTTGAGCAGGTTACTCAGCTTGAACTTCTTGGTCAGCTTGAGATGCTCCCCCTTGGTCAGACGCCTCATCTTCACTCTCTGAAGATGCTCCTTCAGCAATCCAGTGCATGGGCTCACTAAGTCCCTCTTGCTCCACAAAGATATCATTGTTGAACATCTTGGAGCTGAGTGTTGGTGTTAGGAACAAATCCTGACCAGTGTCATATAATGAAGTTCCTAACTCAGCTTCTATCACCAAGGACAAGTACCTAATGAATGACACATGTAGGTCCCTTGGTGTCTTCATCACTTGGACCTTGAGTTCATTAAAAATTAGCAAGGCAACATCGATATTCCTTGCATGATATATGTTATATAGCAATTACATCTCGAACTCATTAACTTGGTCCAGTCCTCCAATATTTGTTCCTAGTGAACGGATCACTGTAGAAACCAGGAAACCCCATCCGGTTGGAAAAGTGGCCTTCTTGATGACACCCTCTGTTTTTGGGTGACCCATCCTTGGTAGAACTGATCTTGCCACTTGTCTGGTCATGGTAGGCTCGAACAAATCATTTTCAGGGAGATGTAGAATTTCCCTAAGCCTATGTACCGTGATAACTATTGTTCTTTCTCCGTTTAGAACAGTTCCTCGAATTTCTCCCCTAGCCTGGTCACAAACACTTGTATACCACAAATCAAGTAGGTGTTGAGGAACAACATGGAGTAGTGCTCCGGTGAAGGCAAATGATAGAGGGCACTTACAAATGTAGTTGACCCACGCGTCATAACCTCTGCCCCGTTTTCGCGCAAGAATGGCCAAGCAGGCTCGTTGATTGTTAGTTTTAATCAACGGTACTCCACTATTCTTGAATGTGATACCTCGTACCATTCGGTCACTTAGGTTTAGAGTGGTTCCGTCCATCTGATAAAGCTTTAGACTTGAAAGTGGTTTACACTGAGTAAATTTAGAAGTCGCACAGAGCGATTAGATTTTCAAGTTCGGATGAGCGGTTGATCGCACGTAGCAATTGAGGTATTTGAGAAGGTATATAGAGTATTGCAGAAGTAGGAAGATGAGAGAATAGGCGTAAACTTCTGAATGTCAATTATAATCGATATATATACCTTATTAATGAGAGAGAAAAGTTACCGTTGTATAACCCTTTTTATCCGTTACTATAGCTAACTAATAGATATAGATAACCGGAATAGAGATGAAACTTATCATTTCCAACGGTTAATGTGGTAAAATAATACTCTTGACAGACAAAAATATTATTTACACTTTTGTATTACACCAATACATAATCAGTATAAAAATATAATTTGAGACTGACTCAAACATAATACTTCATGAATTAATAACACAAAGTAATTAAAACATGGTTTGGACATACCAAGCTGCGGAAACTTACCACTCAGTGTGAGTCAAGCACTCAGCTTGATTTTAGCACTCAGCTTGAGATTAACACTCAGCTTAAGTTGAGCACACAACTCAGATTCAATGACACTTAGTCATTTTCATTTGAGACTAACTCAAACTTATATTTTAACTACACAAAGTAGTTAAACCATGTTTGGAACAAACCAAATGTGTGAACTTATCACTCAGCTTGACTAAGTGAACAGTTTATGGTAACATATCTATAAACTGTACTCTCAGCTTAAGACACATAGTTTTTATCAAGCTGAAACTCAGTTGTAGAAACTTATCTAAGGGTTGAGCATACCCAATTTACTTAGCAGATAAGAAAACCTTTTATCATCAAGTGGTTTTGTAAATATATCAGCTAGTTGATCATTTATAGAGATAAAGTTTATTTCAACTTTACCTTTTTTCACGATGTCTCTTATGAAGTGATGTCTAATTTATATATGCTTTGTTCTTGAGTGGAAGACTGGATTATGTGTTATGGCTATTGCACTTCGGTTATCACAAAAGATAGGAGTTTTCTTGAAATTCATACCAAAGTCTTGAAGTTGATGTTGCATCCACAAAATTTGAGCACAACAACTTCTTGCAGCAACATACTCAGCTTCAGCAGTTGAAGTAGCCACTGAATTCTGCTTCTTACTTGTCCAGCTTACTAACTTCCCTCCAAGCATTTGACATCCTCCTCTTGTAGATTTTCTATCTAATTTGCACCCAGCATAATCAGCATCAGAAAAACCAACCAACTCAAATCCAGAGTCCTTTGGATACCAAAGACCTAGATTTGTTGTACCTTTTAGGTACCTAAAGATCCTTTTCACAGCTTGAAGATGTGATTCCTTAGGATCTGCCTGATATCTTGCACAAATACATGTAGCAAACATTATATCAGGTCTACTAGCTGTTAAATAAAGTAATGAACCTATCATTACTCTATAGGTAGACTGACATACAGACTTTCCATCTGAGTCCTTGTGCAGCTTGACCGCTGGTGACATGGGTGTTTTCATGGTTGAACTAGAATCCAAACCATATTTCTTTATCAAATCAAGAACATACTTGATTTGATTTATGAATATTCCATCAGGCTTTTGTTAAATCTGTAAGCCTAGAAAATATGTCATTTCACCCATCATACTCATCTTGTACCTTTTTGACATAGCTTTGGAGAACCATTCACATAGAGATTCATTTGTACAACCAAAGATAATGTCATCCACATAGATCTGTACAAGAATCACTTGTCCTCTACTCTTTATAGTAATACTACCTCTGGTGAAGTCCATTGATAGTATATATTTGGATAGTGTATCATACCAAGCTCTTGGAGCTTGTTTTAGACCATACAAAGCCTTGTTTAACTTATAAACATGATGTGGATACTTTGAACTAACAAAGCCAAGAGGTTGTTTCACATAGACTTCCTCTTGAAGTTTTCCATTTAGGAAAGCACTTTGCACATCAATTTGATAGACTTTGAAATCTTTATGTGCTGCAAAAGCTAAGAACAGCCTAATGGCTTCAATTCTAGCAACAGGGGCAAATGTCTCACCATAATCAACTCCTTCTTCTTGTCTATACCCTTGTGCTACCAGCCTAGCTTTGTTCCTAACAATCACTCCATCCTTGTCCATCTTGTTTCTATAGACCCACTTAGTGCCTATAATTGTATGATCTTTGAGGGCTGAGACAAGATTCCATACCTTATTTCTCTCAAACTCGGTCAATTCCTCCAACATTGCTTCAATCCTGTCTTCATCCTCTAAGGCTTCTTCAGTCTTCTTTGGTTCTATTTGAGATAGGAAACCAAAGTAAGCAACATAGTTTGCTGTTGCCTTTGATCTGGTGGTAACTCTTTCTTGAATGTTACCAATCACTTGATCTTGAGGATGATCTTTAAGGAACTTAAAGGTTGTAGTGGGAGATTGTGGTTCTGGACTTGAGTGATATTGAGGACTCTGAGGTGAACCTACATTCTCAGTCTCAATTGCAGCATTGTCATCAAACTGTTGACCATTAAGATATTCAGTTTGAGTAGTATCCTCTCCAAAAGGATTAAAGAACTCATCTTTTTTCTCAGCTTGGGAATCTTTTGTAGGATGTGATGATCTTTTAGATGTACAAATATCATCATCACTGTCTTCATCATCTATGACATACATAGGATTGGACCTTTTGGTTTCCTCAGGCTTTTCAAGCTAACTCATACTGACACAGTCAACTTGAACTTTATCAGCTTGATCAACACTGTCTTAATCAAGGGAGACATGAATGGATTCTTCTATTGCCTTTCTCCTTGAGTTATATACTCTATAAGATTTGGAGAATGAGGAGTAACCAACAAAAATTCCAGGATCAACTTTAGGTTCCAACTTATGGAGCTGATCTCTTTGATTCAACACATAGCATTTTGAACCAAAGACATGGAAGTAACGTATATTGGGCTTTCTTGATTTATACATTTCATATGCAGCTTTGCCATGTCTTTTGACTATGATTGATCTATTTTGGGTATAACATGTTGTACCAACAGCTTCATCCCAAAAATAGAGTTTCAATCCCGCCTCACACAACATTGTTCTAGCAGCCTCAATTAAGGTTCTGTTTCTCCTTTCAGTAACTCCATTTTGTTGAGGAGTTCTAACTGAAGAGAAAATTTGTATTATTCCTTTTTGTTCACAAAAGCCTTCTAGAGTTGAGTTTCTAAACTCAGTCCCATGATCACTTCTGAGTTGCTTAACAGACTTACCTTTTTGCAACTCTTCATGTGTGATAAAACTTATTATCTCTAGGACAAATTCACTTTTGGCTTTAAGGAATATTACCCAGGTAAATCTAGAGAACTCATCAACTATTATTAGGGTGTACTTCTTGCCACTTAGGCTTGGAGTACTTATGGGTCCAAATAGATCCATATGCAACATATGCAATAGGTCTATTATTGAAAAGTTTTGCTTGGACTTAAATGACCATTTATGATGTTCCTCTTGTTCACAAGCTGAGCACAGTTTGTCTTTAACAAATGTGATCTTTGGCAATCCAGAGACTAACTCTTTGTTGGATAACATATTTATATATTTGAAATTCAAATGTGACAACCTTTTATGCCACAGCAAACTCAGCTTAGGAATAGTTTGAGAAAATAAACAGGTTTTTGTATAAGGATCTGCAGATTTGAGATCAAGTAGATACACATGTCTTTCTCTCTTTGCTATTAGCATTGGTTTACCTTTTGCATTGTAGATTATTCCTGCTTTCTTCCTAAAAGTAACAACATTGTCTTCATCACACAATTGACTGATACTTATCAGATTGTGTTTAAGACCTTTAACATATACAACCTTCTGGAAAGTAACCTTGCCAGCATGCATCTTCCCATATCCCTTAGTTCTTCCATGGGAGTTATCACCAAATGTTACTTTAGGACCTTCATCTTCCTGGAATTCACTTAGAAGTCCTTTCTACCCTGTCTTGTACCTTGAGCATCCACTGTCCAAGTACCATTTACTTGAACCCTATGAAAAATTAAACATATTAGTTTTGTTTAGGAACCCCCTCTAAAGTAGGTTCAGATGATGAGAACTTAGCTGAGTCATCTATGGGGCTGGCTGGTCAGCTTGAGTAGGTGTTGTGTCCTAAACAGGCTGATCAGCTTGTTCCTTTTCAGGCCTTACTATCACAGTCTTTGGCCTCATGTCCTCTACCTCCACATTTGTAGTACTTTCTTCTACTAGTAACTACAGGGGGTAGGTTATGCAATAATCCTTTTGAGAATCTGCTCTCAGTTTTAGGATTATAGGTTGTGGATAACTTTTCAACTTTCTTTGCAAGTTGATTCACCTGATGTTCATTGACTTTGGACTTACCTTTGTCATATCTAGGCTTATTATCCTTTTGATGAGAATTTTGACCCACAAACTTCTTTTCATATCTTTCATTGACTTTGGACTTACCTTTGTCATGTTCTCTGGACTTAACAGTTTCAACAACTTTAGACTTACCATTACTGTTGAGATATAACCTCTGACTTACAGTTGTCTTCCTATTCTTGAAACTTCTCTCTAAACTGGACAGAGAATGCTGTCTTTTGAAAGGGTTTGGATTTAACCTTTCAATAACAGGTTTTCTTTGAATAGGTTGAGTGCCCAATCTATCATGCACAGAATTACTATGCTGTCTTGAAGTTGAACACTTATTTCCATGACCCTTTGCTTTTATAAATTTATTATATTTTAGACCGTGATCATGGTTCTTTTCTGAGGCTGACTTTTGAGACTTAATCAGTTGTTGATAAATTTATTATATTACTATGCTGTCTCTGCAACTAATGCAGTTTCATTCTTCTCAAGAAAGTCCTTCATCTGTTGTTGAGAATTTTTCTTGTGTTCTGTGATCTGTTCATGATTAAACAGAAACCCGTATATGGACTGTAGGTTATACATATGTAAGGTACCTCAAGCCCTTAGTGCTATGGTCACTTCACTGAATTTCTCTGGTAACACATCCAGAAATTTTAGCATTAGGTCAGCTTCATCCTTTTTAATCCCTACACTTAGCAGGTCATTAATCAAGATGTGAAACCTTGTGAACACATTGGATAGGGTTTCATTCTTCTTAGAAAAGATGTTTTCATAAGATCTGTTAAGATGATTCTTCTTATGCTGCTTGACCAGATCTGTACCCTCATATGTGATACTTAGAGTATCCCAGATTTCTTTTGTAGATTGACACACAGTCACAGTATGCAAAATCTCATTGGTCAGGGCATTTGCCAGAATACTTTTTGCTTTGTCATCAAAAGAATGTAAATTCCAATCCTTTTCAGTTAAAGATAACAATGGTTTCTTGACTTCCTTTTCAGTCTTGTCAGGAGACTTATCACTGACAACAGCAAGAATCATGAGGATAATTGGTCCATTAGTAATGACATCATACATTCTGGTGTCAATGGACTTGAGGAAAAACATGGCTCTGAATTTCCACATAGGATAATCAGATCCATCAAATATGGGACAACCTTTAACAGCCATCTGAGGAAAGTTCGATGAATTGTTGCTTGTCGACATCTTACTTTATCTCAGAATCTTGAACTTCAACTTATGAAAGATTTCAGCCTGCTCTGATACCAGTTGTTGGTCCCTTGGTGAGATAAATAACAAGCAAGTATTGTGTAGAAGGGGGGTTGAATACACTTTCTGCGGAAAATTGAACAAATCAATAAAAAGTGTTACACAAATCAACTTTAATATAACTGAATGCTTTCATTAATAAGAAGATGATTACAATAACTATCAAGTATGAAACACTTGATGTATGAACACTGAATACAATTCAACTCTCTCAATCTCTCAAACTAATTGATCAAACTTGCTGTTTATAATCAACTAAGGATTATAGACACAACCTAATTCTCTAAATAGGATTTATTCACAGATTGAATACTTACCAACTTCACAACGAACGTGAAGATCGAACACAGGAACTCTTGTTGGCAATCTGTGAATACTTGATCACGTTGATCAACAAACAATCAATGTATCAAGGGTGGTGAGGTGTTAAGGTGTTACCTCTATCCTGGTTAAGAGGTTAGTATTTATAGCCCTATTCTACGCATCCTAACAAACTAGAACTTATCCTAATCTGTTAACTAACTAGCGGATAAACTTGACATTTGAATCTTGAATCTTGAATCTTGAATCTTGAATCTTGAGTCTTCAATCTTCAATCTTGATTCTGGAATCTTCTTATCCGCACCGTAGAAATATGTTGGTCCCTTGTATGAGAGAGTAACAACAAGCAACAGTGTGTAGAAGGGGGGGGGGGGGGGTTGAATACACTTTCTGCGGAAATTGAACAAATCAAAGAAAAGTGTCACACACAGTAAATCAAACCACAATCAATCAAATGCTTTTATTAATCAGAAGATGATTACAATGCTTTGAATAAGAAGATGATTACAATGACTATCAAGTAAGCAACTCTTGATACATAATCACCTAATATAAATCTCTCAATTCTCTCAAACTTAGATATCTATAATTAACATATAATTATAGACACCGACGACTCTCTAAACAGGATTTTCACAGATTGAATCAACACATGATTACTTACCAATATCACAACTGATGTGATTAATTCGAACACACGAACTTCTTTGGCAATCTGTGATTAAATCTTGATACTGAATCAAGACTCATAACACATACGATGAGGTGAGGTTTAGCTCTGCAACACTTAGTTGTTATTGTCTCTGAGTCGTACCGAGTCGTACCTCTAAAATTATCAGGAGATAAGTATTTATAATCCTATTGCTACGGTTCCTAACAAACTAGACTTAGCCTAATTCGCTAACTAACTTTCGGATAAACCGGAATCTTGAATCTTGAATCTTCTTATCTTGAGTCTTCAATCTTCAATCTTGATTCTGGAGTCTTCTTATCCGCGCCGTAGATATAGAGAGTTAAAACAGAATTTAAAACACGTTTAAATTCTCTTGGACTGACTTCTTTATTCAGGCTGAGTTACTCAGCTTGAAACTCATCAAGCTGAGTTCTTCGAGAACAAACCTGAATTCAAACATGAACTAACATGTATAATTATTAACTCATCCTTAGAAGTCTAAAGAGTTAAATAAAACATATTTGTTAACTCTGTCAAGCTGACTCTGCTTTCGAGAGTCACTCAGCTTGAAACACATCAAGCTGACTACTCGATATATACCTTATGTGACATACACAGATTATTAAACATATTAATAAACAAGCTAAGGTATAATATAAACTGGTCGAACATATGCTCAGTTTACATTCAGCTTATACTCAGTCTGAATCACTCTAAGTGTTCAGCCTGACTAAGCTTCATAATTATGTTTAAGTTATATGTAGAACTCATCTTACAAACTTAACTTTGTCTCATCAAATTCAAACTGATGAGATCATTTTCCCAACAAACTCCCCCTATTTGATGATGACAAAACTATCAAACAGTTCTTAAGTTTGTTTAACAGATTATGTTTTAAATCTTAAACTTATTAAGATTTTATTATTTGAACTGATCAAATATTTATTGAACATATCAATAATAATTGAATTTATCAATTTAAATTGGAACACACCAATTTTTAGTTGAACATACCAACTAATTATGTTAATGAATAAGAACTTATCATTTATTCATTAAGCTGAACTTATCAGGCTTATAGCTATGAACATATCATAATACAGTTGACAATATCAAACTTTATATTTGTATTAATAGAACTGATCATAATACAAAAGTTGTTGATCACTTAGATCATGCACACATAGTGCTTACAAATATATTAAAACTAATCTAATATTTACAATAGAACTAATCTATTCTGGATGCAGCTCTTCAAACTCCTTAATCTCTTTATTTATTTCTTCAAGGATTTCTTGTAGATTAGGTATATGGTGAAGCTGATCCTTTTGTGATATGATTGCTCTGTAGATTCTGTATCTGAACCTTGCAGTCTGTTCAGTTTTCTCAACTAGTTGTCTCAGAGCAAACACTTGAGATACCCCACAAGTATAAATGTTAGCATCAGCCTGGAAGCAATTTTCACCATTTATGTCCAAGTACATAAACCCTTTCTGAGGCTTTTCAACATATGTATTCTCTTGAAACTCCATGCCTTCAGGAAGAGCAAGACTGTACTTATCTAAATTTGCTAGTCCAGCTGGCTTTGTTTGCCTCTTCTTTCCAACTTTATGAAAAGAAGTTAGTAGGGTAGCTATCTCAGACCTGGGTATGAGTTTCATTGAATCAGCTCTTGCAAGTAGCCTTAACAACTCATCTTTAACTCGATTTCTTTCAGAAGACTTTTCCATCTGTTTAATGAGCACTGCTACTTGCTTCCATTCCTCATAACCCAGCTTGTGCAGTTGATTCAGCTCCAGAGAGAGTGTCTCCCCATTCTTTAAAGAGAATTCCATTATTATTATCCCTTGAGCTGAGCTCAACTTTAGAGAATCAATCTGAGAAGAGAAGTGCAGCTTTTCATAACAGTGAGATATATCTTCTTCCTCAGTTTGATCTTGGATAGGAAGTTCCTCTTCTTCTTCCTTAGGCACGATAGGCAGTCTGAGTTTTGTCAATTCCTAATTATGCTTTCTGATCAGCTCAGCCCAGTTTTGTTCTCTTATTTCTTTTTCTCTAGCTAACACATCATGAGCATCTAATTGTCTTCTTCTCAGTTCTTCGACCGAGATCACAAGCTGGTCAACATCCTCCCTTTCCATTCTCCTAGCAACCATCAGTGACGCTCTTTCTTGTAGTGTCATTTTGTCAGCCGAGTCTTCATCTGAGGCTGATGATTCACTAAGAATCATTTTCCTTTTCTTCTGTTGAGGGGCTTCTGATTCATCTGAGTTGACCACTACTGGTCTTTTGCCTTTTGCTTTCTCAGTCACCTCAGGTTCTTTCTCTGTTTCTTTCTCCCCCTCAATCTGATCTGCTCCCTCTGGCAATAATAGTAGAGCTTCAGCTTTGACTGACTCAGCTTCAGCTTCTTGAACCTTCTCCCCCTTTTTGTCATCATCAATAGGGGTTGAAGTCTTTTGTGTTTGTAAGGCAGCAACAACAGATTTTAACATCAACACCTCCTCATCCAGATTATCAAGGATCACTAGCATATCTTTCTTTGCTTTCTTCCTTTTGAGGTGCAATGTATCAAACTGACCTTTAAAGAATGTTAGCAAATCATCCAAGTCAGCTTGAGTAGGTTGGAATATGGGTGCATCATCCTAAGGTCGGTGTATACTTTCAAACTCATTTGCACCAGAGTCTTGACCCTGTGATTCATCCTGGCTTGAGGATGAAATATTGACAGGCCATGCACTAGAGTGTGAGAAATGAATAGAACGAATAGGGCTCGAGACGTGAAATGTATGGGTTGGTGGTTGGCTTTTGGGTAAAGAGGGGGGTGATTGACCCTGGGATTAGTCATATGTTCAATGTAACCTGAATGTGTCTTTTCAGGCACAGAAGTAGGCTCTCCCATGACACGAGCAAGTGTGGGCTGAGTAGACACCACACCCGGTTTAGGCTGTTGGGTTTGAATGAACCGTGAGATTGACACCTTAAGAGTAGGCGTCTCCCCCTCAACTCCTGCCGGAGGGATCAATGTGATCTCAGCTCCAGTGATGCCTTTAGGAGTGGCACCACCTTTGGCAGTTTTTCTTTGGTAGGTTTGGATATTCTCCCTAGCAGCAGTGGGCATACTAGGGGTGGCTTCAGATTTGGATTGTAAATGGAATGAAGGTGGAGGAGATGGGTTAGACTGAGTTGGTTCTACTGCAGTCTTATCTCCAAAAGTGAATGGAGAAAAGTGAGAAGAAAGAGAAAGTGGAGAGGTTTTACCTGAAGCAGCTTCTGTATGAGCTGGTACAGCTTGAGCAGAGAGCTCAGCCTGAACCTCGGTGTCAGCGTGAGAAGCTCCCCCTTGATTCGATCCCTCATCTCTACTTGCAGATGAAACTCCCTCAGCTACCAAAAGCATTGGACCACTTAGACCCTCTTGCTCTGGGAAGATGTCATTGTTAAACATCTTTGGACTGAGAGTTGGAACAGGGAACACATCCCATCCAGCTTCATATAAATCCCCCAACTCAGCTTCAAGCACCAAGGACAAATACCTTATGAATGGTACATGGAGGTCCCTGGTGGTCTTCATTACTTGGACTTTGAGCTCGTTGAATATGAGCTGTGCATAATCGATACGCCTATCAAAGAACATGTTGTATAGCAGCTCCATTTCGAACTCGTTAACTTGGTCCAAGCCTCCAACCTTGGTCCCCAGTGAACGTACCATTGTGGAAACCATGAAGCCCCAGCTATTTGGAAAAGTGGCCTTCTTAATCACCCCTTCAGTTTGAGGGTGACCCATTTGAGGTAGAACTGACCTCGCCACTTGTCTAGTCACGGTTGGATCGAACACATCTTGAACAGGGAGTTGAAGAACATCCCTTAGCAGTTGAACCGTGAGGGCCACTATTCTATCGCCATTACGAAAAGTGCCAGTTATCTCGCCTCTGTTCTGATTGAAGGTGCATGTAAACCAGAACTCCAACAGGTGTTGTGGAACGATGTGAACAGGCGCTCCAACGAAAGCAAATGCCAAAGGGCATTTCCGAATATAAGTAACCCATGCTTCATATCCTCTCCCCTGTTTCCTCGCAGGGATATCAAGACATGCACGCTAATTGTTGATTTTGATCAGCGGCAATCCGTTGTTTTTCAACGCAGCACCACGAACCATTCGATCACTGAGAATGAGAGTGGTTCCTTCCATCGATTGAATTGCAGATTACACTGAGTAACTACTTTACTTGCACTGAGCAATGAGTGTCGCACTGAGCGAGTTAGGGTTTCAAAATCGATGGAACTAAGAATCGCACGTAGCAAATTTGTTGAAAGGTATATAGGCAGATGAGAGGTGTAGAGATGAGAAGTTGAAGCGTAAACCTCTAAAATGCTGTTAAGGTTGGTATATATACCTTTTCGAGGAGAGAGAAAAAATACCGTTAGAAATTCCCCTTTTTATCCGTTACGCCGAAAAATTACAGCATGATGTAACAGTTAGAGGGTAGAACCACATCATTCTCCAACAGATACAAGTTTAAAATAATAATATTAACAAATAATAAGATTATAAACACTTTGTAAATATACCAATACACAATTGATATACGATACGAAGTGAAACTGATTCAAAACGTATGGACAGAAAAATTAATAACACTTAGTAATTAATTCATAGATTGGACACACCAAGCTGAGTAAACATATTACTCCGTCTAAGTCAAGCACTCAGCTTGATTCAAGCACTCAGCTTGAGTGGAGCACTCAGCTTGAGATTGATACTCAGCTTGAGTAGAGCACACAGCTCAGGCTCAATGACACTTAGTCATTTATGTTTAAGACTAACTTAAACATGTAATTTTAACCACACTAGGTAGGTAAAATATGTTTGGAACTTACCAAACGTGTGAACCAATCACACAGTGTGAGTTAAGCACATAACTCAGACTCAAAGACACTTAGTCATTTTGTTTGAGACTAACTCAAACTAACATTTCAACCACACTGAGTAGTTGAATTATGTTTGGAACTGACCAAACGTGTGAACTCATTATTTAGTTTGACATATAGATCAGTTTATGAAAACTTATTTATAAACTGTGCACCCAGCTTAAGACACTTAGTCTCTGTCAAACTGAGAACTCAAATTTTAGACACTTAGCTAGGGGTTGAGCCTACCCAATTTACTTAGCAGATACATAAACCTGTTTTCATCAAGGGGCTTAGTAAAAATATCTGCTAATTAGTCATCAGTGGAGATAAATTTAATGTCAACTTTACCTTTGTCCACGATGTCCCTTATGAAGTGATGTCTAATTTCAATATGCTTGGTTCTTGAGTGAAATACTGGATTGTAAGTGATGGCTATTGCACTTTGGTTATCACAGAAGATAGGAGTTTTCTTGAAACTCATCCCAAAGTCCTGAAGCTGATGTTGCATCCACAAGATTTGAGCATAACAGCTCCCTGCTGCAACATACTCAGCTTCAGCAGTTGAAGTAGCCACTGAGTTCTGTTTCTTACTAGTCCAGCTTACTAATTTACCTCCAAGCAATTGACATCCTCCAGTGGTTGATTTTCTATCTAACTTGCACCCAACATAGTCAGCATCAGAAAAACCAACTAACTCAAATCCAGAGTCCTTTGGATACCAAAGTCCTAGATTTGGTGTACCTTTAAGGTACTTAAAGATCCTTTTCACAGCTAAAAGATGTGATTCTTTAGGATCTGCCTGATATCTTGCACAAACACATGTAGCAAACATGATATCAGGTCTACTAGCTTTCAAATAGAGTAATGAACCTATCATTCCTCTATAGGTAGACTGACACACAGACTTACCATCTGAGTCTTTACTCAGCTTGACAGCTGGTGTCATGGGTGTTCTCATGGTTGAACTTGAATCAAAACCATATTTCTTTATCAAATCCAAAACATATTTTCTTTGATTGATGAAAATTCCATTAGGCTTTTGTTGAATTTGTAGGCCTAGGAAATATGTCATCTCACCCATCATACTCATCTTGTACTTTTGTGACATTATTTTGGAGAACCTCTCACATAGAGATTCATTGGTTGAACCAAAAATAATATCATCCACATAGATTTGTACAAGAATCACCTGTCCTTTGCTCTTTTAAAGAGTGTCTTATCTATACTACCTCTGGTGAAATCCATGGATAGTAGATAAGTGGACAGTGTATCATACCAAGCTCTTGGAGCTTGTTTAAGACTATACAAAGCCTTGTCCAACTTATAGACATGATGTGGAAACTTTGAACTTACAAAGCCAGGAGGTTGTTTCACATAGACTTCCTCCTGAAGTTTTCCATTTAGGAAAGCACTCTTCACATCCATTTGATAGACTTTGAAGTCTTTATATGCTGCATAAGCCAGGAACAGCCTTATAGCTTCAATTCTAGCAACAGGGGCAAAGGTCTCATCATAATCAATTCCTTCTTCTTGCCTATACCCTTGTGCTACCAGCCTGGATTTGTTCCGAACTATCACTCCATCCTTGTCCATTTTATTTCTATAGACCCACTTAGTGCCTATAATTGAATGATCTTTGGGGGCAGGGACAAGGGTCCAGAATTTATTCCTCTCAAACTCATTTAATTCCTCTTGCATAGCATCAATCCAATCCTCATCTGCTAAGGCTTCCTCAGTCTTCTTTGGTTCCATCTGAGACATAAAACCAAATTGAGCAGCATAGTTAGTTGTAGCCCTAGATCTGGTCATGACTTTCTCTTGGACATTTCCAATGATTTGATCTTGAGGATGATCTTTGAGGAATATAAATGTGGTAGTTAGAGAGTCAGGTTCTGAATCTGAGTGATGTTGAGAACCTTGAGGTGAACTTATCTCCTAAGTCTCAACAGCAGCATTGTCAACAAACTGATTATCACTGAGATACTCAGTCTGAGTGACATCAGCTCCAAAAGGATTGACGAACTCATCATCTTTCTCAGCTTGAGAAACCTTTGAAGCTTGTGATGATTTCATTGATGAACACACATCATCATCACTATCATCTCCTATGACATACATAGGATTTGACATGTTGATTTCCCTTGGCCTTTCAAGCTCACTCAGACTAACGGAGTCAGCTTGACTTTTCTCAGCTTGATCAATACTGTCTTCATCAAATGAAACATGAATTGATTCTTCAATGGCCTTTCTCCTAGAGTTATATACTCTGTATGATTTGGAGATTGAGGAATAATCAACAAATATTCCAGGATCAGCTTTGGGTTCCAACTTATGGAGCTGATCTCTTTGATTCAGCACATAACATTTTGAACCAAAGATATGGAAATAACCTATATTGGGCTTTCTAGACTTATACATTTCATATGAAGTCTTTCCATGTCTTTTGACAATGATTGACCTATTCTGAGTATAGCAGGCTGTACTAACAGCTTCATCCCAAAAATAGAGTTTCAATCCTGCCTCACATAGCATTGTCCTTGCAGCCTCAATTAAGGTTCTATTTCTCCTTTCAGCAACTTCATTTTGTTGTGGAGTTCTGACATATGAGAAATTTTGTAATATTCCTTTTTGTCCACAGAAGCTTTCAAGGGTTGAGTTCCTGAACTCAGTCCCATGATCACTTCTGAGTTGCTTTACAGACAAACCTTTCTGCAACTCTTCCCTTTTGATGAAACTTATTATCTCCATGGCAGCCTCACTTTTGGCTTTTAGGAATATTACCCAGGTGAATCGTGAGAACTCATCTACTATCACCTGAATGTACTTCTTGCCACTTAGGCTTGGAGTACTTATGGGTCCAAACAGATCCATATGCAACATATGCAATGGGTCTGTTATTGAAAAAATTTGCTTTGATTTAAAGGACCCTTTATGGTGTTTCCCTTGTTCACAAGCTGAACACAATTTGTCTTTGACAAATGTGATTTTTGGTAATCCAGAGACTAACTCTTTATTGGACAGCATATTTATATTTTTAAAGTTCAAATGAGACAAACGTTTATGCCATAACAAACTCAGCTCAGGAACAAAATGGGAATACAAGCAGGTTTCATTATTGGGATCAGCAGAATTAAGATCAAGTAGATACACATCTCTTTCTCTTTTAGCTATTAATACAGGCTTTCCCTTAGCATTATAAATTGTTCCTGCTTTCTTCCTAAAAGTAACAACATTGTCCTCATCACACAATTGACTGATACTAATCAGGTTGTGTTTGAGGCCTTTGACAAATGCAACTCTCTGGAAAGTGACATTACCAGCTTGCATCTTCCCATAGCCTTTGGTTCTTCCATGGGAGTTGTCACCAAATGTTACTTTAGGACCTTCATCTTCCTGGAAATCACTGAGAACTCCTTTCCATCCGGTCATGTGCCTTGAACATCCACTATCCAAGTACCATTTACTTGAACCCTGCACATGATATAAAAACTAAACACATTAGTTTTGCTTGGGAACCCACTTCTTGGTGGGTTCAGATGAAGAGCACTTAGCAGCTTCATCTTGTTGAACTGACTGCTCAGCTTGAGTACGAACTGAATCCTGTGTAGGCTGATCAGTTTGTTCTTGCTCAGGCCTTGAGATTTCAGCATCACAGTCCTTAGCCTCATGACCTCTACTTCTGCATTTGTAGCATCTCCTTCTTCCAATGATGACAGGAGGTAGAGTGTCTAACAATCCTTGTGAGAATTTACTTTCAGTTTTAGGATTGTATGTGGTGGATAACTTCTCAACTTTCTTTGCAAGCTGATTCACCTGGTGATCACTGACTTTGGACTTACCTTTGTCAGGTCTCTGTTTGTTATCCTGAGAAGATTGACTAACAACCTTCTTCTGCATGACTTTGGACTTACCTTTGTCATGCTTACTGGACTCACCAGTTTCAACAGGTTTGGACTTACCACTGTTGATCTTCTTGGACTTACCAAGATCAACAACTTTAGACTTACCATTGTTGTGATTTGACCTCTGACTTACAGTGGTCTTCCTGTTCTTATAACTTCTCTCCAAGCCAGATAGAGAATTTTGTCTTTTGAAAGGATTGGATTAAGCCTTTCTATGACTGAAGTTCTTTGAACAGGCTGAGTGCCTAATCTGTCCAACACAGACTTACCATGTTGTTTGGATATTGAGCACTCATTTCCATGATCTTTGTGTTGGGAAATTAACTAAGTTATTGAAACCGTTATACATGCAAATATCAAAAATGTTAAGACTGTTAATAAGTGTTGAGAAAACAGTTCAAAACTGTTAGAAAAAGTGTTGAAGAAACAGTTTAGAACTGTTAGTAGAAATTGTGAAGACAGTTGTAACCAACAGTTGCTGTGAACTTTAAAGCTGTTATATAGAGTTCAGAACTGTTAGTACAAACTACTACAACTGTTTGAAGACCTTGAAGCTGAAGACTGTTAGAAGAACCAAGAACTATTGTATTCATTAAATAGTTTCTGTTGAGCTAAATATGGAAAAACCCTATCTTTCAAGATATCTCGAAATACTTTGAAGATCATCAAGATTATCTCAGAAGATAGAAGATTACCTAACTGTCAGCAAATCAAGGAAGATCAAGGAGTATATATATACTAGATTAGAATTCATAATTTGTACGTACTCATTGATTATATTTTTTGCATTCATTCTTCAAGTTGTAATTTGCTTTCTGAATAGTGCTAAGCCTCTAAGTTTCTCGTTGAAACCTAAGAACAATCTGTGTTCTTCGTCTAACATAATAAGTTAGATTGGGGGTGAAGTTTGCTATTGTAATCGTTCTCATTGATTAATAAAATTACTGTTTGATTGAATCTCTTTGTGTTCAAAATCTTCTTTAATCAATTAAGTGTGATTCCGCAACTTCTTAGTTGATTGTGATCATAGTTAAAGATTAACTTTTATTCAATTTTGATTTGTTATTCAAAAGTTAGTTCTTGTTATTTGATATAATCTATATCCGATCCTGACAAGTGGTATCAGAGCCTTATCATTAAGGTTCCTTTGATCACCAGTTGAAGGTCTTTGCATTACTTTGCTTTATTTTTAAACTGTTTTTCAGTCAATTTGTTTCAATGGATTCGGGAGGTTCTTCTGATAACAATGGGTCTGGGTCCAACATTCGTGTTCCCATGCTCAAACCATCTGATGTTGAGATGTGGAAACTAAGAATTAAGCAGCATGTCCAACTAATGGACTATGCTGTTTGGCAAATCATTGAAACTGTTCCCACTAATCCCATTGAACTGGATGAGAATGGAAAACCAAAGAAGAAACCACCACCAAAGACAGATGCTGAAAAGAAGGATAGAATGATTGAGATGAAAGCTCTCAGCATCCTCCAGATTGCAATTCCCAATGAGTATCAACATCAATTCAAGAAATTTGATGATGCTCATGAACTTTGGAATGCTCTGGAGAAGAGGTTTGCTGGGAATGCTAGTTCTAAGAGAAACCAAAGAGATCTTCTTAAACAAGCCTATGAGAACTTCAGCAGTGGGAAGAATGAGAGTATCACCCAAATCTTTGATAGGTTTTACAAACTGGTGAGCCAACTGGAGAGTGCTAAGGTTAGGCTTGATCAAGATGAGATAAATAGAAAGTTTCTTAGGTCTCTAGGTGATGAATGGACTGTGTTTGCTGCACAATGGAGGACTAAGGATTCTCTTGAAGACATAGAGTTAGATGATCTCTATAATAGTTTGATAGTGTTTGAGGGAGAGATAGAGGGAAAAAGAAAAACTGTTGTTCCTAGCCACAATGCTGCTCTCCTGTCATCCTCAGGTATGGAATCAAACCATTCTTTAACTAACTCTTTTGAAAATTGTGCAGGTACTAGTTCTGCTGTTGGACTAGATGTGAACACTCCAGATGCTGTTCTTGAAGCTTTTCTTGCCAGCCATGCACATTCAACCCTCACCAATGAGGATCTTGAACAAGTGCACCCTGATGATCTTGAGGAGATGGATCTCAAATGGCAGATGGCCATGCTTATTGTTCGAGCCAAGATGTTCATCAAAAGGACTGGAAGGCAAAACATGAATTTTAGAGCTGATGGCAAGGCTGGATTTGACAAGTCAAAGGTGAGATGCTTCAAATGTCAACAGCTTGGCCACTTTGAAAGATAATGCAGATCTGGTGGACAAGTCCATAATCAAGGTCAGAGGCCAACTCAAAATCAAACCTCCTCAGCATTGGTCTCACAAGAAGGTCATGGGTTTGATTGGAGTGATCAAGCAGAAGAGGCTACAAACAATAAAGCTTTGATGGCATTGACTGACTCCTCCATCAAGATAGATTCACCAGAATCTGAGGACATACAGGTATCTTCTAAACTATGTCCTGGTGAATGTAGAGCTATTGTTAAGAGGTTTAGAGAGCACAATAAGAAAGTATGTGCTGCTCTAAGTAAAATGGAGGAGAGAAGGTATGAGTATACTGCTGTGATAGAAGATCTTGAAAAGAAAATTAAAGACTATCAGGCTAATGAACTGCAAATGGACTATGATAGAAAATATCATAAGTGGGAGAAAGAGCAGTTTCAAGATGAGATTAACAGTCTGAAAAAGAAATTGGCTGAAAAAGAAAGCAAGGTAGATGAACTCACAAAGAAATTGGAGGGTGTGGACATTGATCTTGGAATGTTTAAGGCTGCAAACCTTAAGCTTGAAACTCTGCTAAAATCTCAAGTGAGAGACAAGGTGAAAACTGGACTTGGATATAAGGAAACCCCACATCCATACAATCACAAATACATAACTCCCATGTCCGATGTAGCTGATAGGTATGTTAATGAATCATTACCAGAGGAACTGAAGTCCGCCAATCCACCATTTGAAAGTGATGAGGAAGGATTTGTGGAGGAAGTAAGTGATGATGAGGGAGTTGTGAAGAAAGATGAGGTGATTCCATATGAAAATCACATCTGTTGTGAACCCATACCCACTAAACCATCTTTCAAGCCTGTGGTGTTTGTAAAAGCATCCACAGAACCTCTCACCACTGAGCCAACACCTTCAAAAGCTATCCAAACCATAAAAAGTTTCACAACTGTTGCCAATAATCCCCATCTTTACACTAACAGTTCTAAAAAGAACCCAAACAGTTCTAAGCCAAAAAGCCCAACTGTTAGTACAAAAGTCAAAGGAAAGGAGAAAGTTGGTGAGGTTGTGTATGCAAAGAAGAAGATGGAAGCTCCAAAATCTCAGGCTAAACCCAAGTCTAAGAACAGGCATACTGAAATGTCTGCATGCACATGCCAAAAGCATGGTGTCCAAAAGTTTCCTCAATCTGCAGCTGTTAGAGGAAATCAAAGAAATATGAACCAATTCTGGTCACAAAGAACTGGTTTACCTATTGTGAAAATCAAAAAGTGCTACATCTGTGGGAGATCTAATCATTTAGTTCAAGATTGTTACTATAACCCACAGACCAATGGCACTCAAAACAAAGGTCCCAAAAGACAAAATAACAGTACTAAAACTGTTAAGTCAAAGCAAAATAGCAGTTCTAAAACTGTTAAACCAAAACAGGCAAACAGTTCTACAACTGTTACATCCAAACCAACTAACAGTTCCAAAACTGTTTTAACAAAACCAAAAACTGTTGGTTTGGCTTGGATGAAAATTCAAAAACAAACTGATTCTGGAGAGGGTAAAACTGTTCTTCAAACTGAAAATCAAAAGGAATTACAAGTTGATTCATCTGTTTTACCAACTCCACCAGCTATTTGTTCAAAGGTATCCACTGTTAATCACAACAGTTGGGAACCACATGTTCTTACAAAGTATTCCTCACACAAATTAGAGAAATCTAATTTGGATGAAATCAAAAAGAACCAAACTCTGTTTAAGTACTATGACTTAAATGGTGTACCCAAGACCTGCATGGCCTGGGTACTTCCTGCTACTAACTGATTTTATTTGTGCAGAGCATTCATAGGGCCAATCATGGATCTATCTGGCATGTGGATAGTGGATGCTCAAGGCACATGACTGGAAATCCATACTGTTTGAAGGATTTCAGAAGCATCAATGGTGGATTTGTAGCATTTGGAGGAAATGCTAAGGGAGGAAAAATCACAGGTAAAGGAGCTGTTGAGGCAGGTACACTTACATTTAATGATGTTTTCTTTATTGAACAGCTTAAGTACAATCTGTTAAGTGTATCTCAAATCTGTGACAATGGTAACAAAGTTTTGTTTACAGATTCAGAATGCATTATTCTTTCAAAAGATTTTAAACTAATTGAGAAGGATGTTCTTTTGAGAACACCTAGAAAAGATAATGTATACTGTCTAGATACACAAAAGATTGCTAAACAGAATGTGTTAAGCTGTTTACTCTCAAAGGCATCTCATGATGAGTCTGCCATTTGGCATAGAAGGATGTGTCACATGAATTTTAAAACCATGAACTTGTTAGCTAAAAACAGTTTGGTAAGAGGTTTTCCCCAAAAAGAATTCTCATGTGATGATCATTGTGTAGCCTGTCTCAAAGGCAAGCAACACAAAACATCTTATAAGACCAAAGAAGTTTCTTCTATTACTGCACCTTTACAATTGTTACATATGGATCTTTTTGGTCCTACATCTGTGGTAAGTATAGGGAAGAAAGCATATTGTTTAGTCATAGTTGATGATTTTACCAGGTTCACATGGGCTCAATTTCTTAGAACTAAGGATGAAACTGATGAGTTAGTTAAGTCACTTATTCTTAAAATTGAAAATCAATCTGATTTGAAGGTGAAAGTCATTAGATCTGACAATGGTTCTGAATTTAAGAACTATGAGCTAAATAGTTTTTGTGAAAGTAAAGGTATTGAAAGACAGTTTAGTGCCCCTAGGACTCCCCAACAGAATGGAGTTGCTGAGAGAAGGAATAGGACTTTGATAGAGGCTGCTAGATCCATGTTAGCTGATTCTAGGCTCCCAATGACATTCTAGGCAGAAGCAGTGAACACTGCCTGCTATGTTCAGAATAGAGTACAAGTAGTCAAGTCCAAAGGGAAAACTCCTTATGAGTTGTTCCTCAAGAGAAAACCTTTAATCAACTTCTTCAAACCATTTGGTTGTCCTTGCACTATTCTTAATACCAAATCACAATTAGGCAAGTTTGAGAGTAAGGCTAAAGAAGGTTTCTTTGTAGGATACTCCACTCAAAGTAAAATACATCTTATGTGAATAAAATACATCTTATGTTGATGACTGTGTTCACTAATGGTTTGTTATTGTTGCTTCAGCATTTGATATATATGAGCTAAAGTTTGTTTGACAGTTGCACAATTCTGTTTCAATAAATACTAACAGTCTTCAACTGTTAGTATATGGCTTCCACAACTGTTAGGCAAAGTCCATGTGCAACTGAGGGGGAGAAATTTGTCACTAAGGGGGAGAAATGAGAACAGTTGTAAACACTAAACAACTGTTAATCCAAATAAATGATCAAACAAAAGGGAGTTAACTTTTAAATAACAGTTGTTACATCTTATGAAAACAGATCTTCAACTATTAGTTCATTTACATCTTATGAAAATAGTTCTTCAACTGTTAGTTCATTTACATCTTATGAAAACAGTTCCTCAACTGTTAGTTCTTTTTCTCCGTCAACTGTTAAGCTATTAAAGGATGTTTTGGTCTTTGCAGAATTTTGGAAACTTTGGATTGCATTCAACAGTCGAAACATATATAAGGCAATTCCCTCCTTACCAAGCAACTCACACGTCCAAAACGAACTTTGATCAGAAACAAACCCTAATCTCTCAACAACTCTCAGCGATCGAAATCAAAATGTCTCCCCTTCCATTCGTAAAGGAACACAACATGCTCGCATATTTGTCCAAACCCGATCATCTCGGTGCTTTTCATGATGTGATTGACTACTTCTCACTCTCCACACTCCACCATGCTCTTATGGTCAACCCCACCATTTACCTCTCTCATATTGATCAGTTCTGGAAAAATGCCTCATTAAGGGAAGAAAATGGAGTGAAATGGATTGACTCTATGGTGGATGATATCACTGTCTCCATCTCTGAAAGCATAATAAGCCAACAACTACAACTGAATGATCAGGATGGTGAGTATTCTGATTCTGTATCACTTGAGTTTATTTATGCTGAACTCGTAAAGTTGGGATATGAGGGCCCTAGGGGAAAGGGCACCTTCTACAAAGGGCAATTTTGCTCGCACTGGAAGTACATTATCCATACTCTCCAGCAGTGCATGAGCCCTAAGAGAACTGGCTGGAATGAATTTGGGAGCAATATTGCTCTCGCACTCATTTGTTTAGCCAACAACAGAGCTTTTAATTTCTCAAAAATGATCTTTAATGGAATGGTAAAGCATCTAGAAACCAAATATGGTCTCTTTTTGATGTACCCGCGATTTGTGCAAGTTTTGCTAAACTTTTTTATGCCAAATCTTAAAGCACACATGAGGATCCTAATTCCCTCTGCTCATGTGGCCTCCACATTGAGCAAGTTGATGGTTAATGGGAAGAATTTCTCAGGTGCCATAACTCCACCACTCTCTGCAATGATGGAGTTTCTTTCAAGAAACAGAGCCGCCAGGGGTGAGCATAAAGCCCAACTTATTGCTACACCACCACCTCTGGAACCCACAGCTCATGATACTCAAATAATCCCTTCTGCTTCCTTTGAACGAGCTACAACACAAGCCCCTGTACTAAAAATATTTCAAAAGAAGAGGAAAAGAACTGTTGGTGCTCCTTCCACCAAAGTTCATGAAACTGAAACTGTTAACCCTGCACAGGTGCATTCACCTATGCAGAATATCGAAAGGGAACCCCTTGTGCTGTCTCCCAGGCACAATGAGGAGGTGATCACTCCATTAGAGGGTGATCATGTGGTATGTGAGGCTGATCCTACTGTTTTACCCGCAAGGGGTGAACAGGACAGGGTTAACATAACTAAGATCTCAGCCACGGAAACAGAGGCTGGTCAAACAGTTTCTGGAAATCCCCAGTACCAAGAACAGAGGGGTACTGGTGAGAGATCTTCTAGAAGTGAATCACCAGTTCTATCTGCCGATGATATGTTCAAAGTGGCAACACTGGCTGAAATTGAGGCAAGTATGAAACTTAAAGCATTGATGAATCCTGATCTTGTACCATTTGTTGCTGCTTTCCTCTATCTCAAAAAGAGGAATTTCCAATATGACAAGCTTCTGACAAAGCATAATGAGCTAATTATAAAGCAGGATCAACAAATCAAATTTTTGTCAGCTTCTTTGAAGAAGGCTACTGATGTCCTTCACGCACATGATCAAATGCTCCAAAAATCTTCTACTCGTGCCAGACCCTCCTCTCAAACAGTTCCAATCAATAAGGGGGAGAAATCTTTAAATCCAAAAACAGTTGCTGAAACAGTTGTACCAGTGGAACTACCAGTTGCATCTAGTACACAAACAGTTGCAGCTGAAGGCACAACAGTTGCACAAATTGAACAAACAGTTGCAAGTGTTCAACAAGTGGAAGAAGAAGAAGAAAGGTTGTCAGCTGTGGATAGAGTGTTGATTAACAGGATGATCATGACAGGAGACTATCCAACAACCGAGGATTTTAAAACATGGTATAAAGTTAAACAAAATCATTTGATTGAAATAGGTGCTCAAACTCTGAATATCAGCACATTCAAGATGGCACAAAAGATTGATGATGGATGGTTGGATGGAAAAGTGTCAAAACTGAAACCACTTGCACCTAAGCCAGGGTTTAAAGGCATTGCAATTATTGAAGGAAAGAAAAATGAAAGGATTCCCCCTGTGCTAGGTAAGGGAAAGGAAGTGGTGGTTGATATTCCCAAGCTCAAGCTCACAAAAGAACAACAAGAAGAGCATGATAGGGAATTAGCACAAAGGTTGAATGCTGAGCTTGTACAGCAAGAAAAGAAAGATCATGATCTAGCTCAACAATTGGCTACTGAATTTACACAAGAGTTGGATGAAGAAGAAAGGGAGAATAAGGCTGGTAAGGGAGTAAAAAGAAAAAGAGTTGTAAAGAAGAAAACAGTTCCACCTCCCAAGCCAGTAGTTGAAAAGAAAAAGCCCCAAACAGTCCAAAAGCCCCAAACATTCCAAAAGTCTGAAGAAAGAGCTATATCTGAAAAGGTTCAAACCATTCTTCATGACAGACTAAGTGTGGAGATTGCAGAAAGAATTGAAAAATTAGAAAAAGAGCAGCTTGGTCAAAAATCCCACATTACTGAGTGGAGATTTGAATTTTTGAGGGTAGAGTCTGGAAAGCAAGGATTTACTATTGTTAGGGAACTAGAACCAATTGAAAGTTATTCCAGTTTCTTCCATATGATGGATAGTATTACTAGGCGGGACATACAAGAACTGTATGAGTATGGAACAAGGCATTATGGAGGATCTGAGCAACCTCTAATTAAGTTATTGATGAGACATTTGACAAGTATTTGCAACCCAAAGAAAATAATGTCAATACTGATGGCTGATGAAACTTTTCCAATTCAATCTGTTAAAGTGTATGTTAAGCCAAGGGTATACTCCATGGTAATGGAAAATGCAATTACTGAATGGTTTGACATGGATTTTGTCGAACATGGTCAGATCAAGCTTCAATACTTAGTGAAATCCAAGTTCTATGGTCCAGCTAAAGTAAGGGATGAGCTACTTCAGAAATTCAAAGATAGACTTGAATCTCTGAGATCAAAGAAAAAGTAATTTTTCTATCTTTTGAATTTTTTATTATAACAGTTTGATTTTGCATTCAATGATAAATATGTTCTTTACTTATGTTAATTTGTCTATGATTGAACCCTTAAAACAAACAACTTAAGTGTATTGTTCAATACTTTAAGTTAGGGGGAGATTGTTGGGAAATTAGCTAAGTCATTGAAACCGTTATACATGAAAATATAAAAAATGTTAAGACTGTTAATAAGTGTTGAGAAAACAGTTCAAAACTGTTAGAAAAAGTGTTGAAGAAACAGTTTAGAACTGTTAGTAGAAATTGTGAAGACAGTTGTAACCAACAGTTGCTGTGAACTTTAAAGCTGTTATATAGAGTTCAGAACTGTTAGTACAAACTACTACAACTGTTTGAAGACCTTGAAGCTGAAGACTGTTAGAAGAACCAAGAACTGTTGTATTCATTAAACAGTTTCTGTTGAGCTAAATATGGAAAAACCCTATCTTTCAAGATATCTCGAAATACTTTGAAGATCATCAAGATTATCTCAGAAGATAGAAGATTACCTAACTGTCAGCAAATCAAGGAAGATCAAGGAGTATATATATACTAGATTATAATTCATAATTTGTACGTACTCATTGATTATATTTTTTGCATTCATTCTTCAAGTTGTAATTTGCTTTCTGAATAGTGCTAAGCCTCTAAGTTTCTCGTTGAAACCTAAGAACAATCTGTGTTCTTCGTCTAACATAATAAGTTAGATTGGGGGTGAAGTTTGCTATTGTAATCGTTCTCATTGATTAAGAAAATTACTGTTTGATTGAATCTCTTTGTGTTCAAAATCTTCTTTAATCAATTAAGTGTGATTCCGCAACTTCTTAGTTGATTGTGATCATAGTTAAAGATTAACTTTTATTCAATTTTGATTTGTTATTCAAAAGTTAGTTCTTGTTATTTGATATAATCTATATCCGATCCTGACACTTTGGCCTTCACAAACATATTGAATTTTAGGTTTGGATCATGTCTTTTCTCTGAGGCTGACTTCTGAGACTTAATCAGTTGTCTATCTTCCTCAGAATCTGTACTTGCTATCTCATCATCAGCTACATAAGCTGCTGTTTGATAGTCACCTCCAAGTACAGTCTTCACCTGTTTAGGTATCTGTTGGTTTATGCATTTTTCAGCAAGCTTTGATGACTTACACCAAGACTCAGTGATCTTTTGAAGTTGATCAGCTTTGTCTTTTGCTTCCTGAAGCTCTTCACTAAGAAGTTTATTAATGTGCCTCTGACATTCAAGGTCACACTGTGCTTTCTTACCAACATCAATGAGAGATTTATTTTCCTTAATCTCGTCTTTAAGTTTAGCTATTTCAGCTTTGAGGTTAGTCTGAGACTTAAGGCTGGTCTTGAAATCATTCAACAATAATCAAAAGCAAGACCTTTCTCCTCATCTGTATAAGAGTAGAAATTACTGACCTTGTACATGGAAGCAGGATCCCAACCACTCAGTTTACTGTTTTCCTCAGCTTCCTTCATGTCAGCTTCAAAGATTGATTTGGACTGACCATAATCAACCTCATCCAATTCTAGCTCTTCATCTTCTTGAGCCAGTAGACATACATCATCATCTGAGGTGGATGATTCTGTATCCCAGGTTTCAGCATATAAACCTTTTCCACTGGGTTTGTCTTCAGGCTTTGATTTCTTGAGCTGAGTGTACTTCTTTTTGTACTTATCAGCTCTATAAGCATTCTTATCAACAACAAATGTTGATTCTACCTTCTTAGATCTGCACTCAGCAGCTATATGTCCCTTTTTCTGACAGTTGAAGCACATAACGTTCTTGGGATCAAAGGAACTCTTCCCTTTGCTCCTGTCAGATCTTCCTCTTCCCTTTTGAGCTTTTCTCAAACATCTGGCAAACATGGCCATTTGCTCAGTGATGGTCTGAACATCATCAGTATCACTTGAGTCTGAGTCTGAGTGGTCAGCTTGAGATTCTGACTCAGTCTCAGATTCAACAACCATAGCTTTTGAACCTTTCTTCTTCTTCTGTGCAACTAATGCAACTTCTGTTTCGTCCAAAGATTATTTTAGTTGTTGTTGAGAAGCTCTTTTGTGTTCTATGATCTGTTCATGATTCATCAAGAACCCATAGATGGACTGTAGGTTATACATGTGTAATGTTCCACAAGCCCTTAGTGCAGTGGTTACTTCATTGAACCTTTCTGGTAACACATCCAGAAATTTCAGCATGAGCTCAGCTTCATCTCTCTTTACACCCACACTAAGTAGGTCATTTATCAAGCAGTGAAACCTTGTGAACAAATCTGCCAAGGTTTCATTGTT
The DNA here is from genome assembly GCA_947179395.2 of Pulicaria dysenterica. Lineage (NCBI taxonomy): Eukaryota > Viridiplantae > Streptophyta > Magnoliopsida > Asterales > Asteraceae > Pulicaria > Pulicaria dysenterica. The sequence goes on from OX359294.1 coordinate 41,995,353, forward strand.
CTTTGAAAAGAAGTTTTCATACGATCTATTCAAGTGATTCTTCTTTTGCTGCTTGACCAGATCTGTGCCCTCATAAGTGACACTCAGTGTATCCCAGATATCCTTTTGCGGTTTGACACCCAGTCACAGTACGTAGGATTTCATTAGTTAGGGAATTCGCTAGAACACTCTTTGCCTTGTCATCTAGATTGAAGAGTTTCCGGTCTTCTTCAGTCCAGGATTCAGTAGGCTTTCTTGTTTCCTTTTCAGTTTTGCCAGGAGACGTATCACTGACAGTAGAAGGAATTTTGGGAATGATTGGTCCTTTTGTGATGACATCCGACATACGGTTGTCAATGTACTTTAGGAAGAGCATGGCTCTGAACTTCCACATAGGATAGTCAGATCCATCAAGTACGGGACATCCTTTTGCAGACACCTGAGGAAAGTTGGATGGAGTATTGCTTGTTGACATTTCAATCTTTCTCAGAATCTTGAACTATTCAACTGATGAAATCGTTCAGCCTGCTCTTATACCAGTTGTTGGTCCCTTTTATGAGAGAGTAACAACAAGCAACATTATGTAGAAGGGGGGGTTGAATACACTTTCTGCGGAAATTGAACAAATCAAAGAAAAGTGTCACACACAGTAAATCAAACCACAATCGATCATATGCTTTTATTAATCAGAAGATGATTACAATGCTTTGAATAATAAGATGATTACAATGACTATCAAGTAAGCAACTCTTGATACATAATCACCTAATATAAATCTCTCAATTCTCTCAAACTTAGATATCTATAATTAACATATAATTATAGACACCGACGACTCTCTAAACAGGATTTTCACAGATTGAATCAACACATGATTACTTACCAATATCACAACTGATGTGATTAATTCGAACACACGAACTTCTTTGGCAATCTGTGATTAAATCTTGATACTGAATCAAGACTCGTAATACATACGATGAGGTGAGGTTTGGCTCTGCAACACTTAGTTGTTATTATCTCTGAGTCGTACCGAGTCGTACCTCTAAACTTATCAGGAGATAAGTATTTATAATCCTGTTGCTACGGTTCCTAACAAAATAGACTTAGCCTAATTCGCTAACTAACTTTCGGATAAACCGGAATCTTGAATCTTGAATCTTCTTATCTTGAGTCTTCAATCTTCAATCTTGATTCTGGAGTCTTCTTATCCGCGCCGTAGATATAGAGAGTTAAAACAGAATTTAAAACACATTTAAATTCTCTTGGACTGACTTCTTTATTCAGGCTGAGTTACTCAGCTTGAAACTCATCAAGCTGAGTTCTTCGAGAACAAACCCAAATTGAAACATGAACTAACATGTATAATTATTAACTCATCCTTAGAAGTCTAAAGAGTTAAATAAAACATATTTGTTAACTCTGTCAAGCTGACTCTGCTTTCGAGCTGAGTCACTCAGCTTGAAACACATCAAGCTGACTACTTGATATATACCTTATGTGACATACACAGATTATTAAACATATTAATAAACAAGCTAAGGTATAATATAAACTGGTCGAACATATGCTCAGTTTACATTCAGCTTATACTCAGTCTGAATCACTCTAAGTGTTCAGCATGACTAAGCTTCATAATTCTGTTTAAGTTATATGTAGAACTCATCTTACAGACTTAACTTTGTCTCATCAAATTCAAATTGATGAGATCATTTTCCCACCAAAATAGGATAACAGAATTTAAAACATATTTAAATTCTATTAAACTGACTTTTTTCGTCAGGCTGAGTTACTCAGCTTGAAACTCATCAAGCTGAGTTCATCGAGAATTAACTCGTTATTAAACATGTGTTGGGGTTCGTGGTACACGGCAACGGAAGCATGCAAGCCCAAAAACAAATTTTTCATGCAAAAACAAGACCACACGGGTGAACCCCATCAATGGATCTAACTCTACAACCAAGTTATGCAACTAAAACAGAAAGGAGAGAAAGATTTATACCCTAGATGTCTCTGGTCGGTTGTGTGAGCTAGCCTCCAAGCTTGGTTTCCTTCCTTCTTTGACTTCACCTTGCAATATCAAAGTCCACCCCGAGAATCACGTAACCTTGGTGTACTAGCACCCCAAGTACTCTTCCCTCTCTGAAAGTACTATGTTGAACACGACCAAAACCACCAGAAAACACTCTCAAGGATTTTTCTCTTCTCAACTTAGCAACACACAATAGTTCTAAGTGGGTTTTCCTTCAAAAAATGACCAAGAGTATAAATGAGAGACAACATGGAGTATTTTATAAGCCACAAACCGACCCCAGATATTCCCCATGTCTGCCTGGAGTCAATGATGGCAATGCCATGTATTGGTGGATAGAAGAGGTGAAAAGGATAAAGTTGTTTCTGTTAGGCAGGGTTAGCGCCGCTAGGCGCCCACGGTTAGCGCCGCTAACTGCCCAAGGTTAGCGCCGCTAATGCGGCTGATTTAGCGACGCCAGGGTTAGCGCCGCTAACCCCTGCTGGAAACCAACTATCATTATTTATCCTTTCTCACCCTTATCTTTTAGGTTGTGTCAAGGTTAACCCCCGGCGTGTGACCCGATAGGCTCATACATCATCGGTAGCGATCATTTAGCGTACGTGTGTCAGTGGACATACTCCAACAGACTCCCACTTGCACATGACTCACCGTACCTAATACATCACAAACAGAAAGTGGCCTCTAGTAAGACATCTCTGCCCCCAAGTTAGTATAGGTTTTGTCTTCAGCACAAAAACCAATCTACAACCCATATGAAAAGGTCCTATTGAGAAGTGATCAATCATCCTTTTGTTCGCGATATCCAAGTGAACACGAGACATGGTACAAAGTCATTCTCCGTTCGTTCACGATTATTTTTCTCGATCTAGATTAGTGGTGACCAAAATATACAAGTTGCAATCAATCATAAATTATTGCAAGCTTTGAGCATGGCCATGCATTTTGGTGTCAGCGACCAATCATCGAGGGGCCCAAGGATATCTCTCTAAACAGAGGAACAAATTCCTTTGACTCACACTGCCCATCACAGTGATCATATTCTGCCCAACTACTCCCTTTATAACAGCCATTTACGGACTGCGTTTGAAAGCAATTAGAATAAAGCAAACCAAAGTGATGCAGCCACGTGCATCTCCAGTTTGAGGATGAACTGATATTATCATCCTGATTTACTCATGACAAGTACCATAAAGTAAAATCAGGTGTGGGTCGTCCATTCACTTGAAACACTTTCAAGTACAGGCGAAGAATTGCGTCCCCGTGTCCCAATCCCCATTGGACACATGACCAATTACTTCCCTCAGTCTTAGTTCATACTTCCTTCCCGAGAAGAATGACCGACTGTGGACATTTAGAATGCTTGCGCATTCAGGGAAGAGCAAAACATGCTAAGTTGGAACATAGTAAAGATTTAAAGAAATACCCGCAACTTGCGTATTACTAAATCTTCTTTAATAATCGATAAATTCAATAAATACAGTACTGCTTCATGTTCCCAAAAAGAGTAAATACATCGAATATACTTACCAAATGCATAATCAAACCAAATCACTAGCAAATCTAATCCCAATAGCACGCATATTAGCATCATGCTTTGCTTGCGATAAAGGTTTGGTGAACGGATCCGCCACATTGCTATCCGTGTGTACTCTGCTGATGACAATGTCTCCACTATCGACCACGTCCCGGATGTAATGATACTTCCGCGGAATATGCCTCGTGCGTCGGTGAGACCTTGGTTCCTTTGGCAAAGCAACCGCACCCTCGTTGTTACAAAACACTTCAACAGGGTCGGCTATGCTAGGAACCACTCCCAGATCGTGGATGAATTTCTTCATCCATACAGCCTCCTTCACAGCTTCACTGGCCGCAATATACTCTGATTCGGTAGTAGAATCGGCCACAGTGTCTTGCTTCGAGCTTCTCCAGGAAATAGCACCACCATTGAGCAGGAACACAAACCCCGATTGAGATCGGCAGTCGTCCCGATTGGTTTGGAAGCTAGCATCGGAGTAACCAGTCACCCGTAGCTCTTCCTCACCTCCATACACCAAGAACATCTCCTTTGTCCTCCGAAGATACTTGAGAATGTTCTTCACTGCCGTCCAATGTGTTTCGCCAGGGTTGGCTTGATATCTACTTGTCATACTCAATGCACAAGATACATCAGGCCTAGTACATAACATGGCGTACATGATCGAGCCTATAGCCGAAGCATATAGCACTCGCCTCATTACTTCCCGTTCCTCAGGGGAACTCCGGCTTTGAGCTTTGCTCAACACTAAACCATGTGACATAGGTATGAACCCCTTCTTGGAGTCCTCCATCCTAAATCTCTTTAGGAACTTGTCAATGTACGTACTCTGTCTCAATCCAATCAACCTGTGGGACTTATCTCTATAGATTTTAATCCCAAGAATGTAAGCCGCATCCCCAAGATCTTTCATTGAGAAACAACTCCCTAGCCAGGCTTTTACCCCTTGCAAAGTTGGGACGTCGTTCCCAATTAGTAGAATATCATCTACATAAAGAACTAGGAATACAACTACACTCCCACTAGCTCTAATGTAAACGCATGGCTCATCCTTGCTTTTAGAGAAGCCAAACTCTTTGACCTTCTCGTCGAAGCACAGGTTCCAGCTCCGAGAGGCTTGCTTAAGCCCATAAATGGACTTCTTAAGCTTGCAGACTTTATCCAGAAATTCTGGATGTACAAAACCCTCAGGCTGTGTCATGTACACATCCTCTTAAAGTGTTCCATTTAGAAACGCGGTTTTGACGTCCATTTGCCAAAACTCATAATCATGAAATGCGGCAATGGCCAAAAGTATCCGGATAGACTTCATCATAGCTACCGGGGAAAAAGTTTTGTCATAGTCTACACCATGAGTTTGAGTGAAACCTTTAGCCACCAGTCGAGCCTTGAAGGTGTCTACCTCGCCATCCATGCCGATCTTCTTCTTGAAGACCCATTTGCACCCTACGGGTTTACACCCCGGCACGGGATCAACCAAGTCCCAGACTTGATTATCCGACATGGACTGAATCTCGGATTCCATTGCTTCTAGCCACTTGGCAGACTCAGGGCCCACCACAGCGTCCCGGTATTTGGTAGGCTCATCAGAGAGCACTACCATGTCGGTGCCCTCAGATATGTTAAAACCATATCTTTCTGGCTCGTGCCGACTTCTACCAGATCTTCTAATAGGCAATGGGTTTACATTATCTCCAGCATCATCATGCTGAGAATCAACCCTTACGGGTTGTGAGCTAGTCCCAACATCAGGTTGTACATTGGCAGGCTCTTGAATTTCTTCAAGATCAACCTTTCTCCCACTAGCATCTTTGGATAGCAGTTCCCTCTCAAGGAACACTGCCCTTCGAGCAACAAATACCTTGTTCTCCGAAGGTTTGTAAAACAAATATCCCATAGACCCGGCGGGATAACCAATGAAAAAGCACCTTTCGGCCCTAGGCTCCAACTTGTCCTCAGCCTCACGTCTCACGTAGGCAGGACAACCCCAGACCTTTAAATATGAAATGGATGGAACCTTTCCAAGCCACATCTCATACGGTGTTTTCTTAACCTTCTTTGTTGGTACGAGGTTAAGGATTCTACCAGCCGTTTCAATCGCATATCCCCAAAACGTAACGGGAACGTCCGTACGAACCATCATAGACCGAACCATATCTAATAATGTTCGGTTCCTCCTCTCGGCGACACCATTTAATTGTGGTGTCCTAGGAGGTGTTAGTTGCGAGACAATCCCACAACTCCTTAGATGTTCGCGGAACTCAGAACTAAGATACTCACCGCCTCTATCAGATCGTAGCATCTTAATTCTTTTCCCTAGTTGATTTTCCACCTCGTTTTGATAAGTCTTAAACACCTCAAAGGTATCCGACTTTTGTCTCACCAAGTAGACATACCCATATCGACTATAATCATCAATAAAGGTAACGAAGTAACGAAGTAGCGGGAACGATATCCAACAAGTCTTGCGCCCTCCCACATACACCGGTGAAGGGTGCTTTGGTCATCTTGCCCAATAAACAGGATTCACATACTTCATTTGAACCGTGCTTAAATGATTCCAAGATCCCATCCGCTTGGAGCTTGGCAATGCGTTTCTTGTTTATGTGGCCTAATCGACCATGCCATAGAGATAACTTATCCAAAACACTTTTGGATCCCGAATCAACATTCATGATTGATCTATTGTTTTGCAAGTTTACACTTGCCTCATAAATGCCATGACATGGAAAAGCTTTAAAATATAAGACATGATCTTTGTAACATAAAATGCTACCATTCTCAAATTTGTAGTCAAATCCAATGTCATATAAAGCATAAAGTGATAAAATGTTTCTTGCCACGCAGGGCGAATAACAAACATTTTCTAAAATAATAGATAAGCCGGAAGGAAAGGCGAGCTCCACACTCCCAATCTTCTCAACCGGGACAACCGCCTTGTTTCCCATGATGAGATCCAGCTCTCCATCAACCAGGTCCCTACTTCTTCTTAGTACCTGCACATTATTACAAAAGTGAGTACCACACCCGCTGTCTAAAACCCAGGTGTTAGAAGTAGAAGTGTTATGGAGTTCAATCATGTGCGTACCAGAGGCAGCGACACCTTTAGAGCTAAGCTTCTTGATCTCCTCCGTGTACTTGGGGCAACTACGCCGGTAGTGACCCTTCTCCCCGCAGAAGTAGCAGGTTGCCTCTTCCGGAGAGGTGGCAGCGGGAGCCACTTGCTTCCCCTTCGGCTCCGGGGTTGGGTTAGGTTTAGGCTTCGGCCCTTGGGCCTTGGCCTTCTTCTTTCCCTTCCCCTTGGAGCCCGAAGCGGGTTGCTTCCGCTTATGCCCACCTTCGTTGATGGTGAGGACAGCAGTGGAGGTGGAGGGCTTTTCCTTGGCAAGCTCGGACTCAGTAGTCTTGAGCATGCCGTGCAATTCCATAATGGTTTTATCCATACTATGCATATGGAATTTCACAATGAACGGTCCATATGACGGAGGCAAAGATTGTAGGATTATTTCAACCGCCAACTCTTTCCCCATGGGAAAGCCCAACTCCTCAAGCTGGTCCACGTACCCTTTCATCTTTAGTACGTGGGAGCTAACATTACCGCCCTCCGGCATCTTGCAACCGACAAAGGCCTTGACACACTCATAAAGCTCTTGCCTTGCTTGCAATTGGAACATGTCCTTAAGCTGAGAAATCATCTCAAACGCACTCACTTTCTCGAATTGCCTTTGCAATTCGGGACTCATGGTCGTTAGCATTAGGCAAGTGACATCATTAGTGTCACGGACACGCTTTTCATGCGCATCCTTTACGGCCCTTGGCGCGTTGATTGCCGGTGGTTCCGGAAGAGGTGACTCAAGGACCTCTAGCTTCATCTCTTGACGTAGGACAATTCTCAAAGTCCTATGCCAATCAATAAAGTTCGGCCCGGTGAGTTTCTCCTTTTCCAAAAATGGACGGAGTGACATGTTGGTGGTGTTGGTGTTGCTAGTAGATGCCATCTACAAGCAAAGTACGAAATTTGGTTAGTTATGACGTATTAAATCCTTGTTAAAATAATTACCCACTTGTTATAAAACAAATTATAGTAACAAGGGCTAAGAACCTCAAAATACCCTAATCCATGACGGGTTTTCCGCGGATCACTTCATAGAGCTATTTTAGGCCGGTAAACTCTTTATCAATTGTAATCCGTGATCACAACTCTTAGACACTTGCGGGATCCTAGGTACTCTTAGTACCCATTTGGCATGTTTGATCCCTCCACACCAATTCCTTATTAATACACTTTGATAGCTCGGCTAAAGCTCGACAACTACCATTGCGTTTAAATTTTGGAATTTGTAAATAATCCGTCAAGATACACGGTGGTACTCTAGCCCAATGGCCGGCTCGTCTAAAGCTCGACAACCGACCTTGCGAGTTGCCACACGCGCCTTCCACACAGTTACGCAAAATCGATCTCGGCTAGAGCTCGACGACCAATCTTGTTTCACTAGATTTGGGCGGTGTCATCTTACGGGTGGTGTGAGATTTACTTTTGAAAAATGGGTTTTCGTTTTTCCGGTTAAAACACTTTTAACCAATTCTTGTCTATGTGGCGCGCGGAGTTTGTAAACCAATTTAAAAACTCTTTGATTTTATTATTTTGTAAAATTTTCTAGCATGAGAAGATCCTAAACATCCATGCAAGAAAATAAACAAAATAAAATCAACCACGCATGTAATATATATATCCGGTAACGAGCCAATCCTATGCGTCTTGCCCGTGAGCCAACGGGCAAGACTAAGTCATCTAAGGACTAGACCGAATGACCCGATGTGTGCATCTCCCACTTGATCCATTGCGTCTCCCACCGACCTCCGGATACAAGTACGCCTAGACATCCTCCATGGTCCTTGTTGGTTGCTTCGGTTTTCCTTTTACAATTTACAAATTTAAAAGGAAATGGCATGCAAGCCACAATTTACTATTCTAAGCTAATACTACAAATTACAAAGAATAGAAAATCGGCATGCAAGCCGTTAAATATACAAACCGAATAATTAAATTAATTATTACAAACCATTGTGGTGCAAACCACCAAATGAATGAATACATTAATTTAAACAACCAAACACATCACATAGGTCTCATGGCTCATATTGTTACCGGATCCTAATATCACAACCACATACAAGAAATTTAAAACTACACATGGTGTGCCACACAAAACCATGTAAACTTATATGTCTTGGTTAAGATTATCTAATCACTCAAGGCACTAATAATCCTATGTATATATGCATTAGGAACCTTAAACAAGTCAAAATTCCATAGTCATATATACACAATGTAAGTATATGCAATTAACCATTTTCATGCCATAATTTTAATCCACATATAAATACACCAACCAAGACATAAGGCAACTTAAACAGAATCACATCACTAATCTGGAACAATTCCAGCAAGAACAAATAGCCCAAAAATCCAACAAAATTGATTTAAGGCAAAAACCATGCATTCTGCCAGTAAGGGGTTAGCGCCGCTAACTATAACGAGTTAGCGCCGCTAACACAGTTTAGCGCCGCTATCGAGAAACGATAGTTTACCAAGTCAGATAAGCAAAGACGACTGTTGACTTCGACTTTAGCGCCGTGAACTAAGGTTTAGCGCCGCTAACATGGAAACGTTAGCGCCGCTAAACACTGGACAGAACCAAAAATCACATTTTTCGGATTTTCTTGTCCATCTAGTGCAAAACCAGTGTAGAGCTGGCTCTGATACCACTGTTGGGGTTCGTGGTACACGGCAACGGAAGCATGCAAGCCCAAAAACAAATTTTTCATGCAAAAACAAGACCACACGGTGAACCTCATCAATGGATCTAACTCTACAACCAAGTTATGCAACTAAAACAGAAAGGAGAGAAAGATTTATACCCTAGATGTCTCTGGTCGGTTGTGTGAGCTAGCCTCCAAGCTTGGTTTCCTTCCTTCTTTGCCTTCTACTTGCAATATCGAAGTCCACCCCGAGAATCACGTAACCTTGGTGTACTAGCACCCCAAGTACTCTTCCCTCTCTTAAAGTACTATGTGGAACACGACCAAAACCACCAGAAAACACTCTCAAGGATTTCTCTCTTCTCAACTTAGCAACACACAATAGTTCTAAGTGGGTTTTCTTTAAAAAAATGACCAAGAGTAGAAATGAGAGACAACATGGAGTGTTTTATAAGCCACAAACCGACCCCAGATATTCCCCATGTCGGCCTGGACTCAATGATGGCAATGCCATGCATTGGTGGATAGAAGAGGTGAAAAGAATAAAGTTGTTTCTGTCAGGCAGGGTTAGCGCCGCTAGCCGCCCACGGTTAGCGCCGCTAACCGCCCAAGGTTAGCGCCGCTAACGCGGCTGATTTAGCGACACCAGGGTTAGCGCCGCTAACCCCTGCTGGAAACCAACTATCATTATTTATCCTTTCTCACCTTCATCTTTTAGGTTGTGTCAAGGTTAACCCCCGGCGTGTGACCCGATAGGCCCATACATCATCGGTAGCGATCATTTAGCGTACGTGTGTCAGTGGGCATACTCCAACAACATGTATGTATAATGACTAACTCATCCTTAGAAGTCATAAGAGTTAGCTAGAACTGACTTAGCAACTCTGTGGAGCTGACTCAACCTAAAGGCAGAGTCACTCAGCTTGAAACATATCAAGCTGAATATTTAACCTATACCTTAGGTAACACACAGCTTATCAAACATATAGATAAACTGACTAAGATATAGTCTAAGCTGATCAACTATAATGCTCAGCCTATACTCAGCTAATGCTCAGTCTGAAACACTATAAGTGCTCAGTCTGACCATGCTTCATAATTCTGTTTAAGTTGTATTTAGAACATATCTTACAAACTTAACTTTGTCTCATCAAATCTTAACTAATAAGATCATTTGACCAACAACGGATCACAGGGGTATGTGTACAAGCGGGTGTCGCTCCCTGTCTTGTATCATAATTGCCTTACACGCTTAGTGAACTTATGCCAGTGCGGAGGGACCTTGGAACCCTAGTGGTTTTCGGGCACGTATGAGGAATCTGGGGTAGAAGCGATAGAGATGTATAATGATAGACCCCATTAAGAATGATGTATCAATGATGTTAGAGATTATTAAAGATGTAATAGATGATTAAGATGTAAAAGATGAGTATGATGTTTTATGACGTATTTATCGATGCATATGATGATACTTCACCATTCGGGGATTTATGATGTATGCGGGTGGGTCAAGTTACGGGTTTAGATTTATTATCAAAACTCATACATGTTTTGTAAATGTTTTTAATATGATGTTTTTGTGATGATAACTAAGCTGACTCACGAAGCGAAAGCTGACACTTTATGCTCATCCTCTTCATCATAAATGATCCGCTTACCCCGAAATGACCTGGACCAATAGGGAAATCCCAATTCATTGGGCCTTTCGATACAATCAAATAGAAAGCCCCAAGGGCGCCATATTCTAGGAGCCCAAACTATGTGATTGAATAAATCCTCCTCTATCTGTTGCCGGTCGAGGGCTCTTTCTCCTTCCCCCTCTTCAAACTCCGATTCATCTTTTTCATAGAGAAATCTCTGATCAAGGATAGAACAAGATCCTTTTTGCATCATATCTAAGGGATTCCTTGGTTCAGGTCGAAGAAGCAATGTCACTCGATCCTTATCAAACTGACTGCATGTCCGTGAGGATCCCACCAGAGCTCCTTCCACTTCTAATAGGCCACGAACTAGACCAGAATATTTCTCAACGAGTCCATAAGGAGTGATTACGATCAACCAACATTTATCGAATTTGAAAAAGAGTCAGAGGAGATGGTTCGATCCTCTTATTTTTTTCTCGAACCGAGAGATCCAAGAATCGGGATCCTGATGCATATAGATACAAATGGTCCAGGGAGCAAGAATTTGCTCTAAATTTGAAAATACATAAAAATGAAAAAAGGGAGGTAATCCTTAATATTAAATAAGAAATAGAAATAAGGAATTTGATTGTAATTACAATTGAAACAATAGAAAAGGAAATATGAGTTAATATATGCTCTAAAGTTGAAAAAATCATAAAAATGAAAAAAGGGAGGTAACCCTTTATATTAAATAAGAAATAGAAATGGGGAATTTGATTTATTTTTATAATAGGATCTATTTGATATGTTTTAGAAGATGTTACCTTTCAGAAAATTATAATTATAGGCGAAATGTATAGATTCTTCTGAAGGTTGGAGAAAAGACAAAACTAAAATAAACTGGATTTTTAATCCAAACTAGCAGGTTTTTTCGAAAAACTCTATTTATTCTGGTGTGGATAGCAGGCAGGCCTATATTTATTGGTTTTAATAGGACTCCTTACAAGGGTGGATATATACGAATCAAAATCTGACGAATCACTCATGTTATGATTTTCTACATCCTATAGGCATTTTGGACGCTGCTATTGAAATAGCTCTTCTGGCTATATTTTCTGTTACTCCACCTATTTCATAAAGGATTCGACCTGGTTTAACAATAGCTACCCAATATTCGGGAGAGCCTTTAGCTGAACCCATACGTGTTTCTGCAGTCCTTACTGTAACTGGTTTATCTGGAAAGATACGGACCCATATTTTTCCACCGCGAAGTGCATTTCGTGTCATTGCTCGTCGACCTGCTTCTATTTGTCTAGACGTGATCCAAGCGGGTTCAAGTACCTGAAGAGTGTATTTACCAAAACAAATAGCATTACCTCGATAAGACATTCCCTTCATTCTTCCTCTATGTTGTTTACGGAATCTGGTTCTTTTGGGGTTATAGTTGATGGCTTGTTTTGAATTCCATCCCTACTACAGAACCGGACGTAAGAGTTTCTTCTCATCCAGCTCCTCGCGAATAAAATCAATTCAAATTAAAGATTTTGAATTCATCTTTTTTTTCAAATAAAGTATATGAAATGGATGAGAATGCTAAAAATACGATCCAACCCTTTCTTTCTATTCCTCCGAATTTTGGCAATACCAAGACTTCTTTGTATCCGTATGAATCGGATAATACGATGTTATTCCCAATACTTATATTAACTCTATTTACTTTGTTCGTTGGATTCTTAGGAATTCCTTTCAATCAAGATGTGGATATATTATCCAAATGGTTAACTCCGTCTATAAATCTTTTACATAAAAATTCAAACAATTCAATATATTGGTATGAATTTTGTAAAGATGCAGTTTTTTCAGTCAGTATAGCCTCTTTCGGAATATTTATAGCATTTTTTTATGTAAACCTGTTTATTCATCTTTCAAAATTTGGACTTAATTAATTTATTTGTTAAAATGGGTCCTAAAAGAAATTTTTCTGACAAAGTAAAAAATGCTATATATGATTGGTCATATAACCGGGGTTACATAGATGCCTTTTATGGAACATTCTTAAGTGCGAGGATGAGAAAATTGGCCGAATTTACACATTTTTTTGATAGACGAGTAATTGATGGAATTCCAAACTTAGTTGGTCTTATGAGTTTTTTTGTAGCGGAGGTTTTTAAATCGGTAGGTGGTGGGCGTATTTCTTCTTATCTGTTCTTTTATTTTTCTTATGTATCCATTTTTTTAATAATTTACTACTGTTTGCATCTTTAATTCAATCCATTTCATGAATAAAATGTGACCGATTATCCAACCAACAAAACTACTTGTTACAAATAGCATCTTGCTGTTGCATCGAAACATAAAAATGTTGACTAATCTTGCTAACATTGAGGTTTCTTTGTTGACTATGAATATGAATCTTGAGGTTTCTTTGTTGGGTGTTTTTTTGTTGATATTTGGGTTGATTTGGAGATAATTCTAGGGATAGTGTTATTTAGGGGTTCTTTTCGTTGATTGTGTTGGTTTTTAGTGAATGAGGATGAGTGACTGGAGATGGAGTTAGTTGGCCGAAGATGGAGGTTGCCCGAGATAAAGCTGGTCGGAGATGGAGTTGTGGCCGGAGGTGTGGTTAAATACTTGAAGATGAATATGATATGATAAATAGTTTGATAGTGATTAATTAAGTTATAAAATTTACTTAATCAATAATTAAAGCAATTTATCTATATTTAAACATTAAATAATAAGTTAAAATGAATAAAAATAAATAAATTTATGAGATAAGGGTATTTTTGGTCCTTTCAAGTTTGAGATAGACAAAATGTGAAAGGGGATCGGGTCAATAGAGACATAAGATTTTGGACAGAGTGACTAAACTCGTAAATTTCACCAAACCACAAGGACTACATTCGAAGTTTACTCTTTTAATTAGGCTTCTCGTTATGGTCGACTCGAAGAGGGCGAGTTCCATCGAGTTCAAACGGGTACACCAAAACCCAAAATCGGGTACATGCATCGAGTTTCATTTTGGAGTCCTCCAACCCGAGGCTTTCTTCCCCACCCCCCCCCCCCCCCACCCCCGCACTCCCTCACCCCACCCCTCCAACGCTACTTTTTTTTTTGTTTTTTTTCTAATACCTCACCAACACTCATTTTCATGTTAATTTTATACACTTTCACACCCACTCTCTCTACCTCTTTCACACCATTCTCTCTACCTATTTTATTCCTAATTTTTTTGTAATGTATTTACCAAACGAGACATTAACTTCTAGTTTTGGTTTTTACGCGAGAAATAACACGATGCTGCAAGAGGTTTTTAAAACTAGTTTTTAGTCTTTAAAATTATGTATATATTTTTTAAAAAGTTTAGATTTTTTTAAGTTTAAATTATGTAATTTTAATTTTTAGTATTGTTTTAATTTTAAATTAATGAATGATATTATTTATATAATTGGTTATTTGTTAAAAAAAGAATAAAAGAATAGAAAAAAGATTGGGTAAGCAAAGGTAAGGTATAACTTAAGATTGGGTAAAGAAGAAAGATAAGAGAGGGAAAATGATGTAGCGCTGATGTGGCTGCACGTAAACCTTACCTGCAGGTAAGGTATAACGTGTAGCCTTATAACATATAAAGACTTGATAATATTGTCCCTGATTGTAACATTGTGATCGATAACTTGTAAAAGATACTATGTTTCTTCTCTCAAGCCTTCCTTCCTCTCCCAAATTGTAACATTGTGATCGATAACTTGTAAAGAAACATAATCACGTTCATTCATATTATAATACCATGTTTCTTCTCTCAAGCCTTCCCTTCTCTCGCATCAATGCCTCCACACATAGTCTAGGTGTTGCCGCTATATGTTGTCATTTTTCTAATTCTTATTGTTTCATGTTTTATAATCATTTAATATCATTTTATTATTACTTTTTAATCAATCCGTGTATCACACAATCATTTAATATAGATGATATAATATAAGTATGTTAAGATTGTATCATACAAGTAAATATTAACCGCGTTTCACAGCAATATCTCGTCTACTGTGAAATTATAATGTTATTTTAATTTTTAATGAAATACGTTTAAAATGAAATACGTTTAAACGACTCTATAGAAAATAATCTTTGAAAATTTACCAAATAATAATAGGTTTTGATAATAAAAATAACATATAAAATATATTTCTATTTACTAATTTGCTTCCACCTCCTGCTTAAATGACCATGCCTAATTTTCTTCCACCTCGTGCTTTATTATTCATGTACTTGCTTCCACCTCCTATTCTTTACCCTTCACGTACACATTTCTTCTCTTGATAATTGAAAAAAAATTGGTGCAAAAAAGGTTGTAGATGATTGGTTATAAAGAATAAATAATAATATCACAGTGAACAGTAGAAAACGACATGCTTTTGTTCAAAACGACATTGTATTTGTGACAATTGTATATATGAAGAATAACTAGGATACCAGTTTGTACGTAGACCTTGAAGCAATATAACTTTGGGTGAGAAAAAATCATAGCAGGGTATGATTGAACTATGATACCTTTAAATATATAACTTAATTGAATAAAATGATCATAGAGGTTTTAATAGAGAATTTCGTATATATCCGGCATCAACCTCTAAAACAATGAACAGAGAATATTATTCTCATTTGCAGATTTACAACTTTAATCAGGGCATTGTAGCCTGTGTAGGTTAGCACAAGAGTACATCTCACACAAAATTGAATTAGTCTCACTAATTATGTTTAATAATATAAACCATAGACACAGATGAAATATTGAAATTACTTCTAACCGGAGTTCATCACCACAACGGTGGCTCCACCAAAGCAGCCTCTAAACTCGTATGAGCTTCTTTAAGCTTTTCAGCGATTACGTCATCGGTATATCCCTGATCAATGAGCTTATCTTCAAGAACAACAAGCTTAAGCTGGATCTGACGCTTACGGTCGTGCTCGACAATATCTTTGTTAGGCTTCCTGGAAATGCCGGTAATGCCCTGTTCCGACTCATAGCCGCCGTGGTTCGCCGTTAACACCTTATTCGTCTTGGGCTTGACGAAGAATTTGTTGGTATGTGCGTAACCGTTGGTGCCGGAACCGCGAGGGGTTTGCAAACCAATTCCGTTGAACATGATGATTGGTACTTTTCACAAGTTCGTGCGGTGATCTTATCGGAGATTTGGAAACCCTAACGATCTGCTAATTGTATTGGAGATTCTATAGCTAGCACCGTCCCTTTTATAACCATTCCTTCAAGTAAGGCCATGTTTGTTTTTTCAAATAAGACCTTATTTTAAGAAAAGGTCTGCGGGTGGAAAGACGTTTTCAATAAGATCATTTGTTTTTCCTTAGACATAAGGTCTGCAAACATCTTATTTCAGCTTATCCTAATAAGCTAAAAAAAAGTGCTTCTTAGGTCTTATTTTTCCCCATCACCGCCGACAACCGCCGACCGCCACCACCACCACCGCTAACGACCACCACCACAACCGCCGACCACCGCCGACCGCCACCACCGCCGACCGCCACAGTCTACCGCCACCCACCGCCCGCCACCGCCGCCGACCACCATCGGCGCCATTGCCGCCACCACCGCTGACCGCCACCACCGCCGACCACCACCGCCCGCCACCCCCACCGCCGACCGCCACCACCATTGTCGCCGCCGACCACTGCCGACCGCCGCCACCGTCTCCACCGTCGCCGACCACCGCCCACCGCCGCCACCGCCTCCACCGCCGCCGACCACCGCCCACCGCCCACCGCCACCACCGCCCACCGCCTCCACCGCCGACCGCCACCACTGACCACCGCCGACCGCCACCACCGCCGCCGCCGACCACCGCCGACCGCCACCACCGCCGCCGACCACCGCCGACCACCACAACCGCCGCCACCGCCGACCGATACAACCGCCGCCGACCACCGCCACCGCCGACCACCGCCGTGCACTTACCAATTTTTCTAATCAGTCAAGGGGCCCGAAAATATCTCTCCTAAAAAGGAGGTGCAATTACCATCTTGCATATATGCATCTGGAAATACGGCTCCCACTGAATCTAGACTCGCTCCTTATGACCACCATGTTACGACGTGGCGTTAGAACGCACTAAGAAGACAACAGTTACCGTATCCCAAACCAAAAAAAACTCAGGCTTAAGGTTAACCTATGTGATAAATACTTTTGACACGAATCCACCAAGTATTTTTCACGGTCGGTCAATCCAATATGCGTAACCCTAACGAATATCCGTCAATTTTGGTCCGCAAAAATCTTTTGCAGCTATATTCGATATGGTCACTGACCGAGGTCCCCTTAGCCATCTTGCACGAGTTAAATGCCCTAGTGGCATCATAACGCTCCGTGCGGGCTTGCTCCTGGAACATGTCCCTCAGCTGGCGGATCATGTCATAGGCAGGAGTTTCCATCATGCTTGATTGCAACTCTGGACTCATAGTTGCAAGCATGAGGCAGCTAACATCCAAGGCGTCATTGGAGCGCTTCTGAAAAGCCTCCCTGACCTCTGCCATGGCATTGCTGGCAGGGGGATTTCCTAGAGGTTGTTCTAGGACATACCACTTTCTCTCGTGCCTCAGCACGATCCGGAGATTTCTCTCCCAAGTGAGAAAGTTGGACCCGGTGAGCTTATCCTTCTCAAGGATAGAGCGGAGAGAGAGGTTATTAGTATTGGTAACGTTGGTTGTCATCTACAAATTAAAACCTGGTTTAATTAGTAATTGCAAATAAACTTTCCAACATATATCATTAAACCCATAAACAATATATATTAGACCTAGGACCCATATTTCACATACT
Organism: Pulicaria dysenterica; assembly: GCA_947179395.2. Classification (NCBI taxonomy): domain Eukaryota; kingdom Viridiplantae; phylum Streptophyta; class Magnoliopsida; order Asterales; family Asteraceae; genus Pulicaria; species Pulicaria dysenterica. Next base: position 42,013,118 of record OX359294.1, read on the forward strand.
TGACGCAAGGTTTGGGCACTTCCCGCCAAGTCATGTTATTTCTGGTAGGTAACAGCCTGTACCAATCGTACCTAACTGATACGACTCCTAGAACCTCGTAGAGCACTTAGACCCAGACTAGTATGTTTAACTCTACTCTAGTGCTTTTTGGGCCGGGACTCCCGATTATCACCAAAATAGATCGCACCACCTAAGACAGCATGAATTCTGGCCGGGACTCCAGATTATCGCAGAATCTTTGATGCCCTTTCCCGCAATGGTTTGAACCCGGATGCCCAAGGTTTGGGCACTTCCGACACCCGAGTACCGTTTAACAGTCAAGGTGTACCATTAGGTGGGTAGCACACTGATATAAGATTTTTTTCTTGGGTTTTAATTAAGTTCAAAGGAAAAACTTAATTTTCCATTTTTTGAAAAACCATTTTAAAACAAATTGTTTTAAAAAATACGATTTATATGTGTACATGAACTAGGTGCACAAAACGGCTTTTATAAGTTCCAAACTTATAAACTTGACAAAACTTTTAAATTTATAAAAATTTAATTAATACGACTACCAGACTGAAGTCATATTCTAGTTTGTCATAGAACGTGGTTTTTCACTGTTTAATAACAACCTGTTATTAAACCCCTTTTATTTACCATCACACGCATGTATATATATATATACCATACATATATATGAAAAGTAGTAAATAAATCACAACCACGCATATTATAATAAGCAGATAAAGCCCTATAGTTTTGCCAACTAATCCTAAGGTCAAGCCTAAGGACAAAATGACTTGGATTCGCCTTTCTTGATGTGTTGCTCCCACTGGCCTTGACACCTCCCCGAAGTATACGTGCTTCGTGTGAGAACACCATTTTCTTGATCACCTTCTTGGAGTCCATTTCGGTTTGGGAATTAAACTATCACTAGTCTATTACAAATACAATATTGAATGGGGTTGTAAGTGGCACGCAGGCCTCCCCTAACCAGTACAATATTACAATTAAGAAAGGGATTGTAATTGGCACGCAGGCCTTCCTAAAACCAAAAATAAAAGAAGAAATGAAAAACGAGTCCTAAGTCGGTAAAACTCTATCACAACCACGCAATTTATATATGAGCACAATAAACTGTGCTGTTAAGTACACAACCTGATTTGTCTAAACTTTCTCATTTATCCTTTTGATTAATACCTATTAACCAAAAACGAGAATTATGATCTTCTAATTTAATTTGACCAAAAAATAGTTTTTCAATAAAAACTTAAAACTTGATCTCATTCAAAACTTGAATGAAATCCACACGTCGAGTTTTATTACTAGTTTTCTAAAAACTTAAAACCGACAACGTTGGTCAATTAAATACTATCTTATTTGTTTCTCCATCATATTATATAAACTTTATCCCTTTTAGACTTTATTCAAAAATGACTTAAACTAGCTATAATAAATAAATATCTAAAATATATATTTTAACTAAGCTAATTAAAATATATAATACTAGTTTATATAACACCTTTATTTATTTTATAACTTAAAATTAATAATCCTTTCATATTAATCCGGAAAAGCTATTTGAGACAACATTTCTCATCAACCCAAATAACCCACTGGGCCGAAACCCCCTTTGGGCCAAGATCCTCACTGGGCCGAGGATCCTATTGGGCCTCGAAGAAAACTTGGGCCAAAAACCACTTGATCGAGATCCTTCTTGAGCCGTTAGCCCACTTGACCGTGATCTTCCTTGGGCCGAGACTCACCTTGGCCGAAGCCACTTGGGCCGGAATCCTTGGGCCGAAAAACGCTTGGGCCGAAGCCCACCTTGCCCTTAGCGCCGCTAACTTGGGCCGATATCGCTGGGCCGCAGTTAACTGGGCTTAGCGTCGCTAAACCTCTTAGCGTCGCTAAACCTCTTTTAGCGCCGCTAACAGTTATGGTCACGGTTTCCGTTTTCCGATTAATACATTTTAAATCCTTTTAACCTATTAAAACTAACTGTTTTAATATACTGATTAAAAACTGGATTTAATTCAAAAACCAAAAACTATTAATTATTAATTTCAACAAATTTTGTTTTATTAATAATTAATTATCCTAAAACTTGATTTCAACCTTTTAAACAAAAAGTTCAAAAACTGGTTAAAATCTAGTTTTAGATAAAAGTTTATTCTCTTTTAACCATTTAAACACAAACCTGGTTTAAACCTAACTGGTTAAAATCAAAACTTTTTATAAACCGGATAAAAACATAAACTTGTTTTTATCCTTTTATGGTTTTCGAAAATTTAAATGGAGAAGAATAAGATGAAGAAGATCATATAACTATTAAACAAACCAACAAATTAGATTAACTAGGTTTAAATGATTAAACAAACTGTTTAATTTAATCTTAATTCAAAAACTTATTCTTATTTCAAAAAACATAATCCTTTTAACCATTCAAACTAACTATTTGAATATTCTGATTAATAGGATAAACCTGATAACAAAACAAACTGTTTTGCTACCTTCTTGATTTTCGAAATTTCCAAGAACAAAAAAAAGAATCAAGAATAAAACATTAATCTAAAAACAGATAAAACTAGAAACTATGGATCATAGAGTCGAGGCTCTGTTACCACTGAAGGGTTTTGAACCTGACCTAACCACTATATGACACAAACTGGTCAAACCTGGGTTTGATTCTACTACTTCAATTTTAAAAGCGGAACTGGATTGAACACAACCCTCTAAACCCCAAAAGGGTTAGGATCTTTAAAACTTACATTGATCAACATAGTTTCTTACAAACAATCCATATAAAAGGGTTACAAGATTATACCTGAACAAAACCTTTAGGATTGCTAAAGATGGTCCACCACTACTGCACCTCCGATTGAACTGGCTACTAGACCGCTCCTGGATTACCAAGCCTCAAAATCGTAGACTCTGAGTGTGTGTGTGTCCTTGCGTCGATTACCAAAATAGCTAACACCCTTGCGGTGTTCTTCTTTGTTCGACGGCAAGAGAGAGAGAGCCGAGAGAGTGCGACCGAGAGAGAGAGAGGGCGAGATCGAGAGAGAGAGAGTGTTGTGGTGGCTAAGGTTAATCCCTTGTCTCATATCTTAATCTTTAAGGCTTAACATATATTTATAAGGATTATCTTGGACCTAAGCCCGTTTAATTAAAAGCCCGCTGATTTTAATTAAACTTTCAATCTCTTCACCTTGACCCCCTGGACTTTACTAGTTAATTAATTAACTATTAATTAACTTAGTCCGTTAAATATTAAAGACTTAATATTTAATTCTCCTTAAATAATAAATAACTATTTATTATTTATTTTCTTTCTAATAATTAATCCAAACTGGATAATTATTTATTATTTATTATTTATTTTCTTTCTAATAACTATTTATTATTATTTATATCTCTCAATAATTAATACTACTGATTAATTATTCGTTTATCTCTTTAATAATTAATCTAACTGATTAATTATTTACTCTATTTCTTTAATAATTAATCTAACTGATTAATTATTTCCACACAGATTTATGGTGAAATCCAACTGTTCTGAATTGGGTGTGTAGCAGTGTGACCCTTTAGTCTCTTATAACATTATGCCTATTAATTATCTCTGCACATAATCTAACAATAATAAGCAGATAAAGCCCTATAGTTTTGTCAACTAATCCTAAGGTCAATCCTAAGGATGAACGGACTTGGATTCGCCCTCTTGATGTATTGCTCCCACTTGCCTTCACACCTCCTCCGAAGTATCCGAGCATCGTGCAAGCCATCACCTTCAAAGACTTCTTCTTGAAAAACGATTTGATTAAGGGATAAATCTACATCTATTCTAATACAATTACAATAAAGAATGGGGTTGTAAATGGCACGCAGGCCTCCCCGAACCAGTACAATATTACTATTTAAGAAAGGGATTGTAATTGGCACGCAGGGCTTCCCAAAACCAAAAAGAAAGAAGAGAATAAAAAACGAATCCTAAGTCGGCCAAACTATAGCTATATATCACAACCACGCAATATATATAATCAACATATATATATATATATATATATATATATATATATATATATATATATATATATATATATATATATATATATATATATATATATATATATATATATATATATATATATATATATATATATATATATATATATATATATATATATCAACCACGCAGTTAAAAGAATATATAAACCAAAAACTGTGCAGTAAAGCACATTACCTGATTTGTTTAACCATTCTCATTTATCCTTTGATTAATAACTATCAACCAAAAATGAGAATTATGATCTTCTCAAAATCATTTAAATTTGCTTGACCAAAAAAATAGTTTTTCAAAGAACTTTGAAAAACTTGACCTCATTCAAAAACTTGAATGAAATCCCATGTCGGGTTTTAACTAGTTTTAATGAAACTTAAACACGACAAAAATTGTCAATTTAAAAATCATTTTGTTTGTTCCTCCAGCATTTATATAAACTTATCCATTTTAGAGTTTATTTAACAATCTCAACTGGACATGATAAACAAACATCTAAATATATATATATATATATATATATATATATATATATATATATATATATATATATATATATACACTTTAACTAAAACTAATTAAATTATATAAGATGCTAGTTTATATAAAACACTTATTAATTTTAATGCTAAAATTTAATAATCCTTTTTGCAATAATCCGAAAAACTATTTGGGCCAACAACTCCAGGGCCGAGCAACCCTTGGGCCGAGAACCCCTTTGGGCCGAGAATCCCCTGGGCCGAATACCACCTTGGGCCAAGAACCCCTTGGTCGCATGCCACTTTGGACCGTAGCGCCGCTAACTCCCTTTAGCGCCGCCGACGATCACCACCGGTCACGGTCATGATCTCGGTTCCCGTTTTCCGATTAAAACAAAATAAGAATTTTTTAAATCCTTTTAACCTATTAAAACTAACCTGTTTTAATATTCTGATTAAAATCTGGACTTAATTCAAAAAACAAAACTATCAGGTATTAATATTAACAAAGCTTGTTTTTGTTAATAACTAATTATCCTAAAACCATATTTTTAATCTTTAAACAAAAATTGTTTAAATTTTTTATTAATATATAGTTTTAGATAAAAGGTTTATCTCTTTTTAACCGTTTAAACATAACCCTGTTTAAAACTATCTGATTAAAATTAAACCCTTTTATTATGTGGATAAAAAGAGAAAACTTGTTTTTATCACCTTGTGTTTTTCGAATTTTATGAGGAGGAAAAACAAGATGAAATAGAAGATCATACAATCCTAAACAAACCAATTAACTAGATTACCCAGGTTTAATAAATTAAACAAACTGTTCAATTTTCTTGATCAAACCTATCTTTATCCAAAAAAAAAACATAATCCTTTTAACCATTCAAACCAACAGTTTGAATTTTCTGATTAATAGGATAAACCTGATAACAAAATCGAACTGTTTTTGTGACCTCTTTGATTTTTGAAAAATCAATAACAATATTAAGATCAAGAACAAAAACCTTAAATCTAGAAACAGATAAAAACTAGAAACTATAGATCATAGAGCCTATGATCCGAGGCTCTGATACCACTGAAGGGTTTATGATCTGACCAAACCACCCAATGACACAAACTGGTCAAACCTGGGTTTGATTCTACTTGTTCAATCCTAAAGCGGAACTGGATTGAACACAACCCTCTAAACCCCAAAAGGGTTAGGATCTTTAAAACTAATGATCAATATAGTTTCTTAACAACTAACAAACCACATAAAAGAGTTATAAGAAAAATACCTCTTTCTGACCTTGGGTTTGCTAAAGTAGTCCACCACTACTGCACCTCCAAAGAACTGGCTGCTAGACGGCTCCTGGATTTACCCGATCAACAATACTCGAAAACTTGAGTATGTATGTGTGCGTCGACCTCCAAAAGTCGAAACACCCTTGGTGTTTTGTTCTTCGGTTTCGACGAGAAGGGAGAGAGTCGAGAGAGAGAGGTCGAGATCGTGAGAGAGAGGGAGAGTGTGGTGGCTAGGGTTATCCTTTCTAATCCCTTGTTAAGTTAGTTCTAATCCTTAAAGCTTAAAGGATATATATAGATTATTAAAAGGACCCAAGCCCGTTTAATTAAAAGCCCACCGGTTTTAATTAAACTTTCATACTTCTCACTTTGACCCCTGCACCTTTACTAGTTAATTAACTATTAACTGGTCCGTTAAATATTAAAACTTAATATTTAATTTCTCATTAAATAATAAATAACTATTTATTATTTATTTCCTTTCTAATAATTAATCTAACTGATTAATTATTTATTTCTCTTTTCAATAATTAATTCTACTGATTAATTATTTACTTTTCTCTTTAATAATTAATCCAACCTGATTAATTATTTTCACACAGATTTATGGTAAAATCTAACTGTTCAAATTTGGGTGTGTAGCAGTGTGACTCTTTAGTCTCTTATAACATTGGAGCTTTTGAACCGGAGCTTTTGACTTTTTACGGTAAATCTAACTATTTATAGAACTGGAGCTTTTGACTTTTTACATGGGTATTCAATCAAAGCATCGGAACAAACTATATCTATTAATAAAGATTATGATAACTTACATTTATTATCCAAATCTGCAATAATTCAACATAGAAATAAATACAAATATTTACATGTTGGTCTAGTCCAAGTAGCTGTTAAACCATTATTTAGATTAGGTATAGATGCTCCAGTCCTTTTAATACTAAAAGATGCTAGACATACTAATTTTTAAAATTCAATATTAGCTATGGCAGAAACTAATATCTCAAATGGACCTATATATTTTAATTGTTATCCAAATTTTTCAGTAGAATTATTTGACCCAAATGTTCTTGATACTTTAGTTTTAACAATCAAAACAAGAAATTTAGAGTTCAAAGAAGAAACAAAGGCTATTGCAATTATATATAGAATTTGTTATAAGACTATGTCTACAACAATAGAACCCAGAACTAAAATAAGTCAATCTTGTAATTGGAATCTACAAGATATTAATATACCCAAACCCATAGGAGAATCTAATAGAACATCAAGTGTTATAGAACACGAAGATGGTTATGTAGAAATAAGTTTTGAAAATACTCCAATTATTTCTTCAAGATTATTTACATGATCAATTAGTAGTACTATTGATTTAAAAAATTCTTCTATTAAAAAATCAAAGTCCTTAAGATATGTAGATTTTAATAAAAATATTCCACAACCCATTTATAATGAAGATAAACCAGAGTGAATGTAAAGGATATAGTCCAACTCGATCAGATTTTATAACAGAAATTAATAATTTTAAGAATCAAATATGAGTAATAAGACTCAAGTCTTATGTAATTTTAATTCTACAAAAATAACAGTTATAAAATCATATTAGAAAATTATTCATGAAGATGAAATAGAATTAATGAAAACTAAACAAGAATTTCAACAAATTATATCATCCTCTAAAGATCAAAAAAATATTTAGTGGGAACAACCTAAAGACTTAACAAATGTCCAATGGGTACAACTAGCAAATCTCACAATACGTAATAATCAATTAAAAATAGAATTAGATTATACTTCTTATGGATCAATCAAGTAAAATCTGAATTAGTAATTTGTTAATATGAGTCTATATTCAGAAAATCTTAAAATACACATAAAAAATATAATTTCTAAGATTAAACAAGTTAATCAAAATATAAAGATATTAAATCACGAAATTATGACCGGAGAGAATGTTTATAGTAGACTAACCCTATTCGGGTTTTAAACATACAAAATAATGCTCATACATCACTAATTAAAAAACTTAAGTATTTAAAAAACCAAATTCACTAAAGCTTGCTAATATGAGTTTGTATTCAAATAAATTCAAAAAACGAATAAAAGAAAAAAAAGAATATAATAAAACTTCAAAAAATGTTAAATGAACATTATTTTGATTTATATAATCTCTCCATGCTAATTGATGTATTAATTCCTTTTTACTATCTTTAATAGTGTTATAGTAATATTCTCCTTTTTACTATCATAAAATTCATTTTTAAGGTAATCCATGTTAATGTATGATTCAGTCCTAATGGATTTGTCTTTTCCAATATTCAATTGTTTTAATCAAATAATTACGAAGATTATGATGTATAGTTAAACTTTCAAAAAGTGGTGAGTTATCAAAGTAAGGTGATGAATTATCAATTATTTGGTTAGCTCAAATCAGTTAAAAATTCAAATAAGAAAATTATTTTTAAATGATTATGAAAGTTCAGAATCAAGTATATCTGATTATAATGATAATGAATTAAGGGTCTTAAAAAATTATTCAACAGATGAAACATATTATGAATCAGAATGTGAATGTATAAGAAATTGCACTTGCAATATTGTAAATGTCATTACAGACAAAGATAGAGATTTTTTAGAATTAATAAATAAAATTCAAGATAAAAATATAAAAACTCAATTAATAAACAAATTCATTAATTATAATAAAGAGGAAGAACCAACAACAGCAACGAATTATAACAACTCTTTTCATCTTCAAGAAATTTACGAAAGATTTTCAAAACCATAAACCACAGTTACAATTCAAGATCTACAAGAAGAATTAAAAACTGTAAAAACAGATATAAGATTAATAAAAGAACGATTAACCAAAGTTGAAAAAGGAAAAGAAATTAATGAAGAAAAAGATACTCATAATATTAATAAAATCAATAACAAACTAAATCAAAATAAAATCCCAAAAATTATATCATACCAAAGATTGAATACTTATATAAATCTTTGTATAGCTAATGAATTTAGAATAACCAGTTTAGCATTAATGGATAGTGGTGCAGATATAAATTGCATCCAAGAAGGAATTATTCCAACCAAGTATTATGAAAAAACTACTAATCGAGCTGCTACCGCTGATGGATCTTCTTTAAACATTAAATACAAAGTTACAGATGTTCATATATGTAACAATGATTATTGTTATAAAACTTCTCTTGTTCTTTCAAAAAAATTAACTTCTACTCTAATATTAGGTACACCATTTATTAATCAACTTTATCCTATTACAATCGATGAAAATGGAATTAGTAATAAAGTTTTAGACAAAGAAATAGTTTTCAAATTTACTAAGCCAATTGTCTTTACAGAATTAAATAACTTGAATAAGAAAATTAATCAAGCAAAATATTTAATAAATGAAATCAGTGTATTAAAGATTCCTAATCAAATACAAGAAAAAATTACTCAAAACAAAATTAGACAGTTAAAAGAAAACTTTGAAAAAAATGTTTGCTCTAATATGCCAAATGCTTTCTGGGATAGAAAGCAACATATTGTTAGATTACCCTACATAAAAATTTTTAATGAAAAAGATATACCTTTAAAATCAAGAGCTATTTATATGTCTTCAGAATTACAAGAATATTGTAAAAAGGAAATTCAAGAATTATTAAATAAAAAACTTATAAGAACATCTAAATCTTCTTAGGCTTGTTCAGCTTTTTATGTTATGAATGCCACTGAGCTTGAAAGATGATCCCCAAGATTAGTTATTAATTACAAACCATTGAACAAAGTTTTAGAATGGATAAGATATTCAATACCTAATAAAAGAGATTTATTAAAAAGACTACACGATTCAAATATTTTTTCAAAATTTGACATGAAATCCGGATTTTGGCAAATACAAATTCATGAACAAGATAAATACAAAACTGGTTTTAATGTTCCTTTTGGACATTATGAATAGAATGTTATGCCTTTTGGGCTTAAAAATGCTCCTTCAGAATTTTAGAATATCATGAATGACATTATTATTCCTATAAGTAGCTTTGCTATTTTATATATAGATGATGTTTTAATCTTTTCAAAATCTATTGATCAACATTTTAAACATTTAAATATATTTTATGACATGATTCATAAAAATGGATTAGTTGTGTCTGCCTCAAAAATGAGTCTGTTTCAAACACAAATTAGATTCTTATGACATGAAATGATTAATGGAACTATTAGACCTATCCAAAGAAGCTTAGAATTTCCCAATAAATTTCCTGACGAAATCAAAGATAAAACACAACTTCAAAGATTTTTAGGATGTTTAAACTATGTTCATGATTTCTTCCAAAACTTAGGAACAATATGTAAACCTCTATATAAAAGACTCAAAAACAATCCTGAGCCTTGGACTCAAGAACACACAAATGTTGTCAAACAAATTAAGCAAAAAATTAAATATTTACCATGTTTAAATATTCCTCAGGCTAATGCTAAAATTATAGTTGAAACAGATGCTAGTGATCTAGGATTTGGTGGCATACTTAAACAAAAAATTAATGATCAAGCAAAAGAAGAATTGGTTAGATATTTTTCAGGTGCTTAGAATGATACCAAAAAAAAATTATTCAACTGTCAAAAAAGAAGTTTTAAGCATTGTTTTATGTATTAATAAATTTGAAGATGATCTATATATGAAACCATTTTTACTAAGAATCGATTGTCAATCTGCAAAACTAATCTTAGAAAATGATATTAAAAATGTTATTTCAAAATAAATTTTTGCAAGATGGCAAGCCTTGCTTAGCAACTTTGATTTTCAAATTGAATTTATCAAGGGAAAAAACAACTCTTTACCAGATTTCTTATCAAGAGAATTTCTACAGGGCAAATGACGTCTCAAAATTCTACTCATTATCAAAAGAAAAAAATGGTTCTTTCCCCATTCAAAAGCCAAACACCTCCTCCTTTACCTATTCAATACAAATTTTCCCCAATTACTCCCCTTTCAAAGAAATCATCCTACTCATCATTAGTCAATACATCCATCAATATACGAGGATCATCAAGTTTTTCAATTATCAAACCTTCAACTACTATTTCTCCATTTCAACAAAAAATAAGTTCTTCTCCTCCAAAACCCATACCTAGCTTATATATAAACAATCCAAATTCTCAAATCGTTAAAATATTAGAAGACTATGAGTTGCAATTACATGCAAAAAGTTTTCTTACTTTAACAGATTTTCTCTTCCCAAAAGATTCATTTTTTATTTGAGATATTTATAAAACAAGAGAATACTATCAAGCCATATTAATAGATACTGGATCTATTAAAGTTATTCATACTTACAAACCCAAATCTGATTTGATAGAGTACAGCAAACCCCAGATATTCCATATTATGACTATTCAAGAATGGAGAGCTAGACCATACACAAACAAAACTTTATCAAATTTTCCTCAAAATCCTTCATATAATTATTACGATTATCAAGATGCTTGGTTCAACTTTCTATATCTAAGAAGTTTTGGTCATTCATGGTTCATCTTCTTTGATAAGAATTTTTATGGTTCCTATCCAAGATGGTTTGTTAGATGGTTTAAATATTTGGGAAAAATTCTTGACACTTTTCCAGCATGTGTTAAAGAAGGCTTTCTTAAATTCAAAGATATCTTTATTCAAAATATTCCTGATTTTAAATATTTACTTTAATACTCTATTATATTCAAAATCCCATGGATTATGGCATGGACATTCATGATTATTCCTAGTACTGGATCATCCCCTCCATTACTTCAAATAATTGTTCGAGTTAAGTGGTGGTGACGGTCCCGTATTATGATACGGATGAAGCAATACTAGATGATTATCTTCTTAGTGTGTGTTTGTGTGTGTAATCGGTTAGAGAGAGAGAGAGCCGAGAGGTTGAGAGCAAAACACAAACACAAGTATCTTTAGAATGCAAAGCTTAGTATTGAAATGTGGGGGAAATGCCTTTATATAGCATTTCCCCAACTTTGAGTAATTACATTTTACACCCCTCATTTTAATATTTCTAACAATCTCCCCCTAAGTGAGGTGTGTAAACATTCACAACAAATAAATACATTAATCTATTCGTATGCCGATTTGTTGCAAATGCCGAATGCCACTTGCCACTTGCGTATTTGCCTTCTGCTTGACAGAGTAGTTCTCATCCTTTCTATAGCACGATAGGCTTCAGCATGTTCTTCATCAGTATAGGCTGCCCGGTTTTTCCAAACTTTCTGATGTATCTTATGATGGAGAATTTTCAAGGTTCCATGTGAATACGCCATGAGTTCATCAAGTCTGATGAAAATCTTTTCGCCTTTTGTATTCTTTGAGACGACCCCTCGATCACCTTTGAAGTTTGGATGCCCATCATAGATAACTGTCAATTCTTTAAGCTTTTCTAGATCTGGATAGCTCTGGTTAGGCTTTAAGAGATTGACTTTCACATAGTTGTTTTCAGCTCCGAGTTGCAGATCATGTTCCTCAAATTATTCCATTAAATTTCTCATGTATTTCATCAGAGCAACCCTTTCGAACTCTTCTTCTGGCCACTTTCCTCTTTTCTGAGAGAGGGTGTCAAAGATGAAGCTGATGTCTTCAATACTTACAAACCTTAAGTCTGCTTCGTTGAGGAAGAATGACAGGTTGTTTGCTCTTCTGACATGAAAGATGGCATACTTTATTCTGAAGGTTGTCTGAGTATAGATATTGATAAGTTCAACTATTGGATACTCTGATTTGATCTCTTCGGGTTTTGTCATGGACTGAGAGAGGATGTGTTCATATCTTCTTCTATGTTTATCGTCCATGTTCCGCAACTCAGGGGAAATAACCTGTATTAGCTCATTGCTGAATATATCTAGAATTCTTTCTTCAAGATTAGCAGCATTAACAAAATAAGGTTTCCATATAGGTTGTTGGGCAGCACTTCTTGTGATCATGTTGCTTGCATCAAGTCCTGGATCTCCACGATACACTGGAGGAGCAGGTGGCACAATGAAGCACCTTGGCAAGGGCCATTCAGATTCTTGTCTTGTTTTCTCAGCTGCCTCTCTCTGTTTGTTTCTTTCAAGTACATCGGCAGCTGATTCTTGAAACCGACCAGGAGGAGGAGGGAAAGTTTCATGAACTTCAACATTAATCCCACTGATAACCCTGGACACGTCGAAGATTGGTTTCTTTTGTTTAGGCTTTCTCTTAGCTTCCCTTCTAGAAATTGCTTCCCTTTCTTTTCTTTTAAGTGCAAGTTCTTTTTCACTGGGAATATCATCAAATTTGTGGACAATTCTAGGAGAATCTGGACGTGTAGCAAACTCGACATATTCATCAATGCCTTTGAATAGTCTTTCCATTTCAGAATCCTCAGTATCCTCCTCCGGTTAAGCAGAACTACCTTCCCCCACATGCCTTGCAGGTGATGTGTGAATAGACTCATATAAATCTTCCACTTGTTCCTCTGAGTCACTAGACCAGTCAAACATCTCAGCATGGGGCTGCTCGTAAGGTATTTCACCTTCTTCAAGATCACTTGGCCTCCGTTCAGATTGTTGCTGAGGTACATAAAGTACAATTTGTTTTTCAGCATTTTCCTTTTGTTGTCGTTCATAAACTTCATCGGCCATTTGTTATTGTTGTTGACTCCCCGACCCAGCTGAACTTGTACCTGCATATAAGTATGAGCTGAATTGAGGAACAGGTACAATTGGTACATTAGCAGCAGACATATATTTTCTCCTTTTCTCCCCCTCGGGTTGATCATCCGGATCCTGATCATCCTACCTCCTCTTACTTCCCTGTGCCTGAGCCTGACAAGTTGTTTCTAGGCTAGTTAGCTTGTCTGTGACTTTTGATAGGGAGGTGTAGAAACCTTTGGTGATCCCATCAATCTTTCTGTTTACATCTTCATGAAACTCTTGAAAGTCATCCATGGAGATTCCCGATGGACGCTGTTCGTTGCGAAGAGTAGTCAGAAGGTTTTGATCATGTGCAGATTCTGGCCTTTGCTCCAGAAGTATAACGTACATCATGCTCTTTAAAGCATCTACATACACTGTCGCAGGATCAGGTTGTGAATGAGGCTCTGGAACTGGAGGACGGGCAGCAAGAAGTGTTTCAATTCGGTTTAGCTGCTCAGCTTGGGCCTTGGAAGCTTGCTCTATCCGATCCAACTTTTGATTTGTCATCTGCAGTTGTTGGTGGATTGGTGACACGGCTTGTTGAATATATTGTTGAAGTTCTGCACGTGTAACAAACCCGGAATCACGAAGACTTCCGGTTGAAGTACCAGCCACATAGGCAGTACTACCTACTGGAGCAGCAGGGATGTTGGCTCTAGCAGGATTTCCTTCCAATCCTCGAATGGCGCCTTGAAAGGTACCACCTCTGGAAGTTGAGGAGACTTGTTGAGCCAACAAGCTCAGTGCATTTATTGTTACCCTGTGTTGGTCAAGATATGCGGAAATCCGCGGTATGTCAAATCGTGCATCAAAATGAGTCGAGGACGAGGGAGACGGTTCTCTTTGTTCAATAGGTCCAACACCCAATTGGGGTTGACCCAGTGTATGTGCTATAACCCTGTGCAATAAAGACGGAGTCTGTTAAGAGACACCGTAGTGGCTTGGTGGGGCAGAAACTTGCATGGGTGGGATCACCGCGACTTTTTCAATATGAGGCCCAGCAGTGCTAGGCCCCATAGTTGATGTGGCTTCCCGGATTTCTGCGTTTAGGGAACCCTCAGCACTCATTTTTTCTTTTCTCACCTCCTCTCTATCACTCGCACTCCTAACTACAAAACTATCTTCATCATCACCGCTACCAGCACCATACCCCGCATATTGATCAGGTTGAATGAGAGAGTCAGGGGTGACAGAACCAGATTCAACAGATAAGGAATTACTTGGCGAAGTGACTGGAATGTCATGTTTAGGAGCAACTATAGCCCTACGAATGATAGGAATGGTGGTTGCTTGGGTAGTTGAAGTCAAAGGAATGACCAGACCACCAGGTTGTGGAATGACCTGAGTAGTTTGAACGGGGTGAGTCTGGTTGGGAGAGGTAGTATGTGGGTCAGTAAGTTTCATGAATGAGGGTGTGCTTTCTGTTGGTTTTTCGATTGGTTGGTCAGGGGTGCCCACAGGAGATATATCAGGTTGAAAGGAAGGGGCACCTCCTTGATGGGAAGCAGACTCAGCTAGAGAAGAACTGGATGACTCAGAATCGTCAAGTCCAAGTTCAGTAAGAACGGCTTGGGTTCGGGTAGATTGAGAAAGATATTGAACAATGGCTTGAATGGTGGCGGGATCATATGCATCCCCTCCCTCTCTAGTCTCAACACCTTCACCCTCTTCTCCACCCCTCTCAACATTTTCTCTCTCCACTCCCCTCTCAGCATCTCCCACAGATGACTGAGGCCTATTCGCTCTATCCTCACTTGGTGCTACTCCTCCTTGGGTAGGTATGGCCGGCTCTGGCACAACCATGGGAGGTATTCCTACACTATCCCTATAACTCTTGACAATATCATTCTGCTCACAAAGATCTAAGAGAGATACAGGGAAGGGTCTTGGAATAGGCAGATTGGTCGGTTAGCAGGTTTAATATGAATAAAGAGTTTTGGAGAAACAGAAGGTAAACCTATCCGACGAGGGATATCAGCATTCCGATCCATCACATACTGGATGATCATTGGTATGAAGCGATGGTAAGGCAGCATTTTTGCTTCTTTCTACTTTTGGGAATTCTTCTTTTGCATAGTGGCTTTAATATCCTGGAATAGCATAAATGCATAATCTATATGCAGATGGTTGGCTGCAGCAACAAAAATCTTGAGTTGATACTCAGTGGGGAATTCATAACCAGAATGTTTTGGGGTGAGACACCTTTGAAGCACAGTCAGCAGGGAGTTGTATTTTGGATGTAAGCTGGTTCTTTTGAACTGGTTTTTCTTTACAATCTCACCACCATAGCCCATAGCCTTCACAATGGCTAGACAATCTTCCTCAGTTGGTATGTCATCAAAAGCAGTGGTAGGTGGCCTACTGTTACCTCTTGGAAGTCTGAAGATGCTTCTTAGGCGATGACAGTAATTACAACAGTGTACTCGTCAACCTCAGCATAGATGACTTCTTGTTCCCTGTCATTGGTACGGACCTCACAAGTTTTCCAGAATTGTTGGACATAGAGTTCAGGGACATGTGTGCCAGTGATGGCATGATTATAGGTTAAAAGGTAGTTCAAAGGGTGGATTTTCAGAATCTCAGTGATGATTGGGTAGTTAGGATTTCTGAGTTTGGTGAGGTCAGTGTAATGGTTGTTCTCATGAGAGTTTGAATTTAAGAACTCAGACCGACGCATGATTTCCTCTGGGTCAACAATAGCTTGAGCCATCTTATCTGCACAGATAGGTAAAAATTTAAGTCGCAGATGAAGAGATATATCAGTTGACCTCACATATCTTTGAAAGGATTGGAAATGTGATCAAATATAAGTGAAAGAGTCAAGATTGACTGACCTTTGATCAAACTTATAAAGTTAAAAAAAACTTTGCTAACACCCTAAGTCAGAAAATTCCATTGTGTACACGACGATTTTGTGCATAAAAAAGTTGTTTTGACACTTTCAATATAGCAATTAGATAGTAATAAACAACTTTGTATTACTGAAGCATGGTCAAAAAATCATCCTAACACCTCTTTTCAAGCCAAAACACCAAATTGTATGTGTATGTTCATACCCTCCAAGAACACGAAGAACACTTTTCGAGTTTTTTGAAATATTTTTACATCATAGTGTTCCCCATGTGTTCAACATACCCATCGCATACTTTGTTTCATCAAACGAGTTTGATTCGTGTCCCAAAAAGTCCTTAAAAGTCCCGAAACCCACTTTCGCATACAGGTGTTCTAAGGCCAAAAATTACCCTTTTAACTCTAAATTTTCAAAATGTAAACCGTACAAGTTGTTACCTTTGTGATTTGGAGTATTTTGATATAAAGAGTGTAAATTTTGGTAGAGTAACGAGAGGATTCGTATGCTAAAGTAACCAAGAAAACGAAAGAAAAACTTTAGAAATTTTCGAGTTTTTGAATCGTGTAATGGAAGCTTGGTAACTGATGGGACGGTTATAAGTCAAGACTAGACACGTTTCATGCGTTGATTGGATGGTTAAACGGTAAAAAAACGCGGCTGATAGAAGTTTTGAATCGCATGCGATTAACTCTTTGGTGTGTTAATCGCATGCGAATCACTTTATGGTTAATAACATGCGAATCACTTTGTTTATCAATCGCATGTGAATCAACCTGTTTATCAATCGCATGCGAATCAACCTGTTTATCAATCGCATGCGAATCACCCCTTGCATGCGAATCAACCTTTGTTTATCAATCGCATGAGAATCACCCCTTTCATGCGAATCAACCTGTTTATCAATCGCATGCGAATCTTGAGATTTGAAAAAATTTAGTTTTTCAGATATGGTTGATTTGAATGTTTGTATGACACACTTCCCCTAGACTTTTGCATCTATTTATGAAAAAATTCTCAAGATTTAGGAAGTGTATCAGTTGTATACTCCTCCCCCTACACATGTGGAGTATGTGTATAATTTTTCCTCCCCCTACATATAGGATACATGTGTGTCACCAGAAATTCACTCCCCGTTGAGTGTTGCATCATGAAGCTGCACAAAGAACAAATAGTGTAACACCTACTCTAAACAAAAAGGAAATAAAAAATGGAGCAACAGTATGTTATATTTTCAAGTTGAGCATGCCTAACTTGGATACCAATTTAGTGAAGCGACTTTCGTCTAATGGTTTGGTAAACAAGTCAGCTAGCTGATTTTCAGTAGGAACATACTGGAGCTCAATTAATCCTTTCTCAACGTTATCTTTTATGAAGTGATAACGGATATCAATATGCTTAGTTTTAGAGTGGTGTACTGTATTGCAGGAGATGGCGATGGCAGACTGAGAGTCGCATAAAAGTGGAATTTTGTCATACCTGAGGCCAAAGTCTGATAATTGTGTGCGTATCCAAAGACTTTGTGAACAACACATTGCAGCAGCAACATACTCAGCCTCTGCTGTTGAGGTGGATACACAGTTTTGCTTCTTGGAGGCCCAGCAGACTAAACGATCACCCAGAAAGTGTGCACTACCAGAGGTGCTTTTCATATCAATTCTGCAACCAACATAGTCAGCATCTGAGTAAGCATGTAGATCCAGATTTGAATCTTTCGGATACCATAGACCTAAATCCATAGACCCTTTAAGATATATGAATATCCGCTTGACTGCCAGAAGATGTGACTCTTTAGGGTTTGCCTGAAATCTGGCACAGAGACAGGTAGAGAACATGATATCCGGACGACTAGCAGTGAGATACAGTAACGATCCAATCATCCCACGATAGGTTTTCAGATCTACAGGAGAACCATCAAGATCTGCTGAGAGTTGTGCCTTAGCAGCCATGGGTGTGGATATGGGTGAGCAATTAATCATATCATACTTCGTGAGAAGATCTTTGATGTACTTTGATTAGCAAATAAAGCTGCCATGACTTAACTGCTTCACCTGGAGTCCGAGAAAGAATGACATCTCCCCCATCATGCTCATTTGGAATCTGTTTGCCATGACTTTAGCAAACTCGTCACTGTATTTTGGATTTGTAGATCCAAAAATAATATCGTCCACATATATCTGAACCAAAATCTTATCCCGACCCTTTGTCTTTGTGAAGAGAGTGGTATTAGTCTTTCCTTTGGAGTAGCCTTCACCAATAAAATATTCAGATAAGACGTCGTACCATGCACGCGGAGCTTGTTTTAACCCGTACAAGGCCTTATCTAAGATATAAACATGATTTGGATGTGTTGAATTGATGAAACCCTCAGGCTGGGAGACATAAACTTCTTCTTTAAGTACACCATTAAGAAAAGCTGTTTGCACATCCATTTGAAAGACACGAAAACTTCTAGAGGCTGCATAAGCAAGAAATAGCCGTATGGCTTCAATTCGAGCAACAGGGGCAAAGGTTTCATCATAGTCAATGCCTTCCTGTTGATTGTAGCCCTTCGCAACCAACCTAGCTTTGTTACGGATGACCACTCCATCGGAATCCCGTTTGTTCTTGAATACCCATTTAGTTCCGACAACAGATTTGCCATATGGAAGAGGAACTAATCTCCAGACTTGAAGACGGTCAAATTGGTGTAATTCTTCCTGCATGGCAATTACCCAATCTGGATCATCTAATGCGTCACAAGTCTTGGTGGGTTCACTGATGCTTAAGAAACCAGAGAATTGGCATTCGTTTGATGTTGCGGATCTTGTTTGAATGCTAACTAAAGGATCTCCGATGATGTTCTCTTTAGAGTGATGTCTGGTCCACTTAATTTCATGGGAGGTGGAAGATGAAGGAATGAGATCTTGTAAGTGTCGTGCTTCTTCTTCATCTTCTCTGGAGAAGATTTGGGTCTGAATCAAACACAGGTGAGCTATCTTGGTCAGCTATAGAAGCAGTCACAGGGGGCTGTGTGACCGAGACAGATGTAGAATCTGCAGCATATAGATAAGCAAATGGATTTGTCTCAGTGACCGTAGGAGCTTGATAGTGACACTTCTTTATTTTGAATAACTGGTCCTGAACAGGTATGTTCAGAAGCAACTACTGTTGATTTATGTGGAAAATCTGTAACATTCAATGTATCATCAAATGTTACGTTGATACTTTCAACAATGCTCTTTGTACGTTTGTTAAAAACTCTGTAGGCTTTGGACTCAGTAGAATAACCTAGGAAAACAGCATCATCCGCTTTGGGAGCAAATTTTCCTAGATTATCCTTGTCATTTAGTACAAAACACCTATTACCAAATACATGGAAGTATTTGATATTAGGCTCTATGCCATTGGCCAGTTCATATGGAGTTTTATTAAAGCGTTTGTTAATGAAAGAGCGGTTCTGCGTGTAGCAGGCAGTGCTGATTGCTTCAGCCCAGAAGGAAGGTGGGAGCCCGGAATATGTAAGCATTGTTCGGGCAGCTTCAACCAAAGTTCTATTTCGTCGTTCCACTACACCATTTTGTTGTGGTGTGTATGCAGCAGAGAACTGGTGGCTGATTCCCACAAGGTCACAGAAGCTCTTCAAAAGTACTGTTTTTGAATTCCGTTCCATTGTCTGTCCTGATAGAGACAACACTCTGACTATGCTTGTTCTGCTGTTGTTTGATGAAGGAAATGATTGTTGGAGTGGCTTCATCATTTGAGCTCAGAAATTTGACCCAAGTATATCTAGAGTAGTCATCCACCATGACTAAAATATACTTCTTCCCATTCTTGGACTGGATTCTCATAGGACCGCACAGATCCATGTGCAAGAGTTCCAAAGGCTTAGTAGTGCTAAATACTTGTTTAGATTTATGAGAATCCTTCTTCATTTTTCCTTTTTCACAATCTGCACACAGATGATCCTTTTTGAACCTTAACTTTGGAATGCCTCTCACCAAGTCACCAGTGACTAATTTGTTAATATTTTGAAAGTTCAGGTGAGAGAGTTTTCTGTGCCATTGCCAAGTCAGATCCGTAGATGCTTCGGACAGTAGACACACAGAGGTAGGAGAGTCATATTTTTCCAAGTCAATGGAATACAGGTTAGAATTTCTGGAACCTGCGAGCAACTCATCTCCATTTTCAGTTAAAACTGAACATTTGTTCTTTTTGAACACGACCTCTAGGTCTTTATCATAGAACTGTCCAATGCTAAACAAGTTATGACCCAACCCTTCAACATATGAGACTTTCTTGATTTTGATGTGCTTTTTCTCAATGTCTCCGTACCCCATTATTGGTGCAACATTGTCATTCCCAAAACGTATATTCCCGGAGTACTTAGGAACATAGTTCTTGAGAAGGCTTTTGTTGCCAGTCATATGTTTGGTGCAGCCGGAGTCAAGGTACCACAAGTGAGGCACCTGCAATAAGAGAATAAAGCACGTTCAGGTCCCCATATATGAATGGGTCCTTGATTGTTAGTTCCTAAAGGTGGTTGAGTAGTGATTGTGTCTACTTATTGTGGTGAAACTTGAGATGATCTATTCTTAATTACCCATGTGGGTCGAATCTTTTGTCGAGAATGAATAGATTTGGGAGAAATTGGTTGAGAAGAAAGTTTCTTTACCACTGTTGGTTTGACAGTTGATGGAATCAGAGGTTTTGGATTCGGTAGAGTTGCGGAAGTGTTATGTTTGCGAATCCATGGTTGCGAGGAATTCTTAAGAATTCTCTGTGGCCTCGGTGCATCAACTTGCTTTTGATGAACTGGAGCACTGCGATTAGTAGGTTTTGCTACTCGTTGAATGGATGATGGCTTGGGTTTTGAAAGTTTGGAGATTTTGGAAGGGGAATTGCGAGAACGCTTTTGAGAATGCAAGTGTTTTTCATGTGCAATCCACGCCCTTTTAAATGCTTCATAGCCCTGTCGTCTGTAGATTTCCAGTTCCTTGATCGTGAGTAATCGGTTGGATTTGTTTAAGCGTTTAAGTGCATGAGATTGACGAGTGGTGATTCATTGATTAATGATGTAGCCTTTTGAATTAAAAAATGGAACACAGACTTGATTAGCATAAAAATCAGTCCAATCAGCACATGGTTTAACACCTAAAGACTTTCTCAATTGATCATAACAACAATTAAATTCACAGTGTCCATGAGTACAACCATCACTTATACAAAACATGGTAGAAGCAGTTTTGCCTTGTGAACTGGAATGATTACAAACAGAATCAAACATCAAAACGTTTTCACAGACAGGTTTCAAATTTGAACACCTCCTAGTAGATCTAGGAATAGCTCTTTTCCATGATGTATTTATTTCAAACTTCTTGGTTCCAACCTTCTTCACATCTGCAGCAGAGGGTAAAAGATTAGAATGAAGTCGTGGTCGACTGGCTGCAGCTCGTGATGATTCAGGTATGTCTAAGTGCACACGAGAACTGTGATTAGAAGTGGAAAGTTGCTTTTGTTTGTAAATCTGTTTAAGTTTAAGATTTGTTACCGCAGTATGATTAACAGATTTTACTAGTTTGACATTTTGAGAAGATGTAGACACATGTTTGGAACCTTCAATTCGTTCATCTAATATGATTCCTTGTGGTGAGAAGGTAAATGGAGTGGGTGGTTCCAGTGCAGTTTCGACCTCTTTGATTCGTTCAAGCAATTCAAAATTTTCTCTGCACAAGTCGTCAATGATCTTGCCATCAAGATTGAATACTGTTTGGAGACGCTTGTGGAGGATGGCGTTTTCTTGAACTAGTGAAGAGGGTTCAGATGTGGTTTCTGATTGGAAGGGTTTGGTAAGGTCATCTTGAACTAGATGAGTGAAGCAAAACTCCTGTAAGATTTGAAACCTTTGCTGTAATTCCTTATGGGGAATGTATTCAACAGTGGGCTTTGGTGAAACAGGAGAGTAGAGTTCTTCATCAGAATAGACAGAAGATGAAACATCAGTATCAGATGATGACGTGAGACAGTTGAGGTATGAGTCATTGAGATCAGAGTAGTCAAATGGAATTGCAGTTCTGAGATTAAGGGTTCGTTTGACATCTTCTTCAATACGTTCCTCTTTTTGACCAATAAAAACCATCCGTTGGGTAAGGCCTTCACCAAACAAATCAGCATTATATAATTGTTTGGACGTAATCTTTCTCAATTTGAAGTCCAGCCCATCGAAATTCCATCTGGAGAAAGGACGTTCCTTTTCTTTGTATTGAGAGATGGTCTGTTCACTTTGATCACGTTTGGACAGAAGATACTCAAGTTCATTGATTCTAGAGTAAAGAGTACTTAGTTCATTCCTAATTTCATTTTTGAGAATTTCTGAATCCTTTTCAGTACATACACATTCTGCTTTAAGATCTAGTATAGTGCTATTTGTCTTATCGGTTAATTCTAAGAATTCAGATTCTTTCACAGCTAATTGAGACTTAAGGCTAATTAAGTCGTTGTCTAACTGTTTAATTACTATTTTTGCCTCTTTATCCTTGTTGCGTGAAACATCTTCTAGAACTTGATTTCTAGTTGTTAACTCTATTACCTGATTTTCTAACTCTTTCATTCGGATTAATATGGTTTGTATGTGTTCATGTTTAAAACCCATATTATAGTTAGAGTTAGAAGATACCTTCCCGCTTTCCAAGCTTTCCTCATCTGAATCAGAGAGATCATCACCATTATCATCCTCTCTACTTCCTCCACCATTGTGAGCCATTAAACAGAACTGTGCATGATCATCACCATCCAGATCACTGTCCGATTCTGTATCATCCAAGAACTGATCTTCTTCTACTAGCAGCGCGTTCCCAGCCTGTCTTTGTTTGAACAGACGGTACTTCTGCCGATAGTATTCTGCATCTTTGGTCTTTTTCATGGGGCAGTTCCGGATTAGATGCCCTGATCTTCCACAGTTGTAGCACTTTGGGTCGGTTTTCTTTTCCTCCTTCTTCTCATCCCTCTGGTACCTTGGCTTGTCAACAGGAGCAGCTCTTTCGGGTCTCCTTGAACCTGATGTGAACCGTTGTCTATTGTTAGTCTTGCTGAAACGGTTCATGAAGTTCTTGTTGGCCACTGTGAGAGCTTGAAATGCAGCTCCTATTGAATCATCATCATCATTATCATGATCAGAATCACTGAGAACCACTTGTGTAAGTTTCAAGGATCTTGATGATGTTTCCTTATGGATTCTGTCAGCCACCACCAAGGCAAGAGGGTCAGCAACTGGTTGTTTAGGGAGAGATTGCAAGATTTCATCTTGATACTGATTGAGATCTTTGAAGATGTTATGGAAGGTGACCGATGTAAGATCTTTATTGATCTGTTTGTAAAGTCTGGCATAGCCTTTCCATTCAGAACCTAATGAATTCAGAAAAACACAGTTCAAATCAAGGCCAGTTCTGATAATTTGATTAGATCTCATTTCATTTTGCAGCTTGCAGAATCTCCCATATGTTTCAGAGAGCAGTTCATTTTCTCGAGCCTTGAAGTCATGATAGTTGTTGACTAGCTGAGTTCGTTTGATGTATTCTCCTTGCTCAGTGCCCTGAAGTTGTTTCTTGATCTCATCCCAGATTTCCTTGGTTGTGCCCAAGCTATCTATTTTGAGATAGATTTCTGATGAGAGGCCCTGCTTGAGGTAGTATTTGGCCAGTTTCTCAGCTTTCTTTGTTTCTATTTCTGCAGAGGTCATCTCATCATGAGTCTTCTCTCTTTCATGTCTGGGAATGCCAGGGTTGTTGTCTGGATCTGCTTCAACTACCCTCATGAATTTGGTGTTTCCTTTGTTGATGCATTCAATCATCTTGTCACCGAAGAGTTTGTTGTGCTCGAGGAAGTCCATGAACCTTCCTTTCCAGACATTGTATTCCCCCCGAAACAAAACAGGAGGTTTTGTATCGGTGCCAATGGACATCATTTCATTTGGACTTGACATGATTAGTGATGTTTGTGAGAAATGATCGTTCACTTGTAATATGGTTTAATTGTTCGAAAACTTGACCTGATTTTAAAGTGATTTGAATGATTGATTAACAAACTAAGTCTTTTGAATTTCAATTTTGAATTAGATCTTAAAAGATTAAATTCAACTTTGAACTAAATAGACTTGAGGTAATGTAATTCACCTTTGAATTAAATCTGATTTAAATAAAATTCAATTATGAATTAGATTGTTTGATTAAGTCCAAATGTCTTAGAGTTCCTTAATTCAAGTCCAAAGAATCAATCACTTGTCCAAGTATAAGGAATAACTGATTGGAATTTGTCTTATCGAGTGCGAATACAAGTCAATCGAATGCGATTAGGTGTCCTTGAAAACAAGCAGAATAAGAACTTAGTATTGATGGTTAATCGAATGCGAATCAAT
Organism: Pulicaria dysenterica; assembly: GCA_947179395.2. Classification (NCBI taxonomy): domain Eukaryota; kingdom Viridiplantae; phylum Streptophyta; class Magnoliopsida; order Asterales; family Asteraceae; genus Pulicaria; species Pulicaria dysenterica. The sequence goes on from OX359294.1 coordinate 42,037,873, forward strand.
CCTGTTTCATCAAACACTTA